>JALIGW010000001.1:124468518-125668518 GCA_023053685.1 Diadophis punctatus similis | reverse complement strand
CAAGCTCAACTCAAGGTGCTCTTATTTTATCATAACATAATAAATGGGACAGATCCACTAGGATGATACACATTCATAGTCCTAGCTGAAGAATTTCAGGAGATTCGGGTTTTTAGGCAAGTGAGGTTTATGTTGAATTTGCAGTCTGTCCATATTAGAAAACAATGACTTGCAGTCAAGGGAAGAGGTTTACAAGAAATAAATTTTGGGCAAAAAACAGTGGGAAAATTATATAGGGAATGAGTGCAAGAACGGCTGTGTGAATTTTTAGTTTGTGATATAACCAAAGCTTCAGTACGATCTCTGTTTAATAAGATGACAGCAATACTCTGTACTTTTGTCCTAAGCAACATTTTCATTTGTTGTTGTTTTTTTTTGTTACACAAGAAAAGAGTGCATTAACAATTGGGGCATGGTTGAAGCCTGTGGCAGGAGAGTCCTGGAACTGAGAGTCAGCTAGGTCAAGGAAAATATAAATGTACCCTACATGATGTTGTGTAAGAAAAGACAAGTCGCAATGATGATAAATGAATATAAACACATTAATGAGTAGCATAAAATAGTATGTTAAGGTGGATTGGTTGTAGAGAATAAATTAGTATTGAATTACAAAACATATATGAAGAGGCTGAGAGAAAGAGAAAGACTGAATAAGTCATTGTTGAAGTAAAAGTTATGAGATCCAAAAAAGAAAGAGAAAAAGTCTAGAATCGCCCCAAACAGCAAGATGGGCGGTATATATAAATTTAATAAATAAATAAAAAGATGAACAATTTAAGGAACAAAAATCAATCAGTGCATGCATGTAATGGATGCAAAGATGATTTCTAATAATAGGGATTTATGGAGTGATATAATGAATAATGTTATTTAAAATGTTTACTTTTACTTTTCTTATCTCTTATACCCAATTTTCTTGTTTTTTCTTTTTTTCTACTCTCTCTAAAAGCATAAAGTTGCTTACCTAAAAAGAAATAGTGTGATAGGTATGGATGGACGGATAAATATACATCCAGGATCAAAGTAAAAATGGCTTTTAACAATTCTGAAAACCCAAAAATCATTAGCCCCCAGGCTGACAGGCTCATGGTTTCACAGAACAAGTAAAAAAGGAAAACTAGCTAAGCCAATGCATAACTACTAACTGCTCCCTAGTGTGGATCATATAAAGCTTGCAATTCTTTTTTGAGTTATTTATCCTGATGAATATGTTAGACAATTGTGGATTTTGGTGCTTTTTATTTGTAACTTTCACATTTCCTCGTCATTTCTATTATTTCTATTACTCAGGCAAAATATAAGGAACGTTTTTTAGGGAAATTTCTCTTTATGATGCCATTCAGACGATTACCATTTGCATTGTTTTTAAATGGAAACTGCAGGTGTGGGGAGTTACTAGGAGAGAGCAATGTATAAATAAATAAATAAAATAATTTGGATCTCAGTTAAAGAAAGAAGATAGTGTAACTTTTTACCAAAGCAGTCTATTAAAATTTGGCAACACATTGGGCCTTCTGTTTATGCTTGAAAATTTCCTTTCATTGCTGTAAATGAAAGTTTCAATGTAGATAGCAAGGCTATCTTCACCAGATAAAATAGCATGGAGAGAGAACGCACAATTTATTTCTTCCACCATCGGACCCATGCCCAGTTTATTTACCCATAGAAATGCACACAATTGCATGAATGGTAACACAATAAGCTGTCATTTCATAAATATTGTAGTGTGTCCATTTTGCATCTACAGTCTTGCAGTCCTAGTGCAAGTTCACTCTTCCTGAAATCTAACAATAGCTTAATACACATATGTACACATTTTGTGCAAGAAACTTTTAATATGCCTTATTGTTAAACTGTAATTCTAGATCTGTGATGGCGAACTTATGGCACAGCATGCGTGCCACAGGGGGCATGCGGAGCCATATCTGCCGGCATGCAAGCCGTTGCCCTAGCTCAGCTCCAGCGCGCATGTGCACACTGGCCAGCTGATTTTCGGCTTGCGCTAAGGCTCTGGGAGGGCGTTTTCGGCCTCCAGAGGGCCTCTGGGGGGGCATTTTCGCCCTCCCCAGGCTCCAAGAAAGCCTCTGGAGCCTGGAGAGGGCGAAAAACGGGCCTACTGGGCCCACTGGAAGTTGGGAAATGGGGGGGCATGGGGGTCGTGTGCGCATGTGCAGGGGAGGGGCAGCGTGGGGGGTCATGCACACATGCGCAGGGGGCGGGGTACATGTCGGGCATTGAATTATGGGTGTGGGCATGCATGTGTGCACGATAGCACGTGCACGCGCACTTTCGGCACCCAAGGAAAAAAAGTTTCGCCATCACTATTCTAGATTATGGATAATACGTTTTTGACTGTTTTGGAAAGAAATAAATACTTTGTATAACCACGTGACAAACAGGTTATTCTTAAAGAATATTTTAAAAACCTTTTTCATAACATTAAAAGTTGGAATCCACCAATATAATATATTATTGTATTCAATTACTGTATATAGTTAAAAATATCCCTTCACATAGATCTCACCACAGTATCTACAAGATATGATGGCAATATTTATCACCAAGTATGACAGATGGAAAAAAAAGACTTTCATTGCTTCTCTAAAACAGGGGTCCCCAAACTGCGGCCCACGGCCCACTATGGGTCCATGGCCTATTCACAAATGGGCCGTGTGTGTGGCCGGCTGGTGTGCTCATGTGTGCGCACATGCACAGCTTCAGTTGCACAAGTGTTGCGGGCAATCGTGGCCCCACTTGTGTGTGTGTCGCGGGGGGGTTGGGCCTCACTAGCATGAGCGTTGCAGAGGCTCATGGCCCCACTCACACGAGTGTCATAGACACTCCTGGCCCTATTCGCACAAGCAATGGGTACTTGCACACACATACATGCACACATTCCTGCCCTTCCCACAAAACCATCCCTTCTTTCCCCCCTCCCCCTGTTCCAGACCACCAACTCAGAAAGGTTGGGAAACTGCTCTAAAACATTAAAATTTCATTTTTAGCTGCTATAAACAATGCCTACTTAACTGTCTGTTTTGTTCTATAGGGTAGGAAATAACAAGCTAAAATAGACAAAATAGTTCTTAAATCGGAATTAATGCATCCAAATCCATGACAATCTTTATCTTTCTCATTTTGAACTCACTTTGATAGTTTTGCTGCAAGGACAGTATCAAAATCCTAGGGAGTCATTTACAACAAAAACAGGCCAGGTATGATAAATGTTAGAGCCCAAAACCAGTGATCACTGGTGATTTGTAGCATTCAGTTTACATAGGCGAATTCAGATGTCCTACATGAGCTCAGGCAATTGCTCTTCCTAGTTATCAACAAATAAAAAATGGCCAGGATGGCTTGTCAGTGGGAAAACCACCTTTTTCTTTAAAAAGAAAAAGAAAAAGGAAGACTTAACATCCATGCCTTTAGAAACACTTAATAAGTATAGGAACAATTCCAAAATGGATCTTTTTACTATGTAAAAGTGGTATAAACATAATAGAATTCTTTATTGGTCAAGTGTGATTGGACACACAAAGAATTTGTCTCTGGTGCATAAGCTCTCAGTGTACATATAAGCAACAAATAATAAATCATAATCATAATCATAAAATACATGACTGGTTGTTTTGGCGTGCAATGCCCTATAACAGTGATGGCGAACCTATGGCACGGGTGCCACAGGTGGCACGCGGAGCCATATCTGCCGGCACGCGAGCCATTGCCCTAGCTCAGCTGCAGTGCGCATGTGTGTGCCCGCCAGCTGATTTTTGGCTAGCGCGGAGGCTCTGGGAGGGCGATTTTGGCCTCCGGAGGGCCTCCAGGGTGTCCGGGGGAGCGTTTTTGCCCTCCCCAAGCTCCAAGAAAGCCTCTGGAGCCTGGGGAGGGCAACAAATCGGCCTACAGTGCCCACTGAAAGTCGGGAAATGGGTGAGTGGTGGGCTTTGAATTATGGGTGTGGGCACGCACGCGCGTGCAATAGCGCACCCGCGCACTATTTCGGCACCCGAGGAAAAAAAGGTTCGCCATCACTGCCCTATAATGTCGACTTGAGGGAAGAAGTTGAAACAGTTTATGTCCAGGATGTGAGAGGTCTGTAGATATTTTCACAGTCCTCTTTCTGGCTCATGCAGTATACAGGTCCTCAATAGAAGGCAGGCTGGTTGCAATTATTTTTACTGCAGTCCTAACTATCCGTTGAAGTCTGTGCCTGTCCTGTTTGGTTGCTGTGCCAAACCAGACAATTATAGAGGTGCAAATGACAGACTCAATAATTCCTGTGTAGAACTCTATCAGCAGCTCCTTGGGCAGTCTGAGCTTTCTGAGTTTAAATCAGATTTAAAGCACATTTTTGAAGAAGAAATAAATTAATATGAATGACTAAAGCTTGCCAGGATTCAATAGCCTGGAAAACATAAAATCACATGTAAAATATTATGCTTTAATTATAATTTAGATTTGCATTTATAATTCCTTTTTAGCATAGAATGACTAATCTTGCATGAAGCTAAACTAAATTCTATACAACCAAGCTACTATACACCTATTTTTATGCCCTGCTTTAATTTTAGTTATTAAATTAGATCAAAGTGACCAGATTTTTTTATTTTTAAGCGGGACGGGGGGGGCCGCCTGGGCGCTGCCATTTGTTTTGCCCTCTGCGCATGCGCAGAACACTGCGCATGCGCAGAGGGCAAAACAGCAAATGTCGGCCAGGTGAGGTGGAGGGGGGGGAGGCGGGAGGGCGCTTGGATGCCTGGAGCTCACGACAGGTAAGCTGCCGGCTGCCTCCTTTCCCCGTCTCCTGCCTCCCGTTCGTTGCTTGCCAGCCTGGCCGAAGGGGAGGCGGGAGGCGAGGAAAGGCCTCCCGAAAGGGAGGCGGGCTCCCGAAGGGCTGCCGCCTTTCCTCGCCTCCCGCCTCCCCTTCAGCCGGGCTGGCAAGCAACGAACGGGAGGCGGGAGACGGGGAAAGGAGGCAGCCGGCAGCTTACCTGCTCCAAGCATCCAAGCGCCGCGGTCTCCCGGTCGCCCGCCTGGCCCCAGGGCAACGGCGGCAGCGAGGCGACGAGGGGGAAGAAAGGGGAGGGGGACGAGGAAGGGCTGTTTGCGCTGCTCGTAAGCTCAAAGCGGCGACGGCTCCTCGTCCCTCACCCCTCCCAACAGCAGGACGCCTCCGAGGGCGGGGCTAGGGATGGGGCGGGGGAAGGAGAGGAGGAGCAGCCTCCCTTCCCCCTCCCCCCAGCTTCCAGCCGCCGCCGGAGGAGTCAACAACGCGGGACGCCCGCCCACCGCCAAAGCCGCCCACGGCCGGCCCGAGCTGAGAGGCCTGCTGCCTTTCAGGCCGATTTTTTGAAAGAATGCCCTAGTCGTGCATTCTTTCAAAAAATCGGGACTTTTTAGAGGACGGGCGGGACGCGGGACAAATGATGAAAAAGCGGGTCTGTCCCGCCAAAATCGGGACGTCTGGTCACCTTAAATTAGATGCTTTTTTCTGCATATCTTTAGATAAATTAACATATAAATGGTTTACAGCACTCTTAAATACAGAAAGTCCTACATTTTAACAGTATTATATGTTCTTTCATAACATCTAATTTACTGTAACAACATTTCTCACTAAAATTTAAACAGTCTTTGAGGAAGGTTGAAGGAAATATATTAAATTGAATGAGAACTGTGAAAATATCTTCCCTGTCAGAAATATTGAAATCAGCAGAAGTTAATATATGGTTAGCCTTAATTGCCTTTTAATTAGAAACACAGTTATAGTAACAAAATTTCACTAACTAGTTTAGTATCAGTGGGATAAACTGGGATAAAGATAAATTGCATGCCTTCTTAATTTTATGTAATATAGTGGTGAGTGTTAATTTAACCTCAATTTTCGGATATAATATTTAAATAAAAATTCATGGGAAGTTAAAGCTGCTCACTGATTAACTGACTATGGAAAACTAATATAACAATTAAATCAGTTTGTTTATAACATTTATTTATACTTTTATATTTGATAGCACTAAATGCTAAGTCTTCCTATGTATTTTTGTTATTGAGAAAATATGTTAATTTAATGTTAAAAATATTTACTTCAGAAGTCAACTAACTATAGTTTGTGTTCAATCAAAAAATTGAAATAACACAATAATGAAATTAATAAAATAAAAAAAACTAATGCAAGTTTTATTAACTGACCAATTTATTATCTACTCAAATTAGACTATATGCAAAAATGTAGAAATCTAATGGTGCTAGCTAGTTAGCTGAATGAAAAATTGCTGGTTTACAGAATTCTGCTTTCTGTTGGTAGAGGTAACATACAGACATGGATCCCAGTAACAGCCATTATATAGGAGAGGTACTGTAGGTAAAAGCTTGGCATGATGCAACCATGAACATCAACTGGCCATCTGAAGTCATGATGAAAATTCCTTAATCACATAATTCATGATCAAGTTCAACCATATTTTAAATGGGAAACTGTTGATGTTTTAGACCTGTGATGGCAAACCTATGGCACACATGCCACAATTGGCACGCAGCACCCTCTCTATGGGCATGCGAGCCATCATCCCAGTTCAGCTCCACGCGCATGCGCATGCGCCTCATGCTGGACAGCTGGTCATCGGGTCTCTGCTGCGCATGTGGGGGGGATGGGGCATGTTGGGGTGTGTGCATGCATAGGGGCGCATGTGTGGGGTGCGCGTATGTGTGAGTGTGTACAGGGGACGTGCATGCACGGGGGGCAGGATACGTGCGGGTGGACATATGCGCAGGGGCCGGGCACATGTACATTGCATTTTGGGGGTTCTTGGGCACGCGCGCGTGCTTTGGGCACTCAGTCCAGAAAAGGTTAGCCATCACTGTTTTAATATACAAGCAACTTTGTTGTTTGTATATTATGATTTATGTTGAAGCGAAATGTCTTCAAGGAAAAATAAAGTCCACTTGCCTTTGAAAAAATCCCATTTGGGACAATGTGACATTGAGATAAATGAGAAACATTTATTTTGCATTGTAGTTAGGAATAAACGTTATGTAATGGTGGGACAGTACATTCTGAAAAATAAGAAGTAAGTTATGTTGCTTTGAATTACGTAAAACCTACTAATACTGTGGTAATAGTTTAGTTACAATTGAATATAAACATAGAATCTTCTCTCTCTTGACAATTGTCATGGTAACTTAAGTATAGAGAAGATGATAATTAGAGAAAGAAGCAAGAAAACTTTTCATTTGCAACATTCATTGCTGTTTCTAACGATTACCTAACAAACTCTACTGGCTTTAGACAAGAGGCTCCTATTGACATTATTTAAAATCACCGTATAAGCAGATATCTCAAGAGGCATTTTTATTTTTAGTATGAATGAAATGATTTTTAGTTCTCATTCTTTGCTGAAAGCTGATAAAAATGGGGTATATTTCCAATTTGAAATGAATTATTTCATATGAAAAATGGGAATAATACTTCTCAAGAGGTGTTTTTATCTCTTCATTATCACCAAGCGTTCATTATTGCTGTTGGTCAATAAGAGACAGGACTTTTCTGTTTCTGATGGGGTTGTATTTCCTTGTGAGGAGAGACCCACAGCTATTTACAAGTAGTAGCTGTGATGAGAAGTGTATTTACATAACTATACCTAGAGCAGGAGCTATGATTGTTCTTGAGCTGGTGGTATTTGTTTACAGTTATCCATCATTTTGCTACAACCCTTCTTCACTATTGCCACCAAAATTTGCAGTTGGTGTCAAATGTAACAACAAGGCTTTTAAATGATGCTAGGGAGAAGGCGTATATAATCCCTTCACCACATTGGTTGCCTGTTGCTTACCATTTTAAATCTTGATATAAATCTCATAAACTGCCTCATCTTGAGGCAGTTGCCTCAGACTTCTATGCCATAATGTGAATAGTAATAGTTTGAATAGATTTCCTATCGTAAACTGATAGAGAATATGATGGATTTTTATGTAGAACATTAAATGTCAAGTTATTTAACCCAGTCTGATCTAATTAGCTGTAATTAAAGCAATACAAACCAAATGTAGGTGAACTCAAGCAATGATAACACTGAATAACTGTACATTGGAATATAACAGACCTATAGAAAAACAGTTTGCTTATTATTTTGTGTTGGTTTCTCGTTAATCTTTTGCTGTGGTTAGAGAGCACAGAGTTCCATAACACACATAAATCAACTCCTGCATTTCCTTTTAAGAGAAGGAGATGGAGATTTGATTGGGATCTTAACCCTTTTAGAGGAGATTTTACCTTTTTTCCCACTCAATTTTCCTAAATCAAATTGTTTTCCCCAAGGTGCAATTTGCATCATTTGCCAAAACAATTTTTTTTAACTCCATCTGCCCTTCAATCCCATGTTGATAATCTAATATACACGCTCTTTGCATGTTTTGTTATATTCTAAAAAATATGTTGTTAGCACTAAAACCACATAAGAAAGTTCAGTGACAAAATACAAAGCCAATGAGTCCAGGGAGAAATACATTGAGAAATCTATACTCTGAACCCTCCGTAGCTTTGGACTCATTAATGATTTGTAGACATATTTACAATTGTTGTAAATACATGACGTTGGTTTTAATACATTGCAAATTTTATGGTCCCTTGCAGATTGTCAAAGGATCATACAATGAAATCATAAAGTTGGTTGGTGCTTAGTGCTAGACCAACACCTGCTTGTTGCAAGATAAATGTAGTAAAGCATTTCTTTACTACTCTTACTTCAGAGATTTCCAGTAAAGAGTAACATACCACTTCATAGAACAGGTAGCCTGTTCCAACAGTTGACAGTTCATAGTGAGAAAAATCTTAACATCTAACTTGAGTCAATTTTCTTCTACTTTCAACCCATTACTTCTTTTCCTGCTCTCTGGGGCAACAGAGAATAAGAATAAGAATAGAATGGAATGGAATGGAATGGAATGGAATGGAATAGAATAGAATAGAATAGAATAGAATAGAATAGAATAGAATAGAATAGAATAGAATAGAATAGAATAGAATAGAATAGAATAGAATAACAGAGTTGGAAGGGACCTTGGAGGTCTTCCAGTCCAACTCCATGCCCAGGCAGGAAACCCTACACTACTTCAGACAAATGGTTATCCAACATCTTCTTAAAAAGTTCCAGTGTTAATTCTAATATCTCATTGAATATTTCTGATAGCCATTTATGAATTGTGTTCCAAAATTTTTTTGTTTCTGAGCACAGCCACCACATGTGAAAGAAGGTACCCTGTGTTTTTTTGCATTTCCATCATATAGGATTCAAATTTGGATAAATTTTTGCAAGTCTAATTGGGGCTAAGTGCCATCTATAACTCATTTTGTAAAAGTTTTCTTTGTATGCTACTGACCTAGATATTTTAAGATTTCTATTCCATATCTGTTCCCAATCTGCCAAGTGGATGTTATGTCCTATGTTCTGGCCCCATGCTATCATAGCACCTTTTACAATATCTTCAAATCTTTCCTGCTGCAATAAATAGTTATATAATTTTGTAATAATTTTATTTTCTGGGCCAATCAATATTTTATCTAATGGTTTGGATTCCAATTCAATTCCGTGTTCTTCTATATCTGTCTTGTATCTAGATTTTATCTGCGAGTAAGGCCACCAGTCTATGTTTATATTTAGTCTTTGTAGTTCATCTCTGTCTTTTAATTTACCAGTTCCATCCAATATGTCTTTATATTTTACCTTTTTACTCTTATCAGTTGTATTTGGATATATAATTGCCTCTGTTATCGAAAGCCAATTTGGAATTTTAATATAGTGTTTTCTTTTTATTTCTTGCCAGGTTGTAATGAGCGCGTCTCTAATTGCATGTCTCCGGAAAAATTTTGATATATTCCCTTTATTCCGTAGGCATGAGTGCCACCCCATAAGCAAATCGTGGCCTTCCAAAGTTAGAATACGGTTATTATTTAAATTGATCCAGTCTCTTATCCATACCAAAGATGCTGCGATGTAGTATAATTTCCAGTCCGGGAGTCCAAAGCCGCCTCTACTTTTACTGTCTTGTAGGTAGATAATTTTAATTCTTGATTTTTTGTGTTGCCAAATAAATTTGGTGGTTATCCTATTCAGATTTGCAAAAAATTTAGAATTTAATTTAATTGGAACTGTCTGAAATAAATATAATAGTTTGGGCAAAATATTCATTTTAATAATAGCTATTCGGCCTAAAAAAGAAATTTGTAGTTTTTCCCATTTTTTAAGATCTAATTCTATTTGATGTACCAGTTTTTTATAATTATTATCTTTTATAGATGAGCATTTGTTTGTTAAATTAATACCTAAATATTTGATTTTTTTCACTACTTGTAGGCCTAATTCTTTTCCTAATTGTCCCTCTTGTTTCCTTGTCATATTTTTAATCAATAATTTAGTTTTTTGTTTGTTTATTTTTAGTCCAGCTATTACTCCATATTTTTCTATTTCGTTAAATAAGGCTATTCCAGATTCATGTGGATCTTCCAGAAAAAATACTAAGTCATCCGCAAATGCTTGTATTTTGTAAATTTTCTCTTTTGATTTTTGTTCCTTTAATGTCCGAATTGTCCCTAATTTTATTTAGTAATATTTCCAAAGACAGTATAAAAAGTAGAGGCGACAATGGACATCCCTGTCTTACTCCCTTATTTATCTGAAAAGTTTTGGTTACACTTCCATTCATTATTACCTTGGCAGATTGGGAAGAGTATATTGTTTCTATCATTTTTAAAAATTTGTCGCCGAATTCCATTTTTTTAATTAGTAATTTCATGTACTGCCAATCAACGTTGTCAAATGCTTTCTGCGCATCCAGGAAGACAAGGGCCGTTTGCCTTTCTGGATGCGCTTCATAGTATTCCAAAATGTTTAATACGATTCTCAAGTTTGTCCTAATTTGCCTCGTGGGTAAAAATCCATTTTGGTCAAGATGAATAATTTTATTTAATACTTTTTTCATTCTTTCCGCCATTATACACATGAAAATTTTGTAGTCAGCGTTTAACAACGCGATTGGCCTATAATTTTGGATCAAATCTGGTTCGGTACCCTCTTTCAACAATGTGGCGATGTGTGACTCTTTCCATGACTCTGGAATCTTCCCTTTAGTCAAGACTTCGTTATATAACTCTAGTTGTAATTGTTGAGTGGTTTCATTAACTATCTTATAGAACTCTACTGGAAGACCGTCTGGTCCAGGAGTTTTGTTATTTTTTTGTTTCTGAGTTGCCATTTTTAATTCTTCTGGGGTTATTTCATTATTTAATATTTGTTTATCTTCTTCACTTATAGTTAAAATAGATGTTTGCTTGAGATATTCTTCAATCTTATTTATCTCTGTTTCCTCCTTTTTATAGAGTTGTTCGAAAAAATCTACTGCTATCTCTCTCATTTTTTCTTCCGAGTTTTGTAAGTTTCCTGTTTTATCTTTTAATTGATGAATTATTCTATTCCCTCTCTCTTTTCTGATCTTATATGAAAGCCATCTGCCATAAATGGCTATCAGAAATATTCAATGAGATATTAGAATTCACTCCAGAACTATTTCTCCTCGGCATATTTAAAAAAGATTACCACAAAGATATTAAGTATTTAGTCTTCCACATCACAACAGCAGCTAGGATAACCTTTGCACAATTTTGGAAGAATACAGAAATACCTCCAGAAAATATAATAGTTAAAAAAATCTATGAGTGTGCAGAAATGGAAAGATTAACAATGTACTTAAGGGGCCAAAGTGATTCGGATTATTACAATATCTGGGAAAAATGGTACAAATGGATTAAATTAAGAAGGGAAGAAAAGAAACAGTGAAATTATAGATTGTAAAATGTAAATATGTAAATTAAACTATATGTGTAATTAAGATAAGCGATATAGAATCTAACTGTAATAAGGAATATGTGAAAATGAAAATACTGTGTATTATTGTAGAAATGCTTTAGGAAATATGGAAATTGTTATTTTTAAAGAAAAATGTTGAAAATCAATAAAATTTAATTCAAAAAGTTCCAGTGTTAGAGCATTCACAACTTCTGGAAGCAAGCTGTTCCACTGATTAATTGTTCTAACTGTCAGGAAATTTCTCCTTAGTTCTAAGTTGCTTCTCTCCTTGTTTAGTTTCCACCCATTGCTTCTTGTTCTATCCTCAGGTGCTTTGGAGAACAGCTTCGCTCCCTCTTCTTTGTGGCAACCCCTGAGATATTGGAACACTGCTATCATGTCTCCCCTAGTCCTTCTTTTCATTAAACTAGACATACCAAGTTCCTGCAACCGTTCTTCATATGTTTTAGCCTCCAGTCCCCTTCCCACTTCTAAATGACAGCTTGTTGACCATAACCTGTTCCTTTAAACATTCCTGATAGGATTTGATTTTTGGACTCTTCACCATCTTGGCCACTCTGTCACAGTTCTTTTCATATGATGGTGTTCAGGACTGGAAACATTGTTCCAAGAATGTGGGTCTGGGCTGAGTGGGACCTAGTGGAGTAGGACAATTACTTCATGTAATCTAAACTCTGTGCTCCTGTTAATTCTTCTCAAAATAAATTAAGAGCCGAGGTGGCGCAGCGGTTAGAGGCAGGTACTGCAGGCCACTTTAGCTGACACTGATCCGCAGGTCAGCGGTTCAAATCTCACCGGCCCAAGGTTGACTCAGCCTTCCATCCTTCCGAGGTAGGTAAAATGAGAACCCATATTGTTGGGGGCAATATAAATTTACATTGCTTACTGGTGTAAACCGCTTAGAGTGTGCTTGCACTGTGAGGCGGTATATAAATCTCAATAAATAAATGAATGAATGAATGAATGAATGAATGAATGAATGAATGAATGAATGAATAAATGCCTTTTTAGCAGCTTCATCACAAGGTCAGTTTACTTTGCAACCAGAAATGGGTAATTGAAAGGGCTGGCATTATCCATTTCATCCTAACAAAACTACATTCTATTCTCAACAACAGAAACATTCAAAGATTATTTCAGCTTGTGGGCAGCTTATAAAGAACCAGGAGAGACCTTCTTGGAGTTTGGAATCGGAATTGTATTAACAGATTAGAATAATTGATTTCAGAAGCTAATACATTATTGAACCTGTACAAAGCTGCTGATTAATTCATTGAATTAATTTAATTTGCAAATTCAATGAATTAAATTGAATTTTGATCTTAAACTAACATTTCATCCCTCATCTTATCTATGTGTTTTGAAGAATGGCTTGATATAAATTTAAATGTTAGCCTTGGCAGGAGCATACTGTAATCATCCAAATCTAGATACATAATAGGTCACATTTTGTCAGGAGAACTACTATTTCAATCTCCATTGAAATTAGTGGGAGTTCTTGGTATACTTTTTTTTTTTTGGTTGGGGCGGGGAGGTGCACTATTTGGCAAATATGTTTTAAAATGCTTGTAATAAAAGAGGAAATAAGCAGCCTGTTAATTGTTGAATATTTCAGCATATTTAATGAGTTTTCTCATTAAAGTTAACAGGAACTGTCCCCAGAAGCAACCAAACACCCACACATACACTAGACAGGAGTTTGTTGCAAAAGATTAAACCAAAAGTAGATCTGGCTTCTATTGTTTAGGTCATAAAACACTTTCACATAACATAAAGTAAAAGAAGTAATACAAAGATTAACATCTCTTCCTATCTTAATCTACTAATCGTGAATGGTATAGTATATAGTGCTATAAATAAAAGGTATTTATGGCTTTGTGGTGATACTTTCAAAGCGTGGGTTGCATCCTGAAGTCCAATGAATAGAAATCCATCTCAGTGAATGTTTTCCCACCAGAGAGAAGGGAAGTGGTATCCCCTAAATCTTGCTTCCCCTACAAACTTTTTTGTCATCTGTACATTTCTTAAAAGAGACTTTGATGGTATTCCAGAAGTTTTATTACAAGCTGTCAAGATATTATCATTTAAATAAAGGAGGGAGCCCCATTAATGAAAAGGGAAAATATCCAGGTTCTGCATGATTAGTATCAATTATCTCTGGCATTTTATTTGATGCATCATCAGTCTTTTTACTCTGTGTTCATCCCAGAGGTGGGTTCCTGCTGGTTCAGACTGCTTCTATAGAAGCGGTAGTAACTTGGCGGCCTGGGTCGCTAGAACCAGCAGTGACCCAGGCCTGCCACACCCTCGAAGTGGCTCTCTCGGCTCTTCTGCATGCGCAGAAGCTGTGTTTTAAGCACTGCGCATGAACCCATGCGGCACGCCACTGAGTGAACCGACACCGAAGAAAAGCAGAATCCACCCCTGGTTCACCCCCACCGCTGACCTAACTTGTTTAATATTTTACTTTTTTTTTGTATTGCAGTCTATTTCTTTTCATTTCTTACATTTTAGTTAGGAGCTGTGATATCATGCTAGCTGCGCATGTTAAAGCATTTTCTTCCATTTTAGTTTTTTCTTGCCTTATCTTCCATTTAATTACATGCAGTAGTTTGTCCCTGAATATAGATTTTATTCGAGATACAAGTAAACACAAAGACTACGAATTTCTGTCAATTGATAACTCTTTTGGATATTCTCGTGTAAAGATGTGCTGCCTTAGATACTGATATTGAAAAAAAGATACTATCAAGGAGCAAAACTGAAACTTCCAAAATACTCTCATAGTCTGAACAAATGTTTCAATATTCAATATTCTAAAACTATTTTGTTATGTTTTCTTCAGTGCCATGAGATATTTATGCAAAACAAATACATTTAAGAACAAAAAAAATCTCTTCTTAGCAATATGCACATTGTTTCAGGATTGTTCTTAATGAAACCTGTGTAGAAAACACTGATTTATTCAACTCCGTTGCCCACTAAACTATGCTTTTATCATTAGGGAATGTAATACTGTCTGCTCCAAGAACATACAACCATTTGAGGATGGAGCTACCTTTCAAAATTTTGAGAGGTACATTCACAAAGTGTCTTATCATAACATATTTGCTTTTAGCAGAATGATTACCATACTGTAGTGCTTATATAGACAGTAACAAAACATTACGAGAAACTGAATTAGCCTCTCAAGATGGGTCTGAGATACAAGTCAGACATTTCAGGGTTTCAAGAGGCATTGCTTTGAATTATTGCATGCTGGTTTCTATTATAACAACATAATCACTGTTAATCAGATGAGTCAGGAAGCCTTGTGGATACCAGTGGAAGAATCTCAGGGGACACCGATGCCCTCAGGCAATACATTGGTTGCCACTAATTGCTGTTTCTCTGGTCTGCCAAAAATGCTCCAAGTGATCCTTCTTATGGTCATCATCTCTGAGCACATATACAGTATAAAATGGATGTAGGCATGGGAGCCATTTAAAGGAAGGAAGGAAGGTGGCAAGGAACAAGGAAAGTGAAGATCATGAATTTCTTCAGTGCAACATCTCCCTCCCCCACCTTTTCAGGGGGATGATAACTTTTTCTAAATCTTTGAAGAGTGTCACCAAAAATGAATATAGAAAGAGAAGAATGGCCTTAAATTACAGCAAGACATTCTGGAGTAATACTAGAAAAGACTTTGCTAAGAGTGGTCCAACAATGGTATTAATTGCTGGGGGATGTGGTGTGCTTGAAGCAGTGGTGGGTTCCCACCGGTGCGGTCCACTCTATAGCACTGCTAGCGGCCCGCTGGTGACGTCACAGTACCGGTGCAGTCAGTTGCCGGTGCCTGGGCGCCAGCATTTTTTAAAAAAAAAAATTTTTTTAAAAAATTTCTTCTGCGCATGCCAAGAAGCCGAGCTGAGGGAGCGTGTGAGACGCTGAAAGAACGGGCGGCAGGAGCTATCTCCATTCCCCTCCCTTCAGCAGTCCGAGAAGCCACGAACGTGCGGTGATGATCCCAGACATTTTTGCATGTTCGAGGTTTTTCGAGCTGCTGAGGGGAGGGGGAACGGGAGGCAGGAGCCTAGGATCATCGAATGGGGAGAAGCATTCAGGCCGAACGGAGCCTCCTAGAAGAACCGCTGCCGCGGTCTTGCTGCTCCCGCTGCGGGGTCTGCGTTGTGGGTGGGCAATGCCCCCTCATTTCTCCGGCCGCTGCCAAGCTCCCGAGGCCCACGCCCACCCAGTCACATGGCTGGCAAGCCACACCCACAAAATAAGCCACGCCCACAGAGTCATAGTAAAAATATAGGAACCCGCCCCTGGCTTGAAGATGTTGAAGCAGAACTGGGATGGAGTCTGTGAACAATCTGGATTCTTGCACTGTGTATATAAAAGTCCCCTTTCAAATCTAGGATTCTAGGATTTTAAGAAAAGGGAAGGAGGGTGCAGAAGCTTGGCAAGGCTTCAAGAAGCTAGTACAAGGAAAGGTAAACTGGGCAGCAAGAGAGTGAGAAAGAAAGATTTGTATTTTCTAAATCCAAAATACACATCTTTCTGTTGATACATAAATAGTGCTTGATTTTTAACAGTTTATGTGCACTATGTATGAATGTAGATATGTATTTGGGGCTCTGTGAGAGAAGTCAGGTGCAAAGAGATAATTTGGAGGAAATTTGGAGGAAACAGTGGAAAACAGCATCCCTGGCCAAAATTGCTGCTCTGATCCTTCCAGAAGTGTGTTTTCTCATGTAAAAAAAGTCTGACAGCTTAATGCTACTTGCATCAGCATATAAAATCCTTCCATATCTCAAAAACCGAAGCTTCATTTCAGTGGGGTCATATCGGTAACTTTTAGAATTTCTTCAAACCACTGTTTAATGTAAACTCCTTTAAAGATGCATCTGTTTCATGCAAGGGTGTCTTCCCCCCCTCAGGACCAGCAGTTATTGGCCAATAACACCTTAGAAAATTTATGAGTTTTTGCGTTAAAGAGTTGTCTTTGAAGTTGCTTTACACACGTTAAAGTTTTTTATCTGAAAAATATGTATGTCACCCCTCAAAGCCAGTTTTCCCAGGGCAGTTTACAAAGCCGAAAAGTTTTATGGTACCAAAAAAGCACTTTCCTTTGTCAGTGTACAGTCTCCGCAGATAAGGGATGAGAAAGAGAAATGAATCCAAGAAAAGTAAAATATTTAGAAGTCCTGCAGTTTTCATAAGAAGTGGGAGGCTAATGAAAGGAGAAATTTGCTACACGTGGTCCAATGCATAACAAAGCAGGCATTTGGTTCTAATCTGCCTTCAGAAACTTCCTTCAGCTTTGTGTGCAAGAGCCCTGTTGCTCATCTGCAGGCATCCATATATAAAGTTCATTCAAATTACACTTTGGGAAGAAGTCACGCTGTTCAATTCATTGTATTTAACCCACTGACATTTTACCTAGTCAACACTTTGTGATTGAGTAACCTAAGTTCCCACCTTCATTTAGAAAGCAATCTAAACAACTTCCTGTACAGCAGAAACATGGCTAAACTCAGTTGAGAGTTTTGGACTTTTATGGCTCAGTCTGGAGTATTGTGATAAAGCATCCAAAATTCCTAGTAAACAATATATAGCTAAGCTGTAAACTGGTCAAACTGAAATACAACGATGCCTGAATTTAACACATCCTAATTCAGCAGATGCCAGAGCCAACAGATCACATTTCTGTCTGCAATGACTGGCAAATCTACTGCATCTAAAATAGTCTGAATGAGTGAAATTTACATTAATAGCAATAGCAATAGCACTTAGACTTATATACCGCTTCATAGTGCTTTACAGCCCTCTCTAAGCGGTTTACAGAATTCAGCATATTGCCCCCAACAATCTGGGTCCTCATTTTACCGACCTCAGAAGGATGGAAGGCTGAGTCAACCTTGAGCCGGTGAGATTTGAACAGCTGAACTGCAGTGCTGCATTTTAACCACTAAGTCACCTCGGCTCTTACAATGTAATGTTACATTGTCCATGGTGATTTATATCATTTGCATTCTGGTATTATTAAGCTGGTGAAATGAATGATGTAATTTATAATCTAATAAACATTTAGAAGTAGCAGACAACCTTCCCCATAAGTAGTCCAGTAAACTGAGATTTCACTATATTTGATACAGAGAAAATTCTGCCTAATGTCACATATTACAATAAAATATTGATTTAACAAACTATTTGCTGGTGGACAATCTATAAATCTAAGTTTACATCTTTTATGACAATGTGTATCATATGTGTAATTACCCAGAGTTTCATAAATGCCTTCATTTGCAGTAAAACTTCAGTTTAATGGACAAATCTTTACTTCAACAGATATTAAATGGGGTGTGAAACCCAAATTAAAAATGTGTCCAGTATATTTTTAAAAAACCATTAAATGAGGTCCACAAAACTGAGGTTTTAGTGTACAGTGTTCAAAAATATGTAGTTTTTGTACAAGAGGAATCCATTACTTGTAGCATCTACCAAAGAAAGGGGAAAAATTATGTCTGGAGAAGAATTAGATGTAGTAAACCACTACGTATGCCTTGGCCAATGGATCTCATTGGAAGGTGATACAATAAAGGAAATTGAACAGCGTGTTAAATGTGGTTGGCAGGCATTCGGCAAGCATAATTTTCAAGAACAACCTCCCCCTATACCTGAAAAGAAAAGTTTTTGATCAGTGTGTGCTACTTGCTCTAACACTTGCTGGTGAAACATGGACACTAACCTCACAATCAAACAAAAGCTACAAATTGCACAAAGATCCATGGAACGATCCATGCTCAGCATCACAATACAAGATAAAAAGACCTGCACACGGATTAGGAAACAAACAAAAATATACAATGCCATCAAGAACATAAAAGAATTGAAATGGAAATGGGCTAGTCACATAGCAAGAAGAACTGATGGCAGGTGGACCAAGGCAGTCATAGACTGGATCCCACTTGATAAAAAAGGATGAAGGAAGAGGCCTTCATCCTGCAGTGGATAAACAATGGCTAAAATGTAATCTCTACAATACCTGTTTCAATGAATAAGAGTTGTTTTTAACATATAGTATGTTATGTACTTATATATTACACGCACACATACATACACATGCAGTGGTGGGATTCAAATTTTTACTACCGGTTCTGTGGGTGTGGCTTGGTGGGAATGGCTTGGTGGGTGTGGCAGGGGAAGAATACTGTAAAATCTCAATTCCCTCCCGACTCCAGGGTTAGGGTACTGTAAAATCTCCATTCCCTCCCCACTCCAGTGGAAGGTTACTACAAAATCCCCATTTCCTCCCGATCAGCTGGGACTCGGGAAGCAGAGAAAAGATGGGGGCGGGGCCAGTCAGAGGTGGTATTTACCGGTTCTCCGAACTACTCAAAATTTCCGCTACCGGTTGTCCAGAACTGGTCAGAACCTGCTGAATCCAACACACGTGTGTGTTTCTGTGTATGTAGTATATAAATACATAACATACTATATGTTAAATACAATTCTTATTCATTGCAGCAGATATTGGAGAGAAGATTACATGGCATTGACTTCCCACAATAAATATATATTCTGAAAAGTAAAATACAAACAAAAATCAAGTGCGCCCTTAGATTGTTTTTCTTAATTAAGATAAATACAGATAATCCGCATTTGAAAACCACAATTGGGATGGCAATCCAATCACTAATTTACATGGTCATTAAGTAAAAAAACCTGCATGATTGTTCCTGTCATTCTGACCATTTCAGTTTTTCCTTTTCAGTGTTCCCCTGGTCTTTGGAATGCTCATCCCAGCATTGGGATAATTAGCAAGAGGAGAATTATGACTACCAAATTTGATCTGAAAAATAATTTTCCAGATTGATATTCAAATAATTCTAATACATACCTTCTTTAAGGGCTATCATCATCATTCCAATGAAACTGATGGAATCTGAAATGATTAAGAACATTAAAATAATTTTCATTCTTTACTAATATAGATCTCAGATATTGAAGTATATTATTATATCTTTCTGTAATACAGTCCTGTGTAGTTCATATCATTCAATTAACTCAACCAAAGTAATTCTATTTAAGCTAATTTATACCCCCACATTACCTAAATTGTGAATCCTAATTTAGAATTAATTATTTCCAGATTTGGAATATATATATTCTTTAATATTTATTTTTAAATAGCCAAACTGATATTGTTGTACATTTATCTGTTCTATTCATCTGTTTTATATTACTATAAAAATAAAGGTGAAGTGTTCTTTATTTTTATTTTAGTATCTTGTAAATTGTTACATAATTTTTATATTTTGTACACCCTTAATGTGTTTTTCATTTTTTTCTTTCTCGTGTTTGTTTTTTCCTATTTTTCATTTTCTTACTTATTATAGAAAACTTTAAAATAAAGTCATAATGAGTATAAAACCTAATAAAAATCAAAACAAGGAATTAAAATCAAAGCCAAAATTAAAAACAATTATCCAATTAATTAGCAATTAAAAATACAGATAGAATAACTCTGTTCTGCAGAGGTAAATGGTACTTACATCAAATGCTTCAGTTTAATTATACTTGCTAATTAAACGGGATGTAAATTGCCAAGTTCAGTGCAAATATTACTTCAGATGTATGGTTGCTATCAAAAATGTTTTATCTAATTGAGGATCCGACATAGGTGAGGAAATAATGGGAAGCTGAGGCCACATGGCATGTAATTGGTTCAACGAAACATCCTTCTTTGCAAGCCTAATTAGCTTACCTGTTGATTTAGTTTCATAGGGTTGCACTGAATTCTACATGTGAAAAGAAGTGACATTATGCAAAGCCTCATCCTTAATGAGGTCTGGCAATTGGAATATATTTGTTAGAATATTTTCTATTATTTTTAGAGCATACCTATCAATATAAATATTATTTGGTGATTACAGTGAAAACATTCTCATTTCAGTTAGCTTTTAATTTTTGGTGTGTGTGTGTGTGACATGACTGAAGGTTTCAACTTCGCTCCTTTAAATTGCAATATTTTAATATTGGGGACTGTACATACATGCACATTATTGTTTGAGTTTGACCTTAGCTCTCTGAAGGACTCTTTGTAAGACAAGGAAATTGTAATAAAATGCTTTAATTAATCAACACAGTAGCATACAAACATACTGATCTTAAATCTATTCTAAAATTGAAACAATCAAGCCATGGCAAGATTAAAACGTTACCAAAGAAGAGTTGACCAGATCAATCTTCCCAGGCAGTGCACCTACAAAAAAAGAACACCAACAGTTTGAATTGTGCTTGGGAAGAGATATGAAACTAATTTATTTTTTAAATGATATTTTAAATATAGAAATGAATAGCAGAAATAATCCTTTCAGGAAAAGAGAGCAATAATCCTGCTTTAAGTTATGAGGCGATCTGGCATTAATAACCGTCTATAACAAATACTGTAGTAAATTTTTTGCTTCCATCATTTGTTTCAAATGTAGGATTTGTTTCCCTGAGCCTACCTGTATGTGCCAATGTATGTGCTGAAAAATAAAGAAAAATCTAAGGTACTATTTTGTATTACAGATTCCATGCTAGTAGTAAACAAATCATTTTTGCTTGAATGGAATACTGTAGAATACAGAATATAGAATAACAGAAGGGACCACGGAAGTCTTAGTCCAACCCCCTGCTCAGGCAGGAAACCCTGTACCATTTCAGACAAATGGTTGTCCAATCTCTTCTTGAAAACTTCCAGTGTTGGAGCATTCACAACTTCTGGAGGCAAGCTGTTCCACTGATTAATTGTTCTAACTGTCAGGAAATTTCTCCATGGTTCTAGGTTGCTTCTCCCCTTGATAAGTTTCCATCCATTGCTTCTTGTCCTGTCTTCAAGTGCTTTGGTTGACCCCCTCCTCTTTGTGGCAGCTCCTCAAATATTTAAACACTGCTCTCATGTCACCCCTGGTCCTTCTTTTCTTTAAACTAGACTGGGTGTCAGCAACCCGCAGCCCCAGAGCCTCATGCGGCTCTTTGACCCCCTCCTGTGGCTCCCTGCCAACCCTGTCACGCAAGCTGCTCTCTGTCCAAAGAAGGCGCAAGCCTCTCTGCAGAGCCGCACGGCTGAAGCACCCCTAGCATTTACTCTGCATTGCCCACGACTGGCTGCTCTTTGTGATTCCATGTCCTTTGCAGGCAGCTCAGCACCAGCTGCGGTCCCCTTCGTGTCGGCTCAGGAAGGAGGGGAACAGGGAGGAGCAGCCGCTGCTGCTGCCGGATGCAGGGAGGGAAGAGCTCCAGCTCTCCTGCGCTGCCCACTCACTGCACAGTGGCGGCAGCGAGAGGTGGAGTCGCCGTCTCCGCTGCTGCCGTGATCCCGGCCCAGGAGGGTATCCCGCTTGTGTGCACGTGTGAGAAAGAGAAGAGAGACAGGAAAGGGGAGAGAAAGAGAGAAAGTGAGAAAGAAATAAGAAAATGATGGAGGGAGAGAATGTGAGAAGGGAAAGAGAAAAACAAATGAGAGAGAGGGAGAAGGGGGAGAGAGAGGGAGAGAGAAATGAGAGAAAGGTGGAGGGAGAGAATGAGAGAGAGGGGAAAGAGTGGGAAACAAATGAGAGGGGGGAGAGAGGGAGAAAGATGGGAGAGGGAGAAAGATGAGAGAGATGAGAGAGGGAGAAAGAGATGAGGGAGAGGGAGAAAGAGAGATGGGAGAGGGAGAGATGAGAAAGAAAGAGAGATGAGAGGGAGGGAGAAAGAGATGAGAGAGGGAGAGAGAAAGATGAGAGAGAAAGAGAAAGATGAGAGAGAGAGAGGGAGAAAGAGATGAGGGAGGGAGAGGGAGGGAGGGAGAAAGAGATGAGAGGGGGAAGAGAGAGGGAGAGATGAGAGGGAGAAAGATAGGAGAGAGGGAGAGAGGGAGAGAGAAAGGAAAGAAAGAATGAAAGAAAGAGAGAAAGAAAGAGAGACAGAGAGAGAGACAGAGATACCTTTTTCTCATAGAAAACACTGGGAGCCACAAAACCTTGTTAGGCGTGGGCTAGGGGGGTCATGTGACTGGGTGAGAGTGAGTGATGTCGAGTTCGCCACACCCACCCAGGTTTTGTGGCTCCCGGTGTTTTATTTTCTGTGGGAAATGGGTCCAAATGGCTCTGAGTGTTTAAGATTGCAGACCCCTGAACTAGACATATACATTCTTTATACGAGCCACCAGTCCCCTAATCATCTTTGTTGTTCTTTTCTGTACTCTTTTCAGAGTTTCAACATTTTTTTTATAGTATGGTGACCAAAACTGGATGCAGTATTCCAAGTGTGATATTACCAAAACATTATAAAGTAGTATTAACACTTCATGTGATCTTGATTCTATCCCTCTGTTAATGCAGCCTAGGACTGCATTGACTTTTTTGGCAGCTGCAGCACGCAACTGGCTCATATTTCAGTGATTGTCCACAAGGACTCCAAGATCCCTCTCACAGTTCCTACTATTTAGCCAGGTACCATATATACCATATCTGTGCATTTGGATTTTCTTGCTTAAATGCAGAACCTTACTTTTTTTCACAATTGAATTTCATTTTGTTAGATAGTGCCCAATGTTCAAGTCTGTCAATATCCTTCTGTATCTTAAGCCTATCTTCTGGAGAGCTGTCTATTCCTGCCAGCTTGGTGTCAAATTTGATGAGTTCCTCATCTATCCCCTCATCCAAATCATTGATGAAGATGTTGAAGAGTACTGGGCCTAAGACAGAGCCTTAGGGTGCCCCACTGCATACTTTCCTCCATGTAGATGCATTTCCATTGAGGGTAGACGGTCAGCCAGTTATGAATCCATCTGGTGGTGATGCTGTCTAACCCACATTTTTCTATCTTATAAAATAGTAGGTGGTGTAGTATTTTATCAAATGCCTTACTGAAGTTCAAGTAAATTACATCCACAACATTTCTGTGGTCCACTAATTTTGTCACTTTGTCAAAGAATGCAATAAGATTTGTCTGGCATAATCTGTTTTTGACAGATGGTGTAGTGCATAAAAATTAGTATTGGCCACTCTGAAAGAATCAAAATTCTGTATCATCCTTTCTTTGCCTGAAGTTGTTAAATAAATAAATAAAGAGCCAAGGTGGCGCAGCGGTTAGAGGCAGTACTGCAGGCCACTTTAGCTGACTGCGATCCGCAGGTCAGCCGTTCAAATCTCACTAGCTCAAGGTTGACTCAGCCTTCCATCCTTCCGAGGTAGGTAAAATGAGGACCCAAATTGTTGGGGGCAATATAAATATACATTGCTTACTGGTGTAAACCGCTTAGAGAGTGCTTGCACTGTGAGGCGGTATATAAATCTCACAAATAAATAAATAAATCAGGCAGTAAGATACAGCTTTGCACTGTTTATTTATTTATATGTGAGATTTATATACCGCCTCACAGTGCAAGCAGTCTCTAAGCAGTTTACACCAGTAAGCAATGTATATTTATATTGCCAATGCAAATGTCCAAACCCTGTAGACATGTTGTGCAGAGAAAAATACATTTTATTTGAATCCTTTTAATATGCTAACCACAACCTGATGCACCTAATCTTTATAGCCCTGTTCAGAGAGCTATTTAAGTGTGCTTACCTGTATTATCGATCTTATCTTATTGAGTTGCATCAAGAAAATATGATAAAGTAGCTTCTTTATTGTTCTCCTTAGATACAAGCAAACATAACGTGATAAAAGAAGAATGCACACAGAATGTATGAGTTTATTTACATTATACCCGTGTATACATTACATTATACCCATGTTCATGTTGTACATCTAAACAGGACATTTTTCTCTCCTTAGGTGTAACCTATGTAGGATGTTTAAGAACAATTTTACAAAACATGTTAAATTTTACATAAATCATTCAGCAATTGTTACTTCAACACAGGAATCTGAATCTCGCTCAAATTTTCTCTGTGCTATAATGAATAAATAAATCCAATAAATTTGGGGTATTAAATCAAATCAAATGTATAGTTAGGTTAATACCTATCAAACGTGATTTAAAGCATGAGCAATATTTCCACTTGTGTGAATGAAGTGAGTTGTACATATGTCATTTAATCTAGATATGAAAACTAAAATACACACTTTGTTCTCTATGGAATTTTTCTGACAGATGTATGGCCTAGCCTTTTTCTGCTGATTCCTAAATAATCCATAATATATTCCCCTCTGCCTTTTATCATGAAAAATCTAGTTAACCATTTTTGCAGTCTGGCATTTTTCAGGGGAAGAGGCTCACAGGATTATCCTTTGTAATCTTGATAAAAATGTCAGCCTCTTAACAGAGTTTCATCGCAATTTTCTCCACTGGTTCTTAGAAACAGTAAGGAGAGAAGAACAGATGCGATGGAAAGACTTTGTATGAATATCAAATAATGAACAATTGTCTGTTAAGCAACACAGTATGTATTTTATTTTATCAAAGGCTAGAAAAGCCTTAATCTGTTTTTGTTCCTATCCTTTGCTTCAATATTTATTCATCAATACATTTGTTCCATTCTATTTCCATGTGGATCTTTTCAGTGGAGAAAAAAAGACCATATCAATTGGGTCATGCAACAGTCATGTTTTAGGTTTTGATTTGTGCAGTACTTTGGAAAAGGCAGTGTATAATTTCTCCAAGAACAGGCAATTGGATTTTGTCAAATATTTTGTACAATAATAATTTGCACCTTTCTCATTGAGCCTGTGGTATGTGCAAACTTTTTTTTCAGCTCTTCTGAAGGCTAGTTCTAAGAGGAAAGGGGACATGAAATAGAGTTGGCACCATTGTGGTATAGAATTTGGTAACAGTCTAGATTCGGAAGCAGATCTCATCAATTCACAGCCAACTTTCTGAGGATTAAAGAGGGGAGATTTAATCTCTTCCAGATAAGTTGTTACCTCACAAAGAATTTGCGGAAGTCAGAAATAATGGAAGTTAATGAACAGTAAGTCTAAATGCCACAAAAGAGTTGAAGATGACGGATGGAAAGAGAATAATTAATCTTCCCTTCTGAACATGCTATAATATTTCAGTCTGTGGAAAGTGTTTCATTATCCAATTAGGTAACACTAGAAACACTGATAAATAAATAAATTAGATAGATAAAATAAAACAATAAACATCACCATTCTCAGTAATAAAAGTAGGTAGTACACCACAAAGACCAACCTTTTTTAGAAAATATAAGTTAATTTTAAAAGAAACACTGAATATTATGTCCCATTTTTAAGAAGATTTCATTAACTTTGCATTCCTATAACTGCTTTGTAATATAAAATATTAATTTTGTCTCGTTGAGAAAGCTCTCAAATATAGCTTTCTAAATGGCATTGACTATGAAATTGATTTGGTAAAATGGGTATTTATGAGACCACTGTGTTTATAATCTATTTTTTTTCTCTGACAATGTTTAATACATAATCACATAATCAATTACATCCTGTATGTGGACATGACTGAATGTGATCAAGAGACACATAATCTTTATATATTTCAATACAGTATAGTATCATACATACTGTCACATTCTACGTTGAATGGACAACCTTATTCCTTCATATAAATATAATTTATTGTATTTTTAGAAAAAAGATTCTTGCTATTGAATTAGTAGCAAGTGATCTTTTAAATGTCTATCAAATGTGAAACACACCCACACCCACACACAAAACTATAGATTAGAATTACTTTTAAAAAACACCTGCAATTTAAAACTAATAGAACTGTGTTCCCTAAGATTGTGCTGTTCTTTTTGGTTTCAGCTTATATACAAAGAAAACAATTTAAATTAAAGAAAGCCTATCACATCCTTGTTCTTTACATAAATCGTTAACATGCAATCCATGCAGGGGTGGGTTCCAGATTCTACTACTGTAGCTTCGCTCAGGGATGTGACGTGCGGGTGGGTGCGCATGCGCAGTACAAAAAAAAGCTGCAGCGCATGCGCAGAAGCAAAAAACAAGATGGCGGTGCCTATGGTGCCGCCAAGAGAACCAGCTCAGCGGCATGGCAGGCCTGGATCGCTGCCAGTTCCAGCGACCCTGGCCACCAAGTTACTAACGGTTCTATAGAACCGGTCGGAACCGGTAGGAACCCACCTCTGAATCCATGATATGGAAGGTGCTGAATATAAAATGTAATGATTTCCCAGATGATGTTTATTTCATTCCCTTCTCCATACAGCCATGCATAGGAATACCATATGTACTGTGGTGCTTTCCAGATTTCCAGCTCCTGTATTAGCTTCTTGCCATCAGCCCAGATGAACACCCAGAACAACTGGAGAACACCAGTTGTTTTACCTTGGTGCATTGTTCCCTTACATTGGGGAAAGGGAAAACAGAAATAACAGGGGAAGGCAATTGTAATCCGCAAAGAATTTTAAATAAAATTGTTATAGTCATCTTAGTTTTACTAGTTACCTTCTTAAATAAGTTTTATTTAAAAATATAGCACTCATTCCCAGCATGGGAGGCTCCTTGTTTTTCTTGCTTTCTTCTTTCCTCCTGTTTTACAGAAACCCAACCGTAAGTGAAAAACCAGGCTTTTGGGGGAGACTGAATGTTTCTTTGCCCAATCAAGAACAATACTCCCAACAATGTCTAGCTAGCAAATCAGAAATTATCTCAGGGCTAAGCCTCCCTTCTAAAGGAGACTCTTAAGGATTTACAATGATGCAGACTGTTCTCCCTTTGGGCCTAAACACGAAGAGCACTTCTTTGAAACAAAAATTGAATTCCATCTATTGAAGGCCTCTTAGCATGGAGTTGATTTCTCAGATGTTTTATGGGCACCATCATGCATTATTATAACTAGGGGGTCGTCAGTTGATAATGACACAAAGAAGATGAGGGTTGTGTTGGAGGGAGCTCCACTTATGATTCAGATCTAACTCATGTGTATTCAAAAAGAGGACTTTGAAACAGCATTTAAACAGGAGCTATGGTAGAAGTTTCTGAGTAAACATATTGTGGTATTCTAAATAAGCTTTATCCGTTATGCACTTAAAGAAATTCAAAAACTTGAAAATTAACAGTTTTATTATGTTCTTTAAAACTTACCCAAATTGCTCAGTAACCAACAGATACAGTTCTCCTGTTAGGAACATTATAATCTCATTCGTTTACACAAGAAAAAAGCCATAAAGATTGTTTTGAATTTCTAAAAAGAGCTTTCATACTTAAAATATAGGTTAATTACTGATACAAAATTTTAATTGGGATGTTTCTGTAAGAAATAATAAAACTTAATTAACAATTTTACAGAAAAATACCAGTAATGCAGAGTTTAGTTTTAACTAGAAAATGTAAATGAGAGCCTATTAGGTATAGTAGTTAAGATACTAGACTAGTAACCAGGAGATTGTGAATTTTAGTCCAGTCTTAGACATCTGAGTCACTTAGGCCTGTCACTCTGTCTCAGCCCTAGGAATCAGTCAATGGCAAACTACTTCTGAAAATCTTATCAAGAAAACTGCAGAACCCTGTCCAGTAGTCACCATGGGTCAAAAATTGATTCAAATACAGCCCCAAAAAAGTAAAGAGAAGATAATTGAAGTTGGAGAAACAGTTTTAAAACTGGATAGTTATGAAAGTGGTAACAGTGTCTGAATTTAACAAGAAAAACCTGTTGTTCCCTTTCATTGCCAATTGCCCTTGTGTGTTTTCAATTAAAATCTATTTTGAGACAGCACTTTTTGTATGCCTAATATAATAAAGCTACTTATTAAAATAGATTTCCATTTGCTCCCCATGTAAACCAGAAATGAATGCAATAAGTTTTTTTTTAATGGCAATCTTAAAGTTCCCATTATCACTATCTATTGGATAATATGTAACATTGTCCTTGAAGATTGTATGCAAATTTTAATTAGCTTAAATTCTTTTTCAAATGAAGAAACTAGAAAACATTATTCCAGTCATTTTAAGAAGAAAGTTTTAAATAATCTGGCAGCCCCTTTTATAGAAATCTGCCTAGAGACTATTTTCTAGTGCAGTGTTTCCCAACCTTGGCAACTTGAAGATATCTGGACTTCAACTTCCAGAATTCCCCAGCCAGCATTCGCTGGCTGGGGAATTCTGGGAGTTGAAGTCCAGATATCTTCAAGTTGCCAAGGTTGGGAAACACTGCTCTAGTGGATGCTGTTTTTTGTACTCCCTTATTCTTTGAGAAACAGTGAGTGGTACCACAGAAAAAGGCCTCTGTTTTGGGGCTCAGAAAAGTTGAGTTGGTGGGCATTGGGGTTATTTTAGTGAGCATTTGTTCAGTTTGCCCTTCTGATTTTAACTGCTGTTCTCAATTTGTGTAACTCTGAATTTTATTAGTTGTAATTGTCAAGTGAGCTGCCTTGAATGGGCAGTAGCCCTCACTCAGCGACCTCTCATGTAGCAACCATTCAGAGTTACAATGGCATTAAACAAGGAGGCATCATTTTGGGCAGAACCCCCCTGTTCTCATCATTGCCATTTGCAACCTTCACTGTCAGTTTCCAACAAGCAAAGTCAGTGGCAAAACTGGCAGGGAAACATAAGTCGCAATCTTGTAATGCTGCACTCAATGACCATGCACAATTTGCTGAACAACCGCAACTGGAGCTCCCAGAATTGCTATCATAGGTTGGTGCAGTCATATGATCTCTTTGTAATAGCAATAGCACTTTACTTATATACCGCTTCATAGTGCTTTACAGTCCTCTCTAAGCGGTTTACAGAGTTCAGCATATTGCCCCCAACAATCTGGGTCCTCATTTTACCCACCTCGGAAGGATGGAAGGCTGAGTCAACCTGGTGAGATTTGAACAGCTGAACTGCTGAACTAGCAGTCAGCCTGCAGTCGCAGCATTTAACCACTGCACTACCTCAGCTCTAGTTGCCTTTTTTTTTTGCTTGCCAATCGCATTGCTTAGTGACTTGAGTTTCCAGTTCCAATTACAGTCATCAACTGAGGACTTCCTATAGAAAAAACAAGCTTTAAACAAATATTAATAATGAGTCTATATATTATGCCATAAGATCTGAGGATCCCTGAGAGGTTATGTCCATCTGGCTCCTTGCAACAATCACTAGTAAAGTAATCAGTATGTCTGTATGAAATATGCTTTCCAGTTTGTTCTGCTCTAGAGAGGCAAACTGCTTACGGAATACTTCTGCCTCCAAAAATCAGATGTGAATTATTACTGCACACAACTGTCCCTGCAGTTGCTTTTATGGGCTTAGTAATAGCCTAACTGCACTTTCTGTTTTATAAAATTAGCAGACTCCAAGTGTTTAATTACATTTCCAACAATCTTAATAGGACTAGTATGGTTAACATTATGTTTTAAATGAATCTGAAAAATCAAGATTATCCTACTCTTTCTGCTGCAAAGGAAAGACTTAATTGTTACTACATGCAGCCTGGATTTCAACAATTACTCCATTACAAACAAACTTATTTCAATATCCTAGTGAGGTGGTGGCGAATCTTTTTAGGCTCGCATGCCAAAAAGGGGGGGGGCGCTTGCGCGCGCTCGAGTGCCCACACCCATTCCCTCCCCCCCATGCATGCGCACAACACCCCCCCCATGCTGCCCCTGCGCATGCGCACCCCACCCCACCCCCGCGCAAAGGCTTACCGGAGCCTGGGATGATGAAACCGGCAAACCGGAAGTGCGAAAAATGTTAGGAAGAGAATTACTCTCCTCAGAGGCGATGGATCGGGCTTCCCTTTTGAAGACATTGTTACTTAGAAAATAAACCGCGAGATTCAAATACTAATAAACAAAATATTTATTTCAGTAGAAAAATAATAAAGAATTCTTATTAGGACTACATTGTATCGGCTAAGAAAATAAAACAGTTCTACCTTGGTAGAAATGGCGATGAGAAAGGGAAAGGAGTTGACCTCAGGAATGTAGACATGCGTACTAGAATATATCATACGTCTGTCTGACCATAGATACAAGAACAGTATAAAACACAGAGATGCACAAACTGACAATATTCACATCGTGACACCCCTTCTTTGTCAGTTGGGCTAATATAATGTGTCACTCAACACACAGTAAATATCTGAGGTAATCATGCTGAGCAATAGGTAATGGTTTGTTCAGAATGTCAGCTATCTGATATTTTGTTGGCACATATTCTAACTTTATGAGACCTTGTCTTACTGACTCTCTAACATTCTTGTAACGTATGTCAATGTGTCTGGACCTTGAACCTGTGAAGTGAGTCCTGGAAATGTAAACTACTGATTGATTGTCTTCCATCACGGTGATCGGTTTTTCGGGCTTCGTCCAGATATCTGTAACTAAGGCATCGAACCACGTTAAAAAGTTACATGCATCAGACACACATGCATACTCTGCTTCAGTTGATGAGCAGGAAATAAAACTTTGTTTTCTTACGTTCCAGTAAACTGGACATCCATTCAGGAACACTATGTAACCTGATGTGCTTTTTCTTGATTCTTTATCACTTGCCCAATCTGCATCTGTATAACAATACATGTCAGCAAAATCTGTATGTTCTGGTTCTAGCTTCAATTTGAATTGTTTTGTGTGTATCAAGTATCTCAATAACTTCTTAATACATGACCAGTGAAACTCTGTTGCTTTGCCTACATGTCTTGAAAGTAAATTAACACTAAGTGCTATGTCTGGTCTAGTCCATCCACTAATGTAAAGTAGTGAACCAATTACTGAACGATAAAGTGTTTGATCCTTGAACTCAGGACTATATGCATCTTTCAAATTGTGAAAATCAGTTTGCATAGGTGTTTGTGTAGGCGTTGCATCTGTCATGTTGCATTGATGCAAAAGTTGATCTATCTTAGCTTCTTGTGAAAGGCTAAACCCCTTCTGTGTCTTTTCAATGTGAACTCCTAAATATTCATTGATGTGTCCTAATGATTTCAATGTGAAGTATTTCTGCAAACCTTTAACAAAATTCTCACTCATGCGTTTGTTTGGACCAATGTAAACAATGTCATCAACATAAACAAGAACAATTTCATTAATATTTCCATACCTTTTTGTGAACACGCATTCATCAGTGTCGGACTTAATAAAGCCCATTAAATTTAGTTTGTCTTTTAGACATGTGTACCACATCAGACCTGATTGTTTCAGACCATAGAGACTTTTGTTTAGGAACCAGGTGTCCCCTTCTCGGTCCCGGAAGCCGGGAGCGGACCTGACGTAGATTTCTTCATCTAGATCAGCATGTAGATAAGCTGTTTCAACATCAAATTGGAAAACTTCAAGTCCAAGTATAGAAGCAGTGGTTAGAGCAATTTTCACACTTTCAGTTCGCACTGTAGGTGAGTAAGTGTTTGTGTAATCTTCAGGATAGCTTTGTGCGAAACCTTGTGCGACAAGTCTTGCTTTGTATAATAATTCACCATCTGGCTTTTGTTTGATTTTGTAGACCCATCTTGTGCCAATGACTTTTTTGTGTGTTGGAGGTGTTGCAGATGTGTACACTTTGAGTTTCTGCAAACTATCCATCTCAACTTGCATGGCTTCATACCATTTTTGTTGTTCATCTTCAGAAAGATATTTAATTTGTGAAAAGTTCTCCGGTGGGAGTGTAACATTACAGATCAATGGCGATGGTGTGTTTGTCAATTGCATTGTGTATCTCTTTGGTGGAATACCTTTTGTAGTTCTCTTGGAACGTCTCGGGACGATTGTCCAGTCATCTTTCTTGTTGTCCACATCTCCATCAGCGTCGCTAGCTTCAGCATCCACGGCGTTGTAGGATGGGATATCAGGTGATGAACATTGGTCATCTGGTTGCACTGCATCAACAATTTCAGTTCTAGGGAAATAAACTCCAGGGTCATTAGAATGTATCCTGGACCAATCTGTATCTTCTTCAAAATTAGCTGAATTAGAAATTGTTATCACATTGTGAGAGTCAATGAATCTTCCCCATTTAGAATTACTATCAACACCCATATATCTCAGTCTCTTTGCTACTGGGCCACCTTTTCTTCTTTGGGCCAATGGAATGTTGACCATGGCATATGAACCAAAAATGTGTAAATGTCTAAGATCTGGCTGGCGGCCATATAACATGTAGAAGGGTGTTTGGTCAATGACACTGCTCCATGTACGATTGACAATGTAATTTGCATAATGAACTGCTTCGCCCCAAAATGAGTGTTTGAGATTGGCATCTTCTAGGAGGCAGCGCATCATGGTTTGGAGGACCCCTTGCCGTCTTTCTGCCACTCCGTTGTGAGCCGGAGTGTATGGGGCAGATGTTTGGTGTAGGATACCGTTTCGTCGCATCCAATCCTGGAAACGTTGAGACGTGAACTCGGCACCACGGTCACTCTGGATTCTCCGGATTCTCACTCCATGTTGATTGTAAATTTGAACTGCAAAATCTCTAAAGGTCTGAAAGACTTCAGATTTTTCTTTCATTAGAAAGACATAACCATATCTAGAATGATTATCAACAATAGTTAAGAAATACTTTTTACCGCCAATAGTTGGACCATAAGGACCCACAATATCAGTATGAACCAAATCAAAAATGCGTGTTGACTTACGTGTAGCATGTTTTGGAACGGCTGCTGCCCTCGATTTTGCCTTTTTGCAAACAGCACAATCTAGATGTACCTTACATCCTTTGAAATTCAAACCTTGTGTGAAAAATGGCATCTTTTTAAGGACCTCAAAGCTTGGATGGCCTAATCTCCTGTGCCATCTATGAATACACCTGTCATGTAAACGAAAACCTGTAAGTGGAGTTGCAGCATTAACATTAACATGAGGAACCTTAGGTTTGATTACCTGTTGCTTTGTGGCTTTAAGAGCCTTTGGAGTATTCACAGGATCTCTCTCTGGGGTATCTCTCTCTGGGCCTGTGATATTATCTATTGAGATTTTTATACTTGCCTGAATTTGAGGTTCTGCCTTTGGCCTCAAATAGTAGACCTGACCAATCACAATTGTGTCAGCAACAATATGACCATCTTTAAAAATATAACTGGCGTTACCTAAATGAAGGACATAAAAATGCAAAACAGCAGATAAATGATTCTGACTAAGCAAATTACAATTAGCTGTAGGAATATAATAAACATCAGGTACGAGGGTACCTAACTCTTCAATAAAAACAGTCCCTTTTCCTTCAACTTTGAAGGGGTGGCCACCAAATGCATACAGTTCACGATATTCTGGTTCAGGCTCATGTAGCTCTTTGAAAAGTTCTTTTCTGTAGGTAATGTGAACAGCCGCTCCACTATCGAGAGTCCACAAAAGGGAGCGGTCATATTTCTTTGGCTGTGTATCATTGGTGATTGCTAGCATGGTGTGTGGAGGTGGGAAATCACGCCTCGGACCGGGTCGGCGCTGTCCTCTGCCTCTGCTGCCTCTAGGTGCTGTTCCTCTGGGCTGGTACTGACGTCTGTAATCTGTTCCTCTGGGCTGGACAGGAAATTGAGTGCGTTGCAATTGAAGACAATCTCTGCTTGTATGGCCCACACGATCGCAATATTGGCATCTTATTACTCTTTTGTGAAGAATTCTGGATTATGTCATATGTCCCTTCACGACGAAGTAAAATAGTTATCTCAGAGACCCAGGCTTTGTAATTTTGTCCCGATTGCTTTAATTTTGCGTTGCCAACTAATGGGACGATTTGTGATTGTTGTGTCAAAATAGGTGGAATTGCTTGGGCCTGCAGTGGTGCGGCCTGTGGAATCGCTTGTGGCAAGGCTTGGGCCTGACCAGGTTGAGGTGCTGCTTGAGGTGCCTGGACTGGCTGCTGTTGTACAACCAGTGCACCAGCTGGAGCTGGTTGCAAAATTGGGGCTGCGGGAGGTGCCTGGACTGGCTGTTGCTGAGGAGCAGCAATAGGTAGTGGAGCTGGAGCAGGCAAAAATTGGGCTGCCACAGCTGGTGGTGGCCCTGGAGCAGGCACAGGTTGGGCCCCTGGTGCTGGAGTAGGAGGTGGTCCAGCTTGTGGTGGATGCACAATTTGTGCTGCCATAGGTTGGGCAGGTTGAACAGGCTGGGCCTGCACAGGTTGGCCAGCTAAAGGAGGACGCTGCATTAATGCATCTAATCTCATTTGAGTCATTCTGGTCTGGGCTTGTAATATTGTTAATTCTTCATTTTGATTATACAAAAATCCACTCTGTTTATGCAAAATTTCATTCTGTTCCTGAATCACTTGTAGAAATGCAAAGTCCCTTTCATCAAAAAATTTCTGCCCATGTAATTGTGACGTGTGCATCCAAGGGCGTTGCTCTAATTTGTTTAAAGAAGGAGGGGAATCATGGCCCCTCTCTGGTATGCGTGAAGGTGGGCAGACATCTTGGTTCTCAGCACGAAAGAATGCATGCAGTTTAATTTCGTGTAACTCTCTTTGCAAAAAATCTATCTGCTCTCTTTGTTTTTGCAGTATCTGGCCATAAGTTAAATTTATTTCTCTTTCAGCACTTGTGTGCCCTATAGAAGACGTTCGTGAGCTGGCAATTTGCTGCCTATAAAAGGATTCTTCCTCATCTTGTGGGGGTTGAGAGATTTTTGGAATAGCTCCCAAACGTGTAGAATTTCCCCCAGGGGCAAACGATGTGGTTGGGTAACTTTTACTAACCTCTGTAAATAAATCTTGTTCCACTTGTAAAGATGCCCCGGTAATATCTTCGGTCTGCGTTCCAAAGAGAGTTGGTGAGGCTTGTTCATGCAGAGAAAAACTTTCTGGAGGGGCTTCTGAAATCAGTCTTTCGGTCTCTGTCTTTTTTTCAGCAGCGGCAGCATGTGTAGAAAATTCCTTATCTCCGTTCGTGGACATGGCTGGTCATAAATCTCTCTAATTAGCTAACTATCCTAAAACGCAATAAAACTTTCAAAAGAAGCCATAAAGTTTACAGCCAAACTCTGGTACCATTGTTAGGAAGAGAATTACTCTCCTCAGAGGCGATGGATCGGGCTTCCCTTTTGAAGACATTGTTACTTAGAAAATAAACCGCGAGATTCAAATACTAATAAACAAAATATTTATTTCAGTAGAAAAATAATAAAGAATTCTTATTAGGACTACATTGTATCGGCTAAGAAAATAAAACAGTTCTACCTTGGTAGAAATGGCGATGAGAAAGGGAAAGGAGTTGACCTCAGGAATGTAGACATGCGTACTAGAATATATCATACGTCTGTCTGACCATAGATACAAGAACAGTATAAAACACAGAGATGCACAAACTGACAATATTCACATCGTGACAAAAAATGCACTTCCGGTTTGCCGGTATGCTGTTTTTTGCACTCCGGAGGGTTCAGGGAAGCTCCCTGAAGCTCCGGAATGCAAAAAACTACAAAGCGGGCAAACCGGAAGTGCGGAAAAGTGCACTTCCGGTTTGTCCGTTTTGTAGTTTTTTGCATTCCGGAGCTTCAGGGAGCTTCCCTGAACCCTCCGGAGTGCAAAAAACAGCACACCGGCAAACCGGAAGTGCATTTTTTCACACTTCCGGTTTGCCGGTGGGCAACCCTCGCGTGCCGGCTTCTATGGCTCCGCGTGCCACCTCTGGCACGCGTGCCATAGGTTTGCCACCATGGTCCTAGTGCATACAAGCAGCCTTGTACGTAACTTATGAATTATATGAATTTATCTCTTATAAGTCACTATATAAAGTAATGATAATTATCATAATGAAGAATGAAGTCAGGCAGGATGCAATTTTTTTCTTCTACTTTTCAAGAGAACAACATGTCACCTGAATGCCAGTCCTATATCCAATTTTCTGAATCTCATTAGAAAATTATTCATCCCATTCTTCATCCATCTTGTCACAATCTTTCATAATTCACATAACATCTTAACTTCAACAGACAGCTTTCAATTACCACCAGTATCCAGGGTTCTTTACAGAATTTTTCATCCAGGTCCTCTGCCTGGAAATTCGAATCAAGTAACAAGTATATTTATAGCCAATTGTGTTTTCAAACATTTTCAGCTATACAATGAATTTGATTTTTGTGTTTAAAATCTTGAGCAAACTCATTTTATAGCTTTATATTTTTTATAAATAAATTTGATAGTGTGACACTATTTTACTAGCCTTGTGCTATTGTTGGCCTATTACAATAGTGTGGTCAGAAATAATATACAAGGAATATTCAATAAAACCATGCATTGAGAATATATAGTGCTGATTAATCAAGGATCAAATAAATATTAAAACAGTGGTGGAACAGTAAGACTGATAATCTAATAATATAATTTAATAATAATTCAATTTCTATTTTTTCCAACATTTCTGGTATCTTCCTATCTTTTCTCCATCATTATTAAAGCTGGCTCTAATTTGCATTCTTGTTAAATTGTATATTAGAATTTCTTCATTCAAAGGAATTTGCAGATAGTATTGATACAGTGACACAAGTAGAAAGACATGCAGTTTACACAGTTAGTAGTATATGTGGTGTGGAAAAAGTGTTGCTGTTTTTATAGTGACCCATAACATCAAGATCTTCACAAGGCCTACTACAGTATTATTTTTGGATTGATATCCTTGGTAGCTTTAAGTCTGATCTATTTAAAGCAACATATCATTACAGTTCTTGGCTTTAAAAAGTCATTTTTGTAGCAATTCTGAAGCCAATGGAATGCTGGCACTGACTCAGCTATTTTATGCCATAACTGCACTTGCAGCATTTCCTTACCATTTTCAGAATATCATCTTTTTGGACACTGATGCGAACCTTTTTCTATATTAGAAAATAAAATTAGCCAGTTAGGAAGTCAGAGCCAACTTCTTGCTAAAGCTGCAATAAATCTTGCCTTCTAAAAGAAGGACATGGGAATGTATAGTTGCTAAAAACAAAATAATAAACCTTCCAGTGGTTTTCAGAACTGAATATCTCATGGATTATAACCCATGTTCATCAAAAGGATCTGATAGATTCCATGTCCAGATTAAGTCAGTTTGACATATATTTAAGCACAGTGAGCCATGTGTTTTACTGAGATTTATATATTTTCTTCATTAGTCCTAAAAAAATGAAACTTGAGTTGCAGCCCTGGAAATTTACTTTAGGATGCAACACTGGTTGTAGATATATGGGGAAGGAATGTTATAATGTTCATATTGAACATTATGATATGATAATACAGAAATTCTAACATTTTATTATACATATCTAATATTTATTATACATTTATTATGCAAACTAACATTTATTATACATTTCAGAAGATTTGCAGACATGTGTAAAGTTCTGAATTTTTATATAATTATTGGCATTGCATATTTCAACATAGAAATGTATCTGCTACACAGTTTACATTAAAGCTGTGGATATGTATTGAAGCCGTGTGTCTCAAAGTCCAATGGAAAAGACTTAAAGAGTTTCTAAAGGTATATATATTCATGTGAGTGGAGGGAGTAAAATCTGACAGATGGATTTTGATAAAGTAATGCAGGTTCTTTATAATTATTTTTGATGCAAATTAAAATTAAAGCAAGTTACGAAATTCAACAATTGTAGTGATTGCAAAGAGCAAAGACAGGCAATGCTTCTAAAAGCATTTAACTGTAAATTAAACAAAAGAAGATTTAAATTAAAGGATTATGGGCCTGAACGTGAGGCAAGTAAACTGATAGAGGTATATAAAGGAAAAGAGCATTTGGGTAACAGCCATCACAGGAGTAAAATGAGATAAGGATCAACAAAAATACAACAGAGAAGGAAGGAAAGGATTAAAGTAATGGGATGCAAGAGGGAAGGGAAACTGAAGAAAATAAAGAGGACTTACCAAAAGTCTTGGCTACAGCTACGGTATGGAAAATGGATAATAAAGAATACATTTTGTTTAAGTGCAGTACATGTTCTTCAGCCAACGTTTGTTCACACTCAGGGAGGGAAACTTTTGCAATTTATGTGACTATACCAAGTGTGCCCCCACCTGCGCCCTTTTTTTCCTTTTTTTTTTCAAATGCAGCTTGGAATGATTCCAAATCCATTTGGAATCATTGGAAAGACAGAATACAAATGTCACTGCCAATTGTGATAGTCCATTACCACAGTAGCCCTCCTAAATACCTCCCAAGCTAGGCCATAATTGGAGGAGGGGAACCAAAATCATTGTATAATAGATAGTAAAATATGGTTTCTGTCCAAATCAGTGTGTCTCAATCGTCATAACTTTAAGATGTCTGGACTTCAACTCTCAGAATTCTGGGAGTTGAATCCCAGACATCTAAAAGTTGTTAAGGATGAGAAATGCTGGTCCATGCTGTTTTCAGATCGGAATTGTCATCGGTCATTCATATGCATTGAATCCAGTTGAGGATTTAAGGTTGCAGTGTTTTATTTATTCTCTACGATCTTATTTTCCTCCGAAGTGTATCTAACTTATCTGATAGAAAACTTCTTGCTCCCAAATAATTATATCTGCAAAAATGTGTGTTGTCTTACATTTCCTGAAAAGGGGAAAAGGAATGGTAGGAAGTGCAAAGGAATGGTAGGAAGTGCATTCCACCGAAAAGGAATGGTAGGATGTACAAATAGACACCTTTGAAAATTAGCTGTGGCTAGGAGAGGCTTCCTTGCACAAAAAGGGATTCACTTTCTTTTTGTTCCATTCTGTGGTTGTCCCTCACCTCATCTCAACCCAGTTTTGTTATTCCCATTCTTTTTCCTTCTTTTCCAGAGCAGTAACTTTATCAAATCACAAACCTTTTTTTTAAAAAAAAAACACTTTATACAAGAAGATGAGGGGTGCGTGTGTGCGCGTGCACCAATTCTTTCAAGACGGGGCATTAAATGTTATTAAATATTTATTGACTGGTTATTAATTATAGTCTCACTGTTGGACTTCCAGAGTGCATAAATAGAATTCCAAAAGGAAGGAGTCAGATAATTGCAATATTCAGCCATTAGAACTAAGAATCTGCAAGCTGATAAAGAGATCTTAGTAATTAAAAATCTGAAAGCTAATGTAGCACTAGCACTTAGACTTATATACCGCTTCATAGTGCTCGACAGGCCTCTCTAAGCAGTTTACAGAGACAGCATATAACCCCCAACAATCTGGGTCCTCATTTTACCAATTTTAGAAGGATGGAAGGCTGAGTCAACCTTGAGCCGGTGAGAATCAAACTCTTGTCAGTTGGCAGATTAGCCTACAATGCTGCATTCTAACCACTGGGCCACCACAGCTCTTATATAATTATTTTATGTTGACACATCTTAAAAATACTAGGAAAGGATAATACTGTACAACAAAATAAAGCAGTCAATGCATTAGACAGACTGAAGAAGAATTAGACAAGTAGGAACCAAGATTGAAGAAAAAAAGGGTTCAACACTGAAATTAAGATAATTTTACAATCAGTGGGGAAGTTATAACATTCAATTCGATGAGAGGAAAATGGAGAAGTTCAAAAATATGTGGCATTTCAAGAAATATTTTCTTGTAAAGGGGCATCTACATAATGCAGCTGAAGGTGGAGAAACTTTCTTCTGACATTTCTTTCTTGTTTAGACTGGCTCACCTATTACTGCTGAATTGCAGCTTAATTAAATTTTACTGATATCCTACTTTTTTGCCTTAAAAGGGTAAAATAACTCAAACAGCTAATGAAATATAATTGTAGTTCAAAAGTATAATTAATAATTTAAAACAATACATTTTAAACAATTTTGCTTTAATAAAGGTGGCTACCTCTCATCCTTACCACTTATAAAGAAATTTTCATTCATTTTCAGATTGGCAATTCCAATCTGAAAGCATGTGTTTGGATCAGTGTTTCTCAACGTTAACCTCTTCTCCCATATAATCCATGTGGCAAATGGCAAGTGGCAGCCATTTGCAAGTTAAATTCTGCTGGATTTTTTCCCCCATTTTTAGATTAAAAATATGACGGTACTATTCTGTTCTTAAAAATCCTTTATATTTTAAGTTTGTGATTACATCTGCCTGTGATAAACATAAACTGACTTTTAACTTCTCTGAATCATTTGTCCAACTTTTGGCTCAGTTTTGTCTTCTCTAGCGAGCTAAGAGCAGCTTCTGAAGTGTGCGCCACTTGTCTTTTACCTGACCTGATTTCCCTTAACTGGATCATCCAAGAATCACACCTGGAATCTCTATTCAGCTTTTTCAAGCAGTGTATTTTGATGTACCTCAATGTGTTGTTCTGTAACATCTGATTGGGTATTTGCTACACAGTGGTGGGTTGTTCCCGGTTCGGACTGGTTCTTAGAACCAGTAGCGCCGGCGGTGGGAGGCTCTGCCCACCCTCCTGGGACGCTTCTGCGCATGCGCGAACCAGTGGCAAAATTATTTACAACCCACCACTGTTGCTACACAGAAAGAAGGGGAAAATGCATTCTGCCTCTAAAAGAAAAGTCAAGAGGCAATGAAAGAAGCATGGAATGAGAGAAAGATCTTAGAAAGATCATTTGCAAACATCCATTTAAATTAACAAAATGTAAGAATACTATGTTTCAAGTAGAGTATATCCAAGCACAAAGTCTTAGTAGATCTGAAGGATAATGCAGTTCCTTTTTATATAATCCCCATTTAAAGTAGCCAGTGCTAGAGTGTTTTTTATGCATTACAAATGATGATCTCTTCCAAATGCAGTCAGATTATTCAACCACAAAAGCTTAAGTATGAGGCATTTTATATTGGTGACATGCTGTTCCTTTGATCCTGTATCGTGTTCTCTTCAGATGTTCATACTGGGTACTATGTATCACTGTTTCTTATGTGACCCTATTCTCTCAACTAAGGCCAAATCTCACTTTAATTATATTTCCACACTCCACAGTATAATGTTGTCTGTGGGGAAGAAGAAAATATTTGTGAATTCTTTTTTAAAAAAATATCTTTATTATTTGTAACGGAACAATCTTTAATCTTAAAAAAATCATTAAAAAATTAAAATGCAAAGTAAGAAGGAAAAGAAAAAAAATACATTTTATATTTATCAAGTCACTGGTTTAACAATGAATTCACTACTATAATATTAAAAATATAAGTTACTATTGTAAGTTCTTTAGACCATGTTTGAAATATTCCCAAATACTCTTTTTATAGAGATACATTATAGATTTCTGTAATAGATTCCCTCAAGAAGAAACCAATTTAGATGCCTTTGAGGCAACCAAAGCATATGGTCCATATTGATTTTTCAAGACATATTTGAGCTGATGATACCTCCAATATTGTGAACTGGGAAGACCAAATTCAATCTGATGTTGAGAAAAATCTTTAAAATAGTACTACATAGCAATTGATTTAAAATCATAATCCCAGCTTCTGCCCAGGCTTTCCAATAAAATAATTTCACTAATTTTCAAAGTAGATTTTTTTTCTAAAGAGTTAGATATTCATGAATTTCATTATCAAACTCAGTTTAAATCCCAATACGACTGAAAGATTTCTCACTGCTTGTACTCCTAGATACATGATACATTTTTTGCTATATATTGTTCCAAGGATTTGCCATAATTTCTAAGGAAATAGGTATCAATTTCTAAGGAATACTACTATATAATATTAAAATATAGTATCCACTATATTTTCATTCCACCAGCAGGTGGCTGATAAAATATTGGCCCATTTATATTTTTCCTCAAATCGTAAAGTCAATTTAGCTAAGGAAAATCTTAGTGATCCACCCTCCCTGAATTATTTCCTAAATTATCATTATTAATCCAAAGGAAATATTTATTTTATATTAACATAGGAATACCTCCAAGAACAAATCAAACAAGGGACAATGCTGATTTTAATAACATTAACTTAAAGGATTTGCAGAGTCTAAAAATCTCAAAAGTCTCCATGGTTTTATAGGTCAGAAATAGCTGTTTGCAAGACATTGGTACGGTAAAGATTGCACAGGGCTAAAATGCTCTCAATAGATGGGATGGTTTAATAGTGATGGGATGGTTTATAGTTGTCTTACGGCTAAACAGTGTTCTTTTATTGATTTTGTTATAAAATGTTATATATTGACTGAAAAATATATAATAACTACTGGAAAGTAGTATTGAATGCCAGTTGATTCTGAGGTTTAAACTAATCTCTACTCATTGTTTTTGATTTATATCTCTGTCAAATCAGAATCAATACTCCTATGTTCTCAGCTAATAGGCTGAACTAGTTTTGAGTTAAGTTGTACTTTACTCTTAGCTTTTGGCTAGCTATTAGTTTTTCTGTGGGGTTAGATATGCAAATATGTTAGCCTCAGACGGATTGGCTTGTTTGCTTGTGTTGACATGCCATCAAGCTGAGTTTACCTTAAGTTACACAGGAAAGCAAGAAACGGTCAGAGTTACATGTAAATAAATTATTAGTACATTGTGGCATATGGAATCCTCCTACAGCCATCTGTTAGGCATTCTGATGCCAATCTTACCTTCTGCTTATAAGACTTTACACTGAAAAACCTACAGCTGCTACATTGTGCCACGGTAAACAGTTTTCCTTTTAGTGTTGTTTTCTGCGTGTTGTCTAGACTGGGTTTTGTATGAATCTGTATTACATACAAGTAGTCTAAGCTATTTGTGTGCTTTTATGTATTTTTCTATTTTTGGTTCTGAATGCCACCCAGAGTCAACTGAAGTTGGATAGATATTACAGAATTAACAAATAAATAAAGTTGATGTTAAAGCTCTGCCTTGAATACAAATTCCTTAATTAGGGTCAAATTGTATCCTAGGGAAATTCAGTTCCAAAAAATCCCAAGTTCTAAGTTAAGAATAAAATTCTCCAAAATTGATGATGCTGTTTTTATTGTGTTGGTGTTCCCTCAACTCTCCCCCACTGACCCAGTTAAGCATGTTATAAGAATTTAGGCTTTTAATGGAAAGGCTTAAGCCTCCTCCAAAGCAGGGGTGGGTTCTAACTTACCTCGCTGCTGGTTCGCTTCCTTCCGCATCGCGTGGCCATGCCGCGTGGCAGCATGCGAGCTTTGCACACGTGTGCATGCACAGTGGCAAAAAATCCAAAAAAATCCCCCCCAAAAAAGCCAAAAACAATATGGCAACCGCATGCACAGTGCTGGAAACTCGGCTTCTGCACATGCTCAGAAGAAAAAAAATTCAAAAAAAAGATTGCGGCGCCCACGGATCGGCACCGACTGAACTGGTTCCGTGATGTCATCGTGACATCACCAGCGGGTCGCTACCGGTTCGGGCGAACCAGGAGGAACCCACCTCTGCTCCAAAGTTTAGGAACAAGGAGCTCCATTTTTAATTTTATTTATTTATTATTTATTTTTCAAATTTATATACACACACCCATTTCACCTAAGTGACTGCGCAGTTTACAAACAAAATATGTGATTTTATTAAAGGAGATTGTGCTATTCTTAATTGTCTACATGCCTACATAAACATGTACATATATCAAAAGGAGAGAAGGAAAACAAACAAAAGCTATGTTTAAAAAATTGCCATTCAGGGTACAAAAGAGCTCTACAACCAAGGATGGAAGTCAAATGCTAGAGAAATGAGGGTCATCTTGATACAGCTGTTACATTCTCTGAGGACAACTCTACTCTTTATATCTCAATCATATGAATCATACACATTTTTACTACAGGTGTACAACCTATCATTTTCTTTAATTAAAAAAAGATTAGCAAAGCAATAAGAAGACAGGGGGATATGCAGTTAGACAATGACAATATTTTCACACAGTAAAATTGTGTGAAAGAGGCATGGTCTAGGTACCAGTTTCATTTATTAGAATAAAACTGAATTCTAGTAATTTAACTGATGCTTATGTTCCTTATTAATATTTCACTCTTTCGCCATTAAGATTATTGCACTTCTCTGGCAATTTAACCACTAGCTTCTGCATTTTAAAATGTTGCTCAAGGAATTGTTTTCCTCATGGTTGGCTGTACCTTGTTATTTTTAATGCAGCATACAGAATAGGTAAGCATTTTAATTTGCTAATTGAGGAAAACAGCAAATACATGATATTTAGTAAAATAAATGACATAACTGGACTGACATTTATAAAACTATTGAAATATTATCTTTGTAGCTTGTTTTATTAGAAAGCAAGTGGAGCGTCCAAAATTGTAATTATATTATTATCTGGTTAAGATCAGGTGTAAGCTAGAGCCCAAAATGCAAAATTCATTCAGTTCCTAAGCCAATATTGCATATAAGACTAAGTGGCCATTGGAAATAAACTACCGTACCTTGGAGAAAAGGGGTTTACTGGAAATGTATTATCCACATTTCAGAGATAATTTTCCTTTTCTTGGTTATAGCATAGATAGAGTGTAAAATTCAGCCATTCCTTTTAAATTATTCAGAAAAGTTCAAAGGTATCCAGCTGACTCTTTGATTTCAGCCTTTTATGCTTTCAGTTTGAAAATGGTAAGGATTAGAGAGTAGATGTTTTCTGATGAATATCCTAAAGTTAAGAACTTCCATAGAGAGACTGTGAGGAGTCATATGCAAGAAAGTCAACGTGTGCAATAAACAACTTTTAGCAATAGCACTTGGACTCTTGGACTCTTGGAGGAGGAGGCGTGGGAGTCAGGGTCAGCGTCAGGGCAACCTGGGAGCTCTGAGGGGGAAGAGGGAATGGAGCTGGCAGAGAGAGAGAGACAGAGGCGGAGCCTGGGCCATCTGTCAGCCCTCAGATGGAGAGTCAACCGCCTCCAGGTCTGAAGGTGGTTGATGAAGAAGAGGAGGGGTCCAGTTCCTGACGCGTGGCAGGGAAGGCAGGGAAGAGGAGAGCAGTGGAAGCCATGGGTCGATCCTGGGGAAGGAAGAGCCACCACTGTTAGCGAGGCCCACCCTAGCTGGGGATAAAAAGCAGGGTGTGGAGATGAACAGGTGTGGCAGACAACTATTCATCTTTCGGCTGGATGGACTTGTTAGCCTGCGAGAGAAACTTTTTGCTGGGGCTGCCGGCATTCCTAATAAATCTTTTGAATTCATGTCAGAGGGTTTGTCGTGTTTGGGGAGCTGGGTCAGAACACTGGGTCCTCATTTTACCAAAAATAAGGAAGGATGGAAGGTTGAGTCAACCTTGAGCCCTGTCAGGATCAAACTCCTGGAGCGAGCAATGAGTCAGCCTGCAGTACTGCATTACTGCAGTACTACCACTGTGCCACTATGGCTCATATTGTGGAAGCTAGATCGAAGTGCACTTTACATATTTATGTATTTATTTATATGAAAGTTACGCTGCTTCAATTCATTCAACTCTTAATGTGTTTCTTGGGTCCTGGATCTAGTATACAGGCTTTTTCTTGTCTCTTCTCTGCCTGCAACTCTAAACACATCATTGTCTGTGTTTTCCTAGAAATAAAACATTGCATTTGACCATGGTAAAAATTCAGATATAAACATCAGCTCTCATTTATCATGTTACTTTTTTACAACACATAGCACACTTAATATAAGCACACATGGAAACTCTTGCAAATAGACAGGCACATATTGAAACATACTGTAGTACACGTAATGCTCAACTTACAGTGGTGACCATTTTCCTAGCTTAAAATGTGACCAACTCTGCACTCAGTAAGGTGATCCCTACTGAGTGGGGTCAAATATACTAATCTTCTTGTTGCAGTATAACTCATGACAGCCTCTCCCAATCCATTTCCCTAAACAAGCTAACAAAAAAGATAACATAAAATGTGATAACAATAATAGTAATCTACTACCTTACACGATATTTTCCTTCCCAGCAGCAAAACAACAGACTGCATTTAAGTGTTATGTAACATGTGCTTAGCTACCCATCAGTCTACATCTTTACCTAAAATACTAATGAAGCCTGCTTTTTTTAACATAATGGTTTTTAAACTGAATTATTTACAAATTGATTCATGTATTTATTTATTTGCATAGGATTTCTTTCATGGATTGAGTTACTATCCTATCAGAGCGCCACTGATATCCTGGCTTTCTGAGTGTAGATAAAAGATGGGTTCCAATTTTCTGAAAACTCTGATCCCAACCGTTTTGTTAATAAATGGTCCCTTACCTCTTAAGTTAGCACTTTGTCAGGGGTGTCAAACTCGCAGCCCATGGACCAGATGCGTCACGCACTGGCCACGCCCATGCCCGGTTTAGCGAAGGAGAAAAAGTCGCAATACGTCACGTGATGCCGCTGGGATGCCGCGAGTTTGACATCCCTGCACTATGTACAATTGACAGGATCACAATTTCATTAGCTAAACACATGTAAGAATATCATTTATATCAATGATTTCTGTGCCATTTTGCAAAATCATTAAAATCCATTAAGAGAAGATTTCATCTTCTTTTGGTTGCAAAATGTCACTATTTGGGAATATAAATCCAGCTTTAAAAAGGTGAACTTACTTTACTGTATTTCTAAAAGAATATTATTTTCCTGCGTATGCAGTAGAATAATATCCTGTGGGGGGGGGAGGTTGTTGTTAAGAGCTATGATACAATGGGGGTACAATTGCCACCAACTAAGTACTATGAGGAATTGCTAGATCAGATTGTGGAAACATATATAAGGTAGAAGGTTAGAATCCATTTGCATGCTAACATGATTTTAAAAATCTCTACGGAGACTACATTTGGCAATCATAAAAGCTATTTGAACACCTTGTCTTCTACCAGATTCCAGATATATATGTAGTGATTTATCATTGAGGAGAGAGGCACATTTATTTCCTCTTTTCACTGGTAGATGTTTTTATTTCAAGGGATTTAGAGGGTTTATTTAAATAAGAAAAAATCAACCAGCATACAGATGGAGACTCTAGAATAATTGGACTTGTCTTAGGGGACCAAATTTTGTAGCTGCTTCAGTATGCTGAGGAGCTCCTTGGGAAAATGCTCGGTGTCTTTAAAAGACAAGTTTCTGGCTGCTGTAGTGTTTCAGAAATCTCCAGCTGGAATCCCACCAGGATTCTCATGCATTCTTTATTTTGACAAATTAGTTTAGGAAAGTTTATAGTAAGCTGAACACCGAATCAGGAACTTCTTTTTAAAGACCATAGTTTTCCTTTCTTTTCAGCATGCAGGGTGAGATTCATATATATACTGTCAGTGTATAAGAACTTATGAGCTGGGATAGCTGTAACAACAAGTCAATGGGAACTGTTTGGTGACTAAGAAACAGGATCTGTTGTGAGCCATGGGAGACAGCTCGGAGCCTGGGCATGGCTTAGCTTAACTGTTCTATGTATATAAAAGTTAGTTTGTCCTTGGAATATTGATTCTGTATTCTGTGCTTCTGGATTCTGAGTTCTGGTTCTGGCTTCTGCTGCATGGGTATTATATTCATGCATCATGCTTTATATTATTGTATATAAAGAAGTTTCTTCTATAAACGAATCCTGCTGAATTATTTACTTGTGTGCTGGTTGGATAGCTGCAAACTCTGACATATACACACAGAGGTTACAACTATAGCTCTGTTGGTCAGTGGGAAAGAGGGGGGGGGAAACCAAAAGTTATAGTTCAGTGATATCTTTATTATGAACAACCGGGCTAACACTGTATAATTGTTTTGAAATCTCTTATGTGGCATTCTTGATTTTTTATAACTTGATCAATTTTAATAAAACTTATATAATTGGAACATTTTGCTTAAGTATGTAAATTAATCCATAATTTCAAAATGTAAAAAAATATCTTTACACAATCAGTGTCAATGGAAGGAATTCCCACAGATTCCAGAATTAGATGCACAATAAATACTATCTAATTCCACATAGAATTAAGCAAATACCGGTAGGTATCAGCAGAGTGAATTAATTAGGTATCAGCAGAGTGTAAATAAACTAGTAAGCTATTGGACTTCTCTAAGTGAATCTTGACAATGGTTTGAAAAATTCAGGTAGCGCAGAATGATGCCTGCCAGCTACTGACAGATGCATACCTATGTACATACTAGTTTCAAGCATAATTCGGTGTGCTTGTTTTGATTGTTTAAATATGCTAAAAAACCAAGCTGAAATTATCGGAAGATGATTTTTTTTTCTGACAAATGCTCAGAAATGTTAATTTTTGAGCTGAAAGAATTACAATCTATCCCCAAAGGTATTCAATAAAGTGGTCTTCACAATTTCTTTAGTACAGTACTCTTTTGCAATACAGGTAGTCCTCAATTTACAACCATGGTTGAGCCCAACATTTCTGTTGCTAAATGTGACATTTGTTAAATGAGTTTTGCCCCATTTTATAACCTTCCTTGCCACAGTTGTTAAGTGAATCGTTGAAGTTGTTAAGTTAGTAACACAGTTGTTAAGTGAATCTGGCTTCTCCATTGATTTTGCTTGTCAGAAGGTCGTAAAAGGTGATCACATGATCCCGGGACACTACGACCATCATAAATATGAGTCAGTTGCCAAGCAGTTGAATTTTGATCACACGACTGTGGGGATGCTGCAACAGTTGTACATGTACAAATGGTCATATATCACTGAACTGTTAATGTTATAATATAAAAATCAATCAATTTTCAATACCATTGTAATTTTGAAGGTCATTAGATTACCGTAATTGTTGCAAGTTGAGGACTAGCTGTAATAAAGGAAATAGTGGATTATCACCTACTCTTTCAAAAGATTTTCTAATTCATGACTTCTTTGTGTCCACTAATGTTCACTGATCTGGAATTTTTTAGGATATGGTACTTTCTCATCTACCCTACATCCACATTTCCATTGTTGGAAAATTCTGCCTTTTCTCCAGCAAAATCCAGAATTCCCATTTCTTTGTTTATAGATGGTGCAGAGAACTATAGGTTGACTTGAAATGTGTTTTCCCTCATAATATTTCTCCTACTGTAGTCCTGTTCGAATCTCTTTTGAAGAAATGCAGATGTACATTATGAATAGTAGTTTCTCTATAGTAAGCCTTAAACTATGACAGCTCATTTTTGTTCATGTTTTCTTGTGAAATTTTGAATAAAGTACTTCCTTGTCTGCTTCTGTGATATTCAGCAATTTATATTTTAACGTACTATGTGCTTTTTGTTATTGAACTAAAATGGCTATGGTTATATGGCTGCTCAGTTTCCAAAATGACACAACAGATTTTCTCTTGATAAATTCTTTAAACCACCAATAACAACACTTAATTTGGTTTACCGTATACATTTACAATTTTTCTTCATCTAAAATTCTTATATTTACATTAAAGGTTGCTAGAGAAATTCAAGAGAGATTGGAATAAGGACAACTTATGCCTGTTGAGATAAAGTTGCTATGTAACCTTGACATCAACCTTTAAAAAAACCATCTGTAGGAGGATGTATTACATGCAGGATTCAGTCAATAACTGAGCTGGCCTTTGTTGGTATAACATAGTCCTGACAAAATCTACTATCTTAAGCCATTTTATAAGCTGGTCAGGACTTTCTGATTAGGCTGAGAGCCTATAATGTTTGAGCCTGACTTTCTTTGGAGGACAGATTGAGAGGAGAATTTCTGTAGAAGGCAAAGAGAAAGCAGTGAGGGTGGGTAAGATATATAAGTGATGAGATAGGAAGTTATTCCTACCGAGGCGATATAGATCTTGTTCCCTTGAAGTCATTCTTACTTAGAAAATAAAACCGAGATTTAATTCTAATTAACAAAATATTTATTTCAGTATAAAAAGTAACAAAACATAAACCTTAATAAGCTACATTGTCCCAGTTAAGAATTCACATCTGCCTTGGGTGGAGGCTTGCAGGAGAAGAAGGAAGGAGGAGACAAACTCCTGGAATGCACACATGCGTAGAAACACATATCACATGTCTGCTTGATTAGAAAATACAGTAGATCTAGAAATATAGTAGAGAGGCTCAACTGACAATATATTCACATCGTGACAATAAGGAAGGCTAAAAGTATCATGGAAATCCTTCAGAAAGCAAAAGAAGCATGGTTCTGTTCAGCAGGACAATCCTTCTCTTGTTCCATTAGAGAATGAAGAGCATCCTAGATTAGGGGGAGGGGGCAAGAGGGGGTCAAGCTAAGGGTCCTTGCACAGCAGGAAGCAGTACAGTTCTTATCTCCCCCAGTAATCCCTGAAGCCTTATCTGACCATTCACAAGAGCATGCAGTCAATCTGGCAAGATACTTGTGAATAGGCATGCAACAATAAAGAAGTAATCTTGATTAGCTCACAATATCATTCTGATTCCTTGTGCCTGACAATAAATCCGCCTAGAAAAAATAACTCTCAAATTAAGAAATGAAATTGTTCACACTCTTAGATCTCATCGGAAGGTCTATTTCCAATAATAATGCGGTTTGTTTTTGTCACAATTGAATTGGCCAAGACAGTATTCTATACCAGTGAGGGCAAACCTTTTCAGCACCAAGTGCCGAAAAGGTCGCGTGGAAACATTGCGCGTGTGCGCTCGTCGGGGCCACGCTCCAGAAAAGCTGAACTTCTGGGTTCTAGCGTGCATGCACGCACGATGATCAGCTGGCCGGCGTGCATGCACAGGCTGGTTTTTGGCACTGCCACGCACACAAAGGGATCACACTCCAGAAAAGCCAAAGTTCCAGGTTCTGGCACGTATGCGCACCCGACAATCAGCTGGCCAGCGCGCATGTGCATACCAGTTTTCAACACTGCCACATGCGTGAAGGATGGCTGATCATCGCGCACTCATGCGTGCCAGAAACCCAGAAGACAAACAGGCAAGGTTGCGCGTGCCGGGCATCATGGCTTTACGTGCCACTTTGGGCACGTGTGGCATAGGTTTGCCATCACAGTTCTATAACATCATGCAACTGACATTTTAATGTTTGACTTCATCAGCTCAGTATTGTATGCTCAGATGGTGCAAGTAAGGCAATGTTATTCAAAGTTATGAATTATAATGTCACTGGAGAACACATTTTTTTCAAAATATTTGTTTCCTGAAAAACTTTTGGTGGTTATGATAGACCCTTTCAAACTGCAGTTAACTTTTAATGGCTATAATGTATTTAATTGTATAACATTTACAATATGAGTTCAACATGAGTTCAGCATGAGTTCAGCAGGACCAAAATTTTGCTGTTGATTTTCATTTGTACTCAGTGTCTGATGCATTTTGCTGAAGTGTCTAACAATAATCAGCCTGCGTTGATGGATTACTATTGCCCTGGTACCATTTTTCCATTGTGGCAATACCGTGTTCACCGTGTTTGTCTCTGACTGTAACTAGATTTTCAGGCAAGAAGTCCAAGTGGGAATGCAGAAAATGAATATTCAGTGACATGTTGCACTTCATGTAGATTGTAAGATGTTTTTAGCCAGATGAATGTACTTTTGTGCTCTGTAGTTACCAAGAAAATTCTCAATGACATCCTTGATTTTTTTCTAGACAATTTTGTCTGGCCCTACTAACGAATCTTCGGACCACTTATCAACAAAAATCCTTGTGGAAACAAATTTTTAATCAGTCTGAATTTTATGTCATAGTGGAGGCAAAAAATGACCTGTTTGTCAGGTCAACAAGTGGTTCATGTGCTACTTTTTCTGTCCTGGAACCAATTTTTTTTAGAATGGCCATTACTTTTTAATATAGTGAGACTCTTGCGCAGCTATTCCATTTGCATATGTAACAACAGTACTAGGCATATCCAAGTTGCATTCCAAACAACAGAGCCACTATTAGATCTCCATGGATATTCCAGATGTACTTGGTATACTGGATATGCTTCAACAAAAGTTCCATGTTTTTGTATGTTTCTTTCATGTGTGCAGTGTAGCCAACTAGATATTGAAGAGTGTACATTGCTCTTCAATGTGTAAAAACAGAAGATCTCTATAAACCGGTACATGATAGGTTAAATTATATTTGTGATTAGCAGCCAAAAATCTACAAGATACACCCAAAAGGGTTCAGAAAGCAAATTCTTTCTTGCCCAGTATTCAGAGCAGATCAAAGACAAAACTCTCTTCAGAAAGCGAACACCATTTCATAAATAATAGAGAACTCCCAAAGACAGCATGGAACTCCAGGCATAAATCCAACAATGTGCAGTGCAAGTAATCTAGTCTTGTATGATTCTTCTTTACAATGGTAACAACAGCATTGATACTTAAATTGAGTTCATTGAATCTCTTTTACACCAATTTACATTTCTCAAGAAATAAATTAACTAATTTAAAAGTCTTCTAGGGAAGTCATGGTAAGAAATACATTAGTTGTTGAGAAGCACTTCAAGAAAGAATAGAAAGCTTCCCTGCATATAAAAATAGTGAATGCAAACATTTTTTCTGTTTGAATGAAGTTAGCAGACTCTTTTCTAAGAAATAATATAGATGATCCAGAGAAGTATTTTCCTTGTGGAAAAAAGTTTTCCAGAGAAAGCCAAAAAAAAATTAAAGCACAAATATAATTAATAACCCTTAGAGGCTATAAAGCTGAGGTGGCGCAGTGGTTAGAGTGCAGCACTGCAGGCTACTTCAGCTGACTGCTAGCTGCAGTTTGGCAGATCGAATCTCACCAGGCTCAAGGTTGACTCAGCCTTCCATCCTTCTGAGGTGGGTAAAATGAGGACCCAGATTGTTGAGGGCAATATGTTGACTCTGTAAACCGCTTAGAGAGGGCTGTAAAAGCACTATGAAGTGGTATATAAGTCTAAGTGCTATTGCTATTGCTATTGCTAAAGTAAGTTTATATTTCTGAAAAACGTTTTCATTGAAAAGTGATCAAACAAGTGTGTGTGCATGAGAGAGAGAGAGAGAGAGACAGACAGACAGACAGACAGACAGACAGACAGACAGACAGACAGATAGACAGAGATTGTGAAAATAGAGGAAGTAGTCGCAGTTTAATTATTCATGTATCACAGAATTAGTCAAGGAACTGAAATGCGTTTCCCGGGCTTTTATTGTTGATATATAAGAAGGGTTACAAAGATATGAATGAGGATTTGAACCTGGATCTCCTAGTTCTTATAAAATATTGAGACTTCTAATCAAAAAGGTTATTTATTTATTTTATTTAGGATTCTTATATTCCGCCCTACTCCCTGGGGACTCAGGGCGGCGTACAACATTTGAAGAACCACTAAACAATAAATATAAAACAATTTAAAATACATTTAAAAAGCATACAAAATCTTACATACATAAGGGAGACCAAGACGAAATTGTCTCAAAACCCCACCTGCAGGAAGAGCCATGTCTTCACGGCTTTTCGGAAGGCCAGCAAGGTGGGGATAATTCATATCTGGGGGGAGTTGGTTCCAGAGAGCAGGGGCCCCACAGAGAAGGCCCTCCCCCTAGGCCCCGCCAGCCGACATTGTTTGGTTGACGGGACCTGGAGGTTACTTAACTATCTTCTAATAATTTTGTTATAAAGAAAATTTGTTATGCATACATTCTTTTGAGATAAGTTTAAGAATTTAGTAGCTGCAAGTTTTGAATTATATATAGGTAATCATTGAAAGATTTGTCATTTAACATGTAGAGCGACTCATTACATTTGGAAACAGAGAAGTCCAAATCCCTACAGTAGCATGTCTCAGATCATTGGAGTTGTGGATATAATTTAACTTATGTGGATATATACGGATATACAACCTACACTAACCAAGTGCTTCCATACCAAAGTAACACAACCCAACTTCCCACAAGAGAAGCATTCAATAAGAGAACCATTCAATAACATTCAGAGAAACCCAAACGCACTTTAGCAACCCAGAACATCAGAAAAAGGAAACAGATTACCAATACAAAATCTTCCAATGGATGAATATACACCCAACTTTATCAAAAAGTGGCTGACCACTCAACCAACACAAGCTATGAAAAGAATAGCACTGCCATACATAAAAAAATATCAGAAATAGCCAACAGATTACTACCACCACATGGCATCACCATAGCCCACAAACCAACTAAAGTCCTTCAAAACAATTTAAACAATCCAAAGTAGTAGCCTCAAAAGATAAAACCTTGAATCATCTACACAACATATTGTGTAAGGACTATAACATTGTGTAGGAGAAACAGGTAGGACACTAGCAAAGCGCATCCATGAACACCAACTGGCAGGAAGATGATGAAGACTCGTTAATTTCACAACACATGGCCAGACTTAACCATAGTTTCAACTGAGAAATGGTGAGCATCCCAACCAGAACATCTCCTCACCAACAATCAGCCCCCAGATAAGAAGGAATTAACACCAGGAGCAACACCAGACAAATAATCAGACTGTAAACAATATCCTAACCAAGGAACTATCAACTCAAACTAACACTGAAGCAGTGAACAACAGCCTAATCAAGGAACTACAAAAAAGAAAGCATCATACCCAACAACAATGACAGACAAGGTACTGTATATACAGTACACAGAGAGCAAATCCCAATCCCTTTTAGCACTGAAAATGTTACCTAGCCAGGTAATGAAATGACTGCAAGAAAACAACCAAGCTCAGAAAGGGCCAAGGACTCTGTGATTTAACTCATTTGAGGTCTCAAATTTTAATAGCTTGAATAATCTCTCAGAATCCCTCATTGTTATAACTCAGGCAGTTTGCTTTAGTAGTTACATTTCTTTCCTTTTATAGACTTTAAGGCTGCTTATCTGTTGTTTTCTAGGAGATTTAAAATGAGAAAAATAGGATTAGGGCAAACATCTCATCCTGGTTCCAAACTCTGACATAAATATTCACCATGACTGTCAAACATAGTGTCAAAATGTGAATATTAATGCTTCAGCTTGCGTAATATATTCACTTTTCGCTATTCATCCCTCAAAACCAATACTGTAATTACAAGACATCAACTTTTCAGAAATGTTTCTAACTACTTTGGACTGGCTGGTTTCAAAATCTTAATTGCATTTTCCCGCTCTACAAAGACATAAAGAGGTATATATTAATAAATTCAAGTTTTATCACTAGATTCTGTTGTTTAGTGACAATTGCCAGCTCAAAAAGAAAACAGTGCTCTTCTTCTTAAGTATCTGTATTATTAAATAAATGCATTAATAATAACTGATTGGGAACACTCCAAACAGTCAAAACAGTATGTTTTACAAACTGTTAACCTGTTTAACAATAACATAACTTTTTACATCATAATGTAGGAAAACATAACTTTTAGTAATTCAGACAATAAAAACTAGGGTGAAGCAAGGAGTGTAAGACTTCAGTGTAATATAAAAGCGTATCTCCAATGCGCTCCAATAATATAGGAAATATATCTTACTCTTGAGGTTAAAGTAAATTATACATTAATGCAATTGCTAAAAGCAACTGTTAGACTAGTTGTTTAGTCAAATTCTCATTTTATATATTATATTTTAAACTAACATAGTTAAAAAGTATTCTAAATAATAAAAGTAGCATACACAATGTTATGCAAGCAGATTGCTATATTATACATATTTCCACTTGCTTGCTCTCCTCTGTTCCTTCTATGGTCTCCCAGATTGGCTCTCAAAGGTCACCCAGCTCTTTGTGAGAGATTTCAGAATCAGGGAAAGGAAAGACTATTCCAGGGGTGGGTTCCTCCCGGTTTGGACCGGATCGCCTGAACCGATAGCGACCCGCTGGTGACGTCACGATGGCGTCACGGATCCGGTTCGGTCGGTGATGGTCCATGGGCACCGCCATCTTTTGGGAGGAATTTTTTCCGAATGTTTTACTGTTTGGAAGTTTTTTCCTCTGTTGCTGCTTGAAAAAGCCCCCCCCCCCCGCCCGCCACTGGGTTTATACTTACCTTTATTCCTTCACCCGAAGCACAGCTGATCAGCTCCTCAGCTATGTTTCGGGCTGATTATAGCTACTGAGCATGCGCGGAAGCAGAATTGCATGAGGGGATGCGCATGTGAGCGCAAGCGTAGCGATCGTGCGCGTGCGAAACGTCACAATGCAAACCGGTGGCGAAGTTAAGTGGAACCCATCCCTGGACTATTCTGTTGGAAAACCTATTCTGTCAGTCGGCAACCTTTAAGAGTCTACAAGAAGCTGTAGGAGTCTTGTTTCATCTGGTTTTCTCTTCTTTTCCAATGAGAGAAATGAGATCAGTAATGTCCACTTTTCCCATTCTGAAGAGATGAAAAATGAGTTCAGCATTAATATTCAATTACATACATTAATTGAAATGCATTGAAGTATAGTTTGACCTAAGCCATAGTCTTGTTTATTATAAGTGTAGCAAAACTGAAAGTATATAAAAGAGTTCAGAAGCGATCATAGAGGAAACATTACAGGTGGAATCTTACAGGAAGGAGGCAGGATTAAAAGGGCTTCCTAGCGCCTTTCATTCATTCTACTAATATATTGATATATTAGAACAGGGGTCAGCAACCCACGGCTCTGGAGCCGCATGTGGCTCTTTCATCCCTCTGCTGCGGCTCCCTGTCGCTCAAAATATGCGTCACAACTGCCAATGTGTGACACCCACCGATGCGCAATTTATTAAGCTTTTCAACCCCTGGTAGGCCAACCATGGATAAATCCAAGAAAAGAAAAATTTCAGAAGAAAACAGAATCTTTAATTTATTTATTTATTTATTTATTTAAACGCTCTTATAAGCCGCCCAATCCCATGGGACTCAAGGCGGCGTACAGCATAAGTAAGAAGCGTACAATTTAAAACAGTAATCATAAATTTAAATTAAAAAATAATTAAAAAGAAGACATTATAAAACACAACATTCAGGGGGAATTTGCTTATCCTATTCACCCCATCTGCCGGAAGAGCCATGTTTTTAGGGCTTTACGGAAGGCCAGTAAGGTGGGGATAGTTCGGATCTCTGGTGGAAGATGGTTCCAGAGGGACGGGGCTCCCACAGAGAAGGCCCTCCCCCGCGGCCCCGCCAATCGACATTGTTTGGCCGACGGGACCCGGAGGAGGCCCTCTCTGTGGGACCTAACCGGTCTTAGGGAGGTATGTGGTAGGATGCGGTCCCGCAGGTAACCTGGCCCTGAGCCATGTAGGGCTTTAAAGGTAACGACCAACACCTTAAATTGCACCCGGAGGCTAACTGGTAGCCAATGCAGCTGGCGAAGGATAGATGTTACGTGGGTGTATCTCGGTACACCCACTACTGCACGCACAGCTGCATTCTGTACCAGCTGGAGTCTCCGAATGCTCTTCGAGGGTAGCCCCATGTAGAGCGCGTTACAGTAGTCAAGCCGTGAGGTGACAAGGGCATGAGTGACTGTGAGCAAGGCCTCCCTCTCCAAGTAAGGTCGCAATTGGTGCACAAGACGGATTTGTGCAAAGGTCCCCCTAGCCACAGCTGAAAGATGTTGATCCAATTTTAGCTGTGGATCTAGGGGACACCCAAATTGCGAACCTGTTCAGAGGGAGTCAATTTTTCTCCCCCGAGAACCAAGGAGGGACAGTCGACATAGTCCTTGGGAGGCAATATCCAGAGCCACTCAGTCTTGTCTGGGTTGAGCCTGAGTCTGTTCACTCCCATCCAGACCCTCACATCGTCCAGGCAGCGGCACATTACATCAACTGCTTCACTGAACTGACACGGGGTGGAGATGTACAACTGGGTATCGTCAGCATACTGCTGATACCTCACCCCATGCCGTCGGATGATCTCACCCAGCGGTTTCATGTAAATGTTAAACAGGATGGGCGAGAGGACCGAGCCCTGTGGCACCCCGCAAACCAGGGGCCTAGGGGCCGACCTCTGTCCTCCTGTCAACACCGACTGCGTCCTGTCAGAGAGATAGGAGGAGAACCACCGTAAAACAGTGCCTCCCACTCCCATCTCCCCAAGACGACGCAGAAGGATACCATGGTCAATGGTATCGAAAGCCGCTGAGAGGTCAAGTAACACCAGGATGGAGGAGTAACCCCCTTCCCGGGCTCGCCAGAGATCATCCATCAGCGCGACCAAAGCAGTCTCCGTACTGTAGCCGCGCCTGAAGCCCGATTGAAAGGGATCCAGATAATCAGTATCCTCCAATAGCCGCAGGAGTTGGAGCGACACCACCTTCTCGACAACTTTACCCAAGAAGGGTAAGTTGGAGACTGGACGGAAGTTCTTTAAATCCGCTGGGTCCAGGGAAGGCTTCTTGAGGAGGGGCCTCACCACCGCAGCTTTTAAAGGCTGTGGGATGGATCCCTCTCTCAAAGAAGCGATCACAACCGCCTGGAGCCAGCCGCGTGTCACCTCCCTGCTGGCAGAGACCAGCCAGGAGGGGCACGGGTCCAATAAACAGGTGGAGGCGCTCATCGCTCCTATGGCCTTGTCCACATCCTCAGGAGTGACAGGTTCAAACTCGTCCCATATAACAGGACTAAGACTCACCCCTGTCATCTCGGCTTGCCCTGTCCAAATGGAGTCCAGGTCTGTCCGAATCTGAACGACTTTATCCGCCAGAAACTGAGAAAATTCCTCAGCTCTGCCCTGCAAGGGATCTTCAGCTCCCTCCTTGGCTAGGAGGGAGCGAGTCACCCTAAACAGGGCGGCTAGGCGGGAGTCGGCGGACGCAATAAGAGCGGAAAAATACGTGCATTTTGCCGCCCTTATCGCCACTAAGTAAGACTTAATGTAAGTTCTTAAAAGTGTCCGGTCAGACTCAGCTTTACTGGCCCTCCATCGTCGCTCTAGGCGTCTCTTTAGGCGCTTCATCTCCCGGAGCTCCTCAGTAAACCAAGGGGCCCTCCGGGATCCGCTGCCACGGAGAGGCCGCAAAGGCGCAATCCGATCTAAGGCCCCCGTTGCCGCCTGGTTCCAAGCAGCCACTAGAGCCTCAGATGAATCGTGTACCAGGGAGTCAGGTATTTCCCCAAGTTCCTTCTGAAATCCTTCAGATTCCATTAGGCGCCTGGGGCGGAACCACTTCAACTATATATGCTAGTTTTGTGGCCGCTCAGGAAATAGTCAGGCACGGGAAGAGTTTTGTGGCTCCCAGTGTTTTCTTTTCTGTGGGAAATGGGTCCAAATGGCTCTCTGAGTGTTTAAGATTGCCGACCCCTGTATTAGAAGATAGCTTGCTCCCTTGAGATAGTTATCTTTCAACCATTCTGATTAAATGGTAATAGTCACTAGGGATGTATAAAACAATTTGTGCACAAGCTGTTCTATGTATGTAGTAGCTAGTTTATGTAATGTGCACCCAAATCAAAATGTACATCTTTAGTCTATATATAGAATGAATTTTTTTTCTTTTCCATTCCCAGGAAGAATGATTATGGTTGCAGAGTAGTTTCTGCCTGCACATTCAGTAAATGTGGTTTCTTGGAAATTTTTGAGCTAGTTTTGACCTACCGTATTTTAAGTTTTTCCAAAACTTTAAATTAAAGTTGCTTATTTATTATAAGTGTTTGTACATTGTCTACTCCTGATAGACTTGAGTTTAAAATTTAGAAACAAGAAATAAAAATAATACAATCTATCCAATACAAAAAATAAACAGTCAGAAAACATGATGGAAATTTCTTAATCACACAACAGATGAACAGACGTAACCATAGTTTCAACTAAGAAAATGAGCATCTTGGACCAAGCTAAGTCCAAAAATGCTAGAGAATTCCTGGAAGCCTGGCACTCTGACAAATCAACCATCAACAGGCAGATAGAAACAAACAACATCTACATCAGGGGTGTCAAACTCAATTTCATTGAGGGCCTCATCAGGGTTGTGTTTAACCTCGGGAGACCAGGGTGAGTATGGCCAGGGTGGGTGTGGACAGCTTGACATCACTCGTGTCGGGGGCACCTGTGGTGGCCCTACCCTCTGCCAGAGAAAACAGGCTCCCGATCTCCATTTTTGGTTGGGACGGCCTCCTGCAACCCTCTGCCAGCGAAAACGGAGCTCCATTTTCACTGGCAGAGGCACCGCGGGCTGGTCCTTTGCTGTTTCCAGATGGCCCCGCGGGCCAGATCTAAGCACCCTATGGGCTGGATCCGGCCTGCAGGCCTTGAGTTTGACACCCCTGATCTACATAATAATTTTCCAAGCTGGTTGAAGGCAGGGATCAGGTGTGATGCCTAGTGTGCTGATCAGCTGATTGGAATAGCAATAGCAATAGCACTTTACTTATATACCGCTTCATAGTGCTTTACAGCACTCTCTAAGCGGTTTACAGAGTTCAGCATATGGCCCCCAACAATCTGGGTCCTCATTTTACCCACCTCGGAAGGATGGAAGGCTGAGTCAACCTTGAGCCTAGTGAGATTTGAACAGTTGAACTGCTAAACTAGCAATCAGCTGAAGGTCGCAATGCTGCTTTTAACCACTGCGCTATCTCAGCTTATGGCATGGTGGCAATAGACCAGCAGAACCACTGAGTAAAACTTTTAAAATGTCTATGTCAAGACAACTGCCATGTATTTTGTGTTCTGTGTTTTCTACCTCAGAATAATAGAAACTGAAATTTGGCAAAGCAACTTGAAGGGATTTCAAATTTTAAAAAGGAGGCTTTTCAAGGCCTGAGATCATAGATTATCCTCCCAGCTTAGTGTCTAGGATAAGCTCAAACATTGTGGCCTATTCTATGGTTAAAACAAACCAAATTTGCATTTTTATGGGTAATTATAAGCAGTTTTTCCAGTTTATGGGACTCCCCCAACAGACTTACACAAGAAGCAGTCCACCTCCAAATTTGGTAAATTTGTCATTAAAAGATTTGGTTGTGAAAGAGTATTTCTGCCCTATATTTCCTATAGCTCACAGAAATAAGAGAGGCCAACTCAGACAAACTTCATCATATCCATCACAGAATTAAAACAATTTGAATTTCTAATTTGGGAACAAGTTGCTATCAAGAGTTCATTCTTCCCTACTTAAAGTGTAACTAATAAGACAGAAGTTACAATTGCCACAATGTTATTTTTCAATTGAAGAAAAGCTTAACTGTAATCTATTCTTCTTAATTATGCTACTAACTAAACCTTTATGTGGGTAGTTCTGTGAGCTACTGAAATCATAGAGTTATAAAGTCTAAAGAACATCTCATTTAGCATTCATATTTATGCTTATAAATGTACAAACTGCCCTATATGAAGGGATGCTTATGCCAGATACAATTTTTATCCAAATATTTTTTTTAATTATAATAGCTTTGGTCAGTTCTCATTTTACTTACATAAACAAGTCACACTGAAAGTAGAAGTGATGGAAAATGTAATCCTCCTGGCTTCTATTACCAAAACTGTCAGTGAATGCTAGGTTTGAAAATAGCGCATTTTAAAAGGAAGGAGTTAGCATGGAACTTAAAAGTTAATTTTCCTTGTGTAAGGCATGTATGAAATAAAGGAGTAAAAGAACTGCCACAATGTTACTATGCTTGACCCTGGTAGTTATCACGAACAAGATGTGATTAAATTCACTGTTATAAAGTATGAAACTAGGGCAACCACAAAGGAATAGAAGATCTTAAATGCCATGTACAGTGGCATAATGAGCTTGTTAATACACACTCCCCTCTTCCAGCAAAAGGTCTCAGAAAACCATTGGTTTTACCAAAGTGAAAAACGGTAGATACTGCACCTCGACATTTCCATTGTTAACCACTGTATATTGCCATGGCACGATGGATCCTTTGTTATACATGTACAAATAAGCTACAAGGAAGTAACTTCGTTAGAAAATTAGCAAATATGGAGTAATTCATGCTATAGTCAATGGTAATGTAACAGCCATGTTTCTCTGGATTTAAACGGCTTGTGTGTTTCTTGCCCAAGAAAACATTGTCAAAAGTGTTTTTATGTGCTTCACAGCTGTTAATAAATTATATCATGATTGAGGAGAATCTGAACTTCACCATTTAGGTGATTGAGATGGGACAAGAGTGCTAAGAGGATTCATTATTTCCCCCCAACACTTTTCATGACCGCCTTTCTTAGTAATCAAATATTCTGCCAATGATCAGCAAGAAAGCAATAGCTGTTTGTCACACTGCATTAGAATTCGTTGTTTGTTTTTGCTTTTGCATTTTAATTTTGGTTTGTTGAATAAGCTATAACTGGTTTTATTCATGTATAATATTATTCCATAAATCATGGCATACAAGCCACCAAGATTAGGTTCACTGTGTTAAGCTAAGCATTTCTTGTTAATCAAAAGAATTAAAAATCCCAATGATATTATTTGGAGGAAAACTCTTTAGAAGTTGATCGTGTTTCCATCAGTAAGAAGAAGTACAAAAAAAGCCCTTAGTCTATGGCAGGATGGTTGGTATTTCATAGCCTTATTTCATACAATGCACAAAAGAGCATGGCCAGTGGCCCACATGGGTTGAAGAAGACATTTCATCTTCAGCAACTATGCCACCTTTTATGCTGTAGAAGAATTTTGCAGGATTCTTCTGTAAGATTAAGTAGATGTCATGATGGGAAGGGTTGTAAAAGAAAGAAGGGTTAATGTCACTATTAAAGAGCCAGTTTGGTTTAATGGTTAAGGTGCTGGCGTAGAAACCATGAGATGGTTTCAAGTCCTGCCTTAGGCATGAAAGCTGATTGGTTGACCTTGGGCCAGCCTTTCTTTCTCAGCACAACCCACCTCGCAGGTTGGTGTTGTGGGGAAAATAGGAGGAGGGAGGAGTATTAGGTATGTTTACCACCTTGAGTTACTTATAAAAAAAGTAATAAAGGCAGGATAAAATGTAAATAAGTAAACAGTTGACTTTAAATTTAGATGTGTTTATTAACAAAATGGAAAAGATAAAAGGAACAGTTTCAACATGCATTGATTCATACAGATATGAATAAGTGGAAATGGATTACTGTATTAATGTCAGGCACGAATAACCAGGAGCATTTGTTGAGTTCAAAGCACAGAAGAGTTTATTATTGCTACATATATACTAGAATCTATAATCAACTAATGGTCAAAACTAAATTGAAGCTTGTTAAGAATTCACGGGGAACTGGACTTGAGTCGCTTGTGGCAACGCAATGACTCCAAGCTGATAACACATTTAACTCCACCTTCTAGCTCAGCATGCTTTTCTCCTACATTTCCACATTTTCACCTAATTGATTATAAGAATCTGTGCATGTTAAATCTGTTTATGCATATTAAGTCTGTTTATGCAATTAGTCAGGTTTATAACACCTTTCCCCATAGTTTTACCTTGACAGTCAGCTTGGGAAGTAACAGCAAAAGACAACAACTAGCAGAATTCTTTAGAAGGAGTTCCTTCTACCCTCTTATCCATCAAAAAACTACTAGAAGGGCAGAGGGAGCCCCTCCCCCCTTGTCTTCTCAATATTAAACAGCTGCATCTGGACCCTGTGGCACTTCTGCCAGAGGTGGGTTCCTCCCGGTTCGGGCAGGTTTGCCCGAACCAGTAGCGACCCACTGGTGATGACACAATGATGTCATGGAACTGGTTTTGTCGGTGCTGGTCCGTGGGTGCCGACATCTTTCTTTTTATTTTTTTTAATTTTTTAATTTTTTTTCTTCTGAGCATGTGCAGAAACCAAGTTTCCGGCACTGTGCATGAGTTCGCCATCTTGTTTTCGGCTTTTTAAAATCTTTTTTTTCCAGATTTTTCAGCATTGCGCATGTGGGAGGAAGAGAACTGGTAGCGAGGTAAGTTAGAACCCACCCCTGACTTCTGCACAAGAAAGGTCCCTCTTACCTTCTGACTAGCAATCTTTTTAAGGAATGCCATGGGTGCATATACATTTTTGCTCTTTTGTCATTTGTGATATTTTAATTATTGTTGCATATTTATTTGTCTATCTAGTTTTGCTACTGTTCTTGCTCCTATTTTTGTGTTATATATTTCTGCCTTACTGTCACTTGTTATAAAGTGCTTATAGCTTTGCAGATAATTTTCAGGATGCAGATATTTTAAATAAGTCTTGTAGATCAATGTTTCAGTCCTGCATCTGCTATGGAGTGCTGGGGTACAGCGCAGATTAAGGGAGGGAATGAGGGACAATTTGTTTTGCTAACGTGTCTTTCCCATGGGAAGAGAAATGTCAGTGGAATAGACAAATGGACATTTGAAAGGCAATGGGATTGGGGGAGGCCTGAAAAAGCTCAGTTATGTGAGTGGAAGCTTCTTTGTATGGCTTTATTTCAATCATTTGTTTAAGAGCTTTCTGTGAAAAAGCCGCAAAAATAAATCATGAAGCAACCTTATAAAATAAGTATGGTTATTGTGCACACATGTAATGCAACTTACTCTCATTGTCCCTTTTCCGCAGTGTTATCATGTCTTTAAAAGAATAGCAACATGGTTTTATATCTTTGGATGGCATTAATAAGCTACTCTAGTGGGGTATAATTCCTTTGTTGAAAGTTGGGCAGCATACAACTTTTATTATCATTATAAGAATACTTCATGTATTTAAAGTTCTCCTTTAATTTCTCTGTTCTCAACTGTTTTTGATTTTTTTTGTTTTACAGCTTTCTCCTTGTGTTTGGTTGCTTGATTTTGTCAGTATTTTCTACTATTCCTGAACATACGTGGCTTGCCGCTAGTTGCCTCTTCATTCTGGTAAGTAAAAATGATAAACACATGTAAATATTCTGCATCATATACAACATATGCATGTATCTCCTTGACAATGCCGTTCTATTCATGCCTAGAAAGAAGTCATGCTTCCAGTAAATGGATGTAAGGTTGTAAATTGAATCTTTTTTTGTTTTTAATTTATTATTGTAAATGGGCTATATGTATATAAGTAAGCCTGTGCAATTTATGCAACCCAAATGGAACAGCAATCACAAATGAAAATTGTCTTCAACAAAAATATTTGGGATCTCTGTAAACTTACAGCAATAGCACTTAGACTTATATACCGCTTCACAGTGCTTTACAGCCCTCTCTAAGCAGTTTACAGAGTTAGCATTTGCCCCCAACAATCTGGGTTCCCATTTTACCCACCTCGGAAGGATGGAAGGCTGAGTCAACTTTGAGCCTGGTGAGATTTGAACTGCCAAACTTCTGGCAGCCAAATGATAATCCAAATGAGAATTAAATTCTGTTCTATTCCAATGTTCTTAAAAAAGTGGTAGGGCAGTGATGGCTTACCTTTTTGTTGTTGTGTGCCGAAAGCGTGTGTGCACCCATAATGCAATGTGTGCGAAACCCCGGCACCTGCCCCCGCGCATGCATGCCCCTGCCCCCGTGTGTGCACATGCGTGTGCCCCGTGCATGTGCCCCGTGCACGTGCACACCCCCAGCGCGTGCCGAGCGCATGTGTGTGCACCCCCCACACTCTCCCCGTCCCTGCGCATGCGTGCGCAAACCTCCCCCACTCCCCCACCCCCCACATGTGTGTGCAGCCCCCTGCACATGCCCCCCGCATGCAGGTGCAACCCCTCGCACATGTCCCCTGCATGCACGCAAGTCTCCCACATGCGCTCCGCACCCCGTGCATGCGTGGCAGAGACCCAAAAACTAGTTGGGCGGTGGGAGGCGCACACGCATGTGCGGTGGAGTTGAACTGGGGTGACGGCTCACGTGCCCGCAAAGAGGGCTCTGCGTGCCATCTATGGCACGCGTGCCATAGGTTCGCCATCACGGTGGTAGGGTTTCATTGCTACATAACTGAAAATCTAGAGAAATTTTGTTATGATTAGAAGTCTTATCTATGTTGGAATTCAATCTCTAAAATTCTCTAAAATCTGAAGACCTGGCTCAATTAAATTCCCTGATATATATTCTGATAAATTGTCCTATTCATACAAATACTGGGCAAGTGGCATCAAATAAATAAAATGTGATATTTATACAGCCTTTAAACTGAAGATTAAGTCCAAGAGTAAATAGTTAAAATAGCAGCTTGAGAAGAAACTCTAAGAGTTGTGTCAGATAATCAGAAATAACTGATTTTGTATCCTACCTTTGCAACATTCAACATCGAAAGACTTCTGCTCATACGAAGATTCAGTTCCCACTTCCTGACTCCTAACTTATTTCTGGTTATCCCTCCAAAGCAAATTTGAAAAATGCAAGGCAATGTAATGCTGCCTGATAAAAAATATTTAAATTGGAAATGAAGCTCATTGAACAAGTTCAGCACTTCAGCTATTCCAGATGTTCATTGAAATCTGAACTTTGAATACTAGTCATGCCGAGCTGAGCTACACAAGGACTATTTACAAAGATAGGGAGTAGGGATATCCATCCAAGTATGAACTGTAATTTTATTAAGAATGCTGTAAGAAATTGTATCTTGACATTGGATTCTTTGCATTAAGAGGCATATCCAGGTCATGCATATATTTTCTGCTCTAAGAAATTCACATAAATAACCCTCCTTTTTGTATAAGTATCTTTCCTCCTCATTTGAGAATCATGTTAATGTATTTACATTTTTAATATTCAACTTCTACTGTCAGGAATATTTTATTCATAGTTTGGTCAACAGCTTTAAAAGTACTGATATAATCCTTGCTATTTTTTGTAAAATATCCAGAAGTAATCAAATATCTGAAATCATTCCTAAGGTGAATTGAGAGCAATGAATATGAACCGAAGTATAAAAAAAGCATATGATTTTTTCCATATATTGTTATATTAGCCTTTTATCTTTAAACGAATGCAACAGTGTTTTCCACCCTGATATATTATAGGCAAGCAAAATAAATAAATAAATAAATAAAATACTGATTCTTAACAAATAAAATTGATAAAACAGCAGAAAAGTATGGTATTTCTTGTATTAATATTTATGTATTATTGCAAGAGATCAGTTAACAAAGTTAAAAGAAATGGGTGGATAGACAGAAGTATAAAGTTTTGGAACAGATTTCTGAATACTGAAAAAATAAACATAGAAATAGGAAGACATGGAGAAGAGCAGGAGGCCAAATACAAAAAGCTCTCATACCCTATTTTTCTGCCCCAGCTATGAACCACAAAGAACGCAGCACACACAAAGTCTGCACAAACCTTAGTTTACTAATTAAGGACTACTAATGAGCTTTCTTAGTAGTCGTCAAACACAAATACAGTTTAAAGCAGTCTTTTCTGAACACCGGCTGTTAATTCAACTTCATTAACAGCCAGTACGAGTCCACAAAATAATAACTCAATTCTGAGTAAACAGTCTTGTAGATAACAGCAATCTTACAGTGGTTGGCAAAATGCCCAGAAGCAATTTGCAGGAAAAATGCCAAAAGAGAGAACAAGAGCCGATCAGACATTTCTGGAGTCAAGACACGAAGGAATATGAACAATGTTGTTTCCTGCAAATTGGCTCCTTCATAGTCATCCCTTAAATAGGCTAGGGGAGTGGCCAATTAGCCCCAAGCCTTACTGCCAAGGAGACCTCCTCCTGAGGAACCATTCCTGCCTTTTAGCAGCTCTGCGTGCCTGTGCATTGACAATAGGCTCCTCCTCTTCTTCCTCCTCACTGATGGGAGCTTCTGGAGGTTCTGAAGGCCCTGGCTGAATCTCCGCCTCTGGCACCGAGTCCTCTCCAGCCTCCTCACTGTCCGATTCGGGTGCCAGCTGCACAGGCCGCTGGCGCATCACCACATCAGCCTCTTCGCTGTCGGAATCAGCTACCAGCTGCACGGGCTGCTGGCGAGCCACAACACCTATCCCCATTTAAAATACATACATAAATCTTTGCACCGTTTTCAGAATGTATGTGTGTATCATATTCAAATTTCATCTGAAAGTACAGTGGCTTCATTGGTGTATTATAGTAACCCAGATCATTCATATTTTGAGAAATGCCACAATTCTGCACAAGGTTATAGCATTTTCAAGACTACAGATTTTAAATGAGCAAAGTGTACAAAAATCTCCTTCTGACATTATCATGGCAGTGTGGGTATGACTTCTTTTTTTCCCCTGGGTGATACCTAATGCTCCTATTCATGTTATAAGAGCCAGTTTGGCAAACCTATCAGTAGTAGAAGGGGTTGCTTACTAAGAGGCACTATGTGCAATGAACAGGAAGAAATGATCTTACATGGCAGATACTATAACAGCAAAAACATCCGTAGTGCCTGCATCATTTAGTCTCCTCTGCCAAAACAATAATGATAACACCTCCAGATTCCTGTAATTTTCAATTTTAGTCCCAGTAGGTTTAGTACAATCTAATAATTTTCTAATACTCTATTTCTTCCAATCAAGAGCATAATTTCTGGTTATTGTGGATACATGCAAATTATCTTCTCTCATCTATCAAATGGTAGAATTATTTTTAAAACAGTTATACAATCGATCATATTCTCAAAAGCATAGAAAATCATTATTATTTTCTCCTTCCTGTTCCATATTGTTGAAGAAGATTCCCTCCCTTAATTTTCAGAGGTGCAGTTTGTTTTGCTAAATACTTCAAATAAATGAGACTAAAAGCAGCTACAGCAACTTATTTGTCATAAATTAGAATGTTCAAAGCGCTTCAGGAAATGCTAAGTTCTACAAAACAGTAAAAAACTCATAATAATTCAGCCCTGGGAAACGGAGTAATTTGGAAGTGCTTGCTTATGCAATTCATCAAAGCAAGAAGCAGTGCTGCAAGTATATTGTGCAAATTAAAAAACCTTGAAGTATGGATTTGAGTAAGCTAAAATGTTTAGCCATATTTATACTTCTAGGCCATCCACTTGTGCAGACTAAGATTGTAATATTTCAGAATAAGACCTTCAGTGTTTAAGCATAGATGACAACTCAGTGGAATATGTATCTTGGCAATAAGATGGAACAGTTTAAACTGGGTGAATACATGGAAGTAATTTTTTGAGTAATGTGTTCCCATGAATGGAGATTAATAGGGTCAATGAACATGCCTAAGAAATACAGACAAGAATTCTTGTCTTTTCTTGAGGAATTGGGATGGCCTTAAAACATGACTCCAGGAATTTTTACAATTTGATTATTGATAAGGATTGAAATATGGAAAGAAGATATTTTTAATTGAAATACCAAAGAAGTTAACTGAAAATTGTTTATAATATTCGGGAGTCATCTTTTATATATTTTTCACTTTTTTAAATTTTCTTTCTTTTTGCTCTTTGGACTTTTCTTTTCTCTTCTTTTTTATATTTTTCTGAGTTTCTATTAATCTTTTATCTTTGCACTTTTAACTTTAATAAAAAATATTATAAATAATTCAGATCATAGGATTTAAAATGTTTAAGGACCATCTTTGCAACATCTTGTATGTGTGTGTTGTTGTTAGTTGCGAAGTCATGTCCGACCCATCGCAACCCCATGGACAATGTTCCTCCAGGCCTTTCTGTCCGCTACCATCCTCTGGAGTCCATTTAAGCTCACGCTGGCTGCTTCAGTGACTCAATTCAGCTACCTCATTCTCTGCCGTCCCCTTCTTCTTTTGCCCTCAATCGTTCCCATCATTAGGCTCTTCTCCAGTGAGTCCTTCTTTCTCATTAGGTGACCAAAGTATTTGAGTTTCATCTTCAGGATCTGGCCTTCTAAAGAGCAGTCAGGGTTGATCTCCTCTAGGAGTGACTTGTTTGTTTGCCTTGCAGTCCAAGGGACTCGCAGGAGTCTTCTCCAGCACCATAGTTCAAAGGCCTCAATTTTTTGGCGCTCAGCCTTCCTTATGGTCCAACTTTCACAGCCATACATTGCAACTGGGAAAACCTGGGTGTATCAGTGGTCAAATTGCTTTTGGAAGCAAGAATGGATTTAAGTAGAGGACTAAACAGTAATCCTTGCTTTGTGACATTCAGTGATCATTTGAAGTTGTGATGGCACTAAATGAGTGGTACTTACAGTCGGACCTTGAAGTTGCAGCCATTGCACAACTACCCTGTGATGGTGATCTGGGAATTTGGTAACTAGCTCACACTTAGGATGCTTGCAATGTCCTGCATTCACATGATCATCATTTGTGATCTTCTTTGCTGGCTTCCAACAAATAAAATAAATGGAGGAGACAGCAGGGAAGGTCACAAGTAACTCTGGAAAGTTTCCCTTGCCAATCAGCAGTCATCCTGACCCCACTGTGCTTGCGCCACACCTCACTGGCTACCTGTGCACCCTCCCCCACGCAGCAGCACGAAATACCTTGCACATGCTGCTGTAGCCAGCCATATTCCCTCCCTCCCTTAGAAGCAACAACCCACAGGCCCAAAATTACTTATAAGCATTGCTGCAATTACCTGTGCACCCTCCCTCACCCAGTAGTAGGCATTTTCTGTCCAAAATTACTTACTCAGGACCACTGTGACCACCTGCATATTCACCCTCCCTGGTAACAGCCACTTAATTGCCTGCCGGCTTGCAGACAAGCATCCTGGGACTTGCAACTTCCTGTCAGCTTCCTCACTGTCTTTGGTTGTGGGAAGCTAGCAGGAAGTTGCAAGGAGGCTTCACCTAATGACCTACGATCTTTGTTTAACATCAGTAAAAGGGACTGCCAGGATTGCTGTCTCTAAGTACTATGGTCAAGTGATATCACGTTTTATGACCACATCACTTAATGATGAAAATTCCAGTCCCAATTATCGTCATTGACTGAGGACTGCATGTTTAGTACTGATTTGATGGTTCAGTTATTAGTGGAAATTATGGTTTTCTTTTGTCTGTTCAGAGTCTTTGATTTTAAGAAATGTATTTCAATCTTTACAGTCAAAGCCTCTACAGCAGGATCTCCATAGTGCTGGCTTCTTAGCCTCTTGTGGTGAAGTATATTGAAATGAAAGAGATTTGCATCTAATGCTTGCCTTTAGAAATATTTGAATGGGGGAAAAAGATCATATTCCCAGGGAGATATCTATTTAACATTATCAAGGAATATCAGAAGAGCCTTAACGCCTTTTGCTGCGTCCCCACGCTCAAATTCTACCTAGCAACTAGGAACTGTTTTTCTATTGGCTGCCCACTGACAGCTCAGCCGGCAGGAAAGTTACAGCCCAGCAATTGACTGGCTGTTTTGACAGCCACTATATAAATAGCAGCTTGACAGAAAGTTGCCTGTTGCCAGTTTCTGCTTTGTCCTGTTGACAGCTGTTCTAATAAAGGGGTTCCGTTCTAATCACCGTCTCGCCTCAGTTCCTGACCCTGTCGTTCTACCCAAGCTAGAACACCTTGATATAACACCTTGTGAGACAGATATATATTAAAAAATACCAACCACAGTGTGGCACTGTCCATATTGGTCAGGTACAGTTGAAAACAATTTGTCTAATGCATCTGAATATTCATGCTAGGAGGATCATATAATTCTACTTCAAGGTAGAATGAATGGGAAGCTGGAAAAATACTATATAAACTATTTACTTTCAGGTCAGGATGATAGCATTTCAATATTACAATCAGTTTGGACAGAATTATGTTCTACCTGCTTCAAAAGAATACTTACCCCCTTACAAAATAAGAAATACCTGTCCAATATCAGCATCTGACAATGCTATTTATTTTATTTATCTTGTAGATGTATGTGCAGATAGTCCTTGACTTACAACAATTCATTTAGCAACCTTTTGAAGTTACAGTGGCACTGAAAAAAAGTGACTTACAACCAGTCCTCACACTTACAATTCTTGCAGCATCTCCATAGTCATGTGATCAAAATTTGGGTGCTTGGCAACCAGCATGTATTTATAACAGTTGCGGCATCCAGGGGTCATGTGATCATCGGGACCTTCCTGGCCATCTTCTGACAAACAAAGTCAATCGGGGCATTCAGATTCTCTTAATGACCATATGATTCACTCAGCAATTGCAGTAATTCACTTAACAAAAGGTCGTAAAATCTGGTGCCACTCACTTCACAACCACATGCTTAGCAAGGAAATTCTGGTCCAAACTGTGGTCATAAGTTGAAGATTATCTAAATTCTAATCTTATGATGTGCTAGACTTTGGGACAAGAGCCATACTGGAAAATTACCTTAACTACTGTAGGTAGCTTTGTGGGGATGTTTCTCTTGATTAAGGTACCCAAAATTCTGAAGTCCCTGCCCAAGAGTTCAGTTTTTCTGTAACTTCAGATAAGTGAAAATTCAGGCATCCTTCGGTGTGCCATTCGCACTGCTTTAAATATTGATTACATGTTCCTTTAATTGTGCATTTGCTTTTTAAAATTATGTTTTAATAGGTATTACTGGTACTTTGGTTGCTGAAAATAGGATTAAACTTTTGGGTTTTATGTGAACAATGCCTTATTGAGATATTATAACTCTCTTAAAGGAGAGTTCCTATAATGATTTTCAAATAGATGAGTATTTAGTCCCAAAGGTGCTTTTTTTCAAGAGGCAACTGGACCTTCTGGTTGTTGTTTTGTTTTTAAGACATTTCGCTTCTCATCCAAGAAGCTTCTTCAGCTCACGACCTAGATGACTGAGAATCTCCATAGACATGAGTATTTAGTGGTTCAAAATCTGACATAAACTACTGATATATAGGTAGTCCTCGACGTACGACCACAATCGAGCCCAAATTTTCTGTTGTTAAGCAAAATAGTTGTTAAGTGCATTTTGCCCCATTTTACAACCTTTCTTGCCACAGTTGTTAAATGAATCACTACAGTTATAAAATTAATAAGATGGTTTTTCTGGCTTCCCCATTGACTCTGCTGGATAGAAGATCACAAAAGGTGATCACATGACCCTGGGACACAGCAACCGTCATAAATATGAGTCAGTTGCCAAGCATCTGAATTTTGAACACGTGATTGTGGGGATGCTGCAACAGTTGTAAGTGTGAAAACCGGTCATGAATCACTTTTTCAATGAATAAAAAAATACTTTTTCAGTAAATAAAAAAATAAATTGTAACTTTGAACAGTCACTAAATGAACAGTTGTAAGTCGAGGACTATCTGTAGTAGTATAAAATCCTGATTACTTGAAGCTTAACCTGTTGCTTCAAATAGATGAACAACCTGCATGTCTCCCACAAATCCATAGATTCACCTCAAGAGCCTCCAAAAATTGCTACTGAATTCTCATTTTTATATAAGAGTAATGATATTAAATATAAAGAGATTAATCATATTAAAGTTTTTTTTAAGTAATCCTGTCAATTTACCCATTTGGGGAGTGGCCCCAGCTGACTAGATGATCTTTAAACCAACAAAATTGTATGTGTTCCCAATTTCCAGCAAAACTGTGGTGTTGTAGAACATAATGGTAGACAGACTTCAATAGCTGCCCAAATTTCTCTATTGGGCCCATGCACGTTAAACCTACACTTAACAGAAAAATCTGAGACCAAAACAAGTTATGTTTTTGGTGCCTTATTTTTGTTAAAAAAAAAATTAAAAAGCAGTAAAATGGAGCTGTCGGGTGTGCTTCCGTTCAAAATCCAGGAAAGAAAGACCCCAACTCCATGGTGATAGAGAAGAGTACTTTTACTAGACAAGAACTGATAGCGACAAAATTAAAGCAAGATCTGAGGCAAAAGGCGCGTAAATTGCATATAGAAATAATCCCAAATCCCTCCCCACATAATCCCCCGGGGAAATCCTCCAATCCGGCACCCCAAGATGTCATGTGGGCAGACGTCCAGGTGGAGCCTTCACATCTGGTCAGTCGAAGCCGTTGACCTTGAGCAGGCTGTAAACATGTCCATACAACTTGGCCATACGTGATGAGAACTTTCCTCCCTAAACTCCTATTCAGACACATGAAGAGACATCTCCAGCACAGCTTCCCCCCCACTCCCAAATACCTAACCTTTCCTCCTCCCCCTGTTTCTATGGCAGCCAAAGCAAGCAGGCAGCGAGGAGGCTTACAGGAGCATTTGACTCTGGCCAGAAAGAAAAGATGCCAGTATGGCTCTCTTTTTAATAGTATCACAAGATGTGGAAAGGAGCCACAACTGTCCTCTCCACATGGGCTGTGAAAGACTGGTCCAAGAAAGCTTTTGACCATCATTAGTAACTACATACTTGCTGGCTGTTAGGTCAACTGCTACAGGTTGGGGACAGTGAGAGGAAGGTCCTGTTGTTTCTTGTGTCTTTGCCTATCTTATGCTTTGATTAATGGTCAGCTAAATGCTGCATGGCTCCGGATCAAGGGAGCCTCTTTTCCTGTCTTCAACAAAGTGCTGTTATTCTAATGCGGCAACAATCCTAATAACCACTACTTTGGTCCTGGACCAGTGTTAGCTCTTCAAGGTAGGCCAAGTCAGGAAAACAGACTCCTCACAAAATACTAGAACTCCACTTAGTGAGATTATGTATAATAGAATCCTGAAAGCCCGGCAGTGTTTCTCCCTTCTACCTATCCACCCCGTTGTACCAAAGGGAGCCAAGGTAGGGTCAAATTTAAGTTTCTTTCTCACACTTTCCTGTTTTCCCAGACTGAGCTCATGTTTGGCTAATGTCCTTCCCATATCTTTGCGAAGGTCATCTCTGTGTTCTCTACAATCAAGGAGATACAGCAAATTAGATGCCGACAGAAAACTATGCAGCCTCCTCCAGACCACCCTCCTCATTTCCTCTCTTGAGTTGTGAAGCCCTGTACAATCCATCAGATGTGTAGCTTAGAAGTGGAGTCAGTGGAGGCTTACCTGCTGATGGAGACAAACTCAGACCCTCAGAAGGTTCAACGATAGGGTTCACAGAACAGATTAAGCCATAATAGTGATTTGCTTGATTTTGGCTTAGCAGTGTGTGAACTCAGCCAATCTTTCCTAACCTCCTGAGGAGGATCCATTAGCAGATGACTAAAGATATATATTAGACACAGACAGATGTATTTATCACGCTACAAATGAAAGATCCTAGCCAAAACAATGTCCCTCAAGCGTTGGTTTACATGTCCTCCTTGACCTCTTGGCAACAGCAACATTATTTGGAAGATTAAGAAAATAGACTATATCTCTCCACCCTACCTTCATTATTATTATTTTTTTGCCTATTCTGGCTCATGTCCTACGACAATTTAATATTCAGTTGTTTTAAAAAAACATGTTTCATATACCCTTGGATTCCTGTGTGATAATAAAGATGTGGCTTTTATTGCTTTCTATTCTGACACTGTTCCCCTTTTCTCTTCCTCCCCTTTTTGCTTCTAGCCTTTATTTTTTCATTGTTTCATTTTCCCCAAATTTCAAGGATCCACTTTCAAAAGCACTTGCATCTGTGTGTTTGTATGTGGAGGGTGGGAGAGAGAGGGGAGGGCATCAATGAATCTGCAATGAATGCCTACTCAGAAGAAAACATTATGATGTTTCCAAATAAACGTGCGTTGTAATAAAGCTTTAGAAATTTAGTACAAATTTAGAAATGTGAAGATATGCATTATATCAGCAATATGGGTTATTTCCAAAGATTTTTTAAAGGTATTTGGGCCACCTTTTGTGGGCTTGGGTTGCATTCAAAATTGTGTGGCACACCAAAGTTCAAGTTGTCAGGAAAAAATTGGACCCCAAGGGGAAACTGGAAGAAACAAAAGACATCATATAAATGTGATCAATCAAGTAGCCTTCTCCCCCCACCCCACCCTCGACTCTACTTTGGAGATGTGTGCTCATATTCTAAGCCAGTGATGGCGAACCTATGGCATGGGTGCCACAGGTGGCACGCGGAGCCATATCTGCCGGCACGCGAGCCGTTGCCCTAGCTCAGCTCAAGTGCGCATGTGCGTGCCCGCCAGCTGATTTTTGGCTCATGTGGAGGCTCTGGGAGGGCGATTTCGGCCTCCGGAGGGCCTCCGGGGTGGCGGGGGGAGTGTTTTCACCCTCCCCAAGCTCCAAGAAAGTCTCTGGAGCCTGGGGAGGGCAAAAAACGGGCCTACTGGTCCCACTGGTAGTCGGGAAATGGGGGTGTGGGGGGGTCATGCACCCATGCGCAGGGGGGTGGGGCAAGTGGGGGGCTTTGAATTATGGGTGTGGGCACGCACGTGCGTGCGATAGCACAAGCACGCACTATTTCGGCACCCGAGGAAAAAAAGGTTCGCCATCACTGTTCTAAGCATTGTGAAAATTACAGTGCATTATCTGCCTTGGGCCTCCCAACAACAGAAAGATTCCAGAACTGTTATCATGAACTCCATTTGATTACTTTGAGTATACGAAAGAAAACATCAAGCATAAAGAACATACTGCAAATAAAATGAGTACTTTAATGTCTTAATAGTTTAAATGATATATTTAAACATATTCTTAAAGGATGTGTTCTCTTAGATTTTGGTCTTTAATGGCAATTATCACATTAATTGCCACCAAAATTAAGAACTCTCTCTCTCTCGGTATGTTAATGTGTGCAACCCCAGAGCTTTCTTTTAACACAGCAGCTATGATTTATTCATACATAAAAGAACTACAGGAGCTTTAGAAATATTGTATTCTGTTCTGAAATCTGTAGTTGTTAATTATGTCTTAAGCAGGCAATTTGATTATTGGAATTATCTTAGGACAACTTCACTTGAATCCACAGAATTTGTGAACAGGAAAGCAAAGGTAAGTTAGGAGAGAAAATAGATCAGTGCTGAATATGAACATGCAATCAAGTTGAAAATTTTCCATTTCACATTTTCTGGTACAGCATCTCAGGTTCAGAAGCAGATCTGTCCCAGAGCAGGGTTGAATATGTCTATATTTGGCCAATGACTATGCCATGTCAGGCCAGAGAAGTAGGCAAGCAAATAAAAAAGCTTAATTTGGTCTGGCTGAAATGTAGATTTAATTAATATTAGATTACTTAAAACAATTGACAGGATTTCTCACGTTAAAGATTACAATGTTTTAGTAATTTCTAAATAAACGCTTCAGAAGTCAGCACAAGTTAGTCACCTCTGTTCTGGAAAACATTATGCAGTGCCCTCAGCTATGAGATGTTGGTTGAATTCCTATAAATTGCACCCACTCATGGTTTCTTTTAAGCCTTATTAAAAAAGATCAGTTGCCCTGGCTTTCTACATTGCACTAAGCCATGAGGAATATTTTAGGATAAGTAGGTTCACATATTGTGAGAATATAAAATCTATCCTGGCAACCAGGGTTCTCAGGGCCCTGGGCTCAGGATGCTACTGCTTAACGCCAGGTCAATTATCAACAAAGCCCCCCTGATATGTGATTTAATCACAGAGGAGGGGGCAGACCTGGTGTGTGTTACCGAGACCTGGCTAGGGCAGGAGGGGGGAGTAGCCCTCTCCGAGATATGCCCAGCCGGTTTCTCGGTGCAGTACCATTCTCGACCCCAGGGAAGGGGGGGAGGAGTGGCAATTATAACGCGTGGAAATCTGCATCCTCGTAGGATCCCTGCCCCGGAGATTGTTGGGTGTGAGACGCTCCTTCTGAAGTTGGACTTAGGGGTTCAGGTGGGCCTTTTCTTAACGTACCTGCCTCCCAGCTGCGTGAGTAAGGCCCTGCCTGAGCTGCTCGAGGCAGTAGCCGGCTTGGCGGTTGAGTTCCCCAGGCTTATGGTGCTGGGGGACTTCAACTTGCCATCCGCTGGTGAAACCTCTGGGATAGCTCAGGAGTTCATGGATTCCATGACAACCATGGACCTAACCCAAGTAATCCAGGGTCCGACTCATGAGGGCGGTCACACGCTTGACCTAGTATATCTCTCGGGGCAGTGGAGAGATGATCTGAAGATAAGGGACATAGTCATCACCTCTCTGTCATGGGCAGATCATTTCCTACTGAGGCTGGATTTCACGACCCCATTCCTCCCCCGCAGGGAGGCGGGACCGACTAGGTGGTTCCGCCCCAGGCGCCTAATGGAGCCGGAAGGATTCCAGAGGGAACTTGGGGAAATACCTGAAACCCTGGTACACAATTCGGCTGACTCCCTGGTTGCTGCTTGGAACACCGCAGCATCAGGGGCTCTAGACCGAATTGCGCCTAAGCGACCTCTCCGTGGCAGTGGATCCCGGAAAGCTCCCTGGTTTACCGAGGAGCTCCGGGAGATGAAACGCCAGAAGAGACGTCTGGAGCACCGCTGGAGGACGAAGAAAGCCGAGTCTGACCGAACACTATTAAGAATTTACATCAGATCTTATTTAGTGGCGATAGGGGCGGCAAGACGATCCTATCTTTCCGCTCTTATTGCGTCCGCAGATTCTCGTCCAGCCGCCTTGTTTAGGGTGACTCGCTCCCTCCTTGGAAAAGGGGAGAGCGAGGAACACTTGCAAGGCAGAGCTGAGGAATTTGCTGAGTTTCTGTCGGATAAAGTCGCTCAGATTCGGTTGGACTTGGACTCTGGCAGGGCAGAGTCCATAGAGTTGACAGGGGCTAGTCTTAATCCATCTTTGTGGGAGGAGTTTGGCCCTGTTTCTCCCGAGGATGTGGACAGGGCTGTGGGAGCGATGGGTACCTCCACCTGTTTATTGGACCCGTGCCCCTCCTGGCTGGTCTCGGCCAGCAGGGCAGTGGCATGCAGCTGGATCCGGGCGGTGATCACCGCTTCTTTGAGGGAGGGATCCGTACCGCAGTCGTTAAAAACTGCGGTGGTGCGACCCCTCCTGAAGAAGCCTTCCCTGGATCCAGCTGATTTGAAGAACTATCGTCCAGTCTCCAACTTACCTTTCTTAGGGAAAGTTGTGGAGAAGGTGGTGGTGACCCAGATTCTGCAGCTCCTGGATGAAACAGACCATCTAGATCCTTATCAGTCGGGTTTCAGGCGCGGCTACAGTACAGAAACTGCCTTGGTCGCCCTGATGGATGATCTCTGGCGGGCCCGGGATGCGGGGAACTCCTCCATCCTGGTGCTACTTGACCTCTCAGCGGCTTTCGATACCATCGACCATGGTATCCTTCTGCATCGGCTCGGCGAGTTGGGAGTGGGAGGCACCGTTTTACGGTGGTTCTCCTCTTATCTCTCCGATCGGATGCAGTCGGTGTTGGCAGGTGGGCAGAGATCGTCCCCTAGGCCCCTATTATGTGGGGTGCCCCAGGGGTCGGTTCTCTCGCCCATCCTGTTTAACATCTACATGAAACCGTTGGGTGAGATCATCCGGAGACATGGGGTGTGTTTCCATCAGTACGCTGACGACACCCAGCTGTACATCACCACCCCGTCTGACTTCAGGGAGGCAGTGGATGTAATGTGCCGATGCCTGGACGACGTTAAGGTCTGGATGGGGAGGAACAGGCTCAGACTAAACCCCGATAAGACTGAGTGGCTGTGGATATTGCCTCCTAAGGTTCATGAAAACTATCCCTCCTTGGTCTTTGAGGGTGCGAAACTGACCCCCTCAGACCAGGTCCGCAACTTGGGGGTCCTCCTAGATCCACAGCTAAAATTGGACCACCATCTTTCTGCTGTGGCTAGGGGGGCCTTTGCACAGGTTCGCCTGGTGCACCAGTTGCGGCCATATTTGGAGAAGGAGGCGCTACTCACGGTCGCTCATGCCCTTGTCACCTCGCGCTTGGACTACTGCAACGCGCTCTACATGGGGCTACCCTTGAAGAGTATCCGGAGACTTCAGCTGGTGCTGTGGTGGGTGTGCCAAGGTACACCCACGTGACACCGATACTCCGCCAGCTGCATTGGTTGCCCATCGGTCTCCGGGTCCAATTCAAGGTGTTGATCACCATCTTTAAAGCCCTTCATGGCTTAGGACCAGGATATCTTCGGGACCGCATTCTGCCTCATACTTCCCTTCGACCGGTTAGGGCCCACAGAGTTGGCCTCCTCCAGGTCCCGTCGGCCAAGCAATGTCGGCTGGCGGGCCCTAGGGGGAGAGCCTTCTCTGTGGCTGGCCCTGCGCTCTGGAACCAACTACCCCCAGAGACCCGGACTATCCCCACTCTGCTGGCTTTCCGTAAAGCCATTAAGACATGGCTTTTCCTGCAGGTGGGGGGGACAGCTTAAATTCCACCTGAGCCCACCCTCCAAGTATGTATGTGTCGAATGGATGTTGCTGTTTTAAATAATTGTTTTAAATTTTCGTATCTGTTTTTAAATCTTATGTAATTTTTTGTTTATTCTTGTATTTTTCCCTGCTGTAAGCCGCCCCGAGTCCCCCGGGAGTTGGGCGGCATATAAGAATAACAAAATAAATAAATAAATAAATAAATATCATTAGCATTACAGCTTAGCATTACAATATTAATCTCCTCAATTCCTAATTCTCTTTCTCATGCAACTGTTTGATAATAAAGGCATATTGGCATGACACATAAAGCCATGATTGGCAGCTCTCTGTTAAGTTTATTAAAATCAGAATTGTCCTCAGATGATCAGGGGGACAAAAAGCTTTCTTTAATTTCCTGTTACTTATGGTACACTAGCAAACATTATCATCATAAATCCCAGTATTATGCATCACATCCTGCTTCCTCACATGACTGTACCAAAACCATTGATCACATCATTAAAAGTAACATGGCAGTCCTACAGACAGAGGCAGTATTGATACATGAGTGAACAGTGAATAATTATTCCAGGCAGAATCACCAGCAAATACAATGGAATTCCCTAAAATGGTAAAAGAAAATTCTGTTTCCTTTACCTTCCCTTGCATATAATGCCATCCCAAATATTGAGATGCTCTTTAGAGCAAGTCTCTTAAAGTACTTTGCTGCTAACAACAAACAGAGGCACTTTATGCCTGTTCTGTTTCATGACTTCATTGGATAGAGTCCAATAGATTAAAAACTCTGACTTTTCAAATGGATTGGAGTAGAGCAAAGGAAAACATTTGTAATTGTTGAGTAGATCATATTAGTGTGCTATTTGATAGCAATAGCAATAGCACTTGGACTTATATACCGCTTTATAGTGCTTTACAATCCTCTCTAAGCGGTTTACAGAGTCAGCATATTGATGCGCATGCGTGGGGGTCACGCACACATGTGCAGGGTCACACACATGCATGGGGGTAGCATGTGCATACATGGGGCAGGGGAGCACGGGGGTCATGCACATATGTGTGGGGGGCGCACATTGGGGGGTCGCATGCGCATGCGTGGGGGTGGGGCACAGAGGGGGTGCACATTGCATTATGGGTGCTTTCAGCACACGGCAACAAAAAGGTTAGCCATCACTGCCCTATACCATTTCAGACAAATGGCTGTCAAATTTCTTCTTTAAAACTTCCAGTGCTGGAACATTCACAAGTTGTTCCACTGATTATATTAAACCAAGCATCATTGGTCATTTATTTGCAGGATTTTCTAAGTTTTGATATCCATAAAAAGGCATCTGCACAACATCTTAACTTGAAGGCAAAAAAGATATATCAGGGCTTAGCACCTTGTCCAAATGTATCCTATGTCATATAGGGCAGCACATACAGTATACATTTATTAGCATTGATCTTTTTACATTCTACAACAAAGTCAAAAAATGTCCTACCCCTAAAACCTCCTACTCTGAGATGTTTGGAAAACAGTAACTCTTGCACTAAATAATATTTTCCCATTTCCTTGCTACCTAAGAAACCTTATTTAATATCACAACACCTTCATTTCAAATTTAATTTAACTAACTAATTTGAAACAAAATTTCTACACTATAGTTTCATATGACAGTTTTTATGTTGATATGTAAACATGTTCTATTTGGGGTGGTTATTTGACATTTTACTTCTTTTGAAGGTACTTACTTTTATCAGATGAAATGGATCAACTCCATTTTTTAACCCCCTAAAGTGACATTCTATCCATAGTTCTTCACATCCTACTTTATATAAAAAGATTATGACATGTGCAGTAGAGCTTTTGCTATTATGAAGCTTAACAGATTCTATAATTAAATCCACATTTATTTGCATATGAATAAAACAATAGCTGTCAAGAAAGAACCACTCATTTTTAATATACTGCTGTTTCACAGCAAGCTCCATATTGTTTATGAGAAAAGAAGGAATCTTTCTTCTAAGATAAAGACTGCAAGTTTTGTAATACTTTTTGTTTTGTTTGTAGTACAACAATATTCATTTGTGAGATGGGTGATTTAATCACCCATCAATTTAAATAAATAAATGAAAATTTTTTCCAAAATCTGTTGCTTGTCTAAAAGAGGGAGGGAAGGAAGGAAGGAAGGAAGGAAGGAAGGGGGGAGAGAGAGAGAGAGAGAGAGAGAGAGAGAGAGAGAGAGAGAGAGAGAGAGAGAGAGAGAGAGAGAGAGAGAGAGAGAGAGAGAGAGAGAGAATATATGTACTGATGTTTTTTTTAAATTTCTTGATACCTGGCTGTTCTGATATAGCCAAGTGTAAATTAAAATAATTTAATTTGTGGCTTTGTAATGATTGCTTTAATTACTATGATATGATGGGAATGAACAAACCTAGGCTTGAACTAGGTTTTAAATTAACAAATTTATTCAGTAGAAAAGATGTGCAAGCATAGATGTTCACATATGGATCTCAACTTCTATCATTTCTTTAGCCAGAAGGCAATCAAAAGGCACCTAGAAACTTATTCTCCATGCCGATAATCACCTATGTAACCCTACATTGGCACAGGGGCAGGTTCTTTGCAGGCATGCCTGTCTGTAGTTGTTTCTGCTCACTATACCAAATCCAACAGGATGGAGATGCAATGTCATCTAACAGGGCCAGGAGAGATGGCTTCTCTGTGGTGACTTAATCTATGAGTTATGGTTTGTTTTAATCATAATTTGTTAAAAGTTTAGTTCGATCAACACAAGACACCAAACCATAAAACACAATTCACAAACCTTAATTGCTTGATACAGTAAGCCAAAACCAAACCATTCATGTTTAACAGCATAATATGTAAACCAACATCATCGCCACTCCCTGGGACCTCCGTGGATGTAATCCTCTTAGTCTTCCACAAGCTTTAAAGACATTCCTTTTCCTTCAAGCATTGGGACTGGGATGTTAGGTGAGGCCCAGTTGGTTTGTCTACCTGTTATTGATTTGCAAGATGGAAAGGATTATTTGGACTTCAGGGTCATTGTATTTGATTGTTTGTCATAATTATTTTTAACTATTTTGGGGTGTTGTTGCTGTTGTACATGTGAAGCACCACGTTTACAAAATGGTGTCCATATAAATTGTTTAAATAAATTAATACTTTCACCATTAACTATTTGACGGATCTACTCATCTTCAAATGCACACATGTATAGAAACCTCCCACTCTACCACTGTGGAAAAAGCCTGTCTCTTAAATCTAAAGTTAGTCATTACCTACTGATCAGGGGCGGGTTCCTAATTTTTTTACTACCACTCTATGGGCATGGCTTATTTTGTGGGCATGGCTTGCCAGCCATGTGACCGGGTGGGCGTGGCTTCTCAGACTGCTGAAGGGAGGGGAACTAAGATAGGTCCTGCTGCCCATTCCCCCTCCCCTCAGCAGCTCGAGAGGCCTCAAACGTGCGAAAATGCCTGGGATCATCACCACGCGTTCATGGCTTCTTGGGAGGGGAATGGAGATAGCTCCTGCCGCCCGTTCTTTCAGCGTCTCACGTGCTCCCACAGCCATCCTCCCCTGCTTGGACTCACTGTGGGGTAGGAAGGCAGCGCATGCACAGTGCTGGAAGCTCGGCTTCTGGGCATGCACAGAAGAAATTTTTTTAAAAAAAATAATTAAAAAAAATTGGCGGCACCCAGGCACCGGCAACTGACCGCACCGGTACTGTGACGTCACCAGCGGGCCACTACCGGTGCTATAGAGTGGACCGCACTGGTAGGAACCCACCACTGCTACTGATATGTCCAAACTAGTTCCTTAGCCTATGAGTGCAGTAACCTTTAATACTTTCTACTAAGCCAGCAAATGGTTGATTAGCTCAGTATGTGGACTCAACCATTGTGATATGTAAACTATTATTTATGCTGAGTCCCTTGGGAGTTGGGCGGCATATAAGAAAACCAAAATAAATATAAATAAATAAATAAATAAATAAATAAATAAATAAATGCTAAAGCATTCTATGTGAACTAGTCTACTTTGATTAGTTTAAGAAACTATTTAAAACAAACTTGGAATAACATGATAGGTGAACTAAGCCTATATATGTTGTTAATCTCAATGCTTAAAACAAAGCATTTTATTTCAAAGGAAAACAAAAAAAAATCTCAAACCAAGATACAATCTCCAGGGCAAAAAGTAAGCCTCTACCTGATTAATTTTCCTGAAGATGTTGTTTGAAATAAACAGCCACTTGAAGGCAAATAGCAGTAGTAATTTATTTTTATTTTACACTATTACTATATCAATTCCTACAACATATGGCAGCTCACAGTAATTAAATAATAATAATATAACTATAAAAGAAACACAATGAAAGAATGAAGTTAATAAACCCAGCTTGTAAAATAAAACAGCAGAAGCCCGCATTTAAGATCTTAAACAATTGTTTAAAAATTCTGAATATCACTATATAAATATGAGGGTTCATTTGGAAAAATTAGCCTTCTGTTCTAAATGAACTTTAATAATCATTTAACTCTCAAGAAGGGGGGGATTTTTAGTACTTAAAGGATTTTAGTTGGGATGCTATATTAGCTGGAATCATATATTCTACTAAATTGTGTGTTACGGTTTGCAAGTTATAAAGGCTAGGTTTAAAAAGCATGGTAACAAAACAGACTATATCATGGTTTTCTTACATGTTGTTGCTTATAAATTGTATGGCCGTGTTCTTTGCGGGGTTTTTTCCCCCTCTCTCTTTCTTGTTGAAGTGTAGCTTGGTTTTTGTACTCACAATACCTTGTCAAATTATGAATGCATTTTAAAAAGCTAAACATATAAATATTGTAAAATCAAAACTTTTTGTGATACAAAAAGACTGAAAATAGAGCTCAGTAGCCAAGGTTTCCTTAAAACAAAAAATCATCAGACTTGTGTGTGCATTTTCTCTGTGATATTTATAAATCTTTTCTTTTATGTACACTGAGAGCATATGCACCAAAGACAAATTCCTTGTGTGTCCAATCATACTTGGCCAATAAAGAATTCTATTCTATTCTATTCTATTCTATTCTATTCTATTCTATTCTATTCTATTCTATTCTATTCTATTCTAAATGTATTCGGTATGTATTTTCTTGGTGGCAGATTATGAACCCAGAAATTCCCAACAGTTATTCAGATGATAGATTGCACAAAGGTATTTGCAAGTTTATAAAAATATAGATTCTAAATGTACGTACGTACATACATACATACATACATACATACATACATACATACATACATACATACATACATACATGAAACCTTTTATTTGGTTTGGATGGTTTAAAAACTCTTGAATATTTTATATAGAGATAGAGAGATATTGTTTCAATTCCAATTGTGAATATATCTCTTCTCACTTGAAAAGGCAAAGTCTGGGCATTCAGTTGACATTAGAGGAAAATCAGTTATCTGGTGTCTATTAATCTTAGCCACATAATCTTTATATTTCAAATCTCCTGAAGTTCAGCCTGATATATCACTGAGCTCACTAGATTGAAAAGAATGTCTTCTGCTGATAACTGCATTCATTGATTCATGTTTGCTAGAATTGGTGAAATTTTATTGGACGTAATATTTCATTGAAAATTTTACCTTTGATACATTGGCACAGCCTGAGCTTGATCCTTTCAATGTTAGCAAATCAGTCATGAATTGAAATTCTATGAGTGGACCCTGGAGAGATTCATGGGACCGATTCTTACAATGTATTTGTTTTACATCCAAGTATTTCCACTATTTATTTTATTATTTATTTTATTTTGTGAGATTTATATACCGCCTCACAGTGCAAGCACTCTCTAAGCGGTTTACACCATTAAGCAATGTATATTTATATTGCCCCCAACAATCTGGGTCCTCATTTTACCTATCTCGGAAGGATGGAAGGCTGAGTCAACCTTGAGCTGGTGAGATTTGAACCTCTGACCTGCGGATCAGTGTCAGCTAAAGTGGCCTGCAGTACTGCCTCTAACCGCTGCGCCACCTCGGCTCTATGGTCAAGCACATGCTTTGGAAAGACACTGTGATTTCTTTAGTTTTAGCTTAGCAAGTTAGGTGAATCACCCAGCCATTTTGGTTTTGGAGGGGAGAGGAGGACCACTGGTAGCTTAATGTGCTCTGGGAATGGTGTTATCTGCTTATTATTAACAAAAACTGTAGTTAAGCTTAACGCAGAGCATGAGCTGATGCAACAAATAAACTCCTTTGTTAACAAAAGGTGGACTATATAGTCAGAGGTGCTACTTTTGGTTAGCTTGATAGAAATAGGGTTTTTTAAATAGACTATAAGTATGAATAATTTATGGGAATAAAAATTGTGGGAGATCACTTTCTTTGCCAAAAATTCTTCATTTCTAATGCTTCTCCACTTATCTGCTATGATAATCTCCATTCTGAATGACTAACAAATGAAACAGCTGAAATAAGCTGATACAGAACAGCTTTATTCTGGACAGGGAAATGTTTTACCTGCCAAATATAATATATACATCTTACCCTGTTTCTCTGACAAAGTGCTTAATAAGCTTTTTTTCAAGTACTTTGTCTGCTGTAGTTATCTCATGAACTTTTAATCATTTCAAGACAGTTTAAAGTAATTATAATACCTTAGAAGTTGTTTCCAATTCATTGCTTCTTGTCTTGGCTGTTATTTGCATTTCTAACATATCCTATTGTGATGGCTCGGAGCACCATCAATATTTTAAAATAAAAACATCCAGTTTTTCAACCCATCATTAGAAGTGGGTTGCCGGGAAAGGAGTCACCTTTATCTTTCTCTGAGTTGTGCGTTCATATTGTTCTCCCTAGCTAGCAAAGAGGAATAGATTCTCCAAAAGAGGGCTTGTTAGTTTCCTCATAGTGATACACTCAGGGGTGAAATCCTCCCGGTTCGCCCTGGTCCGTCCTTCGGCGTATAGCCGATGGAACTGGTGGCGGTCGTGGCGCGGAGCTTCTCCCGCCCGCTTTCCCGGCCCGGCTGAACGCCGCCATTCGGGTTATTTTTCCCTCTGTGCATGCGCGCGCATGCACAGAGGGAAAAATAACCCGAATGATTGTGGTCAGCCGGGCCAGGAAAGCGGTGATTGTGTTCAGCCGGGCCGGGAAAGCGGGCAGGAGAAGCTCCGCGCCGCTACCGCCGCCAGTTCCATCGGCTATACGCCAAAGGACTGGCCCGGGTGAACCGGGAGGATTTCACCCCTGGATACACTCCTTCATCAGAGAAAAGAAGGTTGGCAGGGTATGGGTGTGTTGAATGTAGAAGAAGGGCAAAGGTCTCTAGGACAATGGAGAGGCACCTGGAGGGAGTGGCTTCATTAGAAGCCAACATCCCAGTCTTAGAAGCATAAAAACAGCCCTGAAATCAGGGGTGGGTTCCTCCTGGTTCAGACCAGTTCGCCTGAACCGATAGCGACCCGCTGGTGAAGTCATGATGACGTCACCAAACCGGATCGGTTGGTGCCGGTCGGTGGGCGCCGCCATCTCTTTTTGAAAGTTTTTAAAAGTTTTTTTCCTTCTGAGCATGCGCAGAAGCCGACTTCCGGCACTGTGCATGCTGTCGCCATCTTTTTTTTCGGCTTTGTTTTTTTATTATTATTATTATTTTCGGATTTTTCATTATTGCGCATGCGCACTCAACACGCGCGTGCACCCACGAGGCATGCCCACGCGGCGCGGGAGGGAGCGAACCAGCAGCGAGGTAAGTTGGAACCCACCCCTGCCTGAAATGTTATATGAAACTACCACATAATTGTCAAGTTATGATAAGCAAGAACCTAAGCGTTCCAGGGAGTTTGAATTGGTGTGCCATGCAAACCTTAGATTGATGCAAATAAAAATAAGAGTGTTAAAGTTCTGATAGCTTTTATTAGAATGCTCCACCAGCAGCTGAGACAGAACTAAGAGCCAGTAATTTAGTCAAAGGCTTCCAGAGTTCAAAGATAATTTTGCTTGCCTTGTCAATTATGCCAGCCCTGAAGACTGCTAACTTGAAGACGTTGGAGACAGGATTGCCCAGAGGAGGAGTCCAAGCTAGTCTATAGGTCAGAGGCCAAAGAATTGCACAGAAGTGGTTCATAGTCAATCTGAAAATCTAAACACAGAGCAAGGAAGCAAGAGGAATTTGGAACAGGTTGGGGCAAGAACCCATGTCTAGAACACATGCTTCTATGGCCAGAGTTCCTATCGGTACGTAATTAGAGGAGTTAATGCCCCTTCATCTCAAGAAGCTATGCCAGTGATGTAGCAGCAATGGAAAACAGAGTCCAACAGAGTCAAAACAAAGTAAAAAAAAAGGGGGGGGGGAGCAGCACTGGCAGCTGGAAAGTAGCTCTCACAGGACCTCAAAAGAAAATCAGAAATCCAGGGGAGGACAGCATTGCAACAATAACACTACACAAAGGAGATTAAAAGAGCTATATCACCAGGGATGACAGAAACCCCCAAGAAAAGCCAGGCAGGGGGCAAAGAGAACAGAGTATTACTGTATAGGAATTTTGATGTGTCTACAAATACTATATAACCCATTAAAATAAAAAGTTGCCAAATGGAGAGAATATTAGGATTCTTAGCGAAAGCATTACTGCAAGTAGACTAAGAGGCAAAAAAAACACACCCACCAATATAATATCGATAATAAAAGGATGAAAGCAAAAGTAGAACTATAGGATCAAGAAATAAAAAGCAGACTGAGCTGTAGAACAACGGGTTATAATAATAGATCATAATTAAGAATGTACGACATCAAATAAAATCATAACGATTAGAGGATAGTGGATAATGCACAGCAGTGGTATAAGAGAGAAGAAAGATACAGCTGTTTAATTGTCTATTATAAAATCAACTTTGGTTTTTAGGACTTTGTGATTATAATACATTTTTCCCAAAAGGAATTGGTCTGTGTCCTACCTTCCCCTGAACTATCCCTGAACACATAACAATGTTCAAAAAATAGAAATTCGGAATGCTTCTGAAACAGAGACACTGGTAAGGCCCAGAAATACAGGCTTAAGTGGAAATTAGCCGTTTTAATCTGAGCAGGGCCAAAGTTCAGCTAAAATACTGTACCAAGTCAAGTTTAGCAATTGAGCATATTGTACTGTTTGTTTTCTTCCCTTATTATAAGAAAATAAATTTAGAGCAACCAGATCCAGTGTTGAGGGTCCTTATCTAGAGCATCACTCTTGTTTTAAGGGTGATTTCTAGTGCTTCCCCACTCCTGGCTTCTTCCAATGGCCCAGACCATTGGCTTGTTTATTTATTTATTTATTTTATTTAAATAGATTTGTATGCCGCCCAACTCCCGGGGGACTCTGTTTAGCAGCAATTATAATATTGTCACTTACACTATTTTAAAGAAAAGTATTTCTCAAAGTGTCAATACATATAGCAGCTGAACCATTGAAGATGCTCTGTTTTGAGTCATGAAGCTAATGCAGTAATTCATTCCCCACTCTTGGGATAGTGAGAAGTCCTTCCTCTCACATCTCCATTCATTGCTTGTACAATACCAAAGACAACATTTGACTAGTTTGGGGTCTCTTTTAAGCAGCCAGCTAACTACGCAACATTTTCATAGTAACGGATGACGTTCTCAGTGCAGTGGGAGATCTAGAGTAGGCACTCTAGGGACCTCATTGTCTGCCCCAGCTTCCTGTGGTTTGATACACCAATTTAGATGCTTTCTTTTTAGAGTTTGTAGCTAATAAAGATAACAGAAAAGGTATAAGCACCTGAATGAAGCACACATTCCTTTTTCAGATAACACACTCTGGTCCTTGACTTACAACCATTTGTTTAGTGACTGTTGGAAGTTACAATGGCATTGAAAAAAGTGACTTATGACTGGTTTTCATACCTACAACCGCTGCAGCATCCCAATGGTCATGTGATCAAAATTTGGGCTCTTAGCTCCTGACAGGTATTTATGATAGTTACAGTGTCCCAGGGTCATGTGATCACCATTTGTAATCTTCCCAGCTGGCTTCCGACCGGCAAAGTCAATAGGGGAAGCCAGATTTACTTAATGTCTGCCTGATTCAGTTAACAACTGCAGTGGTTTGCTTCATAATTGTGGCAAACAGGTTGTAAAATGGGGCAGAAACTAACAATTGCCTTGCTTAGCAACAAAAAGTTTGGGCTCAGTTGTAGTCATAAGTCAAGAACTACCTTAGGTACCTCTACCTTTGGATTTCCAGCAGGTTTTTCTACGACATAATATGCTATTTGTGAATTGCAGCAATAATCAAATGGGCCCTCCAGCAGGATTGAAACATTGCACTGAGTTATGGTTTGTTTTAATCATAATTATTTGTTAAAAATTTAGTTCGGTCAACACAAGACACCAAACCATAAAACACAATTCACAAACCTGAATTGCTTGATTTATATAATACAGTAAGCCAAAACCAAACCATTCATGTTTAACAGCATAATATGTAAACCAAGCCATAGATTTTATCCAGAGTCATATTCCCTAATCACAAAAAGTATGATGCATGAGTTCATCCAACTAATTTTGAAACAGTCCAAGAAATTCTGATTCCAAAGGCAGAAAAATCCAAATTGTGTCCCCATCTGGTTATAAAAAATCACAAAAAATAACACTTTACTGCTCTTTAATTATACCCAAATTTGCTGAAGGCAGACTCATTATTCTGTTTAATTTTAGGGTCAGCCCTACAATAATTTCTTCTGTTGTCTGATCAAATAGATAATGCTAGGCTTTGAGGCATAAAAAAAGCTAGCAAAGTCTGTGCAACAGAAGAAAAAAAATATGTTCATACTATACGCAATGACTTTTTAGTATCAAATCACATTTAATTCTGTGGAGAAATTCTGCTACAAGTTGTCCTGCTCTAATAGAAGGGTCAAGCTTCATGTAAAATGGGAGATTTGAGACTGGATTCTTATAGACCGATTATAAAAATAACTGACCTGCTGCCACCATCTAAGCATTTGTATTAAATTTTATCTTCATATATTCACCTAATGATTCCCATGTTTCGGTCATGCAAGTCATTTAAGCAGGGTTGAATTTAGAGCACGGATGTCAAACTGGATTTCACTGAGGGCCGCATCAGGGTTGTTTGACTTGGGGGGGCCAGAGTGAGCATGGCCGAGTGGGCATGGCCAGCTCGATGTCACTCGTTGAGGCTCCGTTTATGGTTGTGACGGCTTCCTGCAGCCCTCTGCCAGCAGAAACGGAGCTGGGGGGGCACATGTTGCCCACCCAGGCTCTGTTTTCAGCTGCGACGGCCTCCTTCAGCCCTCTGCCAGCGAAAACAGAGCCTGGGGAGGCCGTGTGCGTTTTTACTGGCAGAGGAACTGTGGGCCGGTCTTTTGCTGTTTCCAGGGCGGCCCCATGGGCCAAATCTAAGCACCCCACAGGCTGGATTCGGCCCACTGGCCTTGAGTTTGACACTCCTGATTTAGAGCATTGATTTGCTTCACCCACAGTAGGCTGTGGTTTGTTTTAACTGGTTTGTTAAATCACCCAGAATAGTTTGGTTCACACATTGCCGTGAGCAATAAATCATGGTTTAATTATTACAGTAGTTGGGGTCACCTTTCATACTAAACCAAAGTAAATTATATGACTTAATCATATTATCTTTCTTAGTAGCAAATATATATGCTCTGGTAAAGCCAAGTACGATAAATAACTATAGCCAGAAAAGAGTCTCCTTGTCTTTAACCTTGCAGTTATCAGTTCTGCTTAGATAACTCTACTTTAGCACAAGTTTGAATCATTGTGAAATTCCACCAACCCATTTATTCATTTTAATGAACTGGGCCAGGGGTAGGCAAAGTTGGCTCTTCTATGACTCATGGACTTCAACTCCCAGAATTTCTGAGCCAATCATGCTAGCTCAGGAATTCTGGGAGTTGAAGTCCATGAGTCATAGAAGAGCCAACTTTGCCTACCCCTGAACTAGGCTCATGCAATCAGCTAAGCAAACCCAGTCTAGGTACAATATAATTTAGTGTAGGAATCCACAGTTTCTCTCAGCTCAGGGGAACCCCACACCAAGGATTTGGGGCTTTTAAGTATGAACGTTTTAAACTAGAGATTCTCAAGCTTTGGTGCTGAGATCCTCTAAATATAATAAATTATTTTCTGTGACATCCATTGATCCCTCATAAAATTATATTGATGAAGTCTAAGTGTCCAAGCAAGCATGTTATCTTTACCAGAAGCTTCCCAAAGTGGCGAGTATGGTGACACACATTCTTTCTAGCTCTGAGGATATCCTCCAGGTCTTCACCTCTCTTTCCTATCCAACCAGCCATCACTTGACCTGTAGTCTCTTTCTCTCTTGACTACACCAAGAGTCAGGGCTGTGTTGATATAGTACTCCCTGCCTCTATTAACTACCCAGAGCTGGAAGTGTTTGATTTCACATCTTGGCACCATTGACACCAAGTGTCAAGCCCCCTCCTGTAGTGATTTTCTTTGAGGTTAGCATGCCAGCCCTTGTACTTGTTTCCCATCCCAAATACAATCTCCAGAACAAGTGGAGCAGGTTGTTCAACATCACCTTCTCCTTCCCACTGTCTCTATAGCAGGGTCCTGCCTTCTCTAAAAATCATAGCTCCAAAGAAATTGTTTCCTTCTCATTTGTCTTTCAGATCTTCTGGTTACTCAGAAATTTTTGATCCTCTCTCAAATTTGCTCACAAACCTTTGGGTCTTAATCAGGGGTGGGTTCCAACTTACCTTGCTGCCGGTTCGCTTCCTCCTGCGCCACGTGGCCGCGCCTTGTGGGTGCATGCATGTGTACTGCAAAAAACCCCAAAAATTTATTTAAAAAATAAGCCAAAAACAAAATGATGCCGGAAACTCGGCTTCTGCGCATGCGCAGAAGAAATTTAAAAAAAAAATTCAAAAAAATTCAAAAAAAATATTTAAAAAAAGATGGCAGAACCCACGGACCGGCACCGACCGATCCGGTTCGGTGATGTCATTGTGACATCACCAGCGGGTCGCTACCGGTTCAGGTGAACTGGTCCAAACCGGGAGGAACCCACCTCTGGTCTTAATTCAGAGTTTGAGAGTACTTTCTTTAAGTGTGTATAAGGTTTAAAACACAAGTTCTTAACCTTCTAACTTATAAAAAGTAGCTGACGGCTACAAAACATGTGGATGATTCACTTTCTTCCTAAAGGCTCTAATGCGTTTATGAAAACTAGTTTTTTTTAAAAAGGTTTATTTGCTGTTTGAAGGGTTTTTTTTAATGTCTTGGAATAAGACCTTAGAATATTCCAGAGAATATTCTTGTTTGTAGATGTAAATATACAGTATCAATCTATTTATCCCAATTAGTATTGATATAAGTATTACATAAATAGATAGTTTAAAATTCCAATGATCTTATGAGGAAGAACGCAGCTTGTCGCAGAGAGGCTCCCCCGACAGTATGGCAGCGTAGTCTTTGTGAAGCTGGGTATCCAAGTTTGGTCCACAAAAACATCAGAAATAAATAACATAGAAGTAATAATAGTAGAGCTAAGCAACTGTATGGTCACCTCAGTGTATAAACCGCAACTAATTGAGATCAAGAGTGACAAATTTAATACATTTAAGAAGGATAAAATAAATTTTGTTATTGGTGACTTTAATAGTCACAGCAGCATCTGGAGGTATCCAAATGATTATAGAAATGGAGATCTCTTTTAAATGACAACAAATTAACCAGCATCATTTAACAGTAGAAGGTGGTACAGGGGATATAATCCTGATTTGACCCTTGTGAGCGATGTATTAAAGTAGTTTGCCCACCTATTCCAAATTCCCAGCACCAGCCAATTATGTGCCAGGTTACCGCTGTAGTTTGACCTCATAGTAACCCCTTTGGACATAATTATAACTTTTAAAAAGCCGACTAGCTTAAATTTCAGAGACTATTAGACGGTGCTGTTACTCAATTAATACCTAAACCAAGCTATTATAACAAATTTGTGGAGGCTGTTAAAAAATGCTCCTGGCTATCAATTCCACAGGGCTGTAACACCAACTATATCCAAGGCCTTACCGCAGAAACAAAGGACAAATTGCCGAAGTATCTCACTTTTTTGGGGTTTGATCTTATGGCAGAGAAAATAGTGAGTGCAGGCCAGCAGTTAATTATTGTTATAGCTGAAGCTAAGAGAAAAAGCTGGATTAAAACAATATGAACGTAAGTAGCCACAAAGCGTGAAGATTGTTGAGTCATTCCCCAACTCATTCTAGAGATTATGCCAATGTGACAGCAGACCAAATAGCCAGTCAGCTTCTTAAGAATGACAATCCAGATGAAAGGCCACCAAAACACAAGATTAGGATCAACAGAAATGAGAAGGATGAAATGACTAATTTATTGAGAGAGACTATAAGTGTCAACATCCAGCTTGGGTATCCAAATAAAAGTCCAGGATCAGAAGAGTAAGCCACAGAAAGCTGCTGGCTTGGATGACATCTTTTTTGAACAGATGAAGCAATTTGGACCAATGGCAAGACAGTGACTACTAGAAATGTTCAATGAATGCTTGGAATAATGTAAGATTCCTGGTGTCTGGCGAAAGGCTAAGGTTATAGCAGTTTTAAAATCAGGTAAAGAGGACAATAACCCTAAGAACTACCATCCGATTTCTCTCTTGTGTCATACCTACAAAATCTTGCCCCCCCCCCAAAAGTTGCACCAAATAGATCCTGCATTTGGAATCCATCAAAGATGGATTCCAAAAGGGCAATGTAACAGGAACTGTATTCAGAGATCTCATGGCCGCATATGATACCATCAATCTTATAAGACTGAAGCAGAAAGTTTATGATATGACTAAAGATTTTGAACTTACAAATATTATTAGGCATCTGCTTCAGAACCACTTTTTTTTTCCAGGAGTTCCAGGAGAGGCGAAGTAGATGGAGGAATCAAATGAATGGCTTACCACAGAATAGCGTATTGGCTCAAATTCTTTTTAATATTTACACCAATGATCAGCCGCTCCCTGTAGATACTAACAACTATATGTATGCTGATGATCGAGCAATGGCTGTACAGGGAAAAACATTTGAGGAGATGAACAACCTTTAACTGAAGCCCTGATAGCGTTGAATCGATACTATTGTGATAACCAGTTAAGGCCAAATCCAGCAAAAAATTCACGAGAAGAGTACTCCACTCCTCAACTCACAATAGAAACCCTTATGCCACCAGGCTTGAAATTTTAGGCTTGGACAATCTGGAACTGCGCCACCTGCGGTCTGATCTAAACATAGTACACAAAATTGTCTGCTACAACCTCTTACCTGTCAACGACTTCTTCAGCTTCAACCTCAATAATACACGGGCAAACAATCGATACAAACTCAAGGTAAACCGCTCCAAACTCGATTGCAGAAAATATGACTTCAGCAACAGAGTGGTCAATGCCTGGAATACACTACCTGACTCAGTTGTTACATCTTCAAACCCCCATAACTTTAACCTTAAACTGTCTACCGTGGACCTCACCCCATTCCTAAGAGGTCTGTAAGGGGGCGTGCATAAGTGCACCAGCGTGCCTACCGTCCCTGTCCTACTGTCCCCATTTATTTGTATTCATTTCCTTTGTTCATGTCCATGTTCATATTTATACCTGCTATCTTGTACATGTTTGACAAATAAATAAATAAATAAATTAAAAAAAAATTCAGGTATGACCTTTCCATCTTTGCAATTAGCAAGCTGCTAGGAAGCTGCACATTATAAGGAAAGGGACGATATTGGAGCATTGCTACAGCCCTAAATAATTCGAGGTCACTCTAGATAGGGCCCTAACACATAAGCAGCACTAAAATGAAGGTCAGTGGACAAAATAACATCCTTAGGAAATTTATGAGCTCTACCTGGGATGCCAAACCAAGAGTCCTTAAGACAATAGCTTTAGCTCTTTGCTGCTTGGCAGGCGAATATGCCTACCCAGTCTGGTATAAATCAGCACATGCTGGGAAAGTAGATGTTGCTCTGAATGAAGCTCACATAATTATTACTGGGTGCCTTAAACCATCTACCATCTAGCTGGCATTGCCCGGCCTGCTGTTCGTAGAGAAGCCACAGCATACAGAGAGAGAGTGTCAAATCATCAATATCTAGACAGCACCCGCTGCAAGGCCTGCAACCAGTTCATCAGAGATTGAAATCTAAGAAAAGCTTCCTTAGGTCAGTGGAAGACTTCGAAGAATTTAAAAGCAGAGAGGACCTATGGAAAGCTACGAAGAACCAATGGATGGAACCAATGGAGGAAATGGCACCTGGGTCTGGTGAAAGCTGGGAAGTATGGAAATAGTTGAATAGATTACACATGTGTACAAGATTCAGTGACACTCTGAACAAATGGAGCCCTTTGTGATTGTGGTGACATGCAGACAACACATATATATACCTGATCAGTGCACATTTAGGGACCTCATGGTGGCATGACAGGACACAATTCATGTTGCTAGTTTCTAGGCAAGTTCTGTTTAACTTGTATTTTATATTTTATTCCATTTAGTAGGCCTTGTTTTAATTGTGTTGCTTCTGACACGAAGAAACGAACGGGGAAGGATAAATGCTGTAAAAATAAATATTGCTTCAAGATTAATATACTGTGTAGGTATTAACAGTATCCCGTATTAATTCCTTTGCTTCTGTTCTCTTGGCTGACTTCACCAGCTGCCTCTTTTTTTCATTTCCTCCTAGGAATCAGTGATGATTGTTGTCTTTGGTTTGGAATTTATCATACGCATCTGGTCCGCTGGCTGCTGTTGTAGATATCGTGGATGGCAAGGAAGACTGCGATTTGCAAGGAAACCTTTTTGTGTTATAGGTGAGTTGTTCAAGTATGACTAATTTCCTCTGAAAATCAGTGCTGTTATATCTAGAAAAAGAGCCACTTTAGTGTAGTGGTTAACCCATCAGAGTAGAAAGTGGGAGACCATGAATTCCACTCCCACCTTAAGCACAAGGCCTGCTACATGACCTTCAGCCGGTCACACTCTCTCAGCCCTAGAAAAAAGACAAGGGCAAACCACTTCTAAAAATCTTACCAAGTAAACTATACAGGGACTAGTCCAGAAGTTTACAGGAGTCAAGACTGACTCAAAGGCATAAAAAAAAACCCCAAGTTATACTTAGAAATCACAGAATTTTGTTTGCTATTATTTTGAATCGAATTCTAGGTTACATTTGACTGATTCCATTTTGAGAAAAAGAGTTTTTGCATGTTCTGCTTTTGCTAGTGTTGTTGTCAAGAAACTGCAGTCAATTCATATACTGTATAAATAAAATTAAAAGGTTTCATATTACCATGAAATCCTTTAATCGCAAATGGAGCATAACAGAATTTGGCACTGCCAAAAACGTAGAGTCAAACTTATTAGCCAGAAACAGTTGAATATAAAAATGATCTATATATCCTGGGAAGCCCACAAAGAGGTGCTATCTATCTATCTATCTATCTATCTATCTATCTATCTATCTATCTATCTATCTATCTATCTATCTATCTATCATCTATTTGTGAGATTTATATACCACCTCACAGTGCAAGCACTCTCTAAGCGGTTTACACCAGTAAGCAATGTATATTTATATTGCCCCCAACAATCTGGGTCCTCATTTTACCTACCTCGGAAGGATGGAAGGCTGAGTCAACCTTGAGCCAGTGAGATTTGAACCGCTGACCTGTGGATCACAGTCAGCTAAAGTGGCCTGCAGTACTGCCTCTAAACGCTGCGCCACCTCGGCTCTTATCTATTTCTAATACTTCTGTAAAAAAGGCAATAAAAGGATTCCATTGCATGTGGCAAAGTGACAGGGATGGGAGTACTCAACTGTTATAAGGGATTCTTTTGAATTTCCCTTCCCATACAGAAGTAAGCAATAATTTTGATACGATAAATGCCACCTCTGCAGAATTTTACAGCACATTTTTAAAGTTTGTGATTAATTCACAATCAACTCCAACACAATCCATTTGGCTATTATAATCCCCTTTTCAAAAAAATTAAAAGAGACATATATTTTATTTCTAAATTTGATGAACTTTTGAAACATCACTCTGGTTGATATTTTCCTAGATGGACATAATTGCTGAAAGAGCACAAGGGTTCTAGAGTTTTCCTTATATATTAATATTTGGTTCAATGACTTGGACGAGTTGGGGAACTCATCAAATTTGCAGATGACACCAAACTGGCAGGAATAGCCAACACTCCAGAAGATAGGTTCAAGATACAGAAGGATCTTGACAGACTTGAAAATTGGGCGCTATCTAACAAAATGAAATTCAATGGTGAAAAAAGTAAGGTTCTACATTTAGGCAAGAAAAACAAAATGCACAGGTACAGTATATGTGGTACCTTGATCAACAATAGCAACTGTGAGAGGGATCTTGGAGTACTAGTGGACAACCATTTAAATATGCCAAAAAAGCCAACACAGTTCTAGGCTGCATTAACAGAGAGATAGAATCAAGATCACATGAAGTGTTAATATCACTTTATAATGCCTTGGTAAGGCCACACTTGGAATACTGCATTCAGTTTTGGTCGCCAAGATGTAAAAAGGATGTGGAGACTCTAGAAAGAGTGCAGAGAAGAGCAACAAAGATGATTAGGGGACTGGAGGCTAAAACATATGAAGAATGGTTGTAGGAACTGGGTATGTCTAGTTTAATGAAAAGAAGGACTAAGGGAGACATGATAGCAGTGTTCCAATATCTCAGGGGTTGCCACCAAGAAGAGGGAGTCAAACTATTCTCCAAAGCACCTGAGGGTAAAACCAGAAGCAATGGGTGGAAACTAATCAAGGAGAGAAGCAACTTAGAACTAAGGAGAAATTTTCTGACAGTTAGAACAATTAATCAGTGGAACAGCTTGCCTCCAGAAGTTGTAAATGCTTCAACACTGGAAGTTTTTAAGAAGATGTTGGATAACAATTTGTCTGAACTGGTGTAGGGTTTCCTGCCTAAGCAGGGGGTTGGACTAAAAGACCTCCAAAGTCCCTTCCAACTCTGTTATTCTATTCTATTCTATTCTAATTTTTTTTTACCTTATTTGAATTATGAATCGTTTAATCAATTCTCATCAGTGTGATTGCTATCAAGGAATAAATATATAATCACAATTATGTATTAGAATTATCATAATTAACCCTTACATTTATCCTAGTGAAAAAATATACAGTAGTACTATTTATTGTATGATCCTCTCATCTTTCTTCAGAATCTCAACCTGGTACCCCCTCTTCCATTTGCCCTTACGACCCTATAAAATAGGTTGGGTTAAAAGAAAGTGATTAGCGCCAAGATTCCTCAAGAGCTTCCATGACTCACATTGGATTGGAACCTGGTCTTTGCAGTGGAAGTTCAACCACTTACTCCTACCCCATAATGGTTGTGCTTTAATGTGGTATTAAAATAGATAAATAAAAGATGGTTAAGGTGCCAGATATGTCCCCATTTTTTCCATATAAACATAAAAAAGATTGAAAATATGAATCAGTTACCTTTCTTGGAAAAAACCCAAAAGGAGAGAACTAAAAAAGAAGAACACACTTTCAGCTACTGATCATTGCCTAGCTCCACTGCTTCTCAAATAAAAATCCTATAAATACCACTGTAAAGTGGGAGAAGCTATCTCCTTTTTCACTATCAAGTGATATATTATAATTTTATTGTTGTGAGCTACCCAGAATCATTGAGAGTTGTATTGTATCTTGGCGTCTTCCCTCCATGTATAAATTTATCCAGCATACTTACCCATTTCTTATTGTGACCTTACATGGTAGTAGAAAAAGAAAAAAATATAGACCTTGCTATTCTGTTTATAGTACCCAATCTTGCTAATAAAGAAGGACATGGTGCTTTTCATTATTGTAATATCTGCATTAGTCATTTAATAGTTGGATTACCATTCTATGGATGAAGTATTTTACATCTTTAGTCATTTGAATTCCCAAGTAGTTAACGTTTGAAAAGTGTAATGCAAAGCCAGATAATTTGTGCATAGTTAACTGAGCAGCAATACAATTTATTTTTAGCTGTGCACAATTTCAAAAAGAGGGGGAAAACCCTAATCCTTTAAATCTATTGCATTGCTTTAAAAAGTCTTATTTAGTGGCAATAAGGGCGGCAAAACGATCTCATTTTTCCGCTCTTATTGCATCCGCAGATTCTCGCCCAGCCGCCTTGTTTAGGGTGACTCACTCCCTCCTTGCTAAAGGGGGAAGTGAGGAACACTTGCACGGTAGAGCTGAGGAATTCGCTCAGTTTCTTACAGATAAAGTCGCTCAGATCCGGTCGAATCTGGACTCTGGCTGGACAGGGCCCATTGAGTTGACAGGGGCAAGTCTTAGTCCAGCATTGTGGGAGGAGTTTGAGCCAGCCACTCCTGATGACGTGGACAAGGCCGTGGGTGCGATGAGCTCTTCCTCCTGTTTATTGGACCCATGCCCCTCCTGGCTGGTTTCGGCCAGCAGAGAGGTGGCACGCGGATGGATCCAGGCGGTGATCAATGCTTCTTTTAGGGAAGGATCCGTACCGCAGCCTTTAAAGGTTGCTGTGGTGAGACCCCTCCTTAAGAAGCCTTCCCTGGATCAGGCGGATTTGAAGAACTTTCGTCCGGTCTCCAACTTACCTTTTATAGGTAAGGTTGTTGAGAAGGTGGTAGCTTTTCAGCTTCTTCGGTTATTGGAGGAAACTGATTATCTAGATTCCTTTCAATCGGGTTTCAGGCGCGGCTACAGTACAGAAACGGCCTTGGTCGCCCTGATGGATGATCTCTGGTGAGCCCAGGATGGGGGTTATTCTTCCATCCTGGTGCTACTTGACCTCTCAGCGGTTTTCGATACCATCAACCAGGATATCCTTCTGCATCGTCTCGGCGAGTTGGGAGTGGGAGGCACCGTTTTACGGTGGTTCTCCTCTTACCTCGCCGATAGGATGCAGTCGGTGTTAACAGGAGGACAGAGGTCATCTCCTAGGCCCCTGACTTGTGGGGTGCCTCAGGGTTCGGTCCTCTCACCCATCCTGTTTAACATTTACATGAAACTGCTGGGGCAGATCAACCGTTGACACGGGGTGAGTTTTCAACAGTACGCTGATGACACCCAGCTGTACATTTCCACCCCGTCTCAATTCAGGGAGGCAGTGGATGTAATGTGCCGATGCCTGGACAATGTCAGGATCTGGATGGGGAGGAACAGGCTCAAGCTTAACCCCGACAAGACTGAGTGGCTCTGGATATTGCCCCCTAAGGACTGTGTTGACTGTCCCTCCTTGGTTCTTGGGGGAGAAAAACTAACTCCCTCGGAACGGGTTTGCAATTTGGGTGTTCTCCTAGATCCACAGCTAAAATTCGACCAACATCTTACAGCTGTGGCTAGGGGAGCCTTTGCACAGGTTCGCCTGGTGCACCAATTGCGACCATACTTGGAGAAGGAGGCTCTACTCACGGTCACTCATGCCCTTGTCACCTCTCGATTGGACTACTGCAATGCGCTCGATATGGGGCTACCCTTGAAGAGTATCCGGAGACTTCAACTGGTGCAAAGTGCGTCTGCGCGTGCTGTGGTGGGTGTCTCAAGATACACCCATGTAACACCTATACTCCGCCAGCTGCACTGGTTGCCCATTGGTCTCCGGGTGCAATTCAAGGTGTTGATTTTCATCTTTAAAGCCCTACATGGCTTAGGACCAGGTTACCTCCAGGACCGCATCCTACCTCATACTTCCCTTCAACCAGTCAGGTCCCACAGAGTGGGTCTCCTCCAGGTCCCATCAATCAAACAATGTTGGCTGGCAGGACCTAGGGGGAGGGCCTTCTCTGTGGGGGCCCCTGTTCTCTGGAACCAACTACCCCCAGAGATCCGAATTATCCCCACTTTGCTGGCCTTCTGAAAAGCCATTAAGACATGGCTCTTCCTGCAGGCGGGGTGATTTGAGACAATTTTACATCTTAGGTTCTCCCCCATGTATGTATGGTTTTATATGTTTTTTAAATTATTTTAAAACTGTTTTTAAATTATTATATTGTTTAGTTGTTCTTTAAATGTTGTACGCCGCCCTGAGTCCCCAGGGAGTAGGGCGGCATATAAGAACACTAAAATAATTAAATAAATAAATAAAAAATCTACCTACCAGGTATTCATCTGGCTAGCATCCTTAGTCTGTTCAGCTTCAGCACATTATTTTATTCCCTGGTTAGGGCTGAAACAACCTTTTTTAGAGGGAGTAGGAATGAAAACAAGCCTGCAAAGACTTAGGGCTGGTAAAAAACTACTTCGGAGGGAGTAGGAATTAAAAAATGCTGCAAGCTGGTACGATCGTTAGCACTTTGTTAGGGCTGAAAAGACCTTTTTTAGAGGGAGTAGGAATGAAAACAAGCCTGCAAAGACTTAGGGCTGGTAAAAAAACTACTTTGGAGGGAGTAGGAATTAAAAAATGCTGCAAGCCAGTAAGATCGTTAGCCCCTCGTTAGGGCTGAAAACCCCTTTTTCAGAGAGAGTAGGAATGAAAACAAGCCTGCAAAGACGGAGTAGGAAGCCGGGAAGATCTTTAGCACCTCCTTAGGGCTGGGGGAAAAAGCTTCATTTGGAGTATAAGATGCACCCAAATTTTCAGCCTCTTTTAGGGAGGAAAAATGTGTGTCTTATACTCCAAAAAATACGGTAGTTACTTTCTTCTTGTTATCAGCTTGCTTTTCCTTTTCACTTACTTTTTTCATGAAGCTAATTATGTTTTTATTGTTTTGTTTTGTTTTTAGCCTCTCAATTCCTTCTGCTCTATTTGTCAGATTCAGAAGAGTCTGAATTTTTTTTTTACTCATACAGTGTTTCACCAGGTTGTTGCTCTGTCTTTCCCACCTTGGCAATATTCTTTCATGTTGCCATCAGACTTGTAGTTATGCAACAGAAGACTTCCGAACTTTCTTATTTCAATTCAGTTTCAGTTTCCATAGATTATTCCTTCCAGTCACCCTTTTGAAATGTTATTTACCCATATTTGTTTGTTATTATTTCTTTCCTTTCTTCTTCTACAACATGTTCTCCTGTTTTTAAAAACTGGTCTGTCTACTTTCCCTTTCATAAAAATGTCAATTTTCCCCCCATGCCATTACTAAATCGTGTGTTTCCTTATCAAGTCTCCAAAATATTTGATTCTTCTGATTTAGAGATTTTTAAATTCAATGATTAGCTCAGTGTACATGCATCTTTGTGCATAGTTAGTCCTGCTAAGTACATATTTCCTGGCCTTTTTTGCTTCCTTTTTGTTTGCTAGGACCAGTATTTGCTTTTTATTTCTGGAATTCTAATTTTATTGTTAGATTGTTATTTATTTTATTTTATTTTATTTTATTTTATGTATTTATGTATTTATTTATTTTATTTTTATTTATTTGTTTTATTTGTCAAACATGTACAAGATAGCAGATATTGGTATAAACAAGTTAAATTTCACGATTGCAATAGTGAAATGTTTTGATTTAGTATAAATAATGTAACTGTACTAGTTTTGCTTGTTTCACCATCATCTTTTCTCTTCACTTGCTCTACTACTTTTTTTTTGCAAGTTGAAATTTAAATATCTTCTGCTATCTCTATGCTAAACTTCCTTCTTATTTTGTATTCTCTTATCTCTTTATTGATCCTCTCATTCTTAAATTTCTAGTGCTATTTTATATCATGTCAGATCTCAAACTTGATTTTTTCAGGCTTGCCCTTTTTTATTATTCACTCTCTCTAAAATTACACTACTATTTATATTTTTAAAAGTTTACTTTCCCCATCAGTTTGGGCTTTTAAACAATATTAAAGAGTTTTGTTTGTTCATTGATTCTGGGGTTTGCCCAGAGGTTAATTCTCCCTTTCTATTCCCTTTGTAAGTTAAAATTATTAGGGCTATCGTTTATTCGGTCAATGACCAGCAAAAATAAAAAAATACAATGCCAAAATAAAATCAAACAGATGAGTTAAATGATAAGTCTGTGAGCAAGACCTGTCTTATTCAATAGGACATTGTTTTAAATACTGTTAATGCTACTTTATTACTGCTGAGAACATTGGGCAGGTTCTTTAGAATGCCATCCCACTTTGCACTCCAGGCTCTGTCTATCACATCTACCGTATGTTCCGGCGTATAAGACGACTGGGCTTATAAGACGACCCCCAACTTTTCCCATTAAAATATAGAGTTTGGGATATACTTGCCGTATAAGACTACCCCTCCTACCATCTTTCTTTTTCTTTCTATCTTTCTTCCTTCCTAACATCTTTCTGTCTGTCTTTCTTCCTTCCTAACATCATTCTTTCTTTCTTTCTTTCTTTTTCTTTCTTTCTGTCTATCTTCCTTCCTTCCTAACTTCTTTCTTTCTTTCTTTCTTACTGTCTGTCTTCTTCTTCTTTCCTTCCTTCCTTCCCTCCTTCCTTCCTTCCTTCTTTCTTTCATCTTCCTTCCTTCCTTCCTTCCTAACATCTTTCTTTTTCTTTCTTTCTGTCTTCCTTCCTTCCTAACTTCTTTCTCTCTCTCTCTCTCTCTCTCTCTCTCTCTCTCTCTCTCTCTCTCTCTCTCTCTTTCTCTTTCTTTCTTTCTTTCTTTCTTTCTTTCTTTCTTTCTTTCTTTCTTCCTTCCTAACTTCTTTCTTTCTTTCTTTCTTTCTTTCATCTTCCTTCCTTCCTAACATCTTTTTTTTCTTTCTTTCTTTCTTTCTGTCTTCCTTCCTTCCTAACTTCTTCCTTCCTTCCTTCCTTCCTTCCTTCCTTCCTTCCTTCCTTCCTTCCTTCCTTCCTTCCTTCATTTCTCCCTGCAGGAGGAAGAAGGAGCCTCTGTTGGCGTCTCCCACGGAGCTCCAGCCACCCGACTGAGTCCCTGACCGCGCCGCCGCCTGGGTTAACGTGCATGGGAGGGAAGAAGAGCATGCGCTACCACCGCCACTGCTGCTATTGCCACTCCGACGTGTCCTTCGCGCAAGGCGCTGCATGTGCGAAGTCTCCCCGGTCGCTGTGGCTGCACCGGGGAGCCCGCGTCCTTGTCAACAATGGAGACGCTGCGCACGCGAGAGGGACCGCGGAGTGGAGGTGCCTGGCGAGCGAGGCGAGTGGCAGCATCGGCGGCAGGCTCCTGCCCACGTCTCCCGCCCGCCTGCCCGCCTCTTGCCTTAGCATTTAAAAGAATGAGAGGCGGGCGGGTGGGAGATGCGGGCAGGAGCCTGCCGCTGATGCCACCGCTCGCCTCGCTCGCCAGGCACCTCTGCTCCGTGGTCCCTCCCGCGCACGCAGCGTCTCCATTGTTATTTATTTATTTATTTATTTTGTGAGATTTATATACCGCCTCACGGTGCAAGCACTCTCTAAGCGGTTTACACCAGTAAGCAATGTATATTTATATTGTCCCCCAACGATCTGGGTCCTCATTTTACCTACCTCGGAAGGATGGAAGGCTGAGTCAACCTTGAGCCGGTGAGATTTGAACCGCTGACCTGCGGATCAGTGTCAGCTAAAGTGGCCTGCAGTGCCTGCCTCTAACCGCTGCGCCACCTCGGCTCTGTTGACAAAGACGCGGCAGCCACAGCAACCGGGGAGACACGCCGGAGCGGCAATAGCAGCAGCAGCGGTAGTGCGCGCTCTCCTTCCCTCCCATGCGCCACAGCCTTCCCAGCAGGCTGCTGGACAAGGCCAAAGAGAGCGAGACCACAGGGTGGCGTCGGGGCTCCGGGGCTCCTTCGGCCGCTTGGCCGGAGAACAGCAGGGATGCGGCCGTGGCCGTTTTTGAGCTCCCCCCGCCTCGGAAGTTTTAGTACCAGGCGTATAAGACGACCCCCGACTTTTGAGAAGATTTTCAAGGGGTAAAAAGTCGCCTTATACACCGGAACATATGGTACTTTGTTCACTGATTTTTAGGTTAGCCATGAATAACACAGGGGAATCTGGAGATGCTTCCAAGCAGGGGTTTTATGATGTAGTGGCTATACTGCAACTGTGAAATTTTTAAGTAGGTCCAAGGATTCTTGCCCTCCTCTTGTGATATTTCCCCTGCCCCAATATTCTATCTTTTATTTAATCAAAGAAAGTTGGGGGAGGGGAGACACAATATATCAACAGTTTTAACTGATTGTTTTAACTTAACCCCATCCCCCACCCCCTCTAGAGGAACCTCTGTCTATATTACCTGTGGGAAGGGTAGTCAAGACAATTTTATCTCAGGTGTTTATTTTAGTGTAGCTTAGATTCATGACTTTGAGGCATTGTGCAAAGAAACTTTTAAGATGATACAACAAAATGATCATTTCCTGGGATATATACATTTTTCTTTTATCCAATACTCAACTTTAGTTTTTAATCTATCATTTAAAATTGAAAGCAGTCCTCCTCTATCTTAGACACAGACCTGTATCCCCGGAATAAAAATGTAAGGTATGGAAAAACATACTAATAACAAGTAAGGATAGGAAAGAGGTAGCAAGGTAGCAATTTTTCCCCCCAACCAGCTCTACACTAGAAAACAGATTTTACCTCCGTGGACTTCCTGTGTAAGCAAGGATTTGCAAATTTTCTTATCCTGCTTGCATTAATGGACAAAATGGGCTACAAGACAAACAAAACAACATCTGGTGCTAAAACAACAAAAGTTAAAAAGCATGACAGGAAAAGCTCTGACACCAAGCATTAACTAACAGCTGAAGATTTGGTACTTCTCCAGCATTCTGAAACTAAGGTTAATGCTTTAAAGCATATCCAAAAAGATAACAGATACAGTATGCTGTATAAGACCAGTATCTTGGAATAATGAGGAATTGGGGTGTGAAGAAGATGAAAATAACCCTAACAAAGAGCAGATGGAAAGCTTAATTAATAGTCCTCAGCTCCCCATTCACTATGTCTCATACAAAAGAAAAAAAAATCCTGCCAAAGACCATTCTGCTCCAGTCTAATCTCTGATCCAATCTTGTTGACCACACACACAGCTTTCTCACTGTGGAAACTGTGTAATTTGGATCTTTAAGCAGCTAACAACGATTAACAACAAAACTGATGAACAATTGCTTGAGCTATTCATGCAGGACTGTGGTGGGAGGCAAATAGACAAAGGTCTGTTTCAAGCATGAACAATGTTAATGTTCGAAAGAATTCTGGAAAAATACCCATTTCGTATGTGGGTAACCAAACATAACATATTGGATTACTGGAAGAAGCCCTAAAGAACCCATATTTAAACAGCAATACTGTAGCAGTTATCCTTATTTCAGGTGAGGCACAATGCCAGAGAAGAATACCAAGGGGGAATAGGATTTCAAAACAATTCACAGATCATTTTTACTTATGAGCCTGAGGCTTCAGGTAATAATGAATAATACAACTAGAGGAAAATGTCATGATAAAAAAACTAATGCAAACTTCCTAAATGCACACTTCCATCTGGACTTAGAATTACTTGACTTCCTGCCCAATATGGCATCAAGAGGATTTTACTAGCCTATAAGCACACAGCTGTTCCGTGGATGCTCTTAAAAAAGAACACAATTCTGAGCAGTTTTTAGATAATTCCAAATCAAACCCTTAAGGATGTCTGTAATGCCCTTCTTATAATCAAAAGAAAAGCTTCCCAGTTATCAAATAAAAGATGGACTAAATAGTATCAGATGATGGTAAAAAATAAAAATATTTCTGTTCAGTCAGAGATTTATCATTTTCTCCCCCACAAATCCATGGTCAATCTGATATACAGGGATAACAGCACTTACAAATCAATGAATGGGATGAAGAACATATTATATTTTTTAAAAAAACCTGCTGAATTAGATATCCTAAAAAGCTCTTTTGCAACAATTATGGACACTGCATAAAAAAAATAATATCACAGGGATGGATAGAAGAGGCTTTAAACAATATAGATAGAACTCCTTTGTCTCAGTGTTGGGACAAAGGACATTACAGATTTTTGCAATGTATTATAAAGAAGAAAGAGCCACTATAAATTACTGGAAAACCAAAGTTAGGTTCTTTAAAAAATAAAAGAGACATAAATGGCAGATCAGTGGCCATGTAACAGTGCAAGAGAGGCAATATAAATGCTTGGCATACAGGTAGTATGCCAATTTATGATCACAATGGAGCGAGACATTTGTTAAGTGAGTTTTGCCCCATTTTACGATCTTTCTTGATGCAGTTGTTAAGTGAATCACTGCAGTTGTTAAGTTAGTAACATGGTTGTTAAGTGAATCTGGATTACCCATTGACTTTGCTTGTCAGAAGGTCGCAAAAGCTGATTGCATGACCTCTGGACACTGCAACATCTGAATTTTGATCACATGACCATGGGGATGATGCAACGGTCGTGTGAAAAAACAGTCATAAATCACTTTTTCCAATGCAATTGTAACTTTGAACGGTCACTAAAGACATCAATATTTGCTGCTTTGACGTGTTGCTTTTTTAATCAAACTGATGGTTAATTTATACCTCAGCTTCCAGATTTTCCAGAGAATACCGTGTTTCCCTGAAAATAAGACCCTGTCTTATATGTTTTTGAACCCTGAAATAAGCGCTTGGCCTTATTGCCATGCACTCAAAAGCCTGATTGGGCTTATTATCAGGGGATGTCTTATTTTGGGGAAAACAGGGTAGCAGCTGCCCAACTCTACTATGCATAGATATACAGTGTATACACCTATAAAGGCAAAGGCATTTACCATCTTGAGAAATTTCAATCTAAATTTCTAAGAGTAATTTTTGAAAAAATACACTGTGTTTCTAATGCCATCCTGGGAACTGAAGCTGTCTTTATTTCCTTAGAAGACCAGATTTGTCAAAACAGACTTGTGCACTCTGCAGCTTTATGCTGATAAATTATGCTTAAGGCCTAGCATCTTTAACTTTGTATGAGAAACTTCACTCCAGGTAGAGAATGTTTCTGCAATCAAAATAAGAAATTTCACCATCTCTTATGCCATATGTTGATCATTCAAAAGCCAAAGAATCTATAAAAGAGCATCTATGGGATATCAATAAACAAAAATACTTTAGCAGAACCATCCATTGATGTGTAGTCAAAAATCCAGCTTAATGGTTTCTCCTATCCTCTCTCCAGTTATGCAAAGTAGATCTGCTGGTATCCTACACAATAAATGTCCAGGCTTTTTTGGATCTGTTTTGGTAAATGCGCTATTGTGCTATTCTTCTAAAGGCTCTTGATATTTATTCATAGCATGTCTTCTAAGCAAATACATAGGCAGACCAAATGCATTTTATGTATTCCTTTTATCGGATTTAAATGCAAGCGTCACCTGTAAGGTGGCAAAATTTGTTTCCACAGCTATGGCTAGCAGGGAAAAAAATGGAGTGATAGATGCTATAAAGATGAAATATATGCTTAGATTTAATTTTGCTACTGCCAGCCTTGTTGTTTTTTTCGTAGCTCTTTTTCCTCTGTTTTGTGCTATTTTTTTTTCTTTGACATCATTTCTGAAACCAAATATTCCAAATCCAGTTTAATAGTAGTAATGCCAGTTCTTAGTTTATTATATCTTATTGTCTAAATAGTTTAAGAGTATAAGGGGGGGTAGCAAGCTTTCTACATCAGATAGAGAGCAATCAGCTGTAAGTTTCCCCATCTCTTTGACACATTTTCTAGGGCAGAATACTGCCATGTCAATATGTGTTTATGGAATTGGAAATAGATACAGACAAGTAATCCTCCTTGTATAGTGGCAAACTCTTAATGTTTAACAAGGACTGTAAGAAGATAGAAGTACTCAGTATCAGTTTGAGTAGCTCAGCTTTCACAGCCGAATAGTGAAAATGTTGTCAAAATAAATGCCACTTTCGGTTTTATACTAGATTACAATTTATCAAAAAGAGAGCCTATTTAAAGAAAAAAGAAAATGTACATTCTTTTACCTTTGCTAATATTCTAAATAGAATATGTTAGACTGGACATTATATAGGAGGAATGCTAATTTAGGTTCAGCCACAACCATTCTTCATAGCCACACTAAACTCCAAAACTAAATGGCAAATATTTTCAGATCTATCAGCCTGAAACCACAATTTAATAAAGAGAAATGTGTACTCAACCTATATTGAATTGTGGCTTGAATTGCTTTCTTCTTTAGTGATTTCCAGCTCCTGGATAAATTAACCATTGTGGTATGGATTAGGGATAATTGTGTCCATATCAGTGGTGGGTTCCTACCGGTGTGGTCCACTCTGTCGTCCCGGTGGCGGCCTGCCGATTGTGCAATTTGCGCGCGATGGCTCCGGTGCCTTCTTCGCCAGTCCGTCACGCGGTGCCATCTTTTTTGCCTGTTGCTTCCTGGAGTTCTGCTGGCCTGCTCTTGGGCAGGCGGTCTGACTGGCAAGAGTTCAGCTGTTGTATCTTACAAGCAGGCTTCTGCTTGGGGCTGGGAAGGTTAATTTCAGAGTCTGAGACACTGTCTGTGGGTGCAGGCAGGGAGTCCTGAAGGTTGCTGGAGCTGTCTCAGCTAGAGAGGATTGATTCCCTCCCTCTAGGATTGTTATCCCTACATGCCCCTATTTATTTATTTGTTAAATTGTCTATGCTGCCTGACTCTCAACAGCTCTGAGTGGCTCTGCGTCCACCTCTTCCTGCTGAGAAGCCCAGCAGGGCCCTAGCAAGTGGCTTGTTGAATTGAGGAAGGAACCATTTCACAAATTCCAAGACTTCTTTTTGCAGAAGAGTCTCTAGTTTAGTCCAGGGAGACTTTGGACACATTCAGATTTTTGCCCAACAAATCTCCAATCAGGTTCATGCATCATGCTATTGATAATTATGATGTACTGACCATTTATTAAATGAACCATTCTTAATAGAGTTTGCAGTGTTCTAGGTCATAAACCTTGCTTCACAGATTACATTGGTCCAGACAACATACTAAGTAAACTGGAAATAAGCCATGTTATAATTTAGGACAATATGTGATCAGAGTCACTATTTCACTGCCTTATATACCTGATCTATTATAAAAGAAAAGTAGGGAAGAGTCATCTATTCAGTGGGTAAAGATATAACAACCTTATATTATAAGCTAAAATATGAAAATGACTGATGCACAAGGCTAGAAAAAAATATCTCTTACCATTTGCTATGACCATACCATATTAAATTAATTGAAGGCAGCATTTATGGGATTGATGTTCTAAATAAAAACTTTTACTCCAAGACTAATAGCTCTTTTATTTACAATGAATAAATCAACAACTCTGCATATCAATATCTATATAATTGTAGCATAAGAGAGTATATCTTAATCATTGGACAGGGAATATTTAAGATACTGTAGATGTTTTATCTATGTTTCCAGATATTTTCTGCCATTTCAACTACAATATCATGTCTGGATAGCTGATAAATCTATTACAAGCTTTTAATGTCTTTAATGATTGGACAGAAATTATCTAGATCTATTTTAAGATCAAGACAAGCTAAGATCAATAAACCATATATTCCTAGCAGTTAGTTGTTGCAGTGTGCTGGGAAACTATACTTTTGCTGCTGAGCACCACTGCATGCAGAAGGACTGGCCTTAACCAAAGGCAGTTTGAGATAGAGATGTGAGTTGCTATATCAATATTATACAGATGAACCCGTTGGTACCAACACTGGCAGTGATAGCTGTGGTTCATACCATTTAGAGTTATGTGTTGAAGTTACCGTTTTCATATCTCTGCCATCTTGTAACAATCACAAGAAAATCAGGTCCCCTTTCCTGGCAACCCAGTGGAGGTTGGTAGTCCACTAAAAGTTGCTTCTGTGCGTTGATTACAGGTAGTGCTCGACTTATGACCACAACTGAGCCCAAAATGTCCATTGCTAAGCAAGATAGTTGTTAAGTGAATTTTGACCCCATTTTATAACCTTTCTTGCCACAGTGGTTTAGTGAATCACTGCAGTTGTTAAGTTAGTAACATGATTGTTAAGTGCATCTGGCTTCCCCATGGATTTTGCTTGTCAGAAGTTCGCCAAAAGTGATCTGATGATCCAGGACATTGCAACTGTCATAAATACATGCCAGTTGCCAAGCTTATGAATGTTGATTGCATGACCATGGGGATGCTGTAACATTTATAAGTGTGAAAAACAGTTATAAGTACCATATTTTTCGGAGTATAAGACACCGGAGTATAAGATGCACCTTAGTTTTGGGGAGGAAAATAAGGGGGGGAAATCTGCCTACCAGGTATTCATCTGGCTAGCGTCCTTAGTCTGGTCAGCTTCAGCACATTATTTTATCCCCTGGTTAGGGCTGAAAAAAACTTCTTCGGAGGGAGTAGCAATGAAAACAAGCCTGCAAAGACTTAGGGCTGGAAAAAAAACTTCTTCGGAGGGAGTAGGAATGAAAAAATCCTGCAAGCTGGGAAGATCGTTAGCACCTCGTTAGGGCTGAAAAAACCTTTTTCGGAGGGAGTAGCAATGAAAACAAGCCTGCAAGCCGGGAAGAGCCGGGAAGATAGTTAGCACCTTGTTAGGGCTGGGGAAAAAAGCTTCGAAAAAGCTACATTCAGAGTATAAGACGCACCCAAATTTTAAGGGGGGGTGCGTCTTATACTCCGAAAAAAGAGCATTTTTTTTTCCCAGTGCTGTTGTAACTTTGAAGAGTCACTACACAAATGGTTGTAAGTGAAGGACTGCCTGTATGTATATTTAGCTCTTTTTTCCCCTGCCCCCCACCTTCTTCTCAGTTGGCATTTGGGCACTTTGCAGTATTGTGCTTAAAATACATACGTTTCTTGCATTTTGAAAATCTATCTATGCCATTCTTTAGCTTACTAAATGCAATTAAATCTTCAGATTGTCAGAGTAATCAAACCATAATATCTCTTAGGCAAATACCATTGAACAGATATAGAGAACAATGCAAACTGCCACGAGGCTTTCACAACACAGAACAAACATAAACAAGCAACCATAGATTGAGATGATTGGCCTTAGAATAGTTCTAAAACAGAACTATGTAAAATCAGAATAATAAGCTAAATACAGTATAATTGCCTTTTGATATCCCTGCTTTTATTTTATTTTTCTTTCACATCACCTAATGATAGGAAAAACCCAGAGCTAGAAATAGAACTATGAGCAAGCAACAAACTGGAAAACACATAATATATATTCAGATGAAATGTTTCCAAGTCGGCTGGAGACCAACCTGCAAATAGACTAAATCTGTTTGATCCGATCTGTACCATTTTTAAGGATTTTTAGAGAGTACTTATCATTAAAAAATGATGTATATGTATGTTAAAATAAATAAAATTGAGGCTTTGATTTGTTTTAAGTTAATGCAATGTCTCTGTGCACATTAAAAAAGAGATATACTCAGGACAACTGGCAAATAAAACATTATTATACTTAGTTTAATATTTACAAGGGTAAGAGGAGCAAAGATACATCAAATATGTACAGGTAGTCCTCGACTTATAACACTTCATTTAGTGACCGTTCAAAGTAACAGCATCACTGGAAAAAGTGACTTACGACCATTTTTCACAGTAATGACCTTTGCAACATCCTCATGATCATGTGATCAAAATTCAGACGCTTAGCAGCTGGTTATTTATGACTGTTGCTGTGTCCCAGGTTCATTGCAACCTTCTGACAAGCCAAGTCAACGGGGAAGCCAGATTCACTTAACAACCAGGTTACTAACTTATCAACTGCAGTGATTCCCTTAACAACTGAGGCAGACAAAGTTGTAAAATGGATGAAAACTCACTTAACAAATGTCTCACTTAACAATAGAAATGTTGGGCTCAATTCTGGTTGTACGTTGAGGACTACCTGTATATTTAGCTGTTGTGTTTGCTTTTTCCTTCGCTGTATTATATCTGCACATTCTAGTTAGAGTTCAGAGCTAACTGTGTTGACTATTAAAAGTCTTTGGCCACCAAAAGCATGTATTTGTGCCAGCCTGGTCAACTGTCGTATAATATGGGAACGCATTTCACTTTTTTGTTGTTCTGAATTAAATTATTTCTTTTCCCAAACTGAGAGTGCTATAGTAGCTTCATAGAGATTGTTAAGTAGATGGTTCAGGGTAGAGATCAGAAGAAAAATCAAATCAGCAGGTAAGATGAGATACAGGAACTACATCACAATATTCTACTGAAGAATTTTACTTTGGTGCCCAATTGTGATGTCACTGCTGAGGTTCAACATCTTGCACTTAATGGAGAAAAAAAATAAATCAACTGAACACATACATAATTATTGGGGTACTGTATTTTTCGGAGTATAAGACACACCGGAGTATAAGACGCACCTTAGTTTTGGGGGAGGAAAACAAGGAAAAAAGGCCTCTGCCTCCCAGCAATTTGCCAAACAGCAAACAGCACAGATGATATACACTGTTTGCTGTGTATTTCTGTGCATGTGTGTCTGACCCATAGAAATAGCAAAGAATTGGAGAAATGTACATTATGGCAGTATATTAATCCCAGAACGTTTTCTTAAATGTAATCACACTAACTCCTCCCAATGATTTAAATAGATCTACTCCAAACATGACTAAGTCAGGGTTTAACTCAGCTGCCTTATTTTAATACTAATACTTAATACTAATACTTAATACTAAAACAGGACATTTCAGATTATACTTTTACAGATCTTTAAAATTGATGTGGCTTTCTGGAAGTATTCTCTGCTATTTAAAAGAAGATACAATAGCACTGGGCCTCTTCAGATCAAGCATTTATTTTAAAAAGTTTCTTCATTTTGTTAAGTTGTCTAGAACAATAATAAAACATGTCTAATAAAAATAAGTCTAATAATTTGAACATTCTATAGGCTTTATAGTTATTGACTTACTTCCCTTGCAGAAAAAAACAAACAGCCAGTTTCAGCACAGTCTGGTTAGCACAAGAAAATAAATTTCTGTCTTTGCCTCTCCCTCCAGCAATTTGCCTCAGTGCAGCTTTAGTTTCACTTTCATTTTAGCATGTGGGCTTGCCGGCAACTTCAATCAATCAGCTGAGTGTCGGGAGGCAGATAATCAGTGGCTTGTGCTAATCAGGCTCTGCTGCTGTTTGCTCCAAGGAGATAAATTGCTGGCAGGCAAAGATCAAAGAGTGGGGGTGGCTGGGTGGGGCTACATTCAGTGTATAAGACGCACCCAAGTTTTCACCCTCTTTTGGGGGGGTAAAAAGGTGCGTCTTATACTCTGAAAAATACGGGTAGTTGTTCTTAGACCACATATAAAGTGCAATTCATAGAATAGGAAATTGTAGCTCTTCTTAAATCTTGTTTGTTTTCAAGGACCCGTCTTTTTACCCATGCCGCATACCTGCAAAAAGGGGTATGTTGTATGCCTAGTCATGGCCACTGTTTTTTGATATCACTGATCTTTCTTGTGGCCACCATGGTATGCAGACTTTGGAAACAGCAGACGACCTGTTTTTAAATAAGGTTTTAGTATTCCTTTGAAATAGAGCTAGACTTGTGATTTAAAAACTAAGGTTGTTGCACCAAAGGTTGATTTAAATCCAAAAAGAGAGCCAGGTGCTGCGAGCTGTGTGCTGCACCACTATCATTCCCATAGGGATTTCTAAAATATTCCTTCCAACATTCCCTAAACTTCAGTTTTATCACAAATCATTTCCATTAATGTTTAAAAAAAATTCCATTGGCTGTATTGGACACCCCTTCTTTAATCCTCTTTATCAAGTTCCAAAACATTTTTTTAATTTCTAAAAAAAATCACTGCATTTTCTCTGCCTTATAAAATTTACAAATAGCAATTCATTTTACTTTGTTCCGAACAAGAAATACCTTTTATTTTCTTATTTCTACTTTCTATTCATTTTATTGGGAGAGGTGTCTATCTTCTGGGTTGTTTTTTTTTATTTTCATGTAGGACATTCACTTTTTTCTTCTTGCATTCTTATTTCTTAGATTTTTTTTCTATGTTAACTTCTCCTCAGATCTACCCATGATCCTATTAAAAATGGTGCATCCCCACATTCATAATCTCTCATCTCTCTTGCATGCTTCACTAATTTGTTGATTCTTGCATTATAAACAACCCATTATGCTTTTAGATTGAAATTCTTTCCTTTGCCATGCTATGTACTCAGTACATAGGCCTCCATTTCTAATTAAAATGATGGCAAAATGACGAAGGGTTAGGGTTAGGGTTAGGGTTAGGGCATAACACACAGGCCAACCTTTCATATTTGCATGTTTGCAACACTGCTTGAAATAATGTAAGAGGCAGAGCTTGTATCACAATAGCCTCAAGCACATTTTCTCATTTGGTCCTCCTCACCCACCTTTAGGTGATTATGTTTTGTACTTGAGTGCTTATGCTTAAATCACATACTCAAAATAAGTAGACCTTTTTGCAGAGTGTCACTTGGCCCCATAGCGTTTATTCCTGAATCTCTAAGTAGCCTAATTACTTTTAATATACCTGCTTGTCTCATTATCATTCACCTATTCATGTCACGTAGCAGGATATTTTCCCCCTAGAATTACATTTATTCAGAATGTTACAGTTTTTCCCCAAAACTCATCTCTGGTTCTTCCATTATCACTATTCACAGAAGTGCACATACAATTATCACCACCCAATGGATTTCTATTTCTATATGCACTCACAGCACCCTGAATGATACCAATTTATTTTCTCCTGACATATACTTTAGGTTTTTCATTCATAATTAAATCACTCATTTCATTCTATTGCAAGAATTCATTAATTCCATTCCACAAGATCAGACTACATTCAGATTTATTATCTTTCTCCTGATTTCCCATACAGCATATCTATATAGTTTATTTCGTTCCAGTCCATTTCATTAATTATGTTTTCATCATTTATCCTCTTACATTTCTATATCAAAGTCATCCATATGCCCTGATTGTCCAAATGACCCCATGGATATTGCCCTCTGCCACGCATCATGGTTAATCAAGGCTTTCACATAATGCTTTTTAGTAAGATAAAATACTTATTACTTACTTACTTATTTACTTACTTACTTACTTACTTACTTACTTACTTATTTTTGTATGTACAGAATAGTTTTCAATCTAGACAAGTTTTATTTAATCATACATACATATATACATACATACATGCAGTGTGTGTGTGTGTGTGTGTGTGTTGAAAACACCATTGAAATACTGAGTAGTCTGTCTGTCAGCCTATCTTTCTATCTGGCTGCTTAATCTTTATTTTACTTATTTATTACATTTTTATAATTAGGTGACTCTGGGTAACTTTATTCATTCATACTTTTTCTATTCATTTTTAATCAATAAAAAGAATCCAAAAGTGGAGTAGCTTTAAATTATTCTTTATTCAAAATAAGTTCAAAATATGACTAGATAAATTCTAGACAAGAAAGGATGAGAAATTCAGTAATTCAGTTCATGGAGTTGTCATATTGAAAATCTATTTAATGTGAAGAAAGTCTAAGTACTATAGTCAATTTATTCTCCATAGTGGTGGAGATAGCATCCAGGAATGGGTTGCTCTCGTCTGCTTAGCTGATTGGACTGAGTCTGTCAGAGCTGTGAGGACACACCTCTGTTGCTAACCCTCCCCAGCTTTTCACTCAGTCCCTCAGCTAGGACAGAAGTGCAGAAAACCTTTCCTTCTTCGAATTCCTGGATGCCTTGTGTAAAAAGGAAACTTTAGGAAATAATTTCGTGAGTGATTCACCCGTCTGACTCCCGATCAACGGTAGAGTCACTGGGTCTCCTTCAGCGGTTAGAACTTCGGCTCCAGCCTCTGAGGGATTATCAACATCTGAACTATATTTGAGAGGCCTTTTGGGTGATTTCCAAGAACTTTCAACTGACAAAATTAACTGTAGGAGCTTCATGCTCCTTAATGACTTGACAGCCCTCGGGCTGGTTGCGGCTAGGAGCTTTGCGCTCCTCATTTGACAGGAGTTGTCTGCCGCAATTTCAGGAGCTTCGCGCTCCGCTATTGTGTGAAAAGGAAGCTTCGCGCTCCTTAATGATTTGACAGCCCTCTGGCTGGTTGCGGCTAGGAGCTTCGCACTCCTCATTTGACAACAGTTGTCTGCTGCCATTTTAGGAGCTTCACGCTCTGTTATTGTGTGAAAAGGAAACTTGGCACTCCTTAATAATTTGACAGCCCTCGGGCTGGTTGCGGCTAGGAGCTTCGCGCTCCTCATTTGACTGGAGTTGTCTGCTGCCATTTCAGGAGCTTCATGCTCCAGTATTGTGTGAAAAGAACTCGGAGCTGTCGCACTCTAGTTTACAAACCCCGCGCACACTTGGTTTGACAGGAGTTGTGTGCTCCTACCTTTCGCAACATATCCAGGCAGCGCAGTGAGCCTTAGCTCCATGACGCTAGCCCAGTGGCAAGATAAGTGAAGTGGCAAGATAAGCCTCTATGCCCAGCGCGAGTACTGCCTGAGAGCAGAAAACTGCCAGAGCAGTTTTCAAATGGCGCAAAAGGGCACGAAAGGCTTTCAAGCCTCCATATCACCCTAACATTGGGGAAACAACACGACCGATCCTAGGATTGTAATTATTCCCCAACTTGCGAGTCTCTAACACTGTGCGTTAGCACAGAAAAAGTGAAAGAGCACTCCTTGACAGACAGCCCGCCGTTTCAACAGTTAAAATGGCGGAGGAGGCGGTCGCTGACAGTTGCACAAACGTGAAAGCTACAAAGGCTTCAGCAGCAGCCCCTAACAAGCATGCTTCCTCAGGGGTGAAGCACACCCCAAAATCTGGAGGCAAGACTGTGACAGCCCACAAGGGCTCTAAGGCAACTGAGAAAGATGAGCGCAGGAGACAAAAGGCCCTGGAGAAGCTGTGTGATAAAGCTGACAGGGAGAGAAACCGACTGTCAGAAATGCAAGGCGAGCCAAGCCATTCCAAAGGGCTGTACTCGCTGGGTTTGTCTCCAGGGGGAGCTAGAGAACAGTTCTCTTCTCAGAGTTCCTTTTTACCTATCAGCAATGCAGGTCTCTGGGTCTCACTGCCAGACTTGCATAATTCTGCAGGGATTAGTCAACAGCCAAGTGGGGTTGTCAGAGCTGTGCCTGAAGCCACATTTACCCCAACAGCAGTGGGCCTGCACCCAGAGATGGGGTCAGAACCAGTAGCCCAGGATAATATGCAAGCTATCATCGCTGATGCCATCAGGCAGGGCATAGCTGCTGAACTGCAGCAATCCAAACAAGCATCCTCAGTGGCCTCTGGTCTCCACATGGATCCAGGCCACCGTCTGGCTCCCCATTTCCAAGGGGAGATTACAGCATTTCCTGAACTTACTCACTGTCTCCCTCCCAGAAGAGCCAATCTTCGCTCTCAGAGGAGGAAGAGCATAGGGATTTAGACCTGTCGGATAATGATGGGCTAATGACCAACCAGCCAACCTTTACTGGACTTTTCCAACCTGGCCTCTTTAAATTGCTCCTCTTTAAGGCGAAAAATTCAGCCCTCCTTGGAGCTCACACTGCAGAGCCAGAATCAGAAGGGCTGGCCAATCCAACCAACCCACTCTTTTCCGAGCCTACCAGAGAGGCAGAGGTCATTCCCTCTCTGAGACTATTTATTGATGTGGTCCAGAGGCAGTGGGCCTCCCCTGGGACAGGTCCAAATCCATCATCGACCGACAGGAAATTTTATAATGTGGGTCCGGATCTCGCACGGGCACTCGAAATTCCAGCTGTGGATGCCCCGGTGGCAGCCTTGCAACCCTCTTCCACCATACCTGGTGAACCTGAGGAGAGCCTAAAGACAGAAGACAGAAGGGCAGAACAGACACTGCAAAAGACACATCTGGCAGCTGCATGGGCGGTTCGTGCATCAATGACCATCTCTTTTTTCAACAGGGCCTCCTTGATCTGGCTCCGCCAGATGCAAGAGAGGCTCCCGGCGGTAGATGTGCGAACGCACCAGGACATTAGTAAACTCATGGCAGCAGTCCAGTTCTCAGCAGACACGGCAGATACCACGCCGAACACAGCCCAAAGGCCATTTTGCCTCAAAGGCCATTGCCTCTTCTGTAGCGGCTCACCATTTGCTCTCACTGTGACAATGACAAATGAACACCCACCACAAGTGGTGACTTGTCTCGGCTCCTTTCAAAGGGGAGAAACTGTTTGGGGAGGCTCTGGACCCAATATTGGTAGAGTCCAGAGACAAGAGAAAGGTCTTACCATCCCTTTCTAGAAGAGGCTAATTTCACCCCTTATGATACTTTCGCTGGCCCTCTTTTTGGGCTATGGGCACAAGTGCGGAATTTCCCCATCCCCAGGGGAACTACACCCCAAGGCAGAGGCACCAGAAAGATATGCCAGTCAGGGGCAGACAGTTTCAGTCGAAACGGCCCTTTCATGGTGGAGGAGGTTGATCCTTTTGTTGCCCCAAGTAACTGCAGGTCCAACCCTCCTATCGGGGGTCACCTGGCCCTTTTTGCTGACTGATGGGAGTAGATTACATCGGATGCTTGGGTCAGGGAGATGGTGAGGTCGGGCCTCTCCATTGAATTCCTCTCCACACCCCCGAGGTTCTTTATCTGTTGCCCAGTCTCAAAGGATGTTTCAAAGAAGGCCCTCATGGAATCTGCGATACAACACCTGCTGGACATTCAGGCGATCCAGCAGGTCCCAGAGGACAGCAAGGGCACGGATTCTATTTGATCCTCTTTGTGATTTCTAAGGCCTTGGGAGGGTGGAGAGCTATTCTGGACCTCAAAAGACTGAACTGCCATCTTGTTTACCGATGGTTGGAGATGCAGTCACTCCAATCTATCCTGGGGGGCATTAGGGAGGGTGACTTCCTCACATCAATTGATTTGCAAGAGGCCTATCTTCATGTGCCCATTTTGCCCCTACACCGGCAATACCTCTGATTTCAATATGTGGGCCACCATTACCAATATGCGACCCTGCCATTCGGCCTATCGTCAGTGCCCAGGGCGTTCACGAAACTACTGACCACGTTGGCAGCTCATCTTCGGGTTCAGCCCATGCATGTCCAATGTTACCTGGACAATATCCTGATTCAGTCCTCCTCTGACCACCAGGCAAGGGTCATGGTCCAGGTACTCCAACACCACAGGTTCTCCATAAATGTGGAAAAGAGGCATTTGTCACCTACCAACTGCTTGCTCCATCTGGGAACAATCATAGATACTGTTGGGTGCAGGGTCTATCTATCCCAGGAGCGACAGACCAGCCTCAAGGACTTGGCAGGTCGGGTCAAGAGAGAACTAACAGTACCCTTGGTCCTCCTCTCGCAGCTCCTGGGCGTGATGGTGTCCAGTATTCCCATCGTTCCATGGGCACGCCTGCACTCCAGATATCAACAATGGTTTCTTTTATCTTTCCAGATGTCAGGCAGGAGCAACTCACCGGCCAAGTTCGGTGTCCCAATGGAGGTAATCCGATCCTTCAACTGGTGGATGTCCCCAACCATCACCAAGGGCTGCCAGTTCAAGGAGCCCGAATGCCTAACCGTTACGATGGATGCCAGCCTCTTTGGTTGGGGAGTGTACCTCTAATCACAAATGGCCCAAGGGCAGTGGTCACAGTTGGACCAGACCCAAAATATCAACTGGTTGGAACTCAGGGCAGTCCACCTGGCCCTCCGTCGCTTCCAGCAGTCAGTCTCGGGCATACACATTCTGGTGCTGATGGACAACATTGCCACCAAGGCGCACATCAACTGCCAAGGGGGCACCCGCTCCAGGTCCCTCATGCAGGAGGCCAGACGGCTGGGCCTCTGGGCGGAAAGACACCTGCTCTCCATCAAGGTGGAGCATATCTCCGGGGTGACAAATGTGCAGGTGGACTGGCTCAGCAGAGCCTCAATAGACCACATGGAGTGGCGCCTGCACCCATCCCTGTTCCGGGAAATGACGGACCATTTCGGCCTCCCAGTCATGGAACTGTTTGCCACCCCAGACAATTCCCAGCTACCAAGGTTTTACGTCAGGTTTGCGGCACCGCGAGTGGAGGGGATCGATGCTCTCCACAGTTTGTGGCCCTCATGTCTCCTATATGCCTTCCCACTCCTTCCCCTTCTTCCAAAGGTGATGAGGAAGGTCTTGGTGGAGAAGGCAGAGGTCCTACTTCTGGGCCCCTACTGGCCCAGAAAGCCATGGTTTGCCAACCTGGTAAACCTGTCAGTAGCTCAGCCCTGGAGGATCCCTTAGAACAGGATATCCCTCAGCCAGGGGGCCTTGGTCCACCCAGAGCCACAGTGGCTCCAACTGACCACCTGGTGCTTCAGCAGAGTGTTCTGAGTGGGGACAATTTTTCCTCCAGGTTCATCAAGACGATACAAGCCTCTAGAAGGCCCTCCACCACCCGCATATACAATGCCACTTGCAGGACATTTTGCGATTGGTGTGCCAGGGCAGACATTATTCCCACTGCCATATCGATAGCACAGATCCTGGAGTTCCTCCAGGATGGACTAGATAAGGGACTATCGCCCAATACTATCTGGAGGCAGGTGGCAGCCCTGTCCTCGGTATTGGCATGCGGAACATTGGAATCTGTCGCTGTGCATCCCACGGTCCGCAGGTTCATCTGGGGCGCAACCAATTTGTGCCCCCCAGTGGTGCATAGGTATCCTACCTGGGACCTGTCCAAGATCTTGAACTCTGTCACTGGGGGCCCCTTCGAGCCATTAAGATTGGCCAGTTTGCGCTTCCTTTCATGTAAGGTAGCGTTCCTGGTGGCCATTACATCAGCCAGGAGGGTGTCTGAACTGGCAGCTCTATTGGTGAGGAAGGACCTGTGTGTTTTTCACCCAGATAGGGTGATCTTGCGATTGGACCCCTCCTTTGTTCCCAAGATGAACACCTGGTTCCACAGGGCACAAGAACTAATATTGCCTAACTTCTGCCCTAACCCGGCCCACCCCTTGGAGAAGAGGTGGCACACCTTGGACGTAAGGAGGGCCCTCCGCATATATGTTAAAAGGACTGCCTCCCTAAGGAAAACAGTTCCCGTTTGTTTCATTCCAGCCAGCCACGTTGGGTAACAGGATCACCCTTTTGACTGTGGAGCGATGGCTTAGGTCAGTGATGGCAAACCTTTTTTGGCTCGGGTGCCAAAAGGGTGTGTGCGGCCGCGATAGTGTGCACGTGTGTGCCCACACCCATAATGCAATGCCCTCCCCCCGCGCATGCACACAATCCCTGCACTTCCCCTTGCGCATGCGCACAGGCCTCACTGAAGCCTCCAGACTTCTGGTAGGCCCGTTGGGCCGTTTTTCGCCGTCCCCAGGGTTCAGGAGGCTTTCCTGAAGCCTGGGGAGAGCGAAAACGGCTGAAAAGAAGACCGAAAATCAGCTGACTAGCGCACACATGCGTGCTGGAGCTGACATAGGGCAATGCCTCGCGTGCCCTCAGATATGGCTCCACGTGCCACCTGTGGCACTCGTGCCATAGGTTCGCCATCACTGGCTTAGGTCATGCATTGCTAAGGCCTACGAACTGCAGGCCTTTCCGCTGCCTACACGAGTAACTGCACACTCCACCCGGAGTGCGGCGACGACTGGGGCGTGGGCGACACAGGCCTCTATAGAAGAGGTCTGTCGAGCAGCAACTTGGTCCTCTCCGTCCCCCTTCATCAAATACTATAAGTTGAACATCTTCGCCTTGGCGGAGGCGGCCTTTGGCAGGTGAGTCCTTCAGAGTGTCCACACGGAACAGGGAACCTCAAACCAGACTGCAACCTGCCCGTAAGGACAAGCCAGCTTTGGTATGTCCCATTCCTGGATGCTATCTTCACCACTATGGAGAAGGAGCATTGATCTTACCTGATACGCTCCTTCTCATTGGGTGGAGATAGCATCCAGTCCACCCTGATAACCATCTGGTCCGGGGTCTGTAGGAGGAGAAACTTAGAACATGGCACGTCAAGTCTGTCACTTCGTCTTCGCCAAAAGCTGGAGAGGGTTAGCAACAGAGGCATGTCCTCACAGCTCTGACAGATTCAGTTCAATCAGCTAAGCAGATGAGGTCAACCCATTCCTGGATGCTATCTCCACCCAACGAGAAGGAGCGTATCAGGTAAGACCAACGCCCCTCTTGATTGAGACAGATATAAGGAAAACGAACATTAAATTGTTCTCTTTCACAGTGTTAGAATGGTCAGGATGTATTAGATACTAAAAGTAGGTAATTCAAGTAGATTATCCAATTTTTTGAATCCTTTCTATCTTAGAACAGTATAATAGCAGCAATAGTAGAAATCAATTTTCACCTACTAGTACCTGCATCATTCAGAATTACTGTGATGTCTGAAGTACTTCAGTTCCTTTTATCTTAAAAGACAAAGCTGTTGAAACAAGATGACTGGAAAGAATGAAACCTCAATTTCCCAAATTGGTAATTAACAAGATTCCCACATACAGAATGTTCTGAAGAATTTGGAATTGTATTACAACCTCTGAAAGAAATAAGAAAATAACATTCAGATAATTTCCTTAAGATACGGGTGTCAAACTCGCGGTATCACGTTGTCATCACGGGACATTTTGCGATGTTTTTCCCATTCGCGGAGCTGGGGTGGGCGTGGCCCGCATGTAACACATCCGGCCCATAGCCACTAATTTGACATCCCTGTCTTAAGATATATCAGATATATTAAGTAACTTAAGTTGCCTCTAAGCAAAGTAAGTTTAAGAGAAAAATGCTGCACTATATATAAAACTAAGTAAAAATATTATCAGAATATGAGAATCTGAATACTGCCTTAATATATCTTATCATACATCAAATCATGTTTATAAACTTTTATTATGTTGTTTCCTTAATAATATAAATTTTGTTGTTGGTTGCAAAGTCGTGTCTGACCCATCACAACCCCATGGACAACATTCCTCAATGCCTTCCTGTTCTCTACCATCCTCTGGAGTCCATTTAAGCTCATGCCTACTGCTTCAGTGACTCCATCAAGCCACCTCATTTTCTGTCGTCCCCTTCTTCTTTTGCTCTCAATCGTTCCCAGCATTAGGCTCTTCTCCAGTGAGTCCTTCCTTCTCAATAGGTGGCCAAAGTATTTGAGTTTCATCTTCAGGATCTGGCCTTCTAAAGAGCAGTCAGGGTTGATCTCCTCTAGGACTGACCAGTTTGATCGCCTTGCAGTCCAAGGGACTCGCAGGAGTCTTCTCCAGCACCACAGTTCAAAGGCCTTAATTCTTTGGCGCTCAGCCTTTCTTATGGTCCAACTTTCACAGCCCTAACTGGGAAAACCATAGCCTTGACTATACGCACTTGTGATGTCTCTGCTTTTTAGTATGTTGTCTAGATTTGTCATAGCTTTCCTTCCCAGGAGCAAACGTCTTTTAATTTCTTGGCTGCAGTCCCCATCTGCAGTGATCTTGGAGCCCAGGAAAATAAAATCTGTCACTACCTCCATTTCTTCCCCATCTATTTGCCAGGAATTGAGAGGGCCGGATGCCATGATCTGTTTTCTTAATGTTGAGTTTCAAACCAACTTTTGCACTCTCCTTCTTCACCTGTATCAAGAGGCTCTTTAGTTCCTCTTCACTTTCTGCCATTAGAATGGTATCATCTGCATATCTGAGGTTGTTGATATTTCTCCCGGCAATCTTAATTTCAACTTTTGATTCATCTAGCCCCGCCTTTCTCATGATGTGCTCTGCATATAAGTTAAATAGGCAGGGCGACAGTATACAGCCTTGCCGGACTCCTTTCCCAATTTTGAACAATCAGTGATTCCATGTCCAGTTCTCACTGTTGCTTCTTGACCCGCTTGCATGCATACTGTATAAATTTAATAGTCAAGTACATGATACTGATATAATTGCTTCAATTGTCCCTCAGTTTCTTTGTCACTTATCCCAAACATATATCAATATATCACCATCACTTGAGATGATTGTAAGTGGGATTTTAAAGGATGTTTTCAACTTTGCCACTGGGCATTTTGCATGGCTCCATCCCACAGTATATTTATGAATAAGCTTGAACAAATCATACATATGATAACCACCTACAAGCACTCGTGTGGTTATGATTGTTTTGTAAAGCTATCAGAAATCATGTATAGATTGTTGCTACTAAATAAACATAATAATTAAAGATCAATTCTCATTTGATGATGCAAAAAGAAAACATAATAATATTTGTCTTTTAAGCATAAAATTAATTGCAACTTTAATATAAATTACCTCAGAAAAGCTCATGGATTTAAAGAGCATTTTTTCTTCAAAGGATATTCTTGTGTAATTGACTAATATCTATGAGTATCTTTCTTATTCAAAGATTCCTTCTCAAAGATTACTCTTTGCTATTGTCATCTGACAATTACCTAAATGCTGCTAAGTAGTTTGAATAATCTAGATAATTCTCCCAGGTTGCTTTTTAAATAGCACACCAAATAAAATTGAGCCTTAAGAATAATGTGATAGAGTTTCTATGAAAAGTTCGGTAATCACCAGATATTCAATTTAATCTAGAAATGCTAGAATTTATCAGCATCAGCAGTGAACATTTTCTCTAAAAGGTGGGTACTATTAACCAATTATTTCAGTTCCTAATTACTAATTAATATTAAACAACAATAATCCAGTTCATCAGATGTTGGCATGCTAATTGACTATAAATGTCCCTGTCTGCATTAATATATTTTGTGATGTATTTTTTTCAGACATCATTGTTCTCATCGCTTCAATAGCAGTTGTTTCTGCAAAAACTCAGGGTAACATTTTTGCAACATCAGCACTCAGAAGTCTTCGTTTCCTACAGATTCTTCGTATGGTACGCATGGACCGAAGAGGAGGAACTTGGAAATTGTTAGGCTCAGTGGTTTATGCACATAGTAAGGTAGGGGCCCTTCCATATATTTCATTTTTGTGAATATATTGAATGTATGCTGCAAAAAGGAGAATTCCAAATTTAATTGAGTGATCCAAATGACTTGCAATATTTTGATGTGCGTTGACCTTTCATGAGTGGGTGCATGCATGTGTATGTCTGTTATCCATCCATCACTCTATCAGTCCATCCCTTCTAACTTCAGAAGTCAAAGAACCATGGAACAAATTATTATTATTGGAAAAACCTGTGTGGTCTGCATCTATACATTAGAATAGAAATTCTCTTTTGAAAGTTGCAATATTTTTTAAGATAATTTGAGATTTGTCATAGAAATAAGTTCTGCTGATTGAACAAAAAAATTAAAAAGCGCACTACATATATCCAACTTCTAGCATAAATGAAGTACCATATTTTTCGGAGTATAAGACGCACCGGAGTATAAGACGCACCTTAGTTTTGGGGGAGGAAAACAAGGAAAAAAGGCCTCTGCCTCCAAGCAATTTGTCAAACAGCAAACAGCACATATGATATACACTGTTTGCTGTGTATTTCTGTGCATGTGTGCCTGACCCAAAGAAATAGCAAAGAATTGGAGAAATGTACATTATGCCAGAAAGTTTTCTTAAATGATGTCACACTAACTGCTCCCAATTAATTAAATAGATCTACTCCAAGGTAAGTCAGGATTTAACTCTAATACTAAACAGGACACTGTTACATTTCAGACTATACTTGTACAGAGCTGTTAAAATTAATTAAAATTTCTGGAAGTATACATTATTCTCTATTATTTAAAAGAAGATACAATAGCACTGGACCTCTTCAGAGCAAGCATTTATTTTAAAAAGCTTCTTTATTTTGCTAAGTTGTCTAGATTTACAGGGATCTCCAACCTTGGCAACTTGTGGACTTCAACTCCCAGAATTCCACAGCCAGCAAAGCAAATAATAAAGCAGTCAGCAAAGCAAATAATAAAGCAGTCTTTAAAAAATAAGTCTAATAATTTGAACATTCTACAGACATTTATAGTTATTCACTTACCCCCTTGCATCCAGTTCAGCAAAAAATAAAAATCTGCATGTCTCTCCCAGCTATTTGCCTCTTTGCAGCCAGTTTCAGTTTCATTTTAGCACGTGGCAAATCAGCTGGGGGTCGGGAAGCTGTTAATGACTTGCTTGTCTTAACAGGCTCTTCCCTGTTTGCTGCAAGCAGGTAAATTGCTGGAAGACAGAGGCCAAAGGGTGGGGGTGGCTGGGTGGGTGGGGCTACATTCAGTGTATAAGACGCACCCAAGTTTTCACCCTCTTTTGGGAGGGTAAAAAGGTGCATCTTATACTCCGAAAAATACGGTAGTTTGAATTCTGAGGCCCTGAGACAGCATGAATAATTATATTTGTAATTTAAGGGATAATTTGTATACTCAAGGAACTTTTCACATTTAACTAAAATGAACTCTATTAATCTTATATTCCAACAAATACATGAATTCAGATAAATTATCAGAAATGTTTATTTTTTATTCTTATTTTATCTTACAGGAATTAATCACAGCTTGGTACATTGGATTTTTAGTACTTATTTTTTCATCCTTCCTTGTCTATCTGGTTGAAAAAGATGCAAATGCTCAGTTTTCTACATATGCAGATGCTCTGTGGTGGGGCACAGTAAGTACAAAATCAATCAATCTTCCTAATATAAACTAACTTTCCCCAGTCTGGTGCCCTTTGGATTGAGACTGCAACTTGATAAATTTCCAAAAAATGTCCATAGTTGGCTGGGAATGCTAGGAGGTTGCTGTCTTAACATAACTGGAGCATAGCAGTTTGACGAAAGCAGGTTTACGCTTTGCAGTATTTAATATTCTTTTGAATCTTATTAAATGAATGGACCTATTATATTGTATCTTGGTAAAGGAGGCATTGATAGATTGAGGGGAAGTAGTTGGAGGCTATATATTAGCTGTGATTTTAGCCAAATCCAAAACTATAGGAGCTAAAGAAAAAGTGGTTGAGATCTTGCTTGTTTGCTTTCTCCTTCTCTCTCTCTCTCTCTCTCTCTCTCTCTCTCTCTCTCTCTCTCTCTCTCTCTCTCTCTCTCTCTCTCTCTCTCTCTCTCTCTCTCCATCATCCATGAATCCTTCCATATTTCTTCCTCTGTGATTCATGCTCAAACTGATGTGTTCATATCCTTTCATAGATGTAAACAAAAATATATTTTCTACATTGTTAGAGAATTTCATGCATATCCATTTTTCTCTCTTTTCTACTTATTCATACACATATGCCTCCCATACTTTTCTTCTACCTATAGCTTCTCATTCAAACTACCCTGTCCTTCTTGCCCAGACATGTAGCTTCTGTCTTCTTAACCAAATGTTTACACTCTTATTGGGTCCTTTTTTTTCCATTAGTAAAATGTCAGGAAAAATTATTTAAAATATATATATAATGGAAAAAGAAAAGCAAGCAAAAAGCAACTGGTTTAGAATGAGGGGTCATTCAGCTGGAGGTACCTCAGCAAACACTACCGTGTCCCAAGGACACAGAGCTGAAATCACCCAGTTGTGGATAGAAGATAAGTGATTGCCCTGTATATAATTCTTTCAATTGTTATATAAGATTATAACTGAAACTGACCTAAGTAATTGTGCATCTTATATTTCAAAATAAATATAGGTAGTCTTTGCTTAATCACAGTAATTGAGACCAGGAACTCTGTTGCTAAATGACATGGTCTTACAGGGCAATATCACATTATTCTGCTGACTTACAACAGCAGTTACAGCAGTTACAGTTGCCATTGTTAAGCGAATTCCATGGGATCTCTAAGTGCAACATTCTATGGTAGCCATTTGTGACATCCTGCTGGCTTCCCCATTGACTTTGCTAGTTGGAAGCTGGCAGTAAAGGTTGCAAATGACTGTGGGACACTGTAGCCATCATTATTGCGAGCTGGTTGCCAGATGTCCAAATCATGATCATATGACTGCAGAGATGCTGTGACAGCCATAATGTGAGGATCGGTCATAAGTCTCCTTGTTCAGTACCATCATAAATTTGAACAGTTGCTGAACAAGTGATTGTTAAGTGAGGACTTCCTGTGTAAAGCCTCTTTCCCTTAGGCATTATAGAAACAGACAAATAGTAGCTCTGGAAAAAGATTTTGAAAGTTTTATGTAGAAAAATAAGAATGTTAAGCCGTTAGAGTTAACTCTCAAACCAGGATGATGAAAGACTAGACTCTGGGCCATTATTTTTATCATAGCAAGAGTGTGAATTTGCAGCTATCGTGACATTTGACTCTGAAGTCCTGCAACACTCTAAATTGTTTGTGTTGAAGTTGCAGTCTTTCAGACACTAACCCTAACTATAGTAGCTGGACACATTAGATCAGGCTAAAATGAAGTTCTGTAGGTTTTGGTACAACACTTTGTGTGACCCAGCATTATTTTAGCATATTTTGTGAAACAAGTCATTAGGTTAAGACACAATCATTAATTTGTTTGGGTATAGCACTTTACCCCCCTAAATCTGGCTTAAAATTTAATGTGTTGAATATTCCCAATTAATCAGTCCACAATAAGATTTAAGGAGAAACAGACACACACACACACACACACACACACACACACACACACACACACACACCTGTATTCTTGGTTAGGAACGTTTACCTTAATTTGAGACACTTTACTTTGCTTTGATCTTGCTGTTGCCCTCAAAAAAGACATGGCCTAACTATTTCCATTTTTGTGTGTGTGAGCCTCATACTATAACGATATATGATGGCAATCAATAGGAAAACAGAATCTCAGTTGCAAGGTGGTACCAGCCATAACTGAACACTGTAAGCTAATCAAACTAGCAGTCTTGGCCTATTAACCTTTGTACAACTCCTCCCTTAAAGATTGATCTTTAATCAAAATGATTTGCCCTGATGATTGGATTTTAATTTAACAAATAGCCAATACATATTAGGAGCCTGACGATGGCTTTAACATTTTATTCCATCATTTTGCGGTACTCTTATTCAGTTAATGCTCTGTTTTTCGGTTCAATATGATTCCCCCCCCCAAAAAAAATTAAGCATCAAAAAACAAAACAATATAAAATACTAAAAACATATGCTAAAATTAATACTAAATTCAATTACAAAACGAAATAAAGAGATGTGTCTTTACAGATTTCAAAATGCTTGAGAGAATGGGGACCAAGCACAACTCCTAAAGTTCCATATCCTAGGAGAATAGAGGCCGTTTCCTTCGTGCCAGAAATGGATTTTAATAGCCAGATTGGTTTATAAAGGGAAAGGTAGTTTCTTAGATAGCCTGACCATTTAGGATTTTGAAGGTACTTGGCAAATGAACTGCCATATAAATTAAATGAATAAGTAAAGCAGATTTAGTAAAAAATTTATTTTTGTTATTCATTTGGAATGTGTTTTCTTTTCATTTGGAATGCTTATTAAAAGATGCATCCCAACAGATGGGCACATCCCTCGAGGATGTGGCATTGCCAAATGACTGCATCATTTGTTAAGAGTGCTTCCTATTTCAGATAACACTTGTATAATATCCTACTTAATATTCACTACCAATGCCTTGAATGTGTCCCACCTACACTTTACGCCCTGCGGTGATGCATTCATAAAGGTGACTATGTTGCCTTTCTGAACCACTAAGGGATGGTAGTTCTACATGTCCTATTTTATAATTTAACTGATAAGAGATAAATTACAGATTTCACTAACTATAACAGCCACATTATAATCTTAAAAATTATACTTATAATATCACATTTTATTCATTTTTGAGGTTTGATTGCTGTAATTACATAATAAAACTTAATTATGTAACAATAAAGCAGTCAGCAGTTTGGCAGTTTGAACCCCTAGCGCCACGTAATGGAGTGCACTCCCGTTACTTGTCCCAGCTTCTACCAACCTAGCAGTTCAAAAGCATGTAAAAATGCAAGTAGAAAAATAGGGACCATCTTTGGTGGGAAGGTAACAGCGTTCCGTGCGCCTTCAGTGTTTAGTCATGCCAGCCACATGACCACAGAGATGTCTTCGGACAGCGCTGGCTCTTCGGCTTTGAAATGGAGATGAGCACCGCCCCCTAGAGTCGGGAACGACTAGCACATATGTGTGAGGGGAACCTTTACCTTTACCTTTAAAGCAGTCATGACGTTGATGTTATCCATTCAGTCGTGTCTGACTCTTGGTGATTCTATAGGCCAGGTGTCTCCACATCTTCCAATCTTGCACTACTTCTTTGAGTTTTTCTATGCTTTGATTTATAACATCTTCCATAACATCTTTTCAAATGGCAGACATTTTTAAAATTAACTTCTGACTCCATTGTTTACAAACATTCTTCAGTACATCCAATGTTAAAGTATTCTGCTAATTCTGTATTTTATTAGACAGATTTCAGTTTTCTTCTCCTTTAATTGTAATCTTCAATTCCTCCATGTTTTCCTGTAGTGTCCAACCTTTAAAGTCCTGTTTTATCATTTATTTTTAAGAATTCAAAAGAACAGCATCTTCCCACAGGAAGGATTCTTATAATTAATTTCAAAATCTTATTTCAAATCTATCTGGACCATTTGTAATTTGCCAAAATCACATACTAATCGCCCTTTTGCTGTTTATTTAAAAAAATGTTTTTAAGTCCTTCCACTTGTATTTAAAATGATTAAGAAATGGTGTCCATATAGGCTGCATTATGGCTGTGAGCTTGTTTGAAACCCTTCAACTCCCATCCACTCGATTCACAAGTAAACTATGAAAGCCTCCATTTCTTCAGCTTACTCACAAGAAGCCGTTATCTCGCAATCTTTCTTTTTGTCAGAGGCTTTACCAGCCAAAATTTATCATCTGGCTACCAATCTCCACCCTGACTCCCACTTTTTCAGGGACATCTAGTTCTCCATGAATCCTCACTGAAAATTCTGGAATGTTTAAACATTATAAAATGATTCCTCTGAACATCAAGCCAAGATGCCAGAGGATTGACCTGATTTTGTTAGCCATCATGGTTCATCACCCAAAGCAGTTATTTTTGCTGATGTGGTATGAGAGTCAGACCTCATGTTCTATGCTTGTCCACAGCTACTAAAAATAACAGCATTCAAATTTGTCATCAGTCCAGATTTATATTCATTGTAACACATAGGATGAAATATAGTTATATCATGGAAAGATCAAGAAATAATAATATTTATTGTTTACTGTATATTTCTCCTTCAGTATGTATGCTGCTATGTATGAGAAATATGAGCGAATACTATATATTTCTCCTTCAGCATGTATGCTGCTATGTATGAGAAATATGAGTGAATACTATATATTTCTCCTTCAGCATGTATGCTGCTATGTATGAGAAATATGAGTGAATACTATATATTTCTCCTTCAGTATGTATGCTGCTATGTATGAGAAATATGAGAGAACTCTAGCTTCCTGCCTTCACAAAATAAATTTGAATCCAGATTTGGAATTTGAAACCTAAATTGCTTTTGAGTACATTGAGTACATCACAGTGTAAAAAAAAAATTATGTTCAGCTCTGTTGCTTAAGAACTCCTTAAGTGTTAGAAACATGGTTCAAAAGTTCATGGTTCAGGGGCGTGCATAAGTGCACCAGCGTGCCTACCGTCCCTGTCCTAATGTTCCCTCTTATCAGTACTCATTTTATGTATATAAACAATGTTATATCTATGTATATTACCAACACGTACTTGACAAAAATAAATAAATAAAAAATAAAATAAAATAAAAGGAGCAAGAGATCTCCGATACATTTAATGCTGCAATATTTTTGTCAGAGCTTCAGAACCTGTTGACTGTGAAAAAGAACAGAGTGGATTTTGTTCTTCAAGAAAAGTGTGTTGCATATTCTTCCTTTTTTAATATTTTGGTTCTCAATTATACAAAAATCTATAATGCCTCTAATAGGAAGGACTCTGCTGTTGAGACTTTAATCCTTATTGTCATCAAAAGTAGGTGCCAGTTGGCATTATCCTATTTATAAGCTTCTTTATTTTTTGTCAAATAGATCTTGGAAACATCTCCCTACTCTCTGGTGCCTGGCGGTGATCAGATGAATGCCAGATCATTCAGGTTCATTCCTGATCAAACAAGCTAATGCAGCTTTACTGAAAGAGTAGCTCTGTGGAATGATTAGTCCTAAAAGAAAATAAGGATTTTGATAGTTCTTTGTTAATACTTCGGCTCTTAATTGGCTCTGCATTCATTTTGGAAATAAAATTTATCTTTATTAAACTAATTAAAGATACATTCCTAGCACTTTAAAAACAACATTTCAGACAAGAGATTGAGCCTTTTTTAACCTCACAAATGGCAGTATGAATGCATTTTTGCATATGGAACAGCTATTCCGATGCTCAAATCCATAACTGCCTAGATTCTGATGTTTGGATCACACATGGAAGGAACAAGCCTTGACATCTGTAATGGTACTTATTGAGACTCTGGTATGAAAGTCCATTTTAGCCCAAAGAGTTTGCAAATACTACATTTCCCACAGTGAAAAGGTTATATGTCATTACAGTGTTATTTCTCTCCAAAGAAATGTTCTTTACAATTCTCATTGTAAGATGTGCCTGCAGTGTATAGTACCCAACATAAATTTACAGATCTGTCTTGCTATGCTTGTAAGTGATACTGATAAAATTTTATCAAGTAAGGTGCCAAATTCCTCCTTGAGGATTAAAGTAATAGCAACTTCATGGCTTTGTCCAAGTGAAATTAAAAGCAAGAGTGGTCATCAATATATGGTATCATATAGCTATAGCCAGTGCATGTTATTCATGTTCTTAGAAAAAGCTTAGATTTTAGAAAAAAGTCCTAACCGAGAACCAAAATGTTACCTTACTGTGGTTTAAGATTGTAATGAAACTACAGGTAGTCCTTGATTTACAACAGTTCATTTAGTGACCGTTCAAAGTTACAACGGAACTGGAAAAAAGTGACTTATGACCATTTTTCACAGTTACAACCTTTGTAGCATCCCCACGATCATATGATCAAAATTCAGATGCTTAGCAACTGGTTCATACTTATGACTGTTGCAGTGTCCTGGGGTCATGTGATCTTCTTTTGCAACCTTCTGACAAGCAAAGCCAGTGGAGAAGCCAGATTCACTTAACAACTGGGTTACTAACTTATCAACTTCAGTGATTCACTTAACAACGGAGGCAAGAAAGATGGAGCAAAACTCACTTAACAAATGTCTCACTTAACAACAGAAATGTTGGGCTCAATTGTGGTCATAAGTTGAGGATTACCTGTAGTCGTTGATCTGCTGATTAGTTGCTTGCTTGCTTGCTTGCTACATTTTCTCATTCATTCAGAACACTAACACTATGTGAATAAAGAATAAAGTTTACAAAATTCCTTGTTTATATGTGATGGGGGCGGCTCTCTGGAAGAGCCTCTTGCTGAAGTTTCAGTCAGCTCCAATTTTATCTGCCTTCCAGAAACAGTTGAAAACTGAGCTTTTCCATAGGAAGTTTTGATGTTGATGTCAGATCTAGCTTATGATTATATGCAGTTATGTTTTATTACTGGTGGTTACTGTCTTTTTGTTAGCTTCTGAGAGGTTTTTTTATGATTGCAGCAGGACAAAACGCATGAAATGTATAAAGAAAAAAAAATGTAAAGAAGTAAGAATTTCAACTGTAGTTGAAGTTTTTTGTCCTCATCATGTTGTCAGCCTGAAAGCCTGAAAGAATTCAGTGTGTCTCCTGAAAGGCTGGGCTCCCACTGAAAAGCTCAAGCAGGGAATGTTCAGCATGTTGTTCAGTGCAGGCCAACCCATATGGGCAAGGCATAAGAACATAAACAATAACCAACCAACAGGCTACATCAACATCTCTGTAAAATGCTGGTTTCCAAATCTTTTTGCTGAAATAATGGATGTGCATAAGGCATTTTTAGAGCCGAGGTGGCGCAGTGGTTAAATGCAGCTACTGCAGGCTACTCCAGCTGACTGCTAGTTCAGCAGTTCAGCTGTTCAAATCTCACCAGGCTCAAGGTTGACTCAGCCTTCCATCCTTCTGAGGTAGGTAAAATGAGGAGCCAGATTGTTGGGGGCAATATGCTGAACTCTGTAAACCTCTTAGAGAGGGCTGTAAAGCACTATGAAGCGGTATACAAGTCTAAGTGCTATTGCTATTGCTATTGCTATTTTTATGTAGGACTATCTTGGCTGGAGAGGAGCTGTGATCATCTCCGCGCCTAGTCATTTCCCCTCTTCAATACTTCCAGCCCCTATTCAGGCTTATATTCACCTTGACTGAAGAAAATGTATTTTGAAAATATTCAAAGCAGCTTGAGAAGCAGAGCTGATCATAGGGACTACATGTCATTGAAACAAGGGTGAAAAAATTCTTGATATCTGTACTGTCTGCATTTTTTTTCCTACCCTGGTTGATATTCATTTATTTTCAGATCACATTAACAACAATTGGTTATGGAGATAAAACGCCTCTTACTTGGCTAGGAAGGCTGCTTTCTGCAGGATTTGCACTGCTTGGCATCTCTTTCTTTGCGTTACCTGCTGTGAGTATTCTTTACAACTGTGTTTTAAATTTGAAGGACATTCTACTCTGTGCTGGATATGTGAGAAACAGTGTGAGTCGCTTATATCAATGCATTTGTAAACCCATGTTAACTTTTGCCATTGCATAGAATGCTTCTTAAATTTTAAGGTGCTTTAAGAGCTTACTTATCCCCAATAATAAATGTATGGGACATCCAAAGTTTTTTATTTGGTAACATTGCATCCAAAACAATGTTTGCATGGAGCTTGCTAAGATGTGGTTAAGTCCATGTCCACTATGCTTTATCCAATACATACCGTATTTTTCGGAGTATAAGATGCATCTTTTTGTCCCCCAAAAGAGGGTGGAAATGTCAGTGTGTCTTATACACTGAATACAGCATTTTTTGGCCTGCCAAAGCCCCGCCCCCGCATCCTATTTTTGCGAAAAACAGGCCGTTTTTTTGCAAAAATTGGGTCATTTTTTTCCTTCCCCCACCCCCTAGGAGTGCTCTGCAGGCTTCCCAAATCCTCTGCATGCCTCATTTTTGCAAAAAAACGGCCAAAAAATGGGCCGTTTTTCGCAAAAAGGGGGGTGTTTTTGCCTTCTAATTACCCCATCTAGCATGACTGGAGGAGGAATTCTGGGAGTTGAAGTCCATTAGTCTTAAAGCTGTCAAGTTTGAAGACCCCTCGGTTAGGGGTTAGGGGCGCAAGGGTCTTCAAACTTGGCAAGTTTAAGACTTGTGGACTTCAACTCCCATTCCTGAGCTAGCATGACTGGAGGAGGAATTCTGGGAGTTGAAGTCCACAAGTCTTAAAGCTGTCAAGTTTGAAGTTTGTAAAAAGTGTACATGGTTGTAAAAAGTGTACATGGTTGTAAAAAGTATTCGGCTATACTGGTATTTTATTAAATAATATATTACTACACCATTTGGTTCAGAATACTTTTTTCCTTGTTTTCCTCCTCTAAAATCTAGGTGTGTCTTATACTCCGGTGCGTCTTATACTCCAAAAAATACGGTATATTTTGTAATGTCATTAGAATCTCAGTAAGTTCTAGTAATGAATATAATAAGTCCACGCTAGAGTACTTTTAAATTGTAAGTACATGTTAAAGTATTTTTACATATAAATTAAATGTTGGAGTATTTTCCATTTCCTACACAAGATTTCTTGTTAAGAAATTTAATTACCCTATAAAAAAATCAGAAAGTCCATGCTAGGGTACTTTTAAATTGGAATTACATGTTAAAGTAATGAAACCTCTGCAAGCAAAAGCCAAGCTCAGAGAGAATCAAAGACTCCACTGAAACATTTGCCTAGGAGTAGATGCTGTTTCTGATCCTGCTGCTAACTAATGCTCTTCAAGAAAATTTATTGTTTGGCTGCTAAAATTCCAGTGTCTTTTCACAGCTAAAAGTTAAGCTTCCTCATAAACAGATATCGACACCTTCTTGAAAGTTTTAGCAATTTCAGACAGCACTAGATGGGATTCAAATATGCCATAAAGCTCTCCAGTGATCTGGATTTGAAGAGCAAAATCTGATTCAAAGCACACACGGGTATACTTAAGATGCCAGAGGAGAATACTTTAAGACAAATTTGTTTTTGTTTTTTCAATGGAGGGCTGTGGCACACTGGTGCGGTGTTCCTAATAGAAGTTTTATACACTTTCATGTGCAACTGAATTATAGTGAGTCCTTCAAATCGGGGTCTCTGCACAGCCAAGCATGTATCTTTGATATTTTTCATTAATAATAATCTACTTCTAAACATATGCAAATAATATTCCACAGTACACTAAACATTATCCTTTTACTTGCATGTGGGATTGACATAAACATAATGAACATCCCTGGTTCAAATATCAAATTAACCATAGTTTCATTTAATGTTAATGATGAATATACTAGTGTTTTTCTTTAGCTGTAATATGAAATGATAAAACTACATACCGTTTTTTTCGGAGTATAAGACGCACCTTTTTCCTCCCTAAAAGAGGCTGAAAATTTGGGTGCGTCTTATACTTCGAATGTAGCTTTTTCGAAGCTTTTTCCCCCAGCCCTAACGAGGTGCTAACGATCTTCCCGGCTTCCTATTCCCTCCGAAGAAGGTTTTTTTCCAGCCCTAAGTCTTTGCAGGCTTGTTTTCATACCTACTCCCTCTGAAAAAGCGGTGCTAACTATCTTCCTGGCTTGCTGCATTTATTTTTATTCCTACTCCCTCCAAAGCAGTTTTTCCTGCCCTAAATCTTTGCAGGCTTGCTTTCATTCCTACTCCCTCTGAAAAAGGCTTTTTCAGCCCTAACCAGAGGATAAAATAATGTGCTGAAGCTGAACAGACTAAGGACGCTAGCCAGATGAATACCTGGTAGGTAGATTTTTTCCCCTATTTTCCTCCCCCAAAACTAAGGTGCGTCTTATACTCCGGTGCGTCTTATACTCCGAAAAATACAGTAACTGGTAGAATTAATAAAATAACTAAGAATGTAATTTATACATAGCAAAACAGATTCAAGCTTCTATTAAGCAGAATTCTGTTTTATTGAGGACTAGAAACCTGTGCCCTGTTGGGTCATCATTTCAAAAAAAATTCCTTACCTAAACAGAATTACAGAATACCACAGAAGGGCAAAAAAGCATTAGGAGCAAGAGCGACTTCTAATCTCCTACCAGCTTTCCAATTGAGTTTCCTTATGGGAAGCTGGCAGGAAACATCAGAAACCTACCTTCCTTCCTTCCTTCCTTCCTTCCTTCCTTCCTTCCTTCCTTCCTTCCTTCCTTCCTTCCTTCCTTCCTTCCTTCCTTCCAGGGATGTGTGCAAGATATGCCATATGAGTTGGGTACAATGTGCAGGAGGCAGCATTGATCAAGGATGTGTAGGGATCGTGGGGCTATGTGAAAAGTGCTGCACAGCTCAAGGAGAACACATTGGGGGTGCAGGTAGGGAAAGGTACCTCTGAGTGCTTGGGAGTATGTCAGAAATGCCATGCAGGTCAGGGACATTGTGTGAGGGGCCAGCTTGGGTTGTGGAAAATGCATAGGGTTGTGCAAAAGGTACTGTGTAGTTCAGGGAAGGTGGGGCAGGGAAGGGCAACACAAATTGGATTATTCAGGAGGTGGTATATTGGGGTTCCTTCTTCCCTGTGCCCCCTTCTCGTCCCTCCTTCCATACCTTTTTCTCTATCCTTCCTTCCTCCCCTTTCCAGCAGGAAGTTCACTGGCTACTGCTGGGTGGGGGAGGGAGCAAGCGATTACAAGACCGGATGGGATACTATCATCGAACTATGAAAATGAATATCACATGACTGCAGCAGCAACGAGTAGCATCGAAGCAGCCATAACTTTCCCAAATTTCATTTTCTCAGGACTCATGGGTCTCTGATTTTGGACACATTCTGAAATTTGAGATCTCTTGTTCGAAAGTTGTTGTCCGATGATGCATTGTTTCACTCAGTTAAAGGTCATGACAGGGGTGAAATTCAGCAGGTTCTGACAGGTTCTGGAGAACCAGTAGCAAAAATTTTGAGTAGTTCGGAGAACTGGCAAATGCCACCTCTGGCTGGCCCCAGAGTGGGGTGTGAATGGAGATTTTGCAGTATCCTTCCCCTGCCACACCCACCAAGCCACGCCTACAGAACCGGTAGGGAAAACTTTTGAATTTCATCCCTGGGTCATGACAAGAAGTTATGATACACAAATAACTCAAGGTTGTGAACATACCCAACACCTTCCTCCTCTTATTTTCCCCACAACAACAACCTGTGGGGTGGGGTAGGCTGAGAGAGAGAGACTGGACTAAGGTCACCCAGCCAGCTTTCATGGCTAAGGTAGGACTTGAACTCATGGTTTTTCTAGCCTGGTGCTTTAACCACTAGACCAAACTGGCTCTCTCATGCTCTGCCATTCCCTTTAAATTAGAAAAGTAATTGCTGCAGTATGAAAACTTAAACTGATAACGTTCTATGTAGTTGCATACTTAAAGAAGACTCATTGGAAAAGTAGAGTATGTTGGCTAATCTCTCAGAATCAAATTGCTGATAATAGCAATAGCATTTAGACTTATATACTGCTTCACAGTGCTTTACAGCCCTCTCTAAGCAGTTTACACAGTCAGCATATTGCCCCCAACAATCTGGGTCCCCATTTAACCAACCTTGGAAGGATGGAAGGCTGAGTCAACCTTAAGCCGGTCAGGGTCGAACTGCTGGCAGTTGGCAGAATTAGCCTGCAATACTGCATTCTAACCACTGCGCCACTACAGCTCATGGTGTGGCTAATGCAACTTAAGCAAAGTCTTCCATCAGGGGGATATGAAGAGAAGTGATTTAATATTCTTCCTAAACTATTTACAACATTCCCCCACTATTTTGGAGAGAGGATTGGGGATCTTTCTAGGATGATGTTGAAAACAAGACAGGGACAATGAAGTGACAATAAAATTCCCTAATCAAAAAAGATTAGATAAAAAGACAATGTTTGCCTGTTAGTTCCCCCAAAGCTGTTTTTCTCAATTCTTTCCTAATAATAAAGTAGCAGCATTGGAAATAAACTTACAGTGAGAGAAAATTGACTGGAAAAAACGTGATTACAGTGACAGTAATAACAACAACAATAGGGTAAGGGCAAAGGAAGAATTCAGAGCTTTCCACGTTACCCACTTTTACAGTTCTTTTAATTGTGCCTGTTTCCTGGTTTGTAGGAATTTGGCAGAATCCTATCCCATATGATTATGAAATGCACCTGATGTTCTCCACATTGGTCCAATAATGTCATTTTAAATATTGAACCAAACCATGCTATGACATACAGGTCATGTGTATAATACTTATTTTAGGTTTTCATATTGTGTTTTTAATTGTTACTGTTACCAGAATTATTTTTCTGATTATGAACTTTTGTTGTATTGTATTTAAGGGCATTCTAGGGTCAGGATTTGCATTAAAAGTACAGGAACAGCATCGTCAGAAACATTTTGAAAAGAGAAGAAACCCTGCTGCCAGTTTAATTCAAGTAAGTAGCAAATGAAGCAGATTTTCAAAAATTCTTGTTAATGTATATTACAAGCTCAGTTGTGCCAGGTTTCAAAGAAATACATATATTTAGGAATGATCATTACTGTTCATTCTTCTTTGTTCTAATTCAGTTGAGGAAGTAAAAAACCAGGTTTCTACATCCATAACACCAATTGGAATGAGAATCTCATTCTGAGAATGAGAATGTACAAATTTGTGATCAAGCAGCTGGGCTACTTTACGTATAAACTAAATCCATGTATCATACCAAAACCATTTGCTAAACCATAATTGATTTATTTTATACAATTCACAAACATCTCAAACTGGATATCTACTTAGAATGGTTTACTGGATGACTCGCAACTAGGTAAGCCATAAATTGTGATTTACAAACCACAAGTAACTAAGTTTATAGAACATGTTAAGCCATAAATTATGGCTTACAAACTACATCATCTGGGTTCACGCAATATACTAAGCCAAATAGCCCTTAATCAAACCCTGATACTTCCATTTAGAATTATCACAGTTGCTCTTTTCATTCATTGTTTGTTTGGAGTTTGGATTTCACTTTGTATTTTCAGCAAGTAACCTTTTCAAAAGAACAGGGATTCAATGACTAGTATTACAGTAAATGAAGTATAATATTGGATAAATAATGATGATAGATTAATGTATGATACCCTACATTTGTATATATTCAATGAATTCATAAGTAGTGGAATTCTGACAATATGCCAGGGAAAATATATTTAGTTTGAATGAAGAGTCCTTTGTCCAAATAATTTATCACATAGCTTGGATGAGTGTATATAATGAATTTTTTTTTGTCTAAGTTGTTGAACACATTATAGCAATATTGTCATGTAGAAGGAATCAAAATACATTTAAATGTCTGAATAGTTGATGTTTTAATTGTCCTGTTAGTACAATGATTCTCTCTTTTTGTTTTGAATGAATTCCTTCACTTTCTTCATACCCAGCATCCTATAATTAAAATGATTACACTCCTTTGAAGGGAGTTAGTTTATGTAATGTATGATAGGTATATAGGGGCCAGAATTATTCTCACATTCTTTGGTTTTTGTCATTGTTCTTCCTGTATGAGTAAGCCTCATTATCATTTGGAAGCTGAACCAAATCTCTTCTAAGGGATTTTGGCTTCCAAATTATGCTGGATTATGGCTATGAAACAGAAATGCCAAATGTCTCTGCAGAGAGATTATTCAGTTTTTTGCTGGACTATTGTTCTCTTAGATGTAATGGATATGCAGCTACTGTCTTCCTACTTGCAAACAGAGTGCAACACAAACAGCTGCTGTGGCCTAGAGATAGTGCTCTTGCCTCACAATCAGGAGGTTGTGAGTTTGATCCTAGGTAGAGGCAGATGTAAGGGTCTCCTGCTTGGGCAGGGGTTGGACTAGATGACCTGCAAGGTCCCTTCCAACTCTGTTAATCTGTTAAAGGCTGAGGATACTATTGAAAAGGAAAAAAATGCTTTCCAGAATTTTTATTATACTATGAACTTGGTCTAGGCTCTCCCAGTGTACGGTTCTAGGATATGCTGCATGCTTTACACCAGGGGTGTCAAACTCAAGGCCCGCGGGCCGAATCCGGCCTGTGGGGTGCTTAGATCTGCCTGCAGGGCCACCCTGGAAACAGCAAAGGACCGGCCCGCAGTGCCTCTGCCAACAAAAGCGGAGCTCGGGAGGGTGTCCGAGCTCCGTTTTTGCTGGCAGAGGGTTGCAGGAGGCCATTGCAGCCTCTCAAGCTCTGTTTTCTCTGGCAGAGCACTCGGGCCACCACAGGCACCTCAACACGAGTGACATCGAGCTGGCCATGCCCACCCAGCCCCCAAGGTCAAACACAACCCTTCAATGAAATCGAGTTTGACACCCCTGCTTTACACTATAAAGACTATAAAGAATAACAGCATGGAAAAAATAGAAAGTATTACCCAAGTGTTAGCAGTTATGTCAAAATATACTTTGGTATTCCCAGATCTCTGTTCATATTGAAGGGAAAAAGAGGATATGGCCTCTCTTTCTATTTGTACCAGCTAGTAACTTATTTAAAGTTAGTAGATGGACACAGTAGTTTTAAAGTGGCTACTTCAGCCTAGTGATTAAATATACCTAGATGCTATTTCCGTGATGGCGAGCCTATGGCATGCGTACCACAGCTGGCATGCAGAGCCCTTTCTGCGGGCACGCGAGCCGCCGCCCAGCTCAGCTCTATTGCTCATGCTCATGCCTCCCGCTGGCCAGTTGATTTTTGGGATGGGGGCAAGTGCATGCATGGGAGACGCATGCACAGGGGCATGGGTCATGCACGCATGTGCAGGGGGGAGTGTGGGGGGGCATTTTTGGTCCCAGGAGGCTGCAGGTATTTCAAGTAGTTTTAATCAAAATGCAGTTAAAACGCTATACAAGCCATCGAGAATATACATACATACATACAACCAACAGGAAAAGGAAGTGCCTCACAGGAGCAAATAGAGGTAAATCCTAGAGAGGCAGGAAATGCATCACAAAACAATGGAGATGAATGCTAAAGAGGAATAAAGCTGCATACAAGGCAGGAATAACACCTGTAACAGTAGGGAGGCCTGCTAGGCCCAAAACGAGGTGTGGGGGGTGCGGCGGGCCTCCCCACAGCCCATTTTTGTTCCCAGGAGGCTGCAGAGAGGCGTGCTAGGCCCAAAACGGGGGGGCAGGGGCGGTCACGCACGCTTGCATTGGGGGGTGGGGGAGCGTTGCAGGGGTTGTGTGCGCATGTACAGAGGGTGGAGGGGTGTCGTGCATGCATGCGCAGGGGGCCCCATTGCATTATGGATGCCGGCACACGACAAGAAAAAGGTTCCATCACTGTGCTATATATTGCTTGAATGTGAGAAGGCCAGACCAAGCAGGGGGTGAAAGCCCCTGATTCATTTGATCCAGAGTGAGTCTTGAGTGTAAATGCATCTTAAGATTCATGCCAGATGAACTGAAAAAGGAGGTTGTGACACACATTCTCCCTTCTTACAGCAGCCTTCCCTATCTTGGGTCCTTGAGTTATTTGGATTAGAATTCCTTTCATTCTCGGCCAGCCTGGCAAATGGTCAGAGATGAAGAGAACTGAGTACAAACCATCTGCATGGATTCAAGTTTGGGAAGGCTGTTCAGTAAGGCTCTCTATCCCAAAGCCCACTGTAAAAAAAAAAATTCCCACTTGCATGCGTCCACTCACACGTATGTTCAGGGGAGTTCAGTAGGATTTATTCCTAAATAAATGAACATAGGACTGCGGAGTTGCCGACTGTACAGAAGAGTCATTCAAGAGAACATGGCTTGAGTCTGGTTTTTCTCTGAGAACTGTGTTAGATATCCATGATGAAAGCAGTTTATATTTCACAGTCGGTGTAAATAGCTTTTTTTATCACACAACAGGAAGGATCTGAACAGTTGTGAATAATAACTTTTTTATTTTAGAGGTATTAATGGGAAATTTATACTATTGGATCATTTTGTGCACTTATATTCCGAGGATATCGCATTGCATAATGGTTAAAAGCAATAACAGCCAAGTTCCTTGTGAAAATATATTCTGTCAGCCATGAGTGTTAGGATAATGTGTCTAAAAATATAATCCTTTTGTATTGTGATCATTCAAAATGATGTTATGACCTTTGATTAATTATTTATACCAATCTGATATATTGCAACTGCCTTATTTTCAAATGTTCAAAGCCCAGTTATTAACTAACTTAGCCTAATGTTCTGTTATGAAGCAGGAACTATTCCATGCCCCATTTGCTGGTATTTGTGAAAGCTGTGAAGATCCATTTTTAATTGGGTATTTGATGGATGGCATGATTTTTGTTGACTTATTATGGAAGGGTTACCATAGTACACTGAGTTTTGGCCTGAAGTGATTGATTTCTACATTTCTAATCTTGTAATTGCAAACTGCTGACAGTCCACATAAGCAGTATCTAAATAATGTACTGTAAAATAAGTAACTAAGATGTCAGTGGAGATTCTCAGTCATTCAGGTCACAGTTATCTCAAAGGTGTTGTTTTTAAAGGCAACTGGACCATGTTTTTTTTTCCCCTTTAAGGAAGAAGAAGACATTTCGCTTCTCATCCAAGAAACTTCATCAGTACTAATGAAGCTTCTTAGATGAGAAGCAAAATGTCTTCTTCTTCCTCAAGGGAAAAGAAAATAAATAAATAAATAAATAGTTCAGTTGCTTTTTGAAAAAGCACCTTTGAGACAAATAACTAAGATAGAAAATCAGCAACAAAATATCATGGGCATTTGACAAGTGGACATAAAAGTACATCAAAACTTTTGAACATATCCCTTAAAAAGGAAACTGCGCGCTAATAATCTCCCTAATTTATCTTTCATTGTTACTCATTTTATGCAGATGAGAATACAGCTTATTGCTAGAATGTACTGTTGCCAATGCGAAGAATAGTAAACAAAACAAAAAGTCAATTACACTCGTGAAAAAAATTACAGCAAAAGACTTTCTTAAAGATTTTGCTGTGCAAGGTTGCTAGCATATATAATAAGATTTCCTTGTTTATTGTTTTCTTCTATATTTAAATCCTTAAATTTCAAATCTTCATTACATCTTCATTACATTGTACAAGCACAGCCCTTCCAAATTAATTAATCCAGTTGTATTCAGTTTGAACAAAATCCAAATTTTCCCTCCTATTAATAGTGCTTCATTTCATATATTGTTAGATCTGTTGTACTTTCTATTGTTTCCTCAAATCAGGCTACTTGGCGGTTTTATTCTACCGATTCAAGACGAACAAACCTGACAGCTACCTGGCGATATTATGAATATAGTCTTCCATCCCTCAGGCATGTATCAGTGCTATGAATGCTACAAAAAACAATACTTGTATCGGTTTACTAATATGCTTTTCCATTTTTTTCCCTTTTTCTTTTATCATATATCTGCACATAGTGTGTATGGCGTAGTTATGCAGCTGATGAGAAATCGGTTTCCATTGCTACCTGGAAGCCTCATTTGAAGGCCTTACATACCTGCAGCCCTACAAAGTAGGTAAAAATATGGCAGCTGGTGTTGTACGTGATATCTGGTTTTGAGATTATACAAATCAGCCTGTGGTTTTTGTCTTGTCTTTCTACTTTCCCTTTTCCCAACCCATTTCCCTTTATTTTCTTTCACTGAGGAACTCAGGTAGCAAACTGGGGCACATCCACATCTTCCAAATAAGATCAATCCAATTTCTATTTTATTTTGCTTCTTAACAAATTTTATAATTAAACATTAGAGAATTTTGCAGCCCTCAAATCCTTGCTGAAACCTATCCTTTTCACACCATATAAGCAGGCATTGGATTGAGTTAATTCATCTCACTTCACATAGTTAGGGATATATGCAATTTTTGGATGTATACTATTTATACTGACTTCCATTGCTTGCTCATACTAATTCTGCTTATAAATGAAAGAGGAAACAGGTTTTTTTCTCACTTTGCATCTTGAATTTTCCACTGTGCAAATCAATGTTCCTCAGTTAAGGTCAAAGTATCATATTAATGCTACATTTGGTTTGTAGCATTTAGACAAAAAAAGCTTGTGTTGATTAGTTCAACACAAAACTCTACTGCTACTCCCAGTGCAGTACAATATGTTTTTTTTTAAGAAGCTTAAATATCACCTTACTATCTGTATTGTCCTTTAGAATCATATATTTCCGCTTTCTATGAGAAACATGTAGGAGGGTGCTAATGATGAAACTCATAATGAGTGTTTACCAATTTCAGTCATTACTGGTATGATTCTTGGGAAACAAATCATTTTCAGTAAAAGAGAAATGTGTGACTTTGCATTGCCATGATGAATTGGAGCACAGATGGATCTTTACTATTTCTTCAGATACTGTTCTTAGTTAGGTAACAAGTCAAGGTGATCTTCTCACTACATCTTGTGATAGAGTGTGATCAACAAATACACAATCTTAGTTTCCTTTTTTCAAAAATTTTGCTTCCTAAAAAACTTTTGGTGTTTATGATAGAGTCCTTCAAACTGAACACGAATATAATTTCAGAATGACTGTATCATGTAAGAATCCTGACATATGAAATTAACTTTTATTGACTGTAATGTATGTTTCCAACATTGTGCAAGAATTCAACAGATTTTCAGGAAAGAAGTCCAAGTGTGAATGCAAAAAATGAATCTTCAATGACATGTTGCACTTCATGATCTTGTATGCTGTACGAAATTTGTCAACCAACTGAATGAATGCCAAGAAAATTCTCAGTGACATTCTTGAATGATTTCCAGCCAATTTTCTCTGGGCCCACTAGATCTTCACAGCGCTTGTCATTGAAGATGTATCTGATCTGTGGACCAATAAAACTGCCTTCCTTATTCTTGCCATCAATTATTGTTGGAAACATTTATTTCAAATAACAAAAACCTTAACCTTCCCTGTTCCTTGATTTCATAAATTTTTTCATCAATCCAGATTTTGTGTAAAGCAGAGAAAAAATATCTTTGTCAGGTTACCAAGCGGTTCATGTGCCACATTTTTCTGTCCTGGAACAAAATTATTTCGGAGTGGCCATTTCTTTTTAATGTAATGCAACTTTCTTGTATGGCTGTTCCATTCACAACAGTAATAGTACTTGATGTATCTGAACTGCATTTCAAAGCAGCAGAGCCACTACTCTTAGATCTCCACAGATATTCCAGTTGTACTTGTTGGTATACTGGATGTGCTTCAACACAGTTCCATGTTTTTGTATGCTTCTTTCATGTGTGCAGCATGGCCATTGTATAAAAACAGACAATTTTTATAAAATGGTACGTGAAAGGTTAAATTACAACTTATTTCTGTGATTAGTAGCCAAAAATCTATAAGATCACACCCAAAAGTGTTCAGGAAGCAAAATCTTTATTGTCCAGTGTATTGTTCTTAGCTAGGCAACAAGTTATTGTGATCTTCCCATTACATCTTGTTGTAAATGTAATCAACAAATATGTATTAATTTCCTATTTTTGCAGAAATGTTACTTTAAATATAATAATAATGATGCATGTTTCTTGCAATTATGGTAACAAAATGTTTGAAAGAGGTACATATGCAGCTGTAACAATATTATAGGTCTCTTATCCTTAAAACCTAGCCCAGTATTTTGCATATTTAATACTTTCTGTAGCAGAAAGAGCAGTTGGGTTAGTTTTTGGAATAAATTTGTATAGCATAGCAATTTTATTAGGCATCAAGCTGTAAAGCTGTAATATTGGCCATACCAGTTTTCAGTTCTTATAAATAAACAATTAAGCCACAGCTCTACATATTACAAGATAGTTATGGCCAAAACAGAAATGCAATTGGTCCTTTTATAAGACATCCCTAGTCTCAGTGATTAAATTAATTCTATTTCATTACCGCAGATAGCTCTCTGTTATTTGTATATGAGCACTGCATTTTGCCTAATAAATGCTCTGTTAACTCTCTCTCTAAACATGTATAATAAGCATGTTGAGCATGCATTAACATAGCATTTTATTTTATTTTTAATGTCACTATAAATACAAATCCATGCTTGGATGTTTGTGCTTGCATTTTAAAAAATATTTGCTTATAACTTTTAAGCATTCATTTAATTAACAAATCCAATTTCAACTTAAAAATGATTTAATAATATTTGTAACCTCATCATGATGGGTACTGCCAGCGTAACAAATTTTTTTCCTCCCCAAAACCCTCTCTCTTCTATTATCTGACTCATGAAGGAAAGAACAAGGGGAAGCATCAAGCAGGTCTGTAGTGTTTTTATGTATATTGTTTAAAAACTTAAATGCTATTTTGGAAATTTTATACCACTTTGGGAATGGAAATATATTATTTTACTGCAAAATAATTAAAGGCTGTGCTTGAAACCAATTAGGAGAAAGGGGGAAAACTTTTCCTAGGTACATCATTATTCTGAAACAGACAAAATGTTGCTCAAGGTAAAAGCCAGAAAGTTCTTCTGTTAAGAAGCAGGAAAATGACAGATTTGTGTCGAATGTAGCCATAGCTTGTTAGATAATTAAGGTTTAAGTAGCTTTCCGTGTCTGTTGAGATAGAGAGGATTTTAAACTAATCAGAATATTTTTTTTCTGAATTGAACAAACATTTCTGCTCTACTTTTGTAAAGAACTTTGAAAATAAAGTCATTGTAGGATATGCTTAAGTAATAGTTTTGATTCATTAAAAATACTATGGGCTACATTCAGAGAACGGACCTGCCCATAGCAATCTGTCTTTGCAAACAGTGGGTTTAAGGATACCGGTAGTCTTTTCTATCATATATTCTACTGGTGCAGTTGGGCTGTTGGAAGAATGACTAAAAATCAATATACTATAGGGATTATAAAGTTGAACCAGGATGAGGATACCCACATTTAAATCCCAGTTCATCTAGAAAGCATGCAGGGTTATTTTGAAAAAGTCCCTATCTCTTAGTTTAATTAACCAGATAAAGTGTGGTGAGGATAAAAATTTGGAAGAGGGAGTAATATGTATACATCCTTAAGTTCCTAGAATGAAAACGTAAAGTAAATAAATTCTAAGCCTGAATTAAACCATCTAAAGTGAAAAGATGAACATATATACATGGGGGTGGGGGAATATACATGCGGTAGCTACAAAACTTTTTATCCTTATTTTGATGTACCTTTGAATCATTTACCAGGCTCTTCTACATATACACTTCTGTCATTATTTAAAGAAATAGAATATTTCCCTGCTAGTCAGACATTTGAAACTAGCCACCTGGCAGTCATGCAGGAAAGGCTGCTATCAGCAGATGAAAATCCTGCTGTTGTTCTCAGCTGTAGTCATCAAGTTCAACCAAATAACCAAGATCTGACAGATCCATTTATTATACAGCAGCTAAAAGTATAGGAAGAATTCTGATTTGATTTAGGCTTTGTATATAACTGATTACCTGAGGATTGAGCAATCCGATGCCTTCCGGATGATTGGTAGTTATACTTTCCATCATACCATATCATTAATCATGCTGGCTGGAATGAGAGTTACAAAATATTTACAGGGTACCTAGTTGTATTTACTTGCATTTAGTCCATCTTTCTCCAACCAAGTATCTCTCAAGCTTTGATCTGCTGCTGATGCACTATGGGAACTGTAAGTCAAAATATCTTGGGGGTTTGGTGGCGGCAACAACAGATCATAAAAATCTCATGTAGACCATCTAATTATTTCCAGCATGATTGGACAGGTATCCCTGGAAGATTACTACATCAGCAGACTATAAATTTGATAACCATCCACTTTGTTATGTTGCCTTCTGATAGATACATTCTTTTTAAATGTAATTAATGGCCAGAAATAAAAGTTATTTTTAAGAATTGGCCTTGTTCTTTTAAAAGTATATGAAACTCAAGTCACTGTCCCACTGGACTTCAAATATGTATGTAGGATGATAGAAGCACTTAGCTAGATTGATTGACCATTCCTACACACTACTCAACTTTCTTGGCATCCTGAGATTTCTCTCCTAAAATCTATAATTTAAATAGGCATTCTAGGTATTCGTTAATCTTTTTCTCTTTTCCTTACATCAATTATTCTTTTTCTCCTAAAATACAAATATAGGAAGTCCTTGACCTACAGCCATTTGTTCAGCAATTGTTTGAAGTTATAACGGGGCTGAACAAATGGTGGTTACAACCAATCCTTATAATTCCAGCCATTCGAGCATCCCTACAGTCACATGAGCATGATCTAGATCAGTGGTTCCCAACCTTTCTAATGCCGCGACCCCTTAATATAGTTCCTCGTGTTGTGGTGACCCCCAACCATAAAATTATGTTCATTGCTACTTCATAACTGTAATTTTGCTACTGTTATGAATCGTAATGTAAATATCTAATATGCAGGATGTATTTTCATTGTTACAAATTGAACATAATTAAAGCATAGCAATTAATCACAAAAACAATATGTAATTATGCGAGATCAGAAATTCTCAGGCCAGTCTTTGCAAGAGCACAAGGAATATCATCTTCCACAACAAGTCTACTTCTGTATTTAGACTTCATAACCAACAAGCGTACAGCAATATTTCTCAATCTCAGCAACTTTTAAGGTGCCTGGACTTCAATTCCCAGAATTCAAAGCAAAGCTGGCTAGGGAATTTTGGGAGTTGAAGTCCAGGTATATTCAAGTTGTTGAGGTTGAGAAATTGTGGCCTGCAGTGTCAAAAAACTAGAAATCAGATAAGCTTCCGGCAAAGTAATCCCTGTTTAGTAGCTTTCTCCCAGGACTCCAAAGTTTCAGTAGGCAAACCAATCGGAGGGGTCGGGCGAGTTGAGCTGATATGGCCAGGCTTGTGGTAGTGGGGGGGAGCTGAGGATGCCAGGGCGACCCCTGGGAAATGGTCATTCGACCCCCAAAGGGGTCCCGACCCCCAGGTTGGGAACTGCTGATCTAGGTGTTTGGCAACCTATTCACATTTACAACCAGTTGACACGCATCCAACAATCATGTGATTGCCATTTATAACCTCTGCTGGCTTCCCCAGACAGTCAGTGGGGAAGCCAGCAGAGAAAGTCACATATTCAAACTCGCAAACCCTCCTGCTGCTCCTCTGTGCTCACGCCCTCTTCACCACTCGCACACCCCCAGGCACACTCCCCAGCCTTTATTGCACCTCCCTCACACTCCCTCCAGCCCACTTGACATCTCTCGTGTACCCTCCCTGTGTCATACCATCCTACTTGACTCTCCCTAGCATCCTGTGCATTCCCTCACTCCGTCCTCCACCCAGCAGCAGCCATTTACCTGCCTTACTTGCAACTTCCTGCCAGCTGCTCCATTAATTTGTTGGTAGGAAGTTGTCTCGCCTAACAATCGGGATTCGGTTAATGATGACTGAGATTTCCAGGATTGCCATTGCTGAGCATTTGTGGTCATGCTTTGTGACTGCATCTCTTAATGGTAGATACTCCAATCCCAATTGCCATTGTAAGTCAAAATCTACCTGTAAGATTGGGCATATAAATCTAAAGTTGGCTAGAATGTCTTATAGCAGTATTAAATATATAAGATCAAAGACAGTACTGGTTGTATATGGTTTGTTAATTGTTCCAACATTGTCAATTTAAAAAAATTGTGTATCGGTTCCCAGAAAATTTAATTGCCTATGTGTAAGAAAAATATTGCCAATAATTCTTAACAAACACAGTACCTTTCAAAACTGAATTTACTAACAAGATTTTCATGAATTGTTCATATTAGTATTTATAATACTGGTATTTCAAATATTTAAACTTTTTCTTTCCTTTTTTTCCAATTGGCATTCCATCTCAGGGCAGCAACTTTATAAACTGGATATTCTTCAAATCTGCATCATACAAACATACCCATATATTCATTAAATAAACCACTTTCAATAAAACAAATTGCCTTTTTTATTTTAGGTGTAGGTCAACATGATCACAATTCAGGTTTAGCACTCTATTTAGTGGGTATTCCCTCTATGTTGTGTTCTTGTTCCATGTAGTTAATCTCATTATGCAGACATATAGTTATTTTCTCATTTAATGCACAACAGTCTTAAACAGGATAATCTGAATTAACAATTCCTTGCCCCCAGCAGCCTTATAGTGAATATAAATAACATAACGGGAATTTTAACGGTCATCTTCCAAAACTAAAGCTGTTGGCTCACTAGAGTATTATAGTGGCATCGTCTACTAGCATTTCTAATGTATTCTATTGGTATCAATATACAAATTAGGCATTTTAAAAGGATAATTAAACATGTAGATACAACCTTATGATAAGCTACATTAATAAACCAACTTGTCACATGAATAATTGTGTTTTCAAAAGATAAGTGTAATATTTTAATAAGCTACCAATATTAACATTACGGGCTTATCTGAAATCTTAAATTTTTATGTAAGATTTTAAGGTTTTCTCCTATTTTACTGCATGTTACATATTTATGACTATGACTATAAAAAGCATTTCCTTTTCTAACAAAATAGTGCTTATTCATAAATATCCCATCAAATTTGTGGATGTACTATTATACATACACTAAGATACTAATAGGTTAATTTAATACCCAATTTTAAGCACATTAAAATGTCTACATAGTCTGAATAAAATTCATTTCCCTGGTAGGATTTATGTTGAAAACATAAATAGGTTACATGTTCCTCAGAGGTCAATAGAGAAATGAATGTTGCTCTGTTAGGAAAGTTTGTTTCTATGCTAAACAAGTATTTATAAAATTCCCACATTATATTAGTCATACAATCAGGGAATATAAATCTTTAATGACTTTTGAAGGTATTTTTTAACATTCTTTATTATAACTTGTTTAATGTAAACGGTAAACTTAAAAGTAGTTTTATGAATGTTTTGTTTGTTGATTGAAAATAAAAGCAAGACAGGTTTGGCTCACGTGGAAAACCTAATTCTTTTCATCACCTGGTATGCTTAGTAACACGATCCTCTATTTCCCCTCACTCCTAGTAAGCTTTATAGTAGTAAACAGAAGCTCTTCAGGATGTACAGCTCTCGGAAACATAGGTATCCAGCATCCTGTCTACTCACATGATAATGGGAATGCCAACTAACATCAGGTGCATGAAGAATTTGTTTTCCCTTCTTGATGCTTTTTTGCTCCTTGAAGAGTTATTTCAAGAGTTATATAATTTGGGCTGGGTTTCCCCCATCTTCTGCTGCCATAGCTTCTTAAAGATTTACTTGTTGCTTGCTGCCTGCAATTTTGTACCAAAATATTTTTTTAAAAAAAGTTTGCCTTTTATACATTTCTATGATAGGAAAAAATTATAATCCATGCAATTAGATAACTGCATTGATTGTGTGCCTCGGTTTAAGAATAATTGTGATATGGGAAAAAGGACCTATATTTTTTCTGAGTAAAGAAAGCAAGATTGTGGGGTTTTTTAAATGTTTCCATAAAATACCACTCTGAAATCATTTAGGTAACATTACACAGCTTTGTCCTACCTTGGGAGGTCTGTGTACTTGTTTCTAAAAGAGTGATTTAGCCCAACTGGAATCAGTGGGTCTCATTTACCCAAAATAGTACCAAATTAAGTTTATGAAGTCCTTGAAGAAAAACACTCTTGGTCCCTGACAGCAAACAGTTACAATTATTTTTCCCTGATATGTTAATATGCAAATCAAAATAAGTCTTGACATTCTTTAAAAATAGAGAAGTAAAATATAGCTTGTTCTATTTTCTTTAAAATCTTAATAAATTATTACAAACAACTGAAACTACCAGGAGGCAGTGGCTCCAAACATTTAATTAAGATCCCTTCTTCAGTAGCCTTGCAGTGGTGTCACAGTGACCTCTAGTGTACTAAGAGTGCAGAGAGAAAACTCAGAAAAATGTGAATTCCAAACGTAATGATTAAAATTGCATTTTTCAACAATGCTTCTGAACATTCATTGAGGCTGTACTCAGGGGTGGGCTGCTGGGGGTTCGCAGGGGTTCGGGAGAACCTCTTGCTAAGATTCTGTGTCATTTGGAGAACCCCCAAATCCCACTCCTGGCTGGCCCTGCCCTGCCCACCCCGTCCTGCCCCTCCCATGAGTCCCCATGTGGCCCATTTTGATGCAGGTAAGTGCAGGGCACACACAGAGGCTCAGGGAGTGGGGGAAATGGGCCTACAAGAAGTTCGGGAATAAAGAAATAAAGAAAACGGCCTCTGGAGCCTGGGGAGGCCGTTTTCGCCCTCCTGGAGGCTCAAGAAAAGCCTCCGGAGCCTGGGGAGGGCAAAAATCCCCCCCACCATAGTGCAGGAGGTCGACTAGGTCACACCCACCATGGCCATGCCCACCCAGCAACCGGGCAGAGAACCCCTTGCTAAAAATTTTGAAGCCCACTGACTGTACTCCAAGAATTTTTCCTCTCAATCCCAGCACCCACTCTGAATTCTTAGACTTTTCATTTTAACAAAGTAGAGAGTACAAGATTGGGAAAATTTGGCTTCTAACAAGATTTTTAAAAGGAAAACTGATAAAGATGGTTTTAGAACAGGAAAATAATTTTTGAGTTCTTACATTCTAATAAATTAAAGCTAAATTTAGAGAAAACTTGCTGAATTTAGTTTTTTATAAGTTTACAGCAATCTTAAATCTGAGCTTATGTTCAACCAAAACTACATGGTTATTTATCTCACCAACAAAGAGAAGCCGTTTATTTACTCATTTGTCAAATTTATATGGCTGTCTATCTCACACAAAGTGACTCTGGGTGGCATATAATAAAACCTACTATTAAAACCTACTCAAAACCAATTAAAAACAATTGAACAGTAATAATAGATTAAAGCAAAACCACAAGTGGGGAAATACCATGCATAATACAACCAATACATGAACTCCTTACCTCTAGGAGTTCCCCAGGCCTATTGGAAAAAAAACATGTTTTAAGAGTTTTCCGGAAGTCATTAAGTATGGAACTAACCTCACCTCAAGAGGGATGATGTTCCAGAGGGCAGGTGCTATTGTTGAAAAGGTTCACCTCTTAGGTACCATCAGATGGGACTCTCACAGATGGAATCCATAAACATCTCTCTCCTGCTAGACCTGATTAGATGCGTAGATGTAATTTAGAAGAGGCAATCCCTCAGATAACGTGGACCCATGCTATCTAGGGCTTTAAAGCTCAAAAACAGCACCTAGAATTTGATCCAGCAGCCAACTAGCAACCAATGCAGCTCACAAAGTAAAGATGTAACATCTGCCCTCTTAGGGGTACATATAACTGCCCATGCCACTGCATTTTGCACCAGTTGAAGCTTCCAGATACTGTTCAAGGGCATTTCAGTCTAGAGTGCATTACAATAATCCATACAAAGTATTTCCTGACCAGGGTATGAATACCTGTAGCACAGCCTCACAATCCAAGAACAAGCACAACTGGTGTACAACCCAAGCAGGAATTGTGAGTCCAGAAAGACCCCCCGTTTTCAAGTCAGATCTGTCTAGGGCAGTGCCACCCGATTCAGTACCAAACATGTTAAAGTCTCGGATCCAGAAGGCCCTAAAACCCAATCAGGATGAAGACTGACATTTTTGCGAATCATTTCCAAATATCTAAAACTGGGGAAATGTAAAGGGGAAATGGTCTTCAACAAATGTGGTTCTAGTGCGGGACCGCATTCTGCCTCATACTTCCCTTCGACTGGTGCGGGACCGCATTCTGCCTCATACTTCCCTTCGACCGGTTAGGGCCCACAGAGTTGGCCTCCTCCAGGTCCCGTCAGCCAAGCAATGCCGGCTGGCGGGCCCTAGGGGGAGAGCCTTCTCTGTGGGGGGGCCCCGGGCTCTGGAACCAACTTCCCCCAGAGACCCGAACCATCCCCACCCTGCTGGCCTTCCGAAAAGCCGTCAAGACATGGCTTTTCCTGCAGGCAGGGGGTTAGAGACTAATCCATCTGAGCTCTCCCCCGGGTATGTTTGGTGGATGGATGTTTTTTTGTAATATTGAATTTTTAATTTTTGTATTTGATTTTAATTATATTTATTGCTGGTTTCTTGTATCTTTTCTGCTGTACGCCACCCTGAGTCCCTCGGGAGTAGGGCGGCATATAAGAAAACCAAAATAAATAAATAAATAAATAAATAAATAAATAAATAAATAATAAATAAATAAATAAATAAATAAATAAATAAATAAATAAATAAATAAATAAATAAATAAATAAATAAATAAATAAATAAATAAATAAATAGTGAAATGATTTCAAGTAGAGAAGAGTCTATGATTCACTCAGGCAGGAGTCCAGGATGAAATGAATTATATAAATCTAGGCAAAGCTTCAGATAACCAAAATAACAAGAACTAGAAAGTTCTTGCCTGGACAGTAAACTATCATCCTAAGCTCGCTTAATATCTAGAAGGTCTGCCCAGACTGGCAAGAGGCATGCTTCACTAGAACTAAGTAGCAAAGCAAAGAGTGGACAATTGGGAATGTTAAAATGCTGGAATATCCAAGGCAATAATGAAATGAGAACATACACTAGCTTGCCTGCCTGCTCAGTATGGATCAGAGGTGGGTTCCTGCCGGTGCGGTTAATAGCTGTTGTTCGGCGCAGAGCCGAAGACGCTGCTGCCGTTCGCGGCGTGGGGGCTTTCCCCGGGCGCCGGCGCCGCCCGCATGGATGCCGCCAATTGCGTTCTTTTGCCCTCTGTGCGTGCGCAAAGCATTCTGCATGCGCAGAGGGCAAAAGAACGCAATTGGCGGCGTCCATGTGAGCGGGGAAATCGCCCGGGGAAAGCTCCCGCACCGCGAATGGCAGCAGCGTCTTCGGCTCTGCACCAAACAGCTATTAACCACACCGGCAAAAACAGGCAGGAACCCACCTCTGGTATGGATGTCCATCACACTGAGCCCATATAAAAATAAGGGAAATTAACTACATTGTGGATTCTCAATTTCCACTACTGTACATGAATTCTGTGCTAACAAAAAATATCAGCTCCAGGAAAAATTAGTTTGCGAAATTAAATAAGTGCCAAAGACAATTATTAGAAGAGCAAGAATTTAGTCCATTACTATGCAGCCTTAATATAAACAGTGACTGGAAACAAATGAGATTGCAAAGAATAGATTGGAACACTTGCCATCCCTTAAAGTCATCCTAGGCATTAAAGTAGAGCATGGGCATTATAAAATATATTACAGGAGTACAATAATGGTATAACAAAACCAAGGAACTGTAATTATAATTTGTAAGAATTTGCTTCCTACATTTTGAGAAAAGTTCAGATTAGGAAACAAAGGGAAGAGCTGTTTTCATACCAAGGTGTAAAAGCTATCTAATGCTTAGGAATAAAAAGCAGCCTATCTTGAAGCTGGCTCACAAATCTCGATATAGGATCAGCCTCAGCTGATGCTCTTTTATTCAGGATTGTGTCAAAAATCTAAACGTCATGATCAAAACTGATAGTCAATTCACAAGTTGATCACAGTGCAGCATCTCCACTCCTGGTCGCTGGCAGGTTCTGCAATTTATAAACAAACAGGAAAGAGCAGAGAATGTTGCTGTTTCCCAAACATACTGTATGTAAAATTTTAGACGGGTAATTAATCTATCTTGAATTAATTTTAGTAAATATGGCAGAAAATAAGAATACATATTATTGCTGTCATTCACCATCTTATTTTTAAATAAAACAGTTTTAGTGCAAGAAACCAAACCATTCAATATTTTAAATATTATGTTTGAAAGCTATAGTACATAGTATTTAATTCATAGATTGCAACATGGTGGGTTTTATCATTCCAAAGAGCCCATCTGATGATTAATTCTAGAATTTCAGGGTGCCAGTTTTTGCTAAATATTGCTGACTTATGCAGTGAATGTAGTTCAAAATAAAGCACTCACCATAATATTCATTAGCTTCACACTGACTTTGTTGCTCAGAAGTATATGATTGATTTCTCTTATCAACGTTGATACTCAATAGATGTAAATGTAAAGCAAACAGGATCTGAAACTGGTTCCCATGGCCAACCAGTAAACCACCAACTCTCTCATTCCATATGATTCCTTAAGCACAGTCAGAGGCTTTCCTGTGGTTAAATATTTCCTTTGAGCCCAGAGCCGCTGACATTTCCAGTTAACACCAACTTGAATTTGAAACCATTGTTTGTTATTGTCAAATTCTGGTTAGGTATGTTCTCTAAATCTAGAGTGACCTCTATACCCACCAGAGTAATTTAACATGGCATGTGAATTTCTGGGGGAGAAAAGCCTTAGGATTTGCCTTGTAACCAATAAAGTACATTAATTCTGAAAAGTAACATGGGAATATCCTTGATGAATGTTTATGCAACAATAATTACATTGCAAGTAACAGAAATTAAGGTTGAAGGCCTTTCTCATGATTGTTTTTCTTAAAAAGTTTACTTTCTCTAGTTGAAAAGGGTAAAACAGTTCTGGGAAAGGTACTCTCTTGAATGCCACAATAAAAAATACACAATTTTCTAATTGTTGTACTGCAGTTTTTAAACTATAATTTTAGAAATTGTCTGGCATGTGCTTGATTCACTGCATTTGGTCTCCTGCCTATTCTGCTTGTATTTGTAGTAAAACATATTAAATTGCATGTATACGTTTTTAAAATTATCTACAAATTTCATAATCACTGTCTCATAATTTCATTTCATTTCCTATAATCCCACAGAGAAACATTTCCTTTTTAGATTGTACCTGGTTAAAGCTGCAAGACACCGAGAATGTATTTTTAAAGGCTTTTGGTGGTGGTAGAATCCATTTCTATTTCCTCTGTTTTTATTGTCATGTTGCGTGAAGATGCAAGAACCATGATTAAATAGAACAGACAAGGCCTGAACTCGATTAGCAGCTATAGCAACAGAAAGATAGGCTTTTCCATCTGTACCTTAATGGCCCAAATAATTTGCTTCTTCAAAGACAGTCTGTACTCATCCCAGGAACAAATACAATTGGGAGAGATTTCAGGTTTTCTTCCGCTTGTTCCTTAAAAGGTATCTCCCCCCCCTGATTTCCTTTGAAATTATTATATATTGTAGATCTTAATGTAAAAATCCCAATATAATCCAGTCTAATTTGCAATCTCTACAGGTAAACCTTGCTTAATAACCACAATTGGAACTAGAATCTTGAACACTGAGCAAAGCGGTAGTTAACCAAGATGTCACATGATCTCCTTGCTCAGTGACCACAATCTTGACAATCCTGGTTACGGGCCAGTGGTGGGATTCAAAAACTTTTACTACCGGTTCTATGGGTGTGGCTTAGTGGGGTGGGGTGGCTTGGTGGGCGTGGCTTGGTGGGCATGGCAGGGGAAGAATACTGCAAAATCTCCATTCCCTCCCGATCAGCTGGGACTCGGGAGGCAGGGAATAGATGGGAGCGGGGCCAGTCAGAGGTGGTATTTACCGGTTACTACTCAAACTTTCCACTACCGGTTCTCCAGAACTGGTCAGAACCTGCTGAAACCCACCTCTGTTACGGTCTTTAAACAATCTTAACAGGTCGTTAATAGGACAGAGTACCAGGTAAGGAGCATGGGGTGCTTCAAGGGGGTGAGGAAGACCCTAGGAGCTCCGGTGCAGGCTGTATACAAGTCTCTCTCTACTCAGGAGCTGAAAATCCTCCCTGTCAAAATCCATACCCTGCAGCTGGCCATCCCCACCCCAAGGCACCACATGCTCCTTACTGTACCTTATTGTGCTGCCTCTCTGCTCAGGAGCTGAAAATCCTCCCTGCTTGAAAATTGAAGCAGGATTTTCAGCCCCTGAGCAGGAAGACACTCATGTGCAGCCTGCAATGGGCCTCCCCCCCCCCCCCGGCCCCAGGCACCCAATGTCCTTATCATGCTGCCTCTCCACTCTGAGGCTGTAATTTCTACCTGGCTGAAATCCTTCTTCGGTTTTAGCCATAGGCCTTTTCCAGCCAGCCCCCAGAAATAAGAATAGAATAGAATAGAATAGAATAGAATAGAATAGAATAGAATAGAATAGAATAGAATAGAATAGAATAGAATAGAATAGAATAGAATAGAATAACAGAGTTGGAAGGGACCTTGGAGGTCTTGTATTCCAACCCCCTGCTTAGGCAGGAAAGCCTACACCACTTCAGACAAATGGTTATCCAACATCTTCTTAAAAACTTCCAGTGTTGGAGCATTCACAACTTCTGGAGGCAAGCTGTTCCACTGATTAATAGTTCTAACTGTCAGGAAATTTCTCCTTCGTTCTAAGTTGCTTCTCTCCTTGATCTGTTTCCACCCATTGCTTCTTGTTCTACCCTCAGGTGCTTTGGAGAATAGTTTGACTCCCTCTTCTTTGTGCAACCCCTGAGATATTGGAACACTGCTATCATATCTCCCCTAGTCCTTCTTTTCATTAAGCTAGACATACCCAGTTCCTGCAACCGTTCTTCATATGTTTTAGCCTCCAGTCCCCTAATCATCTTTGTTGCTCTTCTCTGCACACTTTCCAGAGTCTGCACTCTTTCCAAGAAAGAATCCTCTTGTCTCTGGCAGCTGGCAGAAGATAACCCAGGCTGTAAATACTCCATGCCAAAATCCTACTTGGATTTTGGCAGTCAGCCCACAGAAACCAGGAGGAATCTTCTGGCCAGGCAGCAAGCTTGCAACCTTCCCTGCTGTCTTCCTCATTGATGTTCTAGGGAAGCTGGCATAGAAGATTGCAAGTGCGATTCACATGATCACAGGCTGTAGGCAACCATTTGTAGGTGCAAATGCTTTGCCAAGTATCCAGATTGTGATCATGTGATCACATGGGTATTACAATGACCATAACTTTGGGCATAAGTCATGAGTTTGGGCATAAGTCATAGTTTTGAATGGTTGCAGAACGATTGAGTGGGAATTATCTGTAAGTCATTGAGAGAACATTGACTAAAATTTATCATTTAAGTCAAAAATGACATGCTTCTAAGTAAACTGAGCTATTCAGCCCTTCATTTTGGAGTGCCATGCACATACCATCAGTCTACAATTTCTAACAAGAAGTAACAATTGTTCCAGGATAGCAGCTGCCGTTACAGAATCCTAGGAAAAAAATCTTCAAAATGTTGCCCGCTCCTGTAAATAAATAAATGCTGGATTGTGGTAGTTAACTGAATTCAATTCATATTCTGTTATTAGTTGTAGTACACCTAAAAAATAAACAGATTTTACCTAATTCACAATCTGTAACTCTTTTGTACAAATCAGATAGGAATCTATCCTAAATAAAACAAGCAATCTATGTCCTTAATTTCTCAATATAAAAGGCAACTTTGATCAGATAAAAACTAATTATCTAATCTGCTTGTTTTATTTGGTTCTATAGCCTATTTCTGGCAAATAAATAATCCCTTTCCCAGAATGTAATACTACATTTCTGTGAGCCAATCTTTGTACTGATAGGCTTACTGAATATTCTGTTGCTTGTTCTGAATTTTGTTAGATAATTAGACAACTCTGTGATCCATTGGGCCATTCTTGAAAAAGAAAAAGGTAGTGCAGTCTCATATGATCAGAAGAAGTCTAATTTTTTTTAACTCTCATCCAGGGTCTTGTGATCATGTAAGAAGAATATATATCATAAATAAACAATTTTAGTGGCAAACAAACTTCAATAATGAGTCAATATTTATTTACATAAACAGAATGATCATACTTGGGCGAAAAAGCATTTAGATGTAGCGACTTCCAATTTTCTGCCGGCTTCTCCATTAACTTTGGCAACTTGGCGGGAAATCACAATCATGTGACTAGGGGGACATCGCAACAGTCAAAACTTTGTGAATAAAACTGGTCTGTCACGGAAATTGCAAATCCACAGGAATAATGGGTCCCAGATTTTTTTATGCATTCTTTAAGTTAGCGGATTTTAGGTACCATGGTTCAAAAAACGTTATGAGGTAATGCATCGTTTGAGCAAACATGAGGAAACAAACAAATCAATAAACATGAGAGTTTTAGTAATATATGGTCTATGTCTGTTTGCATAGAGCTTTGGGTAATAAGAAATCTGAAATGTAGTGTTTGCTAATGTCTGTGGGCTGTTGAAAAATGATATGTTTGAGAGCGTGCATGAATAATAACCTTAATCTTGCTTGTCTAACTTTAACAAACTGCATGCAAAAATAATGGCACTTGAAAAATATTGATTCCATTGTAGAGCAGCTTACGTACACAGCCTATGTTGTACAATTTAAAAGCATAGTTAGATCTGCCCAAAATTTATAGCTGAAACTTTGCTAAGTTTAAATTTGATATTTTTGGTTAGTTGTTTTTGTTTCACTTTTACTGTAATATACTGTAGGATCTTTTTCTCAGTAGTAGTACATTCCTCCGATGAAATCTCTAATACCTATCATATTATAAAGAAAGTTATTCAATCTATAAGAAATGTACTTTTATGGATCCCCATCCATCCATCCATCCATCCACTATCCATCCATCCAATTTATCTGGCTGGCTATCTCACAGAAGCATTCCCTAACATCAAGGCTTTGGTATCAAGGCAGACAAATTCCACAGTTTAGGATGGGAGCTACTAACAGTATCAAGGGGAGGCAGTCACAAATTTTCCTTTTCTTCCAATTCTTTATGATGTCTGGAATGTGTATTATTATTATTGAGATCAGTATTAATATCACTGTGTATTTGGTCTTAATACTGCAGCTTGGTGAACTTTTCCAGGTATGGGGATTTCCGTGATTCTTGAAGTTCTCCTACTTCCTTTTGTATCAAGAACTGACCAGCGCAAATATTTTTTTTACTGGAGGGGGGAGGGAGTTTAACACATGGAATACATTCACATCTGCATCCAAAGACATGCAGCTGAACGTGTAGCTTCACCTATAATGGTAGCATGATACGTAAATCAATGTGAGTGAAGTTAAAAATGCACGTTTTTGCTTCCACAGTCAGAAGCTGAGCTTTAAAGAACGGGTGCGGATGGCTAGCCCGAGAGGCCAGAGTGTCAAGAACAGACAAGCTTCAGTTGGGGACAGAAGATCGCCAAGTACGGATATTACTGCAGAGGGCAGCCCAACAAAAGTGCAAAAGAGTTGGAGCTTCAATGACCGAACACGCTTCCGGCCTTCCCTGCGTTTGAAGAGTTCTCAGCCTAAGCCAATACCAGATAGTAAGACTTTTAAAACGTTAACTGTCTTATTCATTATATTTATGTCCCGCTATCATTTATTTTTTTTATTTTTTTATTTATTTATTTATTTATTTATTTATTTATTTATTTATTTATTTATTTATTTATTTATTTATTTGTCAGAATAGTAGTTGTTTGTATAAACATAACGTATGTACAAAAAAGTATCAATAAAAGAGGACAGTAGGACAGGGACAGTAGGCACAGTGTTGCGCTTATGCACGCACCACTTACCTCACAATGGTGAATAATCTTACCTCATAATGGTGAATAATCTTACCTCATAATGGTGAAGCCACCAAACATTGGTCCTAGAATAATAATGCTCCTTATTGTAGGTTAACCGAAGGTACAGACCCCAGCATGATACAAGGCAACCCACTTTTACGAAACATTTATTACAATAAGAAATTGATATGACGCAAATTTAACTTATTTCTCATTCCTGTGTTACGTTTTTTTAGTCATTGCACTGTAAACTATAGGTTTACAAGACATTGACTTACAACAGTTCATTTTAATGATGGTTCAAAGTTACAACGGCACTGGAAGAAAAGTGACCGATGACCATTTTTCACACTTGCACCATTGCAGCATCCTCATAGTCACATGATCGAAATTCAGACGCTTGGCAACTGACTCATGATGGTTGCAGTGTCCCGGGGCCACAAGATCCCCTCTTGCGACCTTCTGACAAGCAAAGTAAACGGGGAAGCCAGATTCACTTCACAACTGTGTTACTAACTTAATAAATTCAGTGGTTCACTTAACAACTGTGGCAAGAAAGATCATAAAATGAGGCAAAATTCACTTAAGGAATATCTCATTAGAAACAGAAATTAGGAGCTTAGTTGTGGTTGTAAGTCGAGGTATACCTTTCCACTGCAATCGGTTTCCTTTCTAGAGGAATGCTTTCCGGTGCTAACAATCTAACCCCTCTGTACTCCTAAGTATATTATTTTCCTAATTGTTTAAGTTGACCTTCATGCTATTTTCTCCTTCCTCCCTTGCTTGTGGATTCCAAACCCAGGACTGTTGTTCTCTCTTTTCCTGGTCTCACTTGCTAACAGCTAGCAAGGCTCTACTTTTAGCAAATGGTCATCAGTTACAACTGTTACATGATCCCCTTGGCTTCTCTCTGGGTTTTCTGTTGCCCATCATAGCACTTAGAGGTGGTCCTCAGCATAGGGCCATAATGGAGCCTGTTGTATGTCAGGACAGTTGTAAAACAGGTCGTGCACATGACTTGATTTTACAACATTTTTTGCAATGGTCATTAAGCAGAGTCTTAAGAGCAAATCCATGGTTCACTTTGGGTGTGGTTTTGCTGAAAAACCAGAAGTGCCAGCTTTTGGCAAAACCACTGTAAACGTGGTCACATGACTGTAGGATGCGGCAAACAGCCATAAATGCGGCCGTGTTACTGAGCACCTGAAGTCAGTTCACGTGACCATGGGGGGGGGGAGGTCAACCATTGGACCTTTGCAACTGGGTCATAAGACCCCCTTTTCAGGTAGGTCGCAACTTCAGTCAATGGCTACCTGTGCTGTGCATCTATTTTCTTTACCCTGATGCCATCCTCTCCCTGGCTTCTATACTTCAGTGCAAGGCCTTCCTGCAGCTCCTACCCACACCCTTGGGGGCTAGATTTTAAACTGAACAGAAATCCCTTCATTTTATTTTATTTTTTTGCTTGTTACTGCAAGTATGTAGTTGATGAATTATATCGCGTTTGTATGTACTTGCACTTGAAGCCATTATGGATTCTCCTGTCTGTTTGCTAAGGCATCTTTTTTCTAGGTTTAAAATAGCCTTTTTGATTTGCACTGGCAAGAGACTCGTGCGTACATTGCTGCCCGCCCAACATCAGTGTACTTTCCTCCTAATTCTGAGATAATTTCTTCACTCCTGATAGAACACAGAGATTTCTGAAATTCTTAGAGAATTATCATGCAGTTTTCTTTTAAGACCCTATTTGCAATCTACCTGGAGCTCAGTAATCACTTGTATTCACTTCCAAACACACTTTATATAATTGTACTGGATAACTCGTATTCTGAGAAAATGAAATTTTCCGTGCATATAGCAGAAAGCCAACTTGAGCACAAGCAATTTGAAATCTAAGAATGCATAGATGTGTACAAATTTATTTGGATCTATCTCCTAAATTTTTATACACCATGATGGCTGTTACCAAAGTTGACCTCAATTAAGTATCTTCAAGAAAGTAAAGCCATAGAGGCAACTGTATTTGAAGAAACCCAGCTCATCAGTGGTGGGTTGCTTGCCGGTTCGGACCGGTTTGCCCGCACCAGTGGCGGAAATTTGCACCCGCTCGCCGAACCGGCAGCAATGGCCGGCTGTCCACGCCCCCTTGCAAAAAAACCTCTGTGCACTTCCGTCGCGATACGAACTGGTAGGGAAGGTAAGTGGAACCCACCCCTGCAGCTTATATCCTATGAATGGAACAGTTATTACTTAGTTGTCCCTCTTTAGATCAAGGTTTAAGGAACATTTTTGTTTCTTTAATTCTAGGTTTTCTTAGGAGAAATTATGTTTGGGCCTTCAGCCCTATATCATGATCTATCATAGAAAGCTGCACTAGGTGAATTCTCACCTAGAAGTGGCGTCAGGGTTCAATCACATAAAGCAGGGATGTCAAACTCAAAGCCTGTGGGCCGGATCCGTCTTGGCCGGCAGGGTACTGCAGGAGGTATCCATCCCGGCTTTCCCGCCCCCCACCCAACCCTAACCCTGCCAATCCGTGGAGGAGAACTACAATGCTGATCCGGCCCTCAAAGAAATCCGATTGGACACCCCTGACTTAAAGCCTGTGCATGCTGGGGATAGCTGTGATATTCCTAATGCACAGAAGGCAAAAACTCACCCTCTTCCCTCATGTGATTATTTCACATGTTATGAATAATCAGTTGGATGCTGCTTTGACATCTGTATGAGAAAGTAAGCTGAAACATCTTTCCGATAAGGAAGAATTCAATTTAAAGTCAAATAACTTTTTCAAAATTATATCTTACAACAAATGCAAAAGGTTCACTTTAAAATCTTTTTAAAATATCAGAGATTTAAATATGACAAGTCATTTGGAATTCTTTATGCTTCACAGTCTACTGTTGTAACAAATCATGAAGAACTGATTATAAAAATAATCTGTAGAAGTCCAACATCTCAACCTTTTTGTAATAATCAACTTCTTTCTAGATTGTTTTGAAAGGACTATAAAAACATATCACTATCTCTGTTGGCATGGCCTTTTCATTCCTTACTCTATTCTAGCTGAACATTTTTGAAGAAACTGGAATACTTTAAACTGCAGTCTTTTGTAATTAATTCTTTTGAGGCTCTGTCATCCATTATTTTCCAGGACATATTTAAAAACACAGCACAAGAAATTAATTCAGTTTGTGTTGTTAGTTGGCCACATTTACTATTAAAACATTGGAAAACTAAGATGTGTCTTTCTTTGGCTCAGAAGTATTGAAAAGTGTGGGAGATGGAACTGGCTAAACAAATAAGCTGGTTAAAGGATCCTCATGAGTCTTTTAGAAAAAGATTGTTTTACTCATATTTTGTCTCCAATTCTTTAAACTCGATTAAAAGGATAATTCTTCATTTATTACTTTTAATTTTGTATCCTTGGTATTCTGAACAGAAATAATGCATATAGATGTTGGTGTTTCTATTCTATATACCTCCAGTGACAATGTTGGAATTTTACTTTTCTATTTCGGGAGGTTGTTGTTTAGCATGCTTTTTTTATTTTAGCTTTATTTCAAATGTAAATAAAGAGGAGGCTTTGCGAAATGGCTATTTCTAGATGATGGTCCAACACAATCAAATGGATTTCACTCTGTTTGAAATACAGTATGATTTGGGGGGCATCTGAAGTGATAGCAGTGATGACCAATGCTTCTTATTAGCTAAAAGTGACATGGCAGATGTCCTTTAATCTCATCTATTGCAAGATTTCTTTAGTTCAAAATACTGGTAAAGAGCTGTTAAAAAAGTATGATTGTGTGTTTCTTTATATTATGCAGTGTCCCCAATCTTTTGGATCCAGTGAGTACATCTAAAATTCTGGATTAACAACAAGGGCAGCTACTGCTGAGGAAGTGGCTCAGGAAAGTCAAGAAAATGGCCACAACCACATGATTGAAGCCCCACCTTTCTTTTTTATATTTGATGTTTATTTTAAAGGATGGTGCTTTCACTGCACCGTCACAAGAAAACATCGTGACTTTTGTTTATCCTCCTCCATGCCTCTGTTAACATACATGCACACACCACAAAACCATAGAGGTTAAGCTTGTGAGGTTCAGAAAAACACAAAGTGCTATAAAAGACATGAAAAAAATATATGTACAATACTTGTATATATATTTATACATATATACAGTATAGGTAAATTAAAATTACAAATCTTAACCCTCTTTCACACTTACTGGGCCAGTCAGTGATGGCAAACTTTTTTTGGCTCAGGTGCCAAAAGGGTGTGCGCACGCGCAATAGTGTGTTATGCCCACACCCCATTATGCCCACACCCATAATGCAATGCCCTCCCCCCCACACATGCGCACAACCCACAAGCTGCCCCCCCACGCATGCGCACAGGCCTCACTGAAGCCTCTGGACTTCCGGTAGGCCCGTTGGGCTGTTTTTCGCTCTCCCAAAGCTTCAGGAAAGCCTCCTGAAGCCTGGGTGGACTGAAAAACAGCCCAACGGGCCAACTGGAAGTTCGGAAAAGAACTTCCGGTTGGCCCATTGGCCCGTTTTTTGCCGTTTCGCTATTGCTATAAAGTTTAGGTGCTATTGCTATAAAATTATATAAAATAACTAATTAAATTATATGGCATAAGTGTCTGAGAAGATATGTTTATAATAACATTGTTATAAATTTTGAGATTTCTCGTATCACTTTTTTCAGACCTTGTTTTTTTTTAACATTGACAAATAAAGAAGAATAGATTTGTCAAGTTAATTGGCCATTTGTGACCTTTAACTTCAGTCTAACATTCATCAGGTGATGCTTTCTGACAATTTTATCAGGAAACAAGCTCAGCTGTTACATTTCTGCATGTTATTCTGCTATTAAAGGTAGAAGAACAGAATTTTAAAAGGCCATATCTAGATATAGTGTACTTTAATTGTTCTCTTTTTTCATCATCTCAGAATTCTCATTACTTCTTCATGTGCTTTATCTTATTTGCTAATGTATGGTTGTTTAGATATAGCTGAAATTACATTCCATCATCATTCATGATGCATGGGAGGACTAAACATTGTAGAATGACAACATCTGAAGGGCCACAAGCCTTTCCCCCATGCTAAGGAAAAATTACTCTAAATAATTCAGTTCTCTTCAATTCAAAATAATCTCAGTTCTGCTTCTTGACTGAAGCTACCTGTCCAGGAGAACTCCCAAATGGCACACTGGATCTGAGCAGGGAAGTACGAGGGTGAGTCAAAAAGTAAATCCATTTTCTTTATATCAGGTGAAGTTTTTGATAAAAATACCTGAAATTTTTCCCAGTTATAAGTGATTTTATCATTTACGTTCTGAAATATTTTGTTTCTTACTTTTCAGGTTTGTAGACTCACAAGGAAAATTCAAAATGGCTGCCCCTTTAGAGTTGCATCAAAAACAAAGAGCAGTGATTGAATTCCTTGTTGCTGAGGGGGAAACCCCTGTGAACATTCACAGACGATTACAAAATGTGTTTGAGGACAATACTTTAGATTATAGAGGGTTTGAAAGAGGGTTTGAGAGGCAAACATTATTCCAGTGACGAGGAAGTGAAAACTTCAGTGAAGAAGTGGCTCAAAGAACACTCAACAAAATTTTACGAGGCAGGGATACATGCTCTCATTCGAAGGTGGAACATTGCTATTGAGAGAAACGGTGACTATGTTGAGAAGTAGGGATGTGATCCACAGAGGACCAGCTTCATTTTGATGTATGCTACATGTTCCTGTGTTGGTAATTATACCAGTCCTAAAGAAAATGGCATTACCTTTTGACTCACCCTCGTAGAACTCTTCCAGAGCCAAAAGTCAAAAGATCCCAAAACCAACAACCATCTTGCTAAGGTTAAGCTGAAGCATATTCTTTCTTTATACAGGTCCTCACTTCCTCCAAACACTGGGACAGAATCTTGCCAGAGATACACACTTCAGAATATTGATGATACTACACCCTTTGTTGATAAAGAACCTCCCCCAGTAGCTTCATACAGATGTTAAACAAAGAGAGTATAAGAAGAGGGTAGAGCCCCGAGACACCACACGACACAAACAAGGACTAGATTGCTCCCCTCTAAACATCAATTGAACTAGCCCCAGTGTTGTTATCCAGTCAAGGAGGGACAAATTGCCCTATAACAACCATATAACCACCTCAAGGACCCTGTCCCCTTTTACAAGTCAAACTCATTCCAGATCATTGAGGTCAACTCCATAGGGTTAATGGAGCCCTTGAAAATGTCCAGAATCTCAGGGATAATCATAGTCACTCAGCCACCTCTACTCCAAGGTCATGGCCAATGCCACACTCAACGTCTGTATGGGAATAGTTTAGACAGAGGACACATTCACCCTGTGCCTAATTCAGTCTCCGTAATGCATGTGTTAGGTCAGTGCTCTTGTCCATTATTAAATCATGGATGAAGTGTGCATTTGTAGAGGGCATCGCCTTAAAGAACTGGAGGAAGAGCCTCCACCAAGGCAACAGTCAGATAAGTGGAGGTTAAGCCCTTTCCAAGGAACTAATTTGAGAAAAAGTCTCAGACAGACCGCTCCCTAATTCATATAAAGTGAGGGTGAGGAAAGCCCATTCGGACTTTGAAGATTCTGTTGTGTAGTGCTGACATACATGGCATTAGGTTTTTCATCTGCTCTACCTTACAGAGCCAAGAGCCTTATTAGAGACTGAGCTGGCATTCAGCAGAATAACCCAGAGCTCAGGGCCACCTAAAGCTTGACGACTGGGCATTGGAAGCGAGTGAAGAGGGCAAGAACACAGTACCACTACATGACAGTGCAACATCATTCCCCCTCACTGCTACCATGTATCCCATTGTACATCACCATTGCAATGTTCCAGTCTGCCTCCAACCTCCCCAGTATATTGATTCTTCTCAATATCTCTTATTTCTCCTGCCAGGTCTATACTTCATTCAGTGCTCACACTCTCTCCATAGGCTAGACCAGTGATGGCGAACCTTTTTTCCCTCGGGTGCCAAAAGCGCGCACGCGTGTGCTAGTGTGCGTCTGCGTGCCCACACCGATAATTCAACATGCCCCACCCCCCTGCGCATGCGTGCATGACCCCCCTACGCTGCCCTGCCCCCATGCATGTTCGCACGATGCCCCGTGCTCCCCCAATTCCTGACTTCTGGTGGCACGCGTGCCATAGGTTCGCCATCACGGGGCTAGACAGTTAGGCAACTATATACTTCGGACTAACACTTAACATTTATGATGTTTCTCTACTCAGTATACATTAATTGTGACAATTGTCAGTTTACAAGATGAAAATTCTGAACAATTTTATATCTGCCTTTCACTATTAAGTAAAAAACAGAATATCATTATATATACACTTAGCATACCAAGCTCGTTCATACAAGTTAAATGGCATATATTGTAGGCATTTTGGGTGTCCACTAGATTTCATCACAGAAAGGTTCATTTATTGCCACATTGCTCATATTTGTCCTGGAAAGAGCCTCTCTTATACATATGGACTCAGTAGCAGGAGAGAAAAATTGATTTTCCTTAAGAACCTTTTTGCTCTGTAGCCACATCATGCTGTGCAACATGTTCCCACACACTTCTTGATGAATAGCTTCCAGAAAATTGGATTACAGAATGGAAAGGGATTATGTAGGCGGACAATAATCTCTTCTGACTTTTGTTGAAAGCCTTTTAACTAAGTATCTAAATTACCATGTAAATGTGAATTCCACTATATCCTAGTGAGCACTCTGCCTCTAAGTGTTAGTCATGTAGTTTCCATGCTGAGGACTAGACTATGGAAAAATAAACAAGGAATCGTAGAAGGAAAGCTCTTATCTGTCTTACTGAAGCCTAGAAAAGTCACAAACCAACAAACAGGAAACAACAATGTAGACCTTTTTTATTTTTTATTTTAATAAAAATGCTTTATTAAAGAAGGCAGAATAAGCAAAAGCAGATGAAGAAGGCACTAATTGGGGTAAAAAATAAAGTACATACGGTAGTACATAAATACCTTCTTGATTACTGGTTCTAATAGGTACATAGTAAAGCCTTTTACATTTACCCTTTCAAAAATAAATTAAGTAATAGAGGCAAGATAAAATCTAAAAATATACATTTTATTTATTTATTATATTTTTTTCATCCTGCCTTTATTACTTTATAAGTAAATCAAGGTGGCAAATATGGCTAATATACCTTCCTCTCTTATTTTCCCCAACAACAAGCCTATGAGGTGAGTTGGGCTGAGAAAGAGTGACAGGCCCAAAGTCATCCAGTTTCATACTAAAATGTATGTCAAAATGTATGTATGGGTAAGTCCTATATTGCTATGGGTGCACATAATATTATCTGTACTTTGATGATAGTCGCATATTATGTTTCAGGGTGTAAGTGGCAATGAAAAAGACGATTTTCAGGAAAACTCTGCCTTATTCTGAATGAATGTAATTTAGGAGAGAGAGAGAAAAATCTTCTGTGAGGTGACATGAATGAACGGGTGGGAATGAGATGAAATGAAACAGCAAAAATGTGTCACCTGTTTGGAACTCCAAGAATGAATGACAATGATGCTTAGGAAAAGCTCCGTTCTGAATGCATGCTTTAAGCTTAACTCTATCTATCTGTACATGGGAACACATAACAAAATAATGAATTGAAAAACATGATGGATTTTATTGTTTCTCATGAATAACTGACAGAATGCCTGAAGGACAGACCAACTTTTAGTAAAATTCAAAAGTGCATAGTAATATTCATACAAACAGAAGCATGCACACAGTTAAGGGAAGATACGGAAACAGGGAAAGTGTAGGAGGGGAAAATATGAGCCCTGCATGAAAAAAAAATTAGAATATTGATTAATTTTCTAAAGAATAAATGCAAAATGAACATAAGAAAGGTTATGGAACCTATTTGGAACAATGTGAAAGTAATTATTTTAGAAAATACCATTGAAGTATGTAAAATTATGCTGCAGAAAGTTTGGAAATGAAGCTTGTTGGAATGTTGAAATAGAGGAAAAAATGTATACAAGGACCTGATTGCTATAAATGTGAGGATGAGGAAAAGGTGCTATCAATATACCCAAAATGAACTTGTGAAGAATGTAGTCAAAAAATAAAGTATGCTTATGATTAAAGTAGGCGAAGGAAATGCAGAAGGAAATTGATGTAAATTAAAATTGATTTGATTTGAACGTAGATAAAAAGTGCTAAAGAGCAAGCATCCAGTAGATAAATGGAATAAGATATCAAATATATAAAAATATGAAATGGTTTGGGTTGAATGAATGCTTGAAGGCCTATTTTAGAGATTTGTATCAGAATGGTAACTAAGGCCTGAATTAAAACAAATGTTAGTATTTAGGAGACAATGGAGATGAGGAAATGATAACGGGTGTGATAAAACCAGAGCAGATGAATTTGTGTCTCTTGGTAGAATGTTTACTAAAAATGGGGAAATGTAGAGACAAGTTAAGGCATGCAAAAGCTGCTAGAAAGGAAGTGACTAGGTCCTTTGCGAGGAGAAAATATTTGTTTGCAAATAAGAGCATGCTTCTGCCAATGCCTGCAAATAACAGCATGATCCTACCTGCACATCCCTAAGCATGGAAGGACTGATGATCTGCTCATTACTATCATGCCCACTGGATTTATCACTGCCACCGAGGTCCTGGTAGCCTTCTGGCCACTGAATGGGGATTACCGATTTTCTGACCTCTTGAATTATCTCCTACTTAGTCTCACTTTCCATCATGTATTGCCATACCACATACCAGGGGTGAAATTCAAAATTTTTCCCTATCGGTTCTGTAGGTGTGGCTTGGTGGGCATGGCAGGGGAAGGATACTGCAAAATCTCCATTCCCACCCCACTCCAGGGGAAGGATACTGCAAAATCCCCATTCCCTCCCCACTCCAGGGGAAGGATACTGCAAAATCCCCATTCCCTCCCCACTCCTGGGGGAAGGATATTGCAAAATCTCCATTCCCACCCCACTCCAGGGAAAGGATACTGCAAAATCTCCATTCCCACCCCACTCCTGGGGGAAGGATATTGCAAAATCTCCATTCCCACCCCACTCCTGGGGAAAGGATACTGCAAAATCTCCATTCCCACTCCAGGGGAAGGATACTGCAAAATCCCCATTCCTTCCCCACTCCTGGGGGAAGGATATTGCAATATCTGCATTCCCACCCCACTCTGGAGCCAGCCAGAGGTGGTATTTGCCGGTTCTCCGAACTACTCAAAATTTCCATTACTGCTTCTCCAGAACCTGTCAGAACCTGCTGAATTTCACCCCTGCCACATACACATCCAGATTATATCCATGCGTGTCCTTTGAATAAATTGTAAGGAGGAAGCCTAAAAATCAGATCAGGTGTGCTTTTTCCTGTCACTTAATTTATCTTGACAGGAGATTAATTTAGGCACATAAATTTATGTAGTTTGGCATCACAAATTAGGAAAAAGAAAGGGGCAGAAGAGAAGCCGGTGGGGGGGGGGGAGTAACCTCTTAAATGTTCCTAGTGTACTCATGTTGTATGCTCTTGCCATCCATTCTCACCATCTGTTGCAAAATCCCATAATACAGTGCTCAGTCAGTCTTTCAGAGAAAAGATCGGATGAAAGACGGATAGTGAGAAAAATAGGAACTAACAGGTCAGTCTGTTCCCAAGAGGCAAAACCTAGAATCTTTTTCTTCTCCCTTTTTTTGGCTCTCTCTCTCTCTCTCTCCTTTTTTTAGACTTACGGTGTGATATCACATCTTATCTCTCAGATAATCCCTCTCATTTATTTTTATCCCACTTCTTCATATGACAGATGGCATTGCCCCTTTTCTCATAATTTCTCTACCTGTCTCTGCTGGCTAAGAAAAGCTTTCTGGCATATCATCCATCCATCAATCACTAACCATAATACAATTTAACATGCATATCTCTCTGCCAACACCTTTTATTTGGGAACAGGACATTCCCAAGTACGCATTTGACATATTATGGCCTTGCAGTGCTTCAGAGTGCAGGGGGGCATAAATGCAGCACCTGTCTGCAACTTTTTACAGAGCAACATATAGCAGCTGCAGTGGGCTTACAGGAAAATGAAGTTTTAGATTTTAATTAGTGCATAATTAATGCCAACATCTGGTAGCCCTCATAAAACAAACAAGTAGATTGATAAAGTAATAGTTCTGTATCTAGAGTGATATTTCTTGATTACCAATACTTTTGAAAGCACAGCATTAGGAAATGAAAGAACATTAATAGTTCCAAAATTATTGCCAAAATTAAACTGCAAAAGATATTACTGAAAATAAATAATGCATACATAAACTAAGTTAGGCAGGTTTAATATGTTCACCTGCAAGGAAACTTTCTCCAACCTTGCAGCCTCCAGATATATTGGACTTCAGGCCCCATAATTCCTAATGACAGCTGAAATTTCATGCATCTGGAACGCACCACATTGGAAAAAGCTATCATAAGATACTTCTTATCATGCAGTGTTGACTGTTACTGGGTATATAATTATGAAAAATATACAATGTATATGCATACTATATAAAATTGTGTTAAAATATATATTGGAGAAGTAGAAAATTTCCAAAATTCTATTCAAGAGATACTTTCCATGTCTTACAGAAGCCCTGTAATTGCTATAAGAAACATCAAATAGAGTTTATAGCAGCAACTCTGACAGTGGGTACTAAATCCCAGACATAAAATAAGGGTATTCATAGTCATAGAGAAATTATTAAATATAAAGTCATAGAGAAGTTATTAAATATAAAGGGGATAATTTAATGAGCTCAATATTCTCAATTTTTTAATAGTTTTAGAATTCTCCAGGGTTTATCATAAGTACTTCTAGTCTCGTATTACATAGAAAGGTGCACAAGCTGATGTGTTTTAATGAAAGTTTCCGAGTCATAGCAGGGAAATGCTTTAGAAATTGTGAAAGACTGCTCATTTGTTAAACAATTAGATTAAACAATTAAAATATATTTATGAAACTCTAGGACAGGGACTGCATTTCCTTCTGCTGGTTTATATTATTGTCACTTCAAATTTTTATCATTGAGACTGGAGAAATAAAATAGCTGTAAGCCACACTCTCCTCTGGAAGTTCAGGAGTTGTGAGGGCCTAGAAATTGTCTAGCCAAGCTCAAGTGCCAGTAAATCAATGCCACCAAGATGCTAGATCCAAAAAATTACTTATGCCATTCTCTAGGTTCCAAAGTGTATAAAAGGAGGCTGAAAAGTGTTATTTTTGAGAAACCACTTCAATCTCTGCCTTGTAAAGCTCCCACCAGCAAGTTACTCCCTGGCATGCCTGGTATCATGACTCTGATTCCCAGAAAGATTATTTTTTGCCAGGGTCCTGGCCCTTCAACTTTGTGCTTCTTTGCCATTCAACTATTTCATAGCAGAAACTAGTGTTGCGGGCTCATAGGCAAATCAGAATGGAGTTGTAGAGCTGAAAGAAGTTGCAGATATTCCTTCTGTTTCAGCTTCCTTGCCACTCTGAGCCCTGCATCACAACATCATTGTTGTGCCCATCATTGTGGAATGGAAATTCACACTAAACTGAATTTAGCAGTGCCATCAAGGTTGATTATGACTAGCTAAGATTCTGCCTTAATCACCTTTGACTTTGGCTGTTCCCATAGCATTGTTCAAATGTGTACGATATTTATAATTTGTGCTAAGAATATAGGCTAGACCAGTGATGGCTAACCTTTTTCTCATTGTGTGCCAAAAGTGCGCGCGCATGCTGGCACCCATAATGCAATGCGGCCCCTGCACATGCACGTGCCCCCATGCTCCCCATGCCCCCCCCCAGCACATGCACGCGCCGCCCATGCCCCATTTTGGGCCTAGAAGGCCTCCCTGCAGCCTCCTGGGACCAAAAACGGGCAGTGGGGGGTGCGCCACGCACACACACATACACTGCCCCTGCCCCCTGCGCATGCACACATGACTTCGACTCCCACACATGCGTGCGCGACCTCCAACGCATGCACGTTCATCTACCGCATGCACCCCACGCATCCCAAAAATCAGCTGGCCAGCAGGAGGTGCATGTGCGTGCATGCGCAGTGGAGCTGAGCTGGGCGACAGCTCACGTGCCCGCGGAGAGGGCTCTGCATGTTAGCTGTGGCATGTGTGCCATAGGTTCGCCATCACGGGGCTAGACTGTTATTTACAGCACGGAATGCTTGATTTTAAAAAAACATACTACATTCAAACACATATTCCAAAGCTCAATTCTTAAAAAATAAAAATCATGATTCAAAAAGTATGTTTCAAGGTGTTACAAAAGTACATGTATGAATTGTACATGCATATGGACTCCAATGAGAGAGGCAGGTATTATTGCCGGTTATTAATGTACCTGCAGTCATATCTCTTCCTAGCCCCCAGGCTTCCTAGGGTACATTTTTAGATTTTATATTTTAAAACCTTAAACATTTTAAAACCTTAATCAGAGTACTGGCTGGCTACAAAAGCAAGGTCTTCTCTTAAGGCATCACCCATTTGTATGTCTACATTGGTCACATGCATCTTAGGAAATAAACACATTGGAGGTCTATGGAAATTCTCAGTCATCCAGGTCATGGTTGTCCCAAAGGTACTTTTTCAAGAGGCAACTGGACTTTCTGGTTTTTCTATGAAGACGTTTCGCTTCTAATCCAAGAAGCTTCTTCAGCTTCAAACACACTGGAGGATAGCATCCCAGTGCTTTGTTTGGAAGGATATTGAGTGCCCAAAATGAAGACAGATAGACAAAAGCTAACATTTTCAGAGGATGATATTCTTTTGAATCATATAGTCCATGAAATTTGACATTTGGACAATGTAACTGAATGCTCTGTGTTCTTATTATGGCCAAAAGATTGATAGCGCAGCACTGGAAAGATAAATATATGGCTCCATTTATTTAATGGATTGAAGAACCCAATTGCACTTGCCACCTATGAATGGATTGCCTATAGACATTTATACAGATAAGTATAATGAAATACAGGACTCATTTATACAGAATACAGTTGGTTAAAAAAAGACAGTCATATTAGAAATATATACTTATTTGAATAATATTTGCATTAGACAAATACATATAGAATTGTCACTGTTGTTGTTATAATGACATATATATTTCTTTGTTGCATTTCTTTCACTTTTTGTTAAAGCACTTTTTGGTTTTCTTATCTCTTTTATTCTTTTTCGTGTTCTTTTTTTGTGTTATTATCAACAAGCAATAAAAAATACTTTAAAAAAAAAAAGACAAGGTAACCTTGTGTACCGTGCAGTAAAGAGCTTCCTGGAGGCTGAAGCAGGACCTAGTGAACAACCTCATCCATATTCTGGCAAACAGTTTTTTCATGCGTGCGATTATAGCAATCATTGTATGAATAGACAAACCTTTCCCACAGCATCACAGCCAGTTTGTTTTAATTGCCCGCAAGTATTTTCTCAAAATTTCAAATGTGCCTGCTGGCCTGAAAAGCTGCTTAATTATGCAATACAGTAATTATGCAGCAAAACATCACAGGCATTCAAAATTTCAGCTTTGCTGTGTGCAAAGTGGGCCTTTTTGATTAAATTGTGTATCATCCACTCTTTTCTAACAGCGTTTAATGGGTTTTTTCTTGACTAGAACCGAATGATGAGGCTTTAAAGATTTGTTTATGGATAAAGGTATGAGAAGAAGAGAGTTTTGTATTTTTAGAGAAAGGGATAAACTATGATATTATAATTAAGAGGAGATGAAATTAATTTGTGGGACATCATTTGAAGGGATTAAATATTAATATTTTCAATTAGTTTTTTTTCCTAGTAGCTCTTAATGGAATTTTTCTTGATTAAGTTTGAATGATGAGATTTTAAAGATTTATTTATAGATACGAAATATGACATGGGAATAAAGTTTTAGAGAAAATGACAAGGTATTGTGTAAAGTGCAGGAAATAATTATGAATGGCTTGTTTAAAGGATGGATGGATGGATGGATGGATATTTCTGGTAGCTCTTAATGGACTTTTGTTTATTAAGATTGAAAGATGAAGTTTTATTGCCAATAGATAAAAGATGAGATTATAGGATGAAGAGAGTTTTTGTTGAAATATTAGAGAATGTATTAAGTGTATAAATATTTATACTTATCTTAATTAAGGGAAAGGGTTTTTTTCTTTTCCTTTTTATATATTTTCCCTTCCCCTCCTTTTCCCTTTTGCACTTTCTATTTTTCTTGTTTATGTTCTCCTTTGTATTAGTTTTCTACCTGTAATTTTACACTTCAATAAAAATTATTTAAAAAATCTCAGCCTTGCATATATATTTTAAAAAGTGACATATATGAGAGGTAGGGAAATTGGTGGGAAAAGTGGTTGCACTGTAGCTCTAGGTGGTCTTGGATGAAATGGATTATGTGAACCCTTTCCAGTCAGGTTTCAAGCGATGTTATGGGACAGAAACAGCATCTCTTGAGGCATATGGGCAGTTTAGAAACATGATAAATCAATCAATCATAGGTTGCGCTTGTAAATGGTCTCTGGCGAAAGCATGATGGGGGTAGTGCATCCATTATTGATCTCCTTAACCTCTTAGTGGCTTTCAGTACCATTGACCATAGTATCCTTTTGAGCTGACTAAGGGGTAGTCAGTTGGAGCTGGGTGGCCCAGTATTTCACTGGTTCAATCCAGGGGTGAAATCCTCCCGGTTCGCTCTTACCTGTTGGTCGCCGCACAACCCAACAACCTGGTGGTGTTCGCAGCGCGGGGCTTCCCCCGCCCGCTTCCCCCGCCCGCCTGTACGCCGGCATCTGAGTTCTTTTGCCCTCTGCGCAAGCAGAACGCTTTGCGCATGCGCAGAGGGCAAAAGAACACAAATGCCGACATCCAGGTGGGTGGGGGAAGCGGGTGGGGGAAGCCCCGCGCCGGGAACGCCACCAGGTTGTTGGGCTGTGCGGCGACCAACAGGTAAGAGCGAACCGGGAGGATTTCACCCCTGGTTCAATCCCTTTCTCCAAGAGCCAGTCCCAATCTCAGTTGATAGGGAGCAAGCAGTCCAGCCCTTGGCCACTACTTTGTGGAGTACCACAGGGCTCACAGTCTCTGTTCCTTTTTAACATCTACATGAAACTGTTGGACGAGCTCATCTGACATCATGGGATGGAATGTCAGTATGCTGATGATACACAGCTTTATCCCTCCATCCCCCGGGATCCAGGCAAGACTGCCATTTTTCAGTGCCTGGAGGCTATAGGGGTCTGGATGGGGGGAACAACAGGCTTCAGGTGAACCCTGGCAAGACAAAATAGCTTTGGGTGCAAAGGACCTTAGGATCCAGTTTATCATCTTTAGTTCTGGATGGGGTTGCACTACCCCAAACAAACCCAGAATGCAACCTATGGGTTCTCTGGCACTCGCTACTCCTGCTTTAAGAGCAGGTGGCAGTCATGGCCAGGAGGACCCTTGTGCAAGTTTGTTTTGCCTGCCATTTGCACCCTTAATGGATTAGAAGGACCTGTGCATAGTCACTTATGCCCTTTTATTTCCTGGTTGGATTATTGCAATGTGCTCTACATGGAGCTATCCTTAAAGAGCAGTCGGAAGTTACAGCTGATATAAAATGCAGCAGTTTCTATAACACCATTGTTGTGCAAACTGCATTGGTTACCAGTTTGCTTCTGGGTCCAATTCAAGTTGTTATTACCTTTAAAGTCAGAGGTGGTATTCAGCCGGTTTGGACTGGTTCGGGCGAACCGGTAGTGGCCATTTTGACCAGTTCGGAGAACCGGAAAATACCACCTCTGGTTGGCCCCACCCTCCCGCCCCCGCTCTTCCCTGTCCTATATTCCCTTTGTTTTTAGCTCAGCTGATTCGCGTGGCAGAGCGGATTGCCACGCCTCAGCTGAGCTAAACAACAGCTCAGCTCACCAGCGCTGACACCGAGGGCGGTCTTTGAGTGCTGCCACGTTTTCAAGCAGCGCGTGCGAGCCAAGCGCGCGCTCACATTTTTGGTGCTGCTGGGCGAACCCGTAGGTAAATTATGTGAATCCCACCCCTGTTTAAAGTTCTATATGGCTTGGGTTCAGGGTATCTGAGGAGGCGTCTCACCCCAATGGAACTAACTTGCCCCAACTGAGCCAGTGGAAAAGGCCTGCTACAGACCCTGTCTGCTAAGGAATTCCTGCCCTGTCGAACACACTGCACTGGAGGTGAAAACTGCCCCCATCCTTTCGGCCGTCTCGAAGATTATTAAAACTTGCTTTTTTTGCCACTTGGCTTGGAGCTTGAGGGGCGCTGGACGTGGTTGACAGGGTAAGACTTCATGCCTGGACTGTCCCTGCAACTTTATTGTTTGTAATGAAACCCTTTCATATTACATTGGTTCAGTTTCCCTTACTGTATTTCATATATATCTGATGCAATTATTAGCTTTGTTAATATAGATTTGCATTCTGTAGCTATACATACTGTTTATGTAATTTTTTTTCTCTTGAAGCTGATGCCAATCTTGGTGCTGATGACTTATATGATGAAAGAGGATGTCAGTGTGATGTATCAGTAGAAGATCTAACTCCAGCACTTAAAACAGTTGTCCGAGCTATCAGGTAAAAAAAATGCATACTTAAGACGCACTCCGGTTGATCTCATTAGCATAGTCTAATACTACATGTAAGACTTTTCAGAAACAGATAATATTAACAAAAGAACCGAATGAGGTTGGACAAGACATGACCTTTAAGTTCCCTTCCATTGCTAAGAATCTGTTATTATATAATGTACTGAACATCACTTACACATTTATGTGGAAACTAAATTTACTATATATCAGACCTGGGCACTTTACAGCTTCCCAGACCATATCCAGCCACATCCCTGTCTGGCCAGTGGCAGCAGCAGCGGCTGGGTAGGGTGGCAGCAATGGTGGGCCATCGGTGTGATGGTGGCGTCAGGCAGGGTAGCAGTGGAGGGCCAGGTGTCAGTGCAGCATGCGGGACGGAGTGGCAGCCCTCCACAACGGTCCCAATTTCTCATGTGGCCCCATGGGAAAATTAATGTACCCCAGGGCATTATACTAGCTAAGATAGTGGATATTGTACCAATTCATTCCATCTTGCTTACATGATCAATAAAGCAGGCACATGTGTAATTATATTCAATGTAAAAGGCTTGAGAAGATATATGTCATGACTGATTTCCTCCTTTTTCCTTTTCTACGATTATTAAGCTGAATCAAACCTTTCAAGACTGCTCTTATTTCAGTGAGTAGAAATTGAACAGGGAAAGCTTTAGAGAGGTACCATATTTTTCGGAGTATAAGACGCACCTTTTTCCTCCCTAAAAGAGGCTGAAAATTTGGGTGCGTCTTATACTTTGAATGTAGCTTTTTCGAAGCTTTTTTTCCAACCCAACGAGGTTCTAACGATCTTCCCGGCTTCCTATTCCCTCCGAAGAAGGTTTTATCCAGCCCTAAGTCTTTGCAGGCTTGTTTTCATTCCTACTCCCTCTGAAAAAGGCTTTTTCAGCCCTAACCAGAGGATAAAATAATGTGCTGAAGCTGAACAGACTAAGGACGCTAGCCAGATGAATACCTGGTAGGTAGATTTTTCCCCCTATTTTCCTCCCCCAAAACTAAGGTGTCTTATACTCCGGTGCGTCTTATACTCCGAAAAATATGGTATATTCAGGGACTCTGTTTTAGAATAGTTTTAAAAATCAGTGGCAAAAAGTAATTAAATAAAAATTCTGGTAGTTTAAATAAGGATGTGAGTAATGATTAATGATTAGTAAGAAATTCAATCCGTAAATAAACTTACATCTTAGCGATGGCTTAGCAATTAAAGACGCAGAGCTCATCAGCTGGAAAGCTGAAAGCCCAGGTTCGAGACCCAAGCGCCACACAACAGGGTGAGCTCCTGCCCACTAGCAATTCAAAAGCATGCGTGAGTAGATAAATAGGTACCATTTCAGTGGGAAGGTAACAGTGTTCCATGCACCTCGGCATACTGTATAGTCATGCTAGCCACATGACCACAGAAGTATCTTCAGACAATACTGGCTCCCTTGGCTAAGAAACACCGCCCCCTAGAGTCAGACACGACTAAACAGGGGAAACCTTTACCTGTATCTTAGCAAACAAACATTTCAGGAGCATTATGATGCATGTAAACATTAGAGTCAAACCACTTTCGTTTGGCTTATTGATAGTGCTGGAGACAAAGGCAGGCCCAAAGAGAGAAGGGATTATAGTCCTTTTGAACAGATTTATGCAAATTAAAGTATATGTGAGATTGGATACAAGGTATTTGATTGGATTTAACATTTCACAATTCACATGCCTAATGTGATCAGTGAAGCTATTAGGGTACAGATAAGTTTACAACCATTCATTTAACAATCATTTGAAGTTACGGCAACACTGAAAAAAAAGGACTTATGACCAGGGCTCTCACAGCTTCCCTTACAGAATCTGATTGAATGGTTTGAGATATATTTAAAATGAGTAAGAATAAAAAATTTTAGATCCCTACATGATTTTCTCTCATGCTATAGCAGTACTGCATTCATTCTTCAAGTTAAGAATGTTCATAGAAAAATTCATTAAATTAATTGGGAAGGTCTTGCCAAATATTTGGAGGGTTTGAACAGGCATATTAATTATCAGAGCAATTACAGATCTTAAATATGTTTTGGATGGTTGTCAGTCAAAGAAAAATTAGCATTCTTAACCAGTTTAGAATCTGGTTCAGTGTGTACGGTATTTTGAATATAACTCCACCAGAATTAACTATTGTCAGCTTTTTAAATGTATAAAAGATAGATGAATTACTGATTTGAGATAATATTGCTTCTATAGAATCATGAAATTTCACGTTGCCAAAAGGAAGTTTAAAGAAACTTTACGTCCCTATGATGTCAAAGATGTCATTGAACAGTATTCAGCAGGTCACCTGGATATGCTGTGTAGAATTAAAAGTCTTCAGTCTCGGTAAGAGGACAAAATAGTCCTTTTATAAAGGAGTCTCATCATGTAAAATCCTTTTGTAGTATCACATAAACTGAGTCATATATTTCAAGACACTTAATTTTTTGTGGTAGTCATATTTCTTCTATTTTTTTCATACTGTATATCATTTTCATTTTTCATATAGTAGCCATTCTGTTTATGTCCAGAATGTGAGAGCCATAACATCCTGGACATAAACTGTTTCAACTTCTTCCCTCAAGACAACGCTATAGGACAGTGATGGCGAACCTATGGCATGCCTCCGGAGTGCGACAAACAGCACAACGGGCAAACCGGAAGTCCGTTTTTCTGAACTTCTGATTTGCCCGTTGGGCCGTTTTTCACCGTCCCAGGCTTCAGTGAGGCCTGTGCGCATGCGCGGGGGGTTGTACGCATGCGTAGGGTGCAGCCCAGAGGAGGTGTGCATGCGTGGGGGGAGGGAATGGGTGTGGGTACATGCGCGTGCGCTAGCAGGCGCATACACACCCTTTTGGCACGTGAACCAAAAAAGGTTCGCCAACACTGCTATAGGGCCATGATGGCAAACCTATGGCACGTGTGCCAGAGGTGGCATGCAGAGCCCTCTCTGCTGGCACACGCACCGTCACCCCAGGTCAGATCTCCGTGGTGTTTCTTTCGTGAGCTTGTTTCCCTGCAAACAACGAAACAGAAGCTCACGAAAGAAAAAGATCTTACCTCTTGCCGCACTGCTGATGTTGGGATGCCTTGCCTCCCACCAGCCAGCTAGTCTTTGGGTCTCTACTACGCATGCACGCATGTCCGTGCACGTGCATGTCCGTGCACATGCAAGTTCGCACGTGCGCATGTTCACGCACATGCACACCTTTCAGTTTGGGAATGTGTGCATGCACAGTTTGGGCACTCGGTGTCTAAAAGGTTCGCCATCAATGCTATAGGGCATTGCACACCAAGACAACCATAAGGCACAAAGGTGGTTTTTCCGCCATTCCATACTATTACTATTATCCTTCTCATCTTTCCTATTACCTATTTCCTTAGCTTCTTATGACTATAACTTTGTTGTTTGTATCCCAAGTTCGCACGTGCGCATGTTCACTCACATGCACACCTTTCAGTTTGGGAATGTGTGCATGCACAGTTTGGGCACTCGGTGTCTAAAAGGTTCGCCATCAATGCTATAGGACATTGCACAGCAAGACAACCATAAGGCACAAAGGTGGTTTTTCCGCCATTCCATACTATTATTATTATCCTTCTCATCTTTCCTATTACCTATTTCCTTAGCTTCTTATGACTATAACTTTGTTGTTTGTATCCCATGATTTATGTTATTGCTTTTATTAAGTATCCTATTATGATTTATGTTGATTGATTATTTAATACTCTATGACTCTATATCAGTGATGGCGAACCTTTTTTGGTTCGTGTGCCAAAAGGGGGGGAGCATGGGGTGTCACGCGCATGTGTGCCCACACCCATAATTCCATGCACCCCCCACACATGCGTGTGTGACCCTACCCCGCTCCCGGCATGCGATGGCACACCCGTTTTTCACTCTCCCCAGACTTCAGAGCCTTTCTATGAGCCTGGGGAGGGTGAAAACGGCCTTCCCCACCCCCCCCGGAGGCCCTCCTAAGGCAGAAAATGGTTTCAAGTTGGGAAACGGGTCATTTCTGACCTCCGGAGGGCCTCCAGTGGGTGGGGAAGGCCGTTTTTGCCTTCCCCAGGCTCCTAGAAAGGCTCTGAAGCCTGGGGAGAGCAAAAAAACTGAACTTCCGGTTCAACCGGAAGTCGGCAAACAAAACATTTCTGGCCTCCAGGGAACTTCCGGGGGGAAAGGCCGTTTTCATCCTCCCCGGGCTCCTAGAAAGGCCCTGGAACTTGGAGAGAGCAAAAAATGGGCCTTCCCCACCCCCTCCGGAGGCTGCAAACAGGCTGTTTCCCAACTCCCAGTGGGCCCAGAAGGCCCGAAAATCAGCTGGCTCTGAGCTTGCGTGCCCACCGATATGACTCCGCATGCTACTTGTGGCACGTGTACCATAGGTTCGCCATCACAGCTCTATATGATTATATCCACTAAAACTTTTTTAGTATTATTAACCTTTATCAACTCTGACCACTGGAAAGCTGCAAGTTAATTTTGGCACTTCCTTCCGAGCATACTCAGAGAAAAAACCTGACATCATCAATAATTCATCTGTAACAAAGTATTGTATACAGCAGAAACAAATACATTTGTTAGTCTTGGTCACATTTAGATAAACTATTTAGATTACATACATACATTTAGAAATGACCACAATGGAAAGTATTAAAATAGTCATGTTAATAGAAATAAAAATCTAAGCATACGTTTGCCCAATAATTAAAAATATATTTTACAGGCCTCAAAATTATTGCCTTTTGAAGCCTTTTATGCATATTTCTATATTTAATTATCTTGCAGGGTTGATCAGATTCTTGGAAGGGGACAAATTACCACTGATAAAAGAAGTCGAGAGAAAAATACTGTAGAGAATGAGACAACTGATGACCTCAGCATGTTAGGGCGTGTAGTCAAGGTGGAAAAACAGGTAATGCAACTTAAAAGAGCATGAGGCTTCCTTATATTACTGAACAACAATTTTAGGAATAAAATTCATTGTTAATATTTGCTAGCTAATTTCCATTTTTTCATACAATAATATGACTGTACAAAATTATGTTAGTGAACTCCAAAATGTCAGTGGCATTTTGCATAATTTTTTCATTGTACTATTATTATGAAATATACACAGAATAAATCTGGATGTCTGCAATTCATATTTTATATGATACATAGAAATATCTCATGAATTTGCATGATTTTAGTATAATTTATTAGGGGTTGGTTGGAATAAATGACAACTTGAACCATGTATTTTTCATAAAAATTATATTTTGAAAAAAAAATCATGTAATAATTGAACAAAATTCACATTTTTCTTTGCAATATATTATTTTGTGATTAAAGATATATATATATATATATATATATATATATATATATATATATATATATATATATATATATATATATATATATATATATATATATATATATATATATATATATATGTAGGATTTTTTTGCTGATAAATGAAAATAAAGGGAGACTAGTATAGATCTATTTCAAGCTATTTAGCTTTCATCAGCTAGCCATACCCTTCTGGGATTTGAACTTGGGCTGTTTGTTAGGCAGTGCTTTTAACTTCTAAGCCACAAGTTCTCCTCCCTTATCAGCTGAGCCAGGGGAAGGATTAAATGTTTTTCTGTCGAGTCATTCTTGTATTCTTCCTTTTGCCTTTCAGCCCCACTCCAGGGGTCATCCAGGCTGCAAACCATATTTTCAAACTTACATTTTTGCTGATAAAGAGTGGGGCTGAAAGGCAAAAGGAAGCAGTACGCTCCCTCTCATATCACTATATCATATGTGATGAAATATGTACTGTAGATTACAAATGTTATTTTAATGGCATGAATCTTAGTTTATGAGCATCAACGATCCTAAATATTTTCTTCTTCTTCTATCTCTAGGTCCAATCTATTGAATCAAAATTAGATTCATTACTAGACATTTATCAACAGGTTTTAAAGAAAGGATCTGTGTCTGCATTGACTTTAGCTTCGTTTCAAATGCCGCCTTTTGAATGTGATCAAACCTCTGGTTATCAGAGTCCAGTAGATAGTAAAGATTTGTCTAATTCTGCTCAGACTAGTGGATCTGTTTCCAGATCAGCCAGTGTCAACATGCCATGTGGCCTACAGCTTATATTGACACCAAATGAATTCAACACTCAAGCTTACTATGCCTTTAGTCCAACTATGCATAGTCAAGCCACACAGGTGCCAAGCGATGGATCTGTAACTCTGTCCACTAATAATGTACTAAACCAAATAAACCAGACATCTAAACCAACAGCACCCACTACATTACAGATACCCCCCTTTTCATCAGTAAAGCATATCAATAGAATGGAGCCTATTAAGTTTATTCCTGTTAACACACAGGAAAATACTTCTGATGTCACCACTTGCCTTGTTGCTTCAAAGGATAACGGACAAAGTGCACAGCCCAGTGTGACAAAGGATCTTTCATGGAGAAAAAGCCTTGACACAGAGAGTGAACCTCTCGTCTCTGTGAAACCAATGGTACAAATGGATATAGGAAAATCACTGTCAGTACAAAACCTTATACAGTCAACAGCTGAGGAACTGAATCTACAGATTTCTGGAAGTGATACCAGTAGTTCAAGAAGTAGCCAAGAACTATATAGCAAATGGAGGGAATCAAAATTATTTATAACTGATGAAGATTTGGAAACAGAGAGAGAAAATGAAACTTTTGAAGCCATTACCCACCCATTAGTGGAAACAACTCTCTCTACTGACTCTCTAAGGACTGGAATGTCAAGATCATCTCAAAGTATTTGCAAGCCAGGAGACAGCACAGATGTTCTCAGCCTTCCTCATGTCAAACTTAAATAACATTTTGTTGGTTTTGTTCAAAGCTAAGTAATCCTTTCAATCATACATATCAAGGCATGGACATTTTGAAAACCCTTTAATTATTTTTTTAAAAATAAATTAGTCTGGAAGAAAGGCACTTGTATGAGTCCATATATTTTAGTTGCATGTAAATGCATGTGTAGATGATGGAAAAAAATATTCTAATTTATACCTACAGTACACTGGCATTTTCATTTAGTACAGCAGGTATAAATGAGTTACCAACAAAATTCATGTTAGTTTTATTAAACATTTGAAAACCATTGAGTTTCTACAGCTCATAAGTAAATTTCAAATAATAGGAAAGTAATTTTGCCACTGGTGAAAATAAAAGCTATTTATGACCTGAATTAGATCATACCTATGTTTACAAGGGGGAGGGCATACTATTTGCAGCTGCTAGTAAGAAAAACCCACAGTATGAGATTAGAAATGGCTGCTAGTTGCAAGCTAAAATTATTCAGCTATTTTAGAAGAATTTTGATTTCTATATTCACTTGAAGGTGTAGGTACAGGATTGAATCAAAATATTTTGCACAGCACTTTTTTAGGTTTTTGTGACTGAATTATTATTATTACTCCTCCTCCTCCTTCTTTACCTTGTCCTTCTATGAACTGTTCAAAATTCCAAATCACCCTGGTTGATCTTCATAGTGAAATTTTCTCTCTAACTTTCTAAATTCATAGATGATCTCCTTGTGAATCTTAACTATCTCTCAGAAATTCTGCAAGAAATAGATGCTTCCTTGAATGTAATTATTATTTAGATTATTTTCTGTGGCTGAATGATAGCACAACGGAAGTTAGCAAAAAGAGAAAGTAATGGATGAAATGGGGAGATAAAAGAAAAATGGTACGTAAGAAAGGAAATAGTAATTATAATACAATTATAATTACAAGATTAGATAAAAACTAATTTGTTTAAAAATGAACATGTGCAGGATCAGGTGAGGCCTAAAGAACATGGAAAAGGGATGCAAAAACCTTATAAATTAAAGACTGTTTATCTCTCCCCTCATTAAAAAAAAGTCTGATCTGATGGTGCTGAACATTACCTGTCAGGTATGTATTGACAAGAGCTGAAAGTCTGGTCTGGTTTTAGTATAAGAAATTAAAAATTAGTGCCTCCTCCAAATATATTTATAGGAATCTCTTCCCAAATCCAATCTATACTAATCTGTGATACAGCTTTGAACTAGCAGAAGATTTTTGTTCTTCTTCCAAAGTCTCCTTTTACTCCTGACAAATACCAGGAAACAATACTAAACAAAATTACAATTTCATAGCTCTGTGTTGCCACTGAATTATTTTAAGAGCCTAATGGTGTTCTAATTGCTCTTCCCTACTGATGGCCAAATTTGCTACTGTATTCGTTATTGATGTTCACACACATCCCCAAAGTATGTCATGAGCAAGATATCTTCTGCTTGATATTCTCTCAATTCCAGAGGCATTCCACAGACTGAAGAGTGCTATTGGCTCAGTGTCTTGAGTCAGTCCTGCTCTGAAAGTGAAGTTATACATCAAAATATCACAAGAGTCTTAATCATGATTAAATGCTGCAGATTGTGCTGCAAAATTGAATTGTTTACTCCATTAATTTCTGCCTCTTTTTATATAGATAAACTGTCTGGATGTTAACAATCTTATTCTGTGAAAGTACTCATAAATTGTAAAGTGTTTGTACTATTTCCTTCATATAAAGATGATGAATGCTATTCGAGTTTTGGTTTGGTCAAAGCTCATACTGGGATAATTTCCAGGGAAAGGTCTTAAAGCACATGGATAGTCTTTCATTTCTCACAGAATATTTTATTTTATAATTTCAGTCTTGAAAGTTGATGGTGGCAGCATATTCCGCAACATTTTTAGTAGAAACAGTTCCTGAATGCCTCCGAACTAAGCTGTCCTTTTTCAATTGATTCTGTCTACTCCAGCTGCCATACCAAATGAATGAAGGGCATTGGTGAATTGTACACACGTAGTCCTGGACTTACCTCTATAATTTCCGTTGCAAGCAAGGTGGTTGTTAAAAGAGTTGCACCCAATTTTATGACCTTTTCTGCTACAGTTGTTAAGTTAAACACACAGTCATTTAAGGGTGCAGTTTCCCACATTGATTTTGCTTATTGGAAAACAATTAGGAAGATGGTAAATCTTCCTAAATCACATGACCACAGGATGTTGCAGCAGTCATAAATACATGTAGGTTGCCAAGCACCTAAATTTTGATAAATGGCCAGTGGGGGATACTGCAATGGTTGTAAGTGCGAATACCGGTTGTTAAGTCACTTTTTTCAGTGCTGTTGTAACTCTGAACAGTCACTAAATGAATGGTTGTAAGTCAAGGACTACCTGTAATATGGCTGTTTATAGGGATGAACAATCTCTGCCCCTCCTCCCTTGTAAAACTTGAACCTACAGCAACTCGTTCCCTTCTCAAATCTGCTAAAACTACTTCCAAATAGGGGTTTATGTGCTGTGTGTTCTGCCAAAGATATTTAAAAATATGGCCCTTCCCTCTTTCAATGTTTTATAGTGCCTTTTTGTGCTTTATGTGTATTAGCCTAAATTTGCATTAATTAGAGCTTATCAGAAGAGCTAATGTGAAGGAACAAGGTAAGCAACCCATTCAGTGAGAAGTTTCCCTTTCTAAAAATGCAATTGAGAGAATTAGCCTGCCATACAGTATACAGTAACCGCATGGACACCAGCATTCAAACAGAGCTCCATTTCCAGTGTCAGCAAAGTAGTTTGTAGTTGGGTGATTCTCTGCTAATGTTGCCTTAATTAAAAGACACGGCTGAGTCTTCATAATGTTAATTATAATGCTGTCTGTGAAACTGAATGGCTCTTCAAGAGACACCAATCAGGAACATCTTTACAAACTTACAGCTAGCATTTATATTACCTCAGCCCCTTGTTCACAGGAAGATTTTACAGATAATGTTCCAAAAAAAAAATTAGATTTCTTTTATACTACTAAAGTTTTTTTTTATGAATATATGTAAATGTTAACCTGAATATTAAATAGGAGAATAATGTTTCCGATTGTATCCTCAGGCTGGAATTCTTATACGTAGTTGGAAATATTATAATGTTGAAATCTTTTTTCCTACCAGAAATAACAAAATCAAAGTTTAACAAAAAAAATCCTTATTTAAGTCTTTACTGAGCCCCTTATTATGCCTCTTTCTGCCCAGGAATGTTCTCTTTTCTTGCTGAATATTACTGACTATAATAAATGTGCAGCTAGGGAACAAAGTCAGTATTTCCACTAATATTCTAAAAGCTTTTCAGTATATCTTACAATGCATTGCTGCATAAGAAGCTATAAAATGGGGGAAATCTAACCTTTAAAAACAACTTGGGGATTGCAATATATATGAAAGATGGGGATCTTAAATCAATCCAAGCCACTTCCAGAGGCTGACTGCTATCCATAAGGAAGTGCACCACTCTGCGGTGCAGAATAAACTGGCCCTGAATCATTTGGGGTGAGTCTGGAGGCCTGGTGAGGAAGTTCTGCATCCTTGATATATACAAATCTTTCAGTTTTACTGAAGGTATCTTTCAGCTTTACTAGGTAGACCAGACAGGATGCAGGACCAGATGATGCTAATCAGGGGTGGGTTCCTACCGGTGCGGTCTTGCCTGTTCGTCACAGCAGAGCCGAAGAAGCTGGTGGCGTTCGCGGCGCAGGGCTTCCCCCGCCCGCTTTCCCCGGCCGCCGGGACGCCGCCATTTGCGTTCTTTTGCCCTCTGTGCAAGCAGAACACTTTGAGCATGCGCAGAGGGCAAAAGAACACAAACGGCGGCGTCCCAGCGGCCGGGGAAAGTGGGCGGGGAAGCCCTGCGCTGCGAACGCCAACAGCTTCGGCTCTGCGGCAACGAACAGGCAAGACCGCACCGGTAGGAACCCACCCCTGATGCCAATTCTACTATATTATAAAGCAACATTAGCAGAGTCGTCAGCAAGTCTTAAAGTGCAATTCTCCCTTCGTCTTCTTTGCAGCAAGAAACTAGGGACTCTCTTCTGAGCCTCTTGCATAATCCATTATCCATTTGCAGACTATGCTGCCTCTCATCTGATCATTCCCTAGGCCAGGGGTCCCCAAACTTGGCAACTTTAAGACTTGTGGACTTCAACTCCCAGAATTCTCTATGCTGGCTGGAGAATTCTGGGAGTTGAAGTCCACAAGTCTTAAAGTTGCCAAGTTTGAAGACCTCTGCCCTAGGCTGTGTTCCTTGGCCCATTTTTCCAAGGTCATTTCCACCGACCTTTTACAATATAGTGTTCCTTGCTTGAAGAGGGAATCAAATAGTTTTTATTACATTCTTACAAATATTTATTTTCTTCTGGTCTATATTTTTATTTAAATATGAATAGCATTTTCCGTTATAAGGCAAAGATCATACACTTTTACTAACACTGGTCAACTGTTTATCGACTGCTGTCATTAAATAGCATGACAGATACTTAACTGTCTTCTGTGACTAGGCAAATTATTTTTTCTTAGAATGTGCTATATCTGGATTCAGCCTTAGTCCTAAATAAATTTTCCTATTTGTTTCCTCAACATAGAGAGTTGTGCCCATTTAAATTATAAAAGTTAAAACTATTATTTTTGCTAAGCGTATCTTTAATCTGAAAATGTTGGTATTCCAATTATTTCCTGAGGAAAATTAATACTTATGTCACATATGTCACATTGACTCTGAACATTAATGTACAGAATACCAAACAGGGATAAAGGGAATAAACTTTTTTTACAAAACACTGAAAAACGTAGAATTTAGGAGACAAAGAAAATATGTAAGCAAAAGAACAAAGAAAGCTGAAGCCCTTTTTCTATTTGAGCAACAGTGAGTTAAACGGGACTTACTTCATAGAGTGTACATTGTAGACAAATATGTAGAATGACAACCAGCTGAATTGTTCTTGCTGAGACATTATGATAAAATGAGGTAATTAAGCAAAAAGACCAATAAAGGAGAATATTTGTAGCTCAGGGTTGAAATTAGGGGTCCTTGGTGCTCTCTGAGCTTGCTTGTTTTATTACCCAAACTAGGTAAAATCATTTATCCTAGAAAGGAATGGCAAGCCACCAATTTATATTCTGGTGGCTTGCCCTGACAGTGATGGTGGTGGTGGTTTTAGAGATTCTTTGGTTGGGCTGTTTATTGTTGGCTTCTTTGGCAGTTTCTTGATTGGATAATGTTTACTTGATTGTTGGTCTGATGTTAACCTTGGAGTTAATCTATGCTGATCTGGGTGCTGATTGTTGGTGGAGACGTGCTGGGGTCTTTTTATTCCCTTTTTGGATGGTTGATTATCTCTTTTGCATAGTCTACAGATGTTGTTAATGTCTATCTATCTATTGATGGCTAATTTGTCAGAATGCAAGGCTTCTAGAAAGAATCACAGAACCTTCAATAACATTTTTAAAGGAATCTTCTCTTTACTAAAGAAGAAAACAACTCGCTACCCTTCCTGGACATTCTGATCAGCAGAGACCACAATGGCAAACTAGAAATGCAGGTCTACAGAAAAACCACCCATACCAACTAGGTGCTCTACTACCAAACCAACAACCCAACCTCCCACAAGAAAAGCTGTGTAAGGACTTTATTTAGACGAACCCAAATGCACACAACCCGGAACAGCAGGGAAAAAAAACAAGAGCATCAATACAGCATATTCCAACAAAATGGACATCCATGCAACTTTATCAAAAAGTCCCTGACCACTCAACCCAATACAACACAATTAATACAAACCGTAAAAAGAATTACACCAAGAATATCTCAGAAACAGACTACTACAACCATCTGGAATCAGCATACCACACAAGCCAATTAAAGCCCTTCAAAACATCATAAGCAAACCAAAAGATCCAGCAATCCTAGAAGAAAAATCAGGAGTCATTTACAAAATACAATGTAATGACTGCAACAACCACTACCGTGTTTCCCCGAAAATAAGACTCCATCTTATATTTTTTTGAACCCTGAAATAAGCGCTTGGCCTTATTGCCATGCACTCAAAAGCCCGATTGGGCTTATTATCAGGGGATGTCTTATTTTGGGGAAAACAGGACAAACACACAGAAGACTGGCAGAATGCATCCATGAACACCAACTAGCATCAGAAGCCATGATGGAATTTTTTTAATTTCACAATATATAGACAGATTTAATCATAGTTTCAGTTGGGAAAATGTGACCATCCTAGACCAAGCCAAGTCCAAAAACGCCATGGAATTTCTAGAAGCCTGGCACTCTGACAAGTTAGCCATCAATAGACACATAGACATTAACAACATCTATAGAGATAATCAACCAGCCAAAAAGGGAACAAAAAGATCTAAGCACCTCTCCACCAACAGTCAACACCCAGATCAGCATAGATTAACTCAAAGATTATCATCAGATCAACAATCAAATAAACAATGCCCCAATCAAGAAACTGCCAAAGAAGCCAAATAAGGCAGATGTTTGGAATAGGGGATTAATTTTATTTCTGCTCTACCATCTCACTGATAAATATTTTACTGGGATTCTGATTGATTACAACATCAAGATTGCTGTAACTTTTTAAATTGTTCAAGAGTATTTACAAAGTTTCCAACCATTGAAATTTATATTTATTTCCATAAGCAAAAAGCCACTGGTGATGCCATAAAGTGCAGGCCTGGCCCAAACAGAGCAATGAAAATGATTGTTTGTCTAACAATGATAAAATATACAGGACATTTCCACTGATGTTAGAATGGCTTCAACCATCACAATAAAATACAGTGTTCATTGTAATTACATGATAAAATGTCCATATTATTGTTAATAAAATTGATTTTAAATACTATGATTAATGTATTGTGTTATCTTTAAGAAACAGCAAAGCCTGTGGCCTAAATTCATGTGTTTGAATGAGTTAATCTGTTAGCTGTGTGGCTGAACTAAGAATACGTTTAAAAATTCTTGCCTAGTGGCTGTGGTTTGGGAATCTTCTAAACCTAATAGAGTGCAGAAAAGAAAGAAAAGCTAAAAGAAAATAGAAAAGAAAAAAAAATCCAAAGATGTGGCTTCTGATCATCTTTAAAAGTTACAAATGGAGTTATAAATATATCTCCATCTTAAAGTTACATTATTCTCTTCTTCCTATAATCTATTCTATCTAATCATCAAAACTATAAATCATAAGTTTATTTTTTCCTGTTTCATACAAAAAGTCCATAAAGGGTTTCCAGTCAGCAATAAACAAACCTATTGGTTTTTTTTTTCTAATCACAGAAGTCAATTTGGCCATCATCTTCTCCAACTGTTCTTCCATTATAGTGTGGGAAGCAGGGGTGGGTTCCTGTTTTCTTCACTGCCGGTTCACTCAGGGACATGCTGTGCATGCGCAGTACTAAAAATGTGCAGTACTATGGTGCCACCAAGAGAACCAGCTTGGGGGCGTGGCAGGCCTAGGTCGCTGCCGGTTCCAGTGACCCAGGCCGCCAAGTTACTACCAGTTCTATGGAACCGGTCCGAACCAGGAGGAACCCACCTCTGGTGGGAAGTATACCCCAAAGGACAATGCCAAGAACCACTAAAGCAGTGCCAAAATACTTAAGCCAGCCCTTCCCCTTTAAGAAAACCAAGAAGCACCAGCTGAAAGGACAACTCAGAGGAGCCTGCTATTACAATAGTAACAAAAGCTGACCATAAAAACACTTAAGTAGAGCCATTAAGACAAGGGGAATCAGGCTAAAAATAAACTCTCCAAGGTAAACCGAAACTCCCTTTTCCCTGCCCCTGACAAGATTAAACCCCAAGGACAGGAAAAACAAAAGACCTGGACCAAGATTAACCCAGGAAAACAGGAAAACAAAACCCAGGGCAATCAGAAACACATCAAAACCCATCAAGCTGCAGGAGTAAAAGGCTCAAATTCACACTCCAAAGGTGTTTGCAAGCCAGGAACACTCCAGCTGTGTCACTTTTTGCTTCTTGCCTTTCTACATTAAAAGAAGTCTACTTTCTGGCAGTTGGCTTCTGCATCCATTTCTTCTCAGGGTCTGTGGTGTGTCCCAGCTGGGAACAAACTGGAGAAATTTCTTCCAACAATTCGTATCTCTGAGAAGGATGACCAATTTAGAAATAGGAAACAGAAATAGAAATAAATTGCCAAATCTTTCCATCTTTCTGCACACAATAATCTTGCTGCAGTTATCACATATAAAACCAAAGTTCTATGACTTTTTTCCAACTGCTTGTCTATCAGTTTCAAAGAAAGACCTCTGATTTCAATATTAACTTGAAAATTCTCTGGCTGAGTGTATGTATTTGAATCCAGAATTTTCTAACATTATTACATGTCCACCAAACATGAAAAATATCCGTTCATGTTTCACATTTTCAACATAAATTTGAAGTGCCTTTATACATTTTAGACATTTTTTTTCTGCTGTTATATAACAACAGTATATCATTTTATTAAAATTTTCCTTAATATAATACAATGTAAATTTCCATCCTTTTAACCACCTATTTTCCCATTCTTCAATCTGTATATTATAACCAAAACATTTAGCCCACTTTATCATATTTTTTCATTTGTTCTGTTTAAAATTTCAATAAAAGTTTATACATTTTAGCAATTACATGTTTACCATCTATACCGAATTCTATTTCAAACTCAATTACAATGTTCAAAATCATAAACTCTACTTTATTTATTTTTAAGTTTTTATTAAACAGTTTTATATTTTAAAAATAACATTAAAAACCACCACAAATACAAAAACAACATGACGTAACATAATATAAGGCCACATACCATATAAGATCATTTTACAGCATTCCATATCGGTGTACATAGTTTGCTTTTGTAACTCTTACTCTCTTTAACTTATACTATTCGTATATTTCTTTGATCTTACATACATTTACATCTTAACATCTTAACATCTATCATCTTATATCTATAGTTTTAGTTGTATCAACCTGTCATCCTATTTCCATTTGTCTATATATATATTGTAGAAATAGAAATAGAAATATCTGTACATATCTTTTGATTTATATTTGTTATACCTTTATCTGTTGATTTTACTTTTATGTTCCAGCCAATTGTACCATTTGTTCCATATTTTATAATATTCCGTGTCCTCTCTGTCGTGAATTTCCATTGTTAATTTATTCATTTCAGCACATTCTAACACTTTTTTGATTATCATTGTGCTTGGAGGGGATGTTTCTGATTTCCAATTTGGGGCATAAGTAATTCTGGCTGCTGTCATTATATGAAGTATAATCTATTATTTTTGTTTATCTTTCCTTTTATAATCCCCAATAAAAACAATTCCAGTTTTAATTCTAATTTTTGTTCTATAATTTCCTCTATCCATCTTTGAATTTTTCTCCAATATTTTTTTGCCTCTGTGTGGTAGTACATCCCTTGATCGAATTTACATTTCCAACATTTTGCTGTTATATCTGAGGACATTTTCACCAATCTTGCCGGAGGTAAGTATAGAACATTTTATAAATGTTTTCTTTATATGATGCTGCCATTGTGAGTTTATAGTTTTGGTCCCAAATTTTCTCCCAGTGTTCCAATTTAATCGTGTATCCAAAGTTTTGAGCCTAGACTCTAAATGTTGGCTTATTAAAATCTATCAACTCTCAGCCTTTGAATTAGCTTTGTATTAAAAGGGAGGCATGATTGGGGAATATCCATATGGTCTAGGCTTAATTGTTTAATAATCAAACCATTACAACTTTTGAAGAAATTTTAGAAGTTTAATTATCCAACATAATTTATAAATTTTAAATAGGTTTTTAATAGTATATTTTTCTCTAGATCTAATATATAGAATTAGATATAATTTGGGAGTTTGTTTTTTGAGTTTTGTTTATTAGCTCACAGCTTTTTCATTCCCCCACCCTTTTTTTCAAGAATTTTTTCCTCTCATTTTTTCCTGCATGTAGTTTAATATATCATTTACTTTTTTTCTTCCTTATATAGTTTTTTTTAAATTAGTTAAGTTCTTTCTTATAAGAAGAACCCTAGCTTCCTTCTAAGGTTAGGTTTCTTTCCTAGTATAACAATAATATTATTATATTGCTATTTAGTTTATATATAGTGTCATAAACTATAGGTATTTTAAAGATATTTTAATTGCAATATTTTGAATTTTTTTTTTAATGAAGAAAAAAGATCTGCATATTCTGTACAGGACACTGTATGTGTCCTACTGCCCTGAATGAGGGAATTGGTTTGAAAGATTATATCCTATATGAGAAATCAAGAACACACAACCAGCCTACTAGTACAGTCTCTCCACATTATTTTTAATTAATATATCCTCATAACTCAAGGAAAATTATTTTTATCAAATTATTTTGAGTTAAAGAAGGCTACAGCTAAGGCTATGGCCTAGAGGTAGAGCTCTTGCCTCACAATCAGGAGGTTGTGAGTTCAATCCTAGGTAGAGGCAGATGTAGGGTCTCCTGCTTGGGCAGGGGGTTGGACTAGATGACCTGTAAGGTCCCTTCCAACTCTGTTAATCTGTAATGTCTGTAATATCTGGACTACAAGATATGGATGTGTGCCAAACAAAAACAAAGAATGATTTATGCATCTGTTTGTTACCAATGACCGTCCAGATTTTTGTTTTTTTCCATCCAGTTGACTTGTCCTGAGCACTACTGTTTCCCCTAGCCCAAACACTAGAAACACAAGTTCATTTAGTGATTGTTCAAAGTTACAACGGCACTGAAAAATGTAACTTATGACCGTTTTTCAGTTACAACCTTTGCAGCACCCCCATGGTCATGTGATCAAAATTCAGATGCTTGGCAACTGGTTCATATTTATGACAGTTGCAGTATCCCGGATCACCTTTTACGATCTTCTGACAAGCAAAGTCAATGGAGAAGCCAGATTCACTTAACAACTGGCTTACTAACTTATCAACTGCAGTGATTCACTTAACAACCGTGACAAGAAAGGTCATAAAATGGGGCAAAAATCACTTAACAAATGTCTCACTTAACAATAGAAATTTTAGGCTCAATTGTACTCATAAATCGAGGACTACCTTTAATGGCCTTGGTTGGATCCAGGATTATAGCATCTTCTATATATACATAGAATTCTTTGGCATCCAGAGCAAAAAATATATATTAAGGGAACTGAAGTCCCCAAGCATCTAAGGCACATCAAATTTGATATTGTTTTTCCTACAGCAGAGTAACACAACCACTCTCCAGAGATCCTGGACAAATGCCTCTCCTCACCGGGTAGGTATGAAAATAAAGGGAAGACGTTATAGATCCTATTCAATGGAAGAAAAAATTCCAAATAATCTGATTTTCTGCTATCCAGCGATACCCCCCCCCCTTTAGAGCCATCCTCCGAACAAGTTTATTCGCAAGAAAAACCGCCTCGCGTTCAGTCAGATTTGTTCCCAGATAAACATTATCATTTTGTCATGTTTATGTTTGAGAGCTGCATGCAACGAAATTTCATTTTCATGTATGCCGATTAGTTACATTCAAAGTGACAACAAAGTTATTCTAAGTTAGTCTTAAACCTAAAGCGAATTGTTCGGCAGGGTGAAGAAGCCGAAACTAGAAAAGAAATCCACGTGTCCCACCCTCCGCGTGGAATTTATTCTTTAAACTTGCTTCGAAGCGAGGCTGCACGTGGCACCCACACGCTTATTTGCGAGTAAGGGTGGCTGCTGTTTTACGATAACTTGGGCGGAAACCCGACTTTCCATCCCCACCGTCCCAAATTTGGTAAGAGCCGCCTTCAAAGCTACCCCGGGGGGCATTCATTCAGCAATTCGGAACCGTCGGCTCAAAGGCCGAAGCGCTTTGGCCAATCCCCCGCCACCAGTGACGCGCCAGCCAATCAGAGCCGCTGCCGGCAGCGAGCGCTAAACCGCCTCACGTGCAAAGTTAACCGGCGGCGAGTCAGCTTCGACTTGGACAAGTCGTTTGCCCGCCATGTCTGACTGGGACACCGACGGCGAAGAGGACCAGCCCAGCGCTTTCCACACTAAGCTTCCCCCGAGCGAATGGTATTCGTTGGGGACGGCGGGATCTTCGCAGGCTTTGAGTACCCGGGCGGTGGGAAGAGGAGAGACGCGGTGGGAAGAGGAGAGACGTGGCGGGAACAGATGGGGTTCGAGGCCGGCATCTGCCCGCCAGTCTGGGACCTTGGAGTATCGGGCAAGAGGAGGAGGAGGAAGAGGAGGAAGGCAGCGACCGGGATCGCCCCCGTTGTGCTTCCCCCTGGATAATGCTCTCGTCGGCACCGTCATAGGTAACTAGTTATTGTGGTTTGCCGCCTTTTCAATACATAACTCAAGGCGGCGAACAGACCTAATTCTCCTGCCCTCTTCCCCCCTCCCCAACAACAACAACCGGATGAGGTGCGTTGTGTTGAGGGGAAGAGTAACTGACCCAAAGTCACTTAAAGAATACGTAGTGGCCCGTTTCTAAACAGGATTGGTAACTAAATCTGTTGGGTCTAAAATCTATTGAGTAATTCCTCCGTAAAATCGAGTTAATATAATGTCGAACTTAGCCATGGCTTGTTTATTTTATTTTATTTGTTTGGAATCACGGATCAGGCTGGGCAATGCCCTAAATCGAAGGCAAGCAAACCATGTCAGTATGATATACAGTACCTGGGCTGAATATGTAACCCTGGCTAAAAGGAATGAAAGCAGTTGCATCAGGTTTTGGGTGAAAAGTTAGATTTGGATGGCTTCTTAAGCAGCTTTTCCTAACTTAGTCTTTGCTAGAGTTTGTTTTTCAGTTTTTCTCAAATGCTAATCAGGGATTTGGGGACCTGCATTTTTAAAACATCTGGAAGTCACTAAGCTTAAGGAGCCTCCCTTAGTTGTATGTACCTCAAACCTTTCTGCTTACAAAGCTTTACACCGCTTACAAAGATTTATCTTGTAAAATTGCTTGTGAGTTAGTTGATAAAAAGGATAAGGAAGACATAAGTGCTGTAGAATAAATACTAGCAAATTGATTTTATGTCTCCAGAATTAACTTCGTAGAACATAGGTGGTGTATTTGTTGGAAGATGGATGCTACAATTTGCAGTGTATTGTAGGAAGAATCATAAGATACCCTCTAGTTTCATACCCCCAGAGAAGTGAGAGAAAAACCATCCATAGAAGCTAAAGCAATCTCTGTCTCCCAGCCAGAATGGCCTCTAGTAACCCCAATTAGAAGACTGAGGCAGGCTGAATTGATAGGATTAAGGATTAAATCAGTAAACACAAAGCCACATAGAATTTACATTCCCCACCTTCCCCCAAGGCTAGCCTTGACCCTGACCACCATCCAGAAAACCAGATAGTGACAATTAGAATACAGAATCTAATCAGATAAGCCCACCAGGCATTTCCATCTCAGGTCCAAAAGGATATAAAAGCCACTCTACTCCCCATGCCAGGTTGTCAGCTCCATTGATGCTGAGTCACTTCACTTCTGATTCCTAGATAAACGGAGACCACCTTTCCTGTAGCCTGCTGCCAAATTCATTGGGTCCTGCGTCTTTCTCCTGGCTTGGAACCAGGTGTGTGTGAAAGAAATGGGTGTTGTGTGAGACTAAGCTAAAGCCACCATACTTAAAAGTGGTGAAGGCAGGTAAGCAGAGAGGACAAAAGCCAGGAAAAGCTCCCTTAGGGAAAGGAAGAAGTTGTTAAGGAAACAAAAAGACAAAAATTTAGCCTGAACACATGGCAAGCCCCTCTCCAAGTCTCAAGGAGTTGGGCCTGCATGGGAAATTCTTTCCCATCAACGAAGCAATGACTTGGGGGATGAAAGGGGTCCTGAAGCCTACCCACATCTGTCCCTCTGGCTAGTGCCTAGCAGCCTAGTAGACTTTGGATAAATGTGGATGAGAGAGTAAAAGCAAATAGATATACTTTATAATCAGTAAAAGTTTGCTGTTCTAAATGTCCATGTATTTTAAAGAACCATTTGTGCCTCAATGTTGAGTTGAAAGTTGTTTGAGTGTGGCAATTTTCCAGGCCTGTGAGTGAGTAAGTGACCATAAGCTGAACCTGAGAACACACTTGTGTAACAGTTGTCTTTATTTTTTAAAAAGCAAACCTGATTCATCACAAAGCTTATTGGTTCTAGTGCTTATAAATTCAACTACAGATCAAATTCCTGATAGTTGCCAGTGAGCTCAAATTATCCGACTATTTCATATCAAGAATAACATGAATGTCATAGGAAATTCATTTAGTCATTTTTATATAAATTGGCATATTACTGCTGCAATACTTTTATAAATTTGAGTAACTATTACAAAAAGTAGCATTTTGTTAATTGTGCATGAGGTACGGTAGTTTTGTTAAATATCAATGTTTTTAGCAGGAATTCTTTTTTTTTCATGTTTTATTTATTTTATTTATATAACATTCAATTTTCATCAATCTGTGTGTGGTCTGGGTACAGTTATTTTTAAATATATTTTTAATTACTATATTTTATACTTGTAATGCTTTCTAGTATGTTGTGAGCCGCCCAGAGTCCTCTGGGAGTTGGGTTGCATAGAAATCCATTCAAATAAATAATTAATAAATAAATAAATAAATAAATAAATAAATAAATAAATAAAATAAACAGTCATAATCCACATATTTATTTTAGTGTTCATCACAATAATATTAATAATATAATAACAATAGTACTTAACATTATCTTCTTTAAAAATTCTCCATATTAACATTTCCTCTTTTTATGTCTCCTCCTTTCTAACTTCTGTTTCTATTGTCTAGCCATTGATAAAATACATCCCATATTAAAAAATATTGTTTCTTCTTTATCCTTAATAGTGAGCGTTAATCTATCAATTTCTGCGCATGCTAATATTTTCTTAATTACATTATAATTTGATGGAATCTCATCATTTTTCCATTGTTGTGCAAATACAATTCTAGTTGTGGTTAGTATATGCAAAACCAGATATATAGTCCTTTTGTTGTATTTTTCGGGTAGAATGCCCAACAAGAATGTCTCTGGTTTCAAGTATGTGTTGCTTTATCATTTTTTCCAACCAAGTTCTTTCGTCCAAAATTTTTTAGCTTTTGGGCATGTCCACCACATATGGTAATTTGAACCAGATGATTGATTACATTCCAACATTTAGAAGATTTTTTTGCCAGCCTTGCCGGTGCAAAATGCCATCTATAAAACATTTTATATAAGTTTTCTTTATATGCAGTTGACATAGTCAATTTAATATTTATCTCCCATAGCTTCTGCCATTTATCTAATTCTATTGCATATCCAAAGTTTTTAGCCCAAGCAATCATTATCTCCTTTAGCTGCTCACTTTCAAGTTTAATACTTAATAAATAACAATATAATTTCTTATCAGTTTTTCATCTGTTTCAGTTAATATCTGGTCTAATTCTGTTGACTCTCTGTTAAAACCATACGTTTTAGCATCTTTCTCGTAATGAGATTATATCTGCATATGTGGCCACCAAGCACTATCTATCCCTTGGCTAAGTTCCTGTTTAGTTTTTAGTTCCCCTTTTTCATTCAAAATATATTTATATCTTACAATTTTTCCATGTTAATAACATTAGGATGTACTAATGCCTCCATAGTGGAAAGCTAGGTCGGTATTTTCAAATAGTGGTGTTCTTTTATTTTAAACCAGACTAATAATGCATTCCTAACTAGTGTCTCTGAAAATAATTATGTATCTTATTCTTCCCATACCATAAGAAAGTGTGCCAACCTAGTTGAAGGTCATGACCTTCTAAGGTTAATATTCTTGTATATCTCAAGCTGATCCATTCTTTCACCCATGTGAGTACTGAGGCCTGATAGTAGAATTCACAGTCTGGTAGTCCAAAGCCCCCTCTCTTTTTGGTTTCCTGCAACATTTTAAAGCCTATTCTTGCTTTTTTTCCCTAGCCAAATGTATTTTGATATTTTATTTAATTCGTCAAAATATTTTTTCTCCAGTTTTATTGGTATTGTTTGGAATATAGTAGTCTTGGCAAGATGTTCATTTTTATAGTAGCTATTCTTCCTGATAATTACAATTGCAGATCTTTCCATTTCTCCAGGTCTAGTTTAATTTGCCTCATCAGTTTCATGTAATTATCCTCTTCAATTGTTGCACATTTTGCTGTTAGTTGTATTCCTAAGTATTTCACTTTTTAAACTATCTATATATTAATTCTTTCCATCAATACTCTTTTGTGTATCTGTAAGATTCTTAACTAAGATCTTTGTTTTATCTCTTTATTTTCAGTCCTGCTACTTCCCCATATTCTTCTATTTTTAAAATTATCTTCAGTCCAGTTTCTAAGGGGTCTTCTAGTATAAAGACCAAGTCATCTGCAAATGCCTGTAGTTTGTATTTCTCTTTTTTTATTTCCATTCCTTTTATTTCTTCATCTTGCCAAATGTTCCTGGTTAACACTTCCAAAGTCAATATAAATAACAACGGGGACAGTGGACATACCTGTCTAATGCCTTTCTTGATACCAAAGTTCTCTGTCATGTCTCCATTTACTATAACCTTGGCTAATTGTTTACAATATATTGCTTTAATCATATTAATAAATCTCCCCAAAGTCCATATATTTTAGTTGTGCTAACATAAATTGCCAGTTAACATTATGAAATGCTTTCTGTGCATCTAAAAACATCAACGCCATTTGTTTTCCAGCATGTATTTCATAATACTCCAATATATTTAGAATCATTCTCATGTTATTTTTCAATCATGTTATTTTTAATCTGTTTCTTTGGCAGAAATCCATTCTGATCTAGATGTATAAATTCATTCAAGTATTTTTTAGTGCCTCTGCTATTATTGAAGCATATATTTTATACTCCGCATTCAATAAAGATATTGGCCTATAGTTTTTTATCTGTGTTAAGTCTGAATCGTCTTTCGGTATAAGAGTAATATTTGCTTCCAACCCATGAATTTTGGGTTCTAGTAATACTTTGTTATAAACTTCCAACATCACTGGACTTAATACCTCTTCTAGTTGTTTATAAAATTCTACCGGTAGCCCATCGGGCCCTGGTGTTTTATTATTATTTTTGTCTCTTAATCGCTTTTGTCAATTCTATCATGGTAATCCCTTCATTCAACATATCTTTAACTGTGTCAGGTACCTTAGGAAGTTCAGATTGTTCCAAATAGTGTTGTATTTTATTTTCCAAGATTTCCTTCTTATCATAGAATTTCTCATAGTACTCTTTAATGATCACTTTTTTCTCCTCGTTCTGATAATGAAGAGTCCCTTTCTCATCCATCAGTCGATGTATCAATTTTTTTCCCCTCTCTTTTTTCAGTTTGTATATCAACCATCTTCCAGGCTTATTCACATTTTCAAAGAAATTTTGTTTTGCACTTTTAATTTTTTGTGCCAATTCTTCTTTTTCCAATAAGTTTATTTTATGTTTTATTAAAGTCTGTTTGATTTTTCAATTCCTTTTTTGTGGTTCTCTCTGTAATTCTAATTCCAATCTTTTGTATTCTTCTAATATTTTCTTATTTTGTTTCTTATTATTATTTTTATTTCCCATATATGTTATAGCTAATTCCCAGGTTTGTTCTTTAACAGTATCCCATATGATTTGCAGGGAGATCTCTTCCTTCCTATTCTCTTTGAAAAAGAAATCCAATTCTTTTTCCATCTTTTGTATACATTCTTTTTCTTCTTCCATTGTTTACTTATAGATAGGTTTTATTGTTCTAATTGAACTTATTTCTCTCTGTTCTTTCTCTTTTGCTCCTTCTCTTCCCCCTTTCTTTTTTCTCTGTTTTGGTTTCTTCTTGTGTGTTTCCTTCTACTGTTGCTTCCAGCATCTCTGCTAGCTCCCTTTTCTTTTCTTCCTTGTGTGATGTAAAGTTCTGATAATAAAATTGTTCTGTTTTATCTATCGTGTCTAATCTACATTTTTTATCCTTCCAAGTCACCAATATTCCCTCAGGTATTACCCATCTAAAGTTTAACTCATATTTTATCAATTGTTTTGTCAGAAATTGGTACTGTTTTCTTGTGTCTCTTACCCTTCTGAGTATTTGTTTCAGAACTACTATTTCTCTCTATATATTTCAATGGTGCATCTCTTGCTCTTTGGAGTATTTCCGCTCTCAATGCCTTCTTTGAAAATCTTACATGTACTTCTCTGCGAAGCTTATTTCTTCTCTGCATAGCTTGTATATACTCTAAATGTTTCTTCCATCCCAGAGAGAACTTCCTGTTTATTCGTTTCCAACGCCTCTGCCAGTAATCTTGCCATTTTCTCCGCAAGATCTTCCCCTTTTTCCTCCTCAACATTCTGGAATCTTAAGAAGTATTCTGCCTTAACCATCTCTCAACATAATTATGGATCGTTCAAGATCATTATCTACCTTAGTTAATCTATTCTCTATCTCTTCTACTTTCTTATCTGTTTGCTCTATCTTTTCTTCCACTTTCTGGATCCGTTGTTCATTTTTAGTAATGATTTGCTGGATATTGTCTATTTTATCTTCCATCTTTTGTTACATCTTTTGCAGCCTATCTGCCAGATCCTCATGATTCTTAGCCATGGCACCTTGTAATGATTCCTGTAATGATTGAAACATATCTTTCATCTCTAACTGAAAGGTGTTTAATTTTTCGTTCAGCAACATAGTATCTATAGAGCGTTGACTTGCTGGGCTTGATGCTGATGCCGCTGATGATGGCGCGGATGATGGGGTTTTCCTTCCTGTTTTACTTACATTTATATTACTTGTCATTTTAATAGATTGGAATAAATCAAATGTTTTAGATAATTGTTTAACGAAAACAACCAATCAGTAACCCAACAATCAATAATAGATCAAACATGACAGTACTGCACTGTATCCAACTTATAAAATATACCTGATCTAGTCCAACAATTTCCTTTCTTATTCCCAGTTCTTATTTTCAAGCCTCAAGTCACTTTCCTTTTTTGGGTGCTATATTTCACAAGTCCAAAATATCCATAGTCCAAGTTCTCTTCAACAAAGTTTATTTTCTTTTTCCTTTTTAATAACTTGCACGTTATAATCCACAAAGTTGTAGGTTGTAATCCAGAAACGCTCACCAATCTGTAATCCACAAAGGCCCATCAAGACCCCAGAATTGTATCCAATAGACTATAAATCCCCAAGGAGAAGAGCTGAAGGCTAAGGTATAAAAATCTTCAATTGTTTTGTAAGCAATCTCTCTTATTTTCCAGTTCCAGTTGCTAAAATCTATATCCCAATCAAGGAGCTACAGTGTTTAAAGCTTACACTGTTTCCGCTCTCTTCTGTAGATCTCTCTATAAACAATTTCCAGGTGCATGCAGCTTATCTAAGTCTTGTAACAATGTTTTTCCAATAAGCTGCCCAAGGTCATACTTTCTTTTCTTCACTTTCTTTCTTCATTTTCTACCTCCACTTTCTCTATGGTTTTTTTCCTGGCCAATAGGTGTCACTGTTGCTCTATTTCTCTTATCTCCTTTAACTTCCTTTAGTATATGCCATTTTTCCCCCTTTTAAGTTCTGGAACCTAAGTTTTATAATCCCAAATAAAGTTTTAGTTCAATACTATCCAGTTGATATAATCCTTAGGTTAACCAATCCGATTTTTCCATTTTTACTTTTATATCTTCAAATTATTCAGATAGGTCAAATTTTTTGTTCAAATCTATTTCAGCTTTGTGCTTGTTCGCCGCTATTTCAGGGTGAAAGATAAACAGATCCACCCCTTCTTTTACAGCCTCACTGTCATTCAGTCAGTTTTTAAAAGGGACAACTTTGACAGAAGTTAGAAAATTCTCACCAAGCCGCACACTGTTCTTCTTCAATCTTCCCTCCTTCTTCTCCATTCGGGCTGTCAGAGCCTTGCACAGCACGCAATGCCGTCTGTTCCTTCTTGCCAGATTGAGAGTTTCCCCTGGATCGAACAAGGAGTTAACGATCTTGTGATCTACGGGAGTCTCCTCTCTTCTTCACCACCCCTCCAAGGTTGCTTAGGTCCGTTGGGACCCTCTGGCAAGGGAAATTCAGCGAACGTCCATAGAGCCCTATGGAAGAATTGCTGTGTCGTCGCAACGTCATTTGCCCCTCTCTCCCCCCACTTTTTTTAGCAGGAATTGTGATGGATTTAGGGAAAATCCATCTCAAATATAACATAATTTGGTAAAGCATACTGAGGTTATTTGAGGTAGTTTAAATTGTTTGACATTACTTTGCACATGGATGTAGTAACCCTGAGTCTTCAAGAATGAGTGGAATAAGGAAAAAAGAGAATATAGTAAAAGGATTGTTTTACTTCTATAATAATTTATCACTAAAATATCACTTGACATTGGAGAACAAGGAAAAATGATTGTGAAACACTATAACTTTTGAGAATTTTTAGTTGAAGTTTATTGGGGTTTTTTATTGAATTGCAGACACTCTTGATTTTAAAAAAATTGCAATGCTGTCAATAGTATGCATGTTAAAAGACTTGACTTAAATTGTTTTGCATATGAATCTATTTCTTTTACAACAGGTCGAGGTGGAACTAAAATTAAGGAGCTTGAAGAATCATCAGGTTGCAAAATACAGGTAAGGTGTTCTAATTCTTACAAGTGACAGTTTCTTTGAGATAAAAATGCTCCAAGTAACTCCACAAGTTACTTTATGGTCAGTCCTAATATCCTATCATGGAGGAAACAACTAAGAATTTGGGAAGAGAATTAAGTGTATACTAAGTATATAGTTAACTCTGTTAAATGATTCTTATGTATGTGTAAATATTTTAACAAGTATTTGTAAATGTTTTAAGTCATATTTATTTGAAATCACTGCAATTACAGTATGTAGATTGCTTCATTTCTAAGTTTTAATTCCTAATCTAAATATCTTGTGTTTAGGTTATAAAGGGAAATTATGAGGCTGAAGTAAAGATATTTGGTGGAAAAGATAAACAAACTAAAGCTAAAATGCTGATTGACAATCTTATTGAAAGGTATAGTCAAAATAATACAGAAGAAAGAGGTACTAAAGGTAAGACTCTAAAACGTGGTGTGCGTGTTTATATGTAGGCTTCTCAGAAAATTAAATTTATTGATTTAATAGTGAAAAAATATTTAGCCACTTTGTTGATAAGAGTAATAAATTGAAAGCTTGTAAAATGTCTATAATAGTGGATATAAAATGTCTACCCTTCTTAGGGCTGTTCAATTTTTTTTAAAAAGATATCTTAATTGATAAAAAGTCTATCCTTGGGTGACCTTGAGATGCAATTTCTATGTGATTCTAGGGTTAGATTTGTCCTCATTTAAATTTCCTGGCAATCTGATAGGAAACTTTTGATAATTGGAGCCTGATTTTGTTTTAACAGATTCCTATAAATACCAGGATACTGGAAATACTTCATACGGTCAATCTGTGATTATCAATTCTGAATTCAGTAGTCCAAAACCATCTATTAACTGGGCCTCCCTTCGAGAAAACAGAGCTAAATATGAAGCCATGAAGTGGATTGGTTAGTGTGATAAGGTTTTTTTTTAATGATACCTTGGTAGCCTTCAAGGTAAATTATTTATCAAAAGTCATTCGTTTTAAGATTTGGATAAACATACAGAAGTCGCTTCTTCAGATAACCTGTCTCTAAGTAATTGAAGATTTTAAAGGTCAAAATCAGCCCTTTGACATCCAATAGAAACAGACCAGCAGTAAGCCTAGATGGTGAAATACTGGCATACAGATAGTTCTAACTTGTGACCACAGTTGGGACAAGAATTTTGGTCATAAATGAAGACAACATATGACTCAACTTGATTTTGCAACCATTGTTATGATGGTTGTAAATGAGTCGTTAAGGGAATTGCATAGTTGTTAACTGAATCCATTCTTTCAAATGGGTAAATTGTCACAGGCCTGTGGGACAATATAACCAGTCATAAATGTGAACCAGTTGCCAAGTGCTTGAAATGTCCATTATGAGCCTGCCCATTATGGTTGTAAGCTTTGTGACCAATCTAATTTTATAATTTTTTTTATAATGGTCGTTAATCAACCTGTTTTTTTTCTTATGGGCTGGTTTTGCCGAAAACCAGAGGTAAATGTTAGTTTTTATCAAAAAGGTAAATGTGACCATGGGATGCTGGAAAACAGCCATAAATGCAGTCACGTGACCATGTGGGGGTGGCCATTGGAACCTTAGAATGATGTAAGTACTCCAAAGGAGGTCCATGGTAACTTTGGACTATCAGTACCAACCACCTCACCTGCATTGGATGAAAAGGAGAGGTAGAGTTGGGTATAATCTGTAAATTGATATGAGCGTTATACACCTGAGCCACACATATGCTTCTCTTTTGGTATAAGTGTAATGCTATGTGGAAATGACCTTGGGAGACAAAAGAGATGGTGCCTAGGCAGTAATGGGTTTCACTTACCTTTGCTACTGGTTCGGAGATGTGCGCGCGCGCGCAGAAGCTTCTGCACATGCACAGATTGTCCGTGATGACGTCCGAGCGGATGGGCGGAGCCTCCTGCCACCGCTACCGGTTCGCCCGAATCGGGGCGAACCGGTAGAAACCCACCACTGTGCCTAGGGAATGATCAGATAAAAGTGAATATAGACCATAGCTGCAAAATGGGCAGAGAAAGAGACCTAGAAATGAATCTCCCTAAGTTTTTATGTTTTTAAAACTAATATATAAAAGAAATTTAAACTTCTGCATATTTATTATATTAATTTTTTACAAGCCATACTAAAACAATATTTTCTCTAAAACAACCCCACTGCAGTTGTTAAATTTAACTCATGAATAGAATTTATTTTTTAAATACTGTAAATTACAATGTGAGAAATTGAAATTCTTGTAACAACTTTTCTTTACGTTTTACAGATTTGCCTCCACTTGAAAAGTGTTTTTACAAAGAAGCCCCAAACATTGCTTTTATGTCACAAGAAGAGGTTGATAAGTGGCGGTAAGAATTAGGATAAGGAAATTTATGCTTTATATTTAACTGAGATCTTTTAGCTATTTGGATCTGAAGTTGTCTACTAAATATTTAATTGACACTTCAAAGATATGAATGGATAATTACCATGAAACCAAAATGGGCCATTTCTATATTTCCAAAGATAGATATATGCGGTGTAGTAAAATAGTTTGCATCAGTTGACTCTCCTTTTTGGCAAAGTATTGGCATGCGCATTATGTAACCTAAAAACCGTAGCCATGAAACAACTTTTTATTTATCAAATTTGTATGTTATGGTTCTGATTAGGTTAGTTGATTAGAATAATCGTTAAAGTTTACTAATAATAGTACCTAGTAATACAGTTAATGCAAAGCATATTTATACATTCATATTACGTAGTAATAAGGACTAGATATTGAAGTAGCAACAATCACAATAATTTCTCCAAAGATTCTCTGGGTGATTTAAAAGTTTCTGGAAGGATAGTGTGCTAGTATGCAGTATGGGTGTGGACAAGAAGCAACGGATGGAAACTAATCAAAGGAAGATCCAAAATATTTGGAAGAAATATTTTGTGCAAAAAAGTTTTCCATTTCATCAGAAATGAGTGAATCAACATACAGAAGTATTTTAAATATATTTTAGGTTGAGAAGTTTTACTGTTAGGAATAATGGGTTTTTTACTTGAAGATAATTATTTATTAGGGTTTTTTCCCTTTATTCCTACCTTTTTTTGTGGGTTTAAATATCACCATATCAGTAAAGCCATAATTTCATGATTCATCTTAAAAAAGGAAGTACATATATACATAAGAGATAACTAAATGTCCAAGTATCTTAATCACCAACATTAAAACATACTATTCAGGTTCTGGTATTTTGGACTGGAAAACCAAATTAGGAGATCTATTAATACCACTATATCCTGACCGAACCATTTGTTTGCAAAAGTTATATTTATCGATATTTACCAAATTAAAATTTACACATTCAATGCCACTACTGCTTCGCACAATTATTTGATGTAATTTTAATATTATAATGTTTTTCAATGTAAGCTGGCAAATAATTTTGATTTGGGGTTCCTGAGAGAGTTTTGGGAGACATCCCCCCCACAGGTATCCTAAGACCACTCTAGGGTATGCCAAACAAGCTACAAAATATTATTTCAAGTTGTTCATCTAAGAAACATAATTATAACTAGACTAGACTTTGATACTGAATGATATCAGAAGCCCCTATAATTTGTAGATTTGATTTCCAAACTACGTATATTTTCAGTAAGAAGCTTACATATGAATTTATCTATAAAGGCCACTAGAGGCTGCTCTTGCGCCATGCGGAAGGGAATAGGGAATATTTTTTTAAATAAAAAAGTTTTATTTTTATATAACCTTGTATCTGAATTGTTTGCATCTTGGGGACCCATCATTTTTTAAAAAAATGTGTTTTCAGGTTGACAGATCCTTATTATCTACTGAGATTCTTTATGTTCTTTAGCTCTCCTACATTTATGAAAAATGCCATATGACTAGCTGAATATGTTCATAATTGCTGAATGAGTTTTCAGTAGCACTACAAATTCCAAATTCTAACTCCAAATTAGAAACTTTTTTTTATTTGTTAGAACCTTTTTTTAGATTTTAACAGATTTTTATAGTAAATGAAAAAAAACTTTGAAATTTTCACATTTCTGCCTTTGGATTAAATGGGGAGAGGGGAACAGTATTTTTTGTGATAATGAGTGTGTTTGGATCTTTATTCTCTCAGAGCAGACTACTATATTAATTTTTATTGGTATGTTGAGCATTGCTGATTGGCATAATCAGTATCATATATTATTTGGCTACTGTGTTTCCCCGAAAATAGGACATGTCCTGAAAATAAATATACGCCCTCTCCTGAAAATGAGCCCTAGTGAAGGGGTGGCCGTGGCCAGCACAGGAGGCAGCCCTTCCCTTCCCTGGTCCCCTCAAGGCTGCTGGGCCCCTTAACCATGGCCCGCTGATCGAGCGAGGGCCAGGAATTCTGTCTCTCCGGGTGTCTGGAGATATTTCCAGCACACTCTTGCTAACCCCAGCTCTGCCCACAGCGCTAGGCAACCTTGCCTCTGTTCTGCAGCTCACTTTGTGGCTATGGAGCAAGCGGCGACTAGAGCTTGTGCTCCACAGGTGTTGCTTAGGCTCCTGATACAATGAGCGTCGGAATCGCCCATCCACCCAGCTGCTGCTGCTTAAAAAAAGGACAGGTGATTGTGGGAAGCGGGTGCTTACGATAGAAGCAAAGCGCAGCCTGTCCCTTTCAAGCGATCAAATTGTGTGTGTGTGTGTATGTGAGAGAGACAGAGAAATGACGGAGGGGAGTCACAAGAATTGCAGGCAACGCTGTTTGAAAGAGTTTCCTCTCCGCCGTTTCTCTTTCTCTCTCTGTCTCTCTCACACACACACACTTGATGAAAACGGCGGAGGGCAGAGCCGGTAGTGGCCGGGGTGGTGACCCGGCCCTGGGTAGGGCAGGGAGAGGGGCAGAGGCGAGAGTGCCAGTGGCGCTGGGAGTGGCAGAGCCAGAGGAGAGCATGGTCACTGAGCATGCTGCGGTGGAGGTTCAACGGCGGTGTTGGGGTCTGCCAGGACTCAGCGGCTGTGAGGAAGCTGTGAGGAAACAAAGCGGCTAATGGCAGTTTCTCTGCTCCCACCCCCGCCTCCGGCTCTCAAGTGAAGCGGGAGGGGGAGGAAACTCGCGGGCTGCCTGAGGAAGCCGAGCTGACAGCCAAACTTCTAGCCGGCTGCAGCATCAGAAACAGCCGGCAAGCAAACCTTTTGGGTGGCGGGGGGGGAGACATAGCACCAGGACAAGGAATCTTTTGGCTGCATGCAAGAAATCTTTCTCCCCTTTCGCTCCAAGAGGCTGCGCAGGTGCAATGAGTCTCATGAAGACTCTGGTGGAGTTTGGAGGAGAGAAAGATTTCTTACATGCAGCGTGCAGCCAAAAGGTTCCTTGTCCTGGTGCTGTGTCTTATGTGCAAACCCCCCCCCCGCACGAGAGGTTTGGTCGCCCGCTGCTTCTGCTAGGTGGGGATAGCTGAGGCGCTGCAGGTGTTGCTGCGCTCGCCGCCGCTGCCTATGGAGGCCCCGGCCAGCCCCCTGGCCAAGTTCAGCTGCGGGCAGGGAGCACTGGCTGTGGCCGGCGCGGCCGAGCTCCGTCTGTCGGGGCTGCCCTTGGCATGGCTGCCCGGTGTCTCGCTGGGCGCCTGGGAAGAGTAAGCGGAGCCTGCGGGAGGAAGGGAGTACAGGCAAGGGTCCTGCGAGGCTCCCCTCCCCAGGAAGAGTCCGGCTCAGTCGCTGTCCTGTCTGGTGACTCCCAAGGCGAAGGGGCTTCCCGGGCATGCCAGTGAGTGCTCCGGTCAGTCAGCGCTCAGGTGGGGGGACCGCAGGGAGATCGGAGCGGAGAGGAGCAGGGGGGGAGGGGAGGCCTCCAATGACCGTCACCATAGAGTGGGAAGCGCACTCGCAGAGCAGCCGTTGCCCTGGCTGGGGTTTCGGAGCCGCAGAGCCGGAGTTTGGGGGAGAGAAAGAAAGACTTCCGCTGCTTTCCTTGCGTGCAGCCAAAAGCAGAAGCAGCAGAAGTCTTTCTTTCTTTCTCTCCCTCAAACTCCGGCTCCGCGGCTTCCAAACCCCAGCCAGGGCAGCAGCCGCTCTGCGAGTGCGCTTCCCACTCTATGGTGACACCTGGACCTGGACCCTGCAGTGGGAGCTGGCCAGGCCGTGGCTTCCGTGCGATTGCTGATGGTGGGCGGCATCGGCTGCGAGCTCCTCAAGGACCTGGTGCTTACCGGCATCACTCACATCAACGTGGTGAGGCCTGGGAGGCGCGTGAATGGGGAGGGGGGATAGGCGCTCGCACGGCTTGGCGCCTTTAGGCCGCTTGTGTTCACACAAACACCCCACGGAAGGGGAGAGGCTTGATGGCGGCGCAAAGAGGGAGCGTCTCTGCCGGACTCACAGCTGTGAGTGCTCAAGCTGCCCGGGGCATCCTGCACCCCCCCAAAATAATAAAAACCCCAATAATAAGGCCAAGCCCTTATTTCGGGGTTTAAAAGAAAATAAGACCCTGTCTTATTTTCGGGGACAGGATGAAAAGTTCAGTTTTGGAGAACCATTTGCAGATGGCTCTAACAGAAATAGAGCCTCTTAAATGTACATATATAGATTATAGACTTAATGGCTATAATAGCCATTTTATAATAGTATTACACTAAGCAATCTATTATAAGAATAGACAATGTTTCCATTATGTATATTTTTATTAGAATTCTTTTTGAAAACAAATACTTTAAGCATCTGCACATATAAGATGAGTTTGCACTGACTAGGGGTAAGCAAAACATTTCAGGGTTAAAGCATTCAGACATTTTGTTCTATCCTCACCAACTGTTGATTTCAGAATATTTTAAAGGAATGTATAGAATTATATCTTATTTTAAAAGTCTCAGACTAAAACATATAGTATTTAATTCATCCTTTCTCATTGATTTTGATTATAAATCTTTATATAATTGTCCAGAATAAATTTGTGCAATGTGCATAAAAGTTCCTAATCTGGCATAAATTTATGATAGCACTCATATCAAAAATTGATGTAAAACATTGTTTCTTTGACTTTGGTTTTTTATTTAAGAAAAGAAAACAATAATATTTCCTGTGATGATCTGAAAGATGGTGAAAAACGTCGTATTCCTAATCCTGTTTGTAAATTTGAAGATGCTTTTAAACATCATCCCGAAATTATGGCAAATATAAAAAAAGTTGGTTTTGAGAAGCCTACTCCAATTCAGGTATTTATTATTTATTTATTTATTTAGTGCTCTTATATGCCGCCCTACTCCCTGGGGACTCAGGGCGGCATACAACATTTTAAAGAACAGCTAAACAATATACTTTAAAACAATGTAAAATACATTTTAAAGGAACAACAAGGCATAAATGCTTGGGGGAGGGGACCAGAATGAAAATCGTCTCAAAACCCCGCCTGTAGGAAGAGCCATGTCTTCACGGCTTTTCGGAAGGCCAGCAAGGTGGGGACAATTTGTATCTCTGGGGGGAGTTGGTTCCAGAGAGCAGGGGCCCCAACAGAGAAGGCCCTCCCCCTAGGCCCCGCCAGCTGACATTGGTTATCTAATTAGTAGGAAACCATTTCTGTTTACATTTCAACAAATTCACCGAAGTTCTTATTTTAGTCACAGGCTTGGCCAATCATACTTCAAGGATTTGATCTCATTGGAATAGCACAGACGGGTACTGGAAAGACACTAGCTTATTTAATGCCTGGATTCATTCATTTGGATTCACAACCAATGTAAGAAAAAGATGAGATAAAACTTCTATTATATTGTAATGCAGGGGTTTCAAACTCAATTTCATTGAGGGCTGCATCAGGGGTGTGTTTGACCTCGGTGGGCTGGGGTGGGCGTGGCCAGGGTGGGCATAGCCAGCTCAACATCACTAGTGTCGAGGGTGCCTTCGGTGGCCCGAGTGCTCTATCAGCGAAAACAGGCTCCCAAGCTCCATTTCCAGGTGTGATGGCCTCCTGCAACCCTCTGCCAGGGAAAACAGAGCCCAAGAGGGCTGCACGCTGCCCATCCAAGCTCTGATTTTGCTGGCAGAGGCAATGCGGGCTGGTCCTTTGTTGTTTCCAGGGCAGCCCCGCGGGCCAGATCTGCGGACTAGATCCGTGCCTTGAGTTTGATACCCCTGTTGTAATAGATTACTGTTGATAAGTCAGATAAAGTAGCTCTGCCTACCATGGGTTGGAAATGATCCATTGACTCCATCATGATCCAAACAATATAATTAGGTTGTAAATTATGTATGCTTTTTTAACTTATTTTTTTCTACAATTGTGCTTTGGAGTATGGGTTTACTGTGAACTGAATTAAAGCTGAATTACGTTTGGTTGCAAGTTAAATAGGAAATTATCCTCTTGAGTTTTTCCAAGTGAGTGATGGAACTGACTGAAATTTTTAGGTGTCCTCTATCCTTTCCATTGTCACTAACTCTCTTCTGAGGATTTCCTCAGGTTGATTGTCTAAAGAAGTTGTACTTTTTTCAGTTCTAGAGAAAAACGCAATGGACCTGGGATGCTGGTTCTCATTCCAACTCGAGAACTTGCCCTTCAAGTTGAAGCAGAGTGCTTAAAATATTCTTATAAAGGAATTAAAAGGTACTAATCCACATCCTCTTATTTGGCAGGTATTACGGTGGTTTTTTTTCCTGAACCTCTAGAGTAATTTGGCTAAAAGTTTAAGCTGTATTCTAAAGTTATATTATCTTATTTTGATATGCAGAGTGGTTATAACTAATCAACATCTAGCAACTAGCGACAGTATATTCAAAACTATTAGGAAAAGCAGAATGGACAATCAGGAACAGACCTTGAATTTCTTTTCCATCACCCTATACCTTTCTTATGTGCAATGTTATATTCTTAGATTTAACTTAAAGAAGCACCTATTTTAATTAAATCAGCAATATGTTGAAAAAAAACCACTCCACTTAGTGATAAATTTTAAACAAGTTTTTCAGACATGGGATATTTTAGGGGTTGTTCAAATGTTGTTCCCTTTGCTCTTATTTAGGAAAGTAAAACATTATGAAAGTCTTTTTATAAAATTTGTGAAGACTTTAAAATATTAAAATACATAGTAGCATGTCAGTTCAGTTCTAAATGTTGAATAAACATTCTTCCTAGCATTTGCATATACGGTGGTGGAGACCGGAAAGGACAGATCAATACGGTTACCAAGGGCGTGGACATTGTTATTGCTACTCCTGGCAGATTGAATGACCTGCAAATGAACAGTTTCATAAATCTGAGAAGCATAACGTATTTGGCAAGTAGTCACCATTATGTATTAGGTGGGAATGTTAAAATATTCATATATTGATAACTGGTTGGAACATCTTGTAAGTCTATTCATTGCTATTCTCTCCTCCAGTTTTCCTTTTAAATAGTGAGCCAACATTACATAACCATGGATAAATAAATAAGTTTACAGTTATTTGCTGAGATGAAAATGAACTCCTGTTCATTTTTCCTAAAGCTGTTCTCCTTACCAACCCAAACCACTTTGGCTACTGTTTCCTTCTTTTTATGTGTGGGTGAGTGCAACTTTGGTTATAAACAGAAGTAAAATTAAATTAAATAAATTAAATAGTAAAAGCAGACCTGAAGCAAAACATTGTCATCTATTCAGTGTTTTGACCAACTAGCTATGCTTTCTTCCAGAGTTTGCAGTACCATAATTTTCTTCATTTTTCTACCTGCCCATTCCCAAGAAGACAGCAGTGATCCTCCTTCATAATTACTGGTCGGGGGGGGGGGTTGTTATTTTTTGTCCCTTATGCCCTTAATTTTCTATTATCTTTTGAAATTGTTTTGTGAAGATGCGGTTTTAACTATAGAACCACACACTGCGATCTGTATTACCAGTGGTACAAACAGGTAACATATTCATTTAAAGCTAGCTTATGTTTATTTTGTGGCATATATTGATATTATCAGAAAAGTAAATTTTTGGTCCCGGTGACCAACCCAGATTCGATCTTAAATCTAACTGTAGTTAATGCCTTTTTGCTTGTAAGCCTGTTCTGCTAGTAGGTCTTCCAGATATTAGACAGACATATACATACATACATTTGTGTGACAGTTATACAACACGCCTCAACTGCACCAAGGCTCTGCAATCTTTTTGGTTTGTGGACACAAATAGAATTCATAGAATGTGTCATGGTTCAATTCATAAAAAGGCTGTCATGACATGTTTTCAACTCCCATTATGCTGCCTTATATAAAAGATCAAAGAATAAAAAGCTACAAATTGCAGATTGCAAGATTTAATTAAAAAAACAGACCATAATCCAGCAACCATCCTATAGGGAAGAAGAAAGCACTAAAATAACAAACGTTTTGTGCAGCTTGAAACACAAAGTAGGAAAGCCTGCTGAATAAAACGTTCATCACATAAACTACTGCTTTTGAATGTTAATGTAATAATATAAAAATAAATTATTCACTTTCAGATACCAAAAGAACAGATTCAGTGTAGTCCCAGTAAAGCAGAGTAAGACCGCTAACAAACTTTTAGGGCAAAAGTAATTAGGTATTACTTGTCTAAGACCAGATTCGAACCCAGCCTTTTCAAACTGCAATTCAACTTGAACAAAATTTGATAAACTCCTGGAAATTTCTGTAGTCAGTTTCCTAATTTAAAAAAAACCGCAATCTCCTCTTCAGACTAACTTATATATTTAGTTAATAAGGTTATTAAAATTGGACTGTCAGATGTGGTACAAGAAGTGAAGCTGTCCTAACAAACCTGTCTGAACAAGGTGCTTCTGACATGAAATGTTACTCAAGTGGCGATCATTTGACAGCAGGAGACAGCTACTGTGCAGGATTCGCCTAACAATTGCAATTGGAACTGCCGTTGTAAATTGACATGATCACGTGACAACATGCTTTACAACTGTGTCAGTTAGCTATGTGATGAGTTAGTTGAGTTTTTAGCAGACATATAGTTACATACTAAAGCTAAGACTGGTAACTATATTACCTATGAAAATAACAAGCATTCTTTGATGTTCTGTAAAGGGCCCTTCAGGTTTTTTAAAGTAAGGATGAGATGTAATGTGGTAATAAAGAATCTGTTCTTCCAGTAGATGCTGGCCTGTGTTGTCCTGTAACAATTAGAAAATTGAATTCAGCCCTGTGTGATGTTTGAGTGATGAACTATCTTAAAATGTGGCAGCACTGAGTGCCTTCTCACAGGTTATATTCCAATAGGAGAAAACTGGAGGGAGGGATTTGAAAAGAGAGAGGCACGGAGTCCAAGCCAGAGAATATCTGCCCCTAACATGGAGACAGGGCTAGGAATGACTTAAGGGCTGGCGTAGAGTGGTATTGATGCAGTGTAATTCATTTATAAAAATATTTTTTGATTCATTTTTAATTATTTTTAAAAGTTTATTCCTTTGGTCCTGTTATACAATTGTCTATTTTATCCTCTAACATCCCCATATTCTACCCAGAGTTTAAGGACTTTACAAATATGAACAGGTGGTAATATTACTGGTGATAGCAGAGCCAAAGAATAATAAAAGAATCCCTACAACAAAGAGCACATGCAACTAACTCAGATAACATATGCACTAAAATAAATATAGAAATATAGTCTACAATTAGTAATTTTCAGATTGTTATATCAAATGTCAGTTCATCATGTACATTGAAATCAACAGTAGTTAACCATATTTTTCATAGGTATTGGATGAAGCAGACAGAATGTTGGATATGGGTTTTGAGCCTCAAATAATGAAGATTTTGTTAGATGTACGTCCTGATAGACAAACAGTTATGACCAGGTACTGTAATATACTTTTTTGATGGATATTATTGCCTAAATATGTGTTATGCAGAAAATGGATAATTTGTTTTATATCACATTGCAAATAAAAATGTGTATATCTCTTTGTGGCCCTTTCATTTTAAATTGTTATTTTTATTTTAAATTGGAAACATAGAGCCTTTGTCTAGAAAGAATATTTGACACCATGTGGTTGTTTCCTTATCTAAAGAATAGAATTCTTTATTGGCCAAGTTTGATTGGACACACAAGGAATTTGTCTCCGGTGCATAAGCTCACAATGTACATATAAACATCAAGCAATAGGTCATATATATCATAGATTATAGTTATAATCATTAATTGTGAGATACAACAAGTGATATAGGGGGTCTTAAGCCTAAGACAGTCCTGTGTGAATTAGATATTCAGCAAAGTGATGGCACAGGGAGAAAAAAAACTATCTTTGTGTCTAATTGTTTTGGCATGCAATGCCCAATAGCAACATCCAGAGGGGAGAAGTTGAAACAGTTTATGTCCAGGATGTGTGGGATCTGTAGTTATTTTCTCAGCCCTCTTTCTGGTTCGTGCAGTGTACAGATCCTCAATGGAAGGCAGGCTGGTTGCAACTGTTGTTTCTGCAGTTCTAACTATCCATTGAAGGCTGTTATTTTAGTAATACCTATTAGACTATTTTTTTATGTGTTTGTTATTTATTTTTCACATTTTTGAACCATCCATCTCCTTCAAAGAGGGGCAACCATATCCACTATCTTCACACTAGGCAAGTAAGTCAGCATATTGTCTACATATCTGCCGTAAACACCTCTCTCTATATTTCTTATTACTAAATTATCAGTAGCAAGTGCTTCCTTCTGACCCCAACCCCTCTCTGAAGGTATATCGGACAGGGAAAGTATGGTGCATACCCCGTTGGTTAAAGAATTCCAACTTGTGAGTCTAGTTAAAAAGACCCTTCTCTGCCATTGCCCCTGCCCTGTGGAATGTTCTTCCCCTGCAAGTAAGACAGACAGGCTTATTCTCCTGGCTTCCAAAAAGGAGTTAAGACATGAATGGCTCTGTGGCCTTGCATGGGGAGCCCAGGGAAGCATGCAGCCATGAGGTTGGTTAGTCCCCTGAAATCCCTCCCTTTGCCTTCCCTTCTCTCAATTTTTTTTTTAATTTTAAAACTTTTATTTATGCTATTTTATATTTTAACATTTTATTATACATCAACTAGAGCCCCTCTTTGAGGGAGATGGGCAATACAGAAATGTGAAAAATAAATAAAATCATAAAATAAAGATCTCATTCGTGCTAACATAGATTGGTTCATTTCCAGACGAGTTAATTTTTCACTTCCTCAGCAATATCTTATTTCCTTTGTAATAAGACCCTCTCTCACTATGGAAGTAGAATGGTGGTATCATATTTCTGAAGGTACCAATGTCTGTTTTTCTCAATTAATTGACGTATCCATGATCAGTTGTCCAGAGTCATTAAATTTACTCTGTAATTTTGGGCAATACGTAACACTCTATATTGAATTGTAAAGTTGAAATGCAAATGGGCTCAGATAATTCAAAAGCTATTTTAATCTCTTTGAAAGAAATATTGGAAATTAAATCAGATTTTTGTTTATAAATGCAAAGAATGAATGCAGGGAAGAAAAAGTTTAGGAGATGGTAGGATGCTAGATGCCATGACATGGAACAAAAAATTAAACAAATAGCAATGAAATCCTTGGGTTTGATTTTTTTTTAGCAAGTTTTAAATGCAGCTGGATTGATAAGTGTTTATATAGAACTAGCAAGAGAATTAGAATAGGGGAAATAATCTTAAATTTTTTAAAAACATTTTATTTTAATTCCACCAGTGCTACATGGCCAAATGGTGTCCGCCGTCTTGCAAAATCATACTTGAAAGATCCAATGATTGTATACGTTGGAACTCTAGATTTAGCGGTGAGTTGTGCTGAGCATTAATATTGCACATATAATTAATGTATACCAAAAATGTCTGATCTTACTATGCATATGTAAAAAAAGACTTTGAGAAAGTGAGAATAACTCAAAATACCATACTAATATCCCGCTTTAAGAATAATATACTAAAAGGAAATTTCAAAGTGAAAAAGTTTCAAATTAGATAACCTTTCTGACTCTAAACTTTCCTTTTAGGTAAGTTTCATAATTTTGTTTCTTCTCATTTTACTGAAATTTGAGTGCATGCAATAATGTCATTTCACTTGTCAATTGGTGACAAGTTTAAGTTGTTGAGTAATTTCAGTACTATACTATCAAAATGAAATATATATATATAATAATTATTTGGGGAATAGTCCTTCAGCAATGTCCTGTCATTTCTAAACAGCATGCATATTATTCAGAAGTCTTTTAAATGTTCTACTTTGTTTCCACATTAACTATTTACCATTCTTACGATATAAAAAGCTATGACAATATATGCAATAAGCCATTACTTTTCAGTCATATTTCCTTGTAATACGCTTTGTTACAGGCAGTCAATACAGTAGAGCAGAAGATTATTGTTATTCCAGAAGAAGAAAAAAGAGCTTTCACACATCATTTCGTTGATACTATGAAGTCTGATGAGAAGGCCATCATTTTTGTGGGAAAGAAACTTACGTATGTAAAAAAGCTTAACACAAATGAGCTTAAATTGTAACAATTATTCTGTCTAGTTCAGTATTATTTGCTCTAGTAGTTCACCTACCAGTTTTCCCCCAGAAATACCTTTTTTCATCACTTCTTATTTGAATATTTAACTGGCATTAAGTTTAAAACTTTCTAGAGTAAAGCATGTGCTGTATACTTAGCTAAGTTAAATTTATGCTCTTTAAAGATAGCAAGTGGTTTCTACCACTTCAAACTTTTTTCCCCCTTTCTCTTTACAATAGTAGAACTGACATTTGGGAATGAACTTTTTCTTAATAGTCAGAAACAATTGTGTTAGACAAAAATGGTAAAATTGTTTCCAAATATCAAAATTGAAACCATAATCTTAATTTAAAAATATTTAACAGTACGATATGCTCATTAAACATTGAACATAGTAGGACATAATTAGGAGATTGTTATGAGTCAGTGTTAAAGAAAGCTGGTACGCTACAAAAAGTTAAGGTTTTTTTAATACACCATTATCTCCATTATACTGTTACTAAATAATTACTGAATTTTTTAGTTAATTAATTTAATTAGTTAATATTAATTACGTTACTGAATATAGCTCTAATATTCTAATATATTTGTCAATGTGGATTTCTTCTAGGAGTAGCATTTTATTCTCTGACATTTGCAGTATGAATTATATTTCAGTTCTGCCACACATCATCTATATTTTTCAACCTCTGATTGTTTAGTGATACCACCCTAAAATTATCTCCAGGATATCTATCTTGTTATTTTTTTTAAAAAAAAATAATCACTTGAATAAATTAATAAAAAGTAAAATTTAGTACCGTGTTTCCCCGAAAATAAGACAGGGGCTTATATTTTTTTGACCCCCCAAAAATGCCCCTGGCCTTATTTTCGGGGGATGGCTTATTATTTTTGGGGTGCAGGCAGGCCGCGACGCACCACTTACTGAAGTTCGGCAGCTCCGTGGTCTCTCGGCTAATCTGTTTAGGGGGAAAAAAATCTTGCATAGTGCAGAAACTCTTCTCGCGAGAATTAGCAAGTTCTCGAAGCGAGAAGAGTTTCTGCACTATGCAAGATTTTTTCCCCTAGCCGAGGGAAACCCCAGAGCTGTCAAACTCCAGTAAGTGGTGCGTTTCGCGGTTCTGCGGAGTTTGGACCTTTGGGGCGAAGGATGGGGCGGGGCGGCGAGCGAGCGACCGAGGTGGCGGCAGAAGGGGCAGCAGAAGAGCGCGGAGCCCAAGAGCGAGATCCCAGCGGTCAGCAGGAGCCCCGAGTAGAAAGCGCTGGCCGCTGTGCCCAGGCGGAACGGCTCCCCCTTGAGTTCGGAGCCCAGCGAAAAGCACTTGAGACCCACCGGGGCGGCGCTCAGTGCGCAGGCAAGCAGGAGGTAGCTGGAGAGCGCGGCGCAGGCTCCCTGGACACTCCACTTCATCCTCCGCGTCTCCTCCGCTGCCTGCGCCTCCTCCTCCCTGCCTCGTCTCCTCCGCCTCCCTTCTGTCCTCCTCCTCCCGTGTCCTCCTCGCCGTCATCGGCCCTTGCCGGGGAGGCGGCCGCCACGTGTTGCGGGAACATAATGCTGGGGATGGCAGTGGCGAGAAGGGAGAGTTCCGAATGCGCCGCCACTGGTGCCGCCATTGCTCTGGCTGCTACCGGCACAGCGGCCGCCGCTGTCACCGCTGCTTCCTCTCTGCAGGCAGCCGGCAAGCACGGCTCACGCACCAGCTTTTTCCTCCCCGCCCTGCTTCCTCCTGCTCTCTCTTATTGAAGCGGCTGCTGCGGCTGCTGCTCTCTTGCTCGCCGCCGCCGCTACTGCTGGGAGCCGATGAATTATTGATGGCAGCAAGTTCGAGGCAAAAGAGGGGCTTAGCTTAGTCGGGAGGATCTCTGTGCGCCAGCCGTGCCAAAGGGCGACTGGCAAGAGGTGGCTTTAAAACGCAGGAGTCAACACCCGTTATTACAAAGAAGCACAGAGATCCTCCCGACTAAGCTAAGCCCCTCTTTTGCCTCGAACTTGCTGCCATCAATAATTCATCGGCTCCCAGCAGTAGCGGCGGCGGCGAGCAAGAGAGCAGCAGCCGCAGCAGCCGCTTCAATAAGAGAGAGCAGGAGGAAGCAGGGCGGGGAGGAAAAAGCTGGTGCGTGAGCCGTGCTTGCCGGCTGCCTGCAGAGAGGAAGCAGCGGTGACAGCGGCGGCCGCTGTGCCGGTAGCAGCCAGAGCAACGGCGGCACCGGTGGCGGCGCATTCGGAACTCTCCCTTCTCGCCACTGCCATCCCCAGCATTATGTTCCCGCAACACGTGGCGGCCGCCTCCCCGGCAAGGGCCGATGACGGCGAGGAGGACACGGGAGGAGGAGGACAGAAGGGAGGCGGAGGAGGCGAGGCAGGGAGGAGGAGGCGCAGGCAGCGGAGGAGACGCGGAGGATGAAGTGGAGTGTCCAGGGAGCCTGTGCCGCGCTCTCCAGCTACTTCCTGCTTGCCTGCGCGCTGAGCGCCGCCCCGGTGGGTCTCAAGTGCTTTTCGCTGGGCTCCGAACTCAAGGGGGAGCCGTTCCGCCTGGGCACAGCGGCTGGCGCTTTCTACTCGGGGCTCCTGCTGACCGCTGGGATCTCGCTCTTGGGCTCCGCGCTCTTCTGCTGCCCCTTCTGCCGCCACCTCGGTCGCTCGCTCGCCGCCCCGCCCCATCCTTCGCCCCAAAGCTCCAAACTCCGCAGAACCGCGAAACGCACCACTTACTGGAGTTTGACAGCTCTGGGGTTTCCCTCCACGGCAGCCCATTCTGAAAGAGAACGCCTCGCGAGGCTTTCAAAGTTCTCCAACTCGTGAGGCATTCTCTTTCAGAATGGGCTGCCGTGGAGAGAAGAACTCGATCGAGGTAGGAGGGTGTCCCTTCAAAATGCTTCAAAGTCCATCGAAGCATTTTAAAGGGATCCGTTTTGCCTGCCATGAAGGGAACCAATGCTTGTCTCCTTTTCTTCGGGGAATATTGGTTCCCTTCATGGCAGGCAAAACGGATCCCTTTAAAATGCTTTGAAGGACTTTGACCACCGGGCGGGGGATGGGGCGGGGCGCGACGTGAGTGAGGAAGGCGGTGACAGGGAAGCAGCGAACTTCCAGACGCTGGTAAAGTGAGCGCCTCGCAGCCCGGCCCTCCCCTGCATTCCCCCCCAAATTGATTATCTTACCAGCGTCTGGAAGTTTGCCGCTTCTCTTTTCAGCAGGTCTTTGCAGGGAAACTCCTTCAATGTAAAGGAGAAGTTCTCGCGAGTGCGAAAAGTTGTTAATTGGTTGCACTCGCGATAACTTCTCCTTTACATTGAAGGAGTTTCCCTGCAAAGACCTGCTGAAAAGAGAAGCCGCGAACTTCCAGATGCTGGTAAGATAATCAATTTGGGGGGGAATGCAGGGGAGGGCTGGGCTGCGAGGCGCTCACTTTACCAGCGTCTGGAAGTTCGCGGCTTCTTTTTTCAGCAGGTCTTTGCAGGGAAACTTCTTGAGAGATCTCTCTCTCTCTCTTTCCGGGCCAAAAGAGTGCCGCCGCAAAAAGAGCGGCTCCCGGCATGTCCCCCCCCCCTTTCCCCCGGAAGTAGTGGGGGGGCTTATTTTGGGGGGGGGCTTTTTTTTTTTTTATTCAAAAAGTTTTATTAGTACAGAATTACATAAGTAGTAGCAAAATATTAAATATAAAGTACAAACATTTTTGTTTCCCCCCCCCCGAACCCACCCCCTTCCCTCCCCACCTCCCCCCCGGACTTCCCAGAGATAATACAGGGCATAATAATAAATTTAAATTGTTAATAAAAAGAGAGAAAAAAAAAGAACACTATTTTTAAAAAACTTCAACTCCAGATTATACACTAATAATATATCGCATTTGTATACAATAGTAAAGATACAAAAAAGAAAAAAAAAGAAAGAAAGAAAGAGAAAACTCTTACAAACAAACAAACCTCCTACCTCCTCCCTTCAATCCTCTATCTTATACAAAGTAAATGTTACATAAGTAATAACTAAATATAAAATACACAAATCTTAAACTGATATTATTGACATTAAAAATAACCTCTAAGATAAAACTTAACTAAATGTTACATAAGTGATCATCAAATATTAAATTTAATGATATTAATAACATAATATTATTCTAAATTAACTTACTAACTTCAATAAACAAAAAAAGAAAGGAAAAAAAGAATAAACAAATCTTCAACAAACTATATATATCTAATATTATTAACATTAAAAATACCCTCAAAGTTATATAAAACTTAACTAAATATTGCATAGGTAATCATTAGATAGGGAAAAGAAAAAATACAATCATATTAGTCTCTATCCGTCCAATATATTTCAACATCACATCGTTTTGTATCTTGATAGTTCATCTTTTAATAGTTCAATAAATTCGAATTTGTCGACTCGTCTCCCGTCTGATCCCAGACCTCCATCTCCTTTTCCCCAGCTATCTGGTTCAGGCACTCCTTATGGGTTTTTGAATCTATTTCCTTTTGATCTATCAAAGGTGGCTTCCCCTCCTCCTCCTCTTTTATTTTCATACATCCTTCCTCTGGAATCTTGGATATATCAGCCTTTAGAACATTGACATAAAATTCAGTAGCTTTTTTTATCGTGTTGAGCCGGTATCTTTTTCCAGAAAATTTCACTGCTACTCCAACTGGCGCTTCCCATTTATATTGTAAATTTAATCTCTTAAATTCATCAATCAAAAAAGTATAGCTTTTTCTGGCTTTAAGCATTTTAGAGGGGATTTCTTTCCAAATCTTTAGTTCCTGACCATTCACCATAAGATTATTGTTAAACGTTGCTTGTATAATTCTATTCCGTAAAGCTCTTGTGGTAAAATATATGACAATGTCCCTTGGTAAATGCTTTTGTTTAGCGTACCACGAATTGATTCTGTATATTTTGTCGATTTGTGTAGCCAATTCCACTTTAGAAATTCCAGACACCTGATCCAATACGTCAACCATCCTGCCTTTTAAATTTTCATATAATCCTTCTTTCAAACCTCTGATCCTTATAGCAACTTCCATGGATCTGAACTGTGTCATCAAGACCTCTTTTTCAAAATTTGCAATATCATTTTGGATTTTATCTATGTAATTCACCGAAGTTGCCAAAGCTTGTTTATTTGTTTCAATACGTTCTGCCAAAACTTCAATATTTGTTGCTAAGCCTTTGCAAACCTCTAACACATCAAATCTGAGTTGTTGATTCATATTCTTCAAAGCAGCCTGCATTTTTTTGTCTATCTCACTTATTTTCTGATTAAATTCCAAAGTAAGTTCATGTTTCATAATCTTTAAATTATTTAATAAATTTTCAGGTGTCAAAAGCTGTGGAGGTGTTAGCTGTGTTAAGTTGTATTTTAGAAATATATCCAGATGAATAGTCATTTCTTTTAGTCAAAACAATCTTTCCAGACTTTGAAGCCATTGGTGTTTCAAAAGAGTACAAAAAAGAAAAAAAAGCCAGATGCCTGATTAAAGTTCTTTCCAGTTTAAAAACCAGGTAGTCTTTTATTGGAAATATTTCTATTATAACTTTAATCCAGAGTTAGGAGACAGAGAGAGAAAAAACCATTTTTCCAAGTTAAAAGTTTCCATAAGAGAGAGAGAGAGAAAAAAAAGCCTCTGGGAAAACGAAAGTCACTTTCACTTCTCAATCGCCATATTGTTACTCTGTTTCCTTTGTTCCCTTGCCGAAGTGAAAGCTTGGGGGGGGGCTTATTTCAAGGCATGTCCCGAAAAAGCCCTGTGGGGCTTAGTTTCGGGACATGTCTTATTTTCGGGGAAACACGGTATTAGAGTATGACTTTTTAGGAAATAAAATAAGTCATCTGGCATATATGGTACCTGATATAAGTTTGAATGTTTATTCTAACCGTTCTATAAATGATACATTAATTGGATTAAAAACCTTTCTCTGTGTATTAGCTTTGCTTTTAATTTTTTTCAAAAGGGCTGATGACCTTTCAAGTGATTTTGGACTTCAGGGAATTCCTGTTCAGTCTTTACATGGCAACAGAGAACAGTGTGATCGTGAACAAGCTTTGGATGATTTCAAAAAAGGTGATCATAATTAATCAATTTAACATATTGTTATTATGTAATAATCAAAACACATATACTCAAATTCAGATCCTTATTACAGGGTTTGAGCAACTTGGAAAGATTTCAACAGAGAATTAATAGTAAAATCTAAGTTAAAAACTGATGTTAAAATTACACAAATGCTGGGACTCCATATAGAATCATGTAATATTAAACAACTTGTGAAATAAATTGTATACTAAGCAGGACTGATCTTTTCATATTAAATGGTGCTATTGATGGGGACAGGGACATGAATTTTACTTTCTAGGCCAGATCTAATTTAAATACAATCAATTACATCACAGATTTGAGACACCTTTTAAGAAATAAGACACATCTCAGGATAGTGGGTTTCCTTGATAGCATACATCTACAAAAAAGATTTTATAGAAAATGTTTGCCCCATACTGGCCAAACCAGATATCAGCCCATGTACAATGAGTGAATCTCTGGCCAAGCTTTTAAATCTGATCAGCCACTGTAGCCTCACTCATCAATTAGTATGAATCTTTTCAATGAACAATTATTTTAGCCATTATTAGAAACTAAATAATATTTGTAAGCAAGCCCTGTTAATCAAGCAATATGAAACCCCAAAAACTTAGATTTGCCTCATGATAAGGCCAGCCCTGCTATCATGTTAGTAAGATGAGTGTAGAGAAAAGAGTCCATTAGCACAAGTGAGTTTTAAAAAATGGTCTTGCAGCACAAATGGTTCCCCTCCCCCCCAAAAAAGTCTCTCTCTTTCATTTCTGTCAGAAAATACTTCTTTCCGTGGTTTTTTTTTTCCTGGATTCTGCTACTTCCGCGGAGCATTCTTTTCATTCCATGGATATTAGACAGTCACATTCTACATTAACCAAATTGCATCCTTTTAAATCAATTTGTACTTCTTTTTTCATTTTGTTGAGAGAATTTCCCTGAGTTCCTTTCTTCCAAGCTGGGAAAGAAAAGTGCAAGCAATCTCCCTGGGGGAATGCAAATAATCAAGACACAGAGACTGGCTGCTTTTGGAAAGGAGGCCTCCCCACCCCCCTTTATTCCACTGTTACTTACTTGTAACTGGTCCTTTGAATGTTTGTCTGCGAATTCATTCAACATGGCCATCTTGACTTTGATTATAGTTTGTTTCAAATTTGATCCACTGTGTTGATGTTGAGAATTGAGAGAATTGCAAGGTCTGTCCCTCAAACTCTGTATATGAGAGACAAGGTTCCCATAAAAAATACTAGGGTCTGGAACAATCCAAGCGGGAATAGATTTCCATAAGTACCAACTGCTGGAAAAACTACAGATAAGTACCACTTCATTCAAATGTATTGTGAAAAATTACCAGTTTTTATTTTGCTTGTTCTAGGCAGAGTTCGTGTATTGATAGCAACAGATTTGGCTTCCCGTGGACTTGATGTGCACGATATTACACATGTCTTTAATTTTGATTTCCCTCGTAACATTGAAGAATATGTTCATAGAGTGGGCCGTACTGGACGAGCTGGGTAAGCCAAACTTTAAACTCTTTCCATGTTACCAAGTAGAAAATATGAGTGTTTTCTTCAGCATATTCTTGTATCTTATATCAGATGCATTAGAGTACAGGGAAATGTAGCAGTCTCTCCCAGGACAAGGATTCATCAGCTGAACAAATTTCTCTTTTTCCTGTTAAAAATAATTTATTCCAAAGAGTTTCTTAAGGAAATGAGAGGAGAAAGAAAACATATTCCTATGTTAGTATACTTTCATATATATTGGGTATTGGACTTTCCTGCCAGTTAGGTTTGCAAGGATATTTTTCTCAGAGTTATGGATCCTGCTGTAAGTAGAGGGGGCACAATGGCTCAGCAGTTAAAGACGCTGAACTTGTCATCTGGAAAGCTGACAGTCTGGGTTCAAGATCTGAGCGCTGCACAACAGGGTGAACTCCCATTATTTGCCCCAGCTCTTGCCCACCTAGCAGTTTGAAAGCATGCAAATGCAAGTAGATAAATAGGTACCACTTAAGTGGAAAGGCAACTGCATTCATGCCCCTCAGTATATAGTCATGCTGACCACATGACCATGGAAATCTCTTTGGAAAATGCTGGCTCCTTTGGCTAAGAAGCAGAGAAAAGCACCGTTCCCTAAAGTCAGGCACAACTGAATAGGGGAAACCTTTACCTTTGTAAATAGATTGGGCTATGTCAGAAAGGGACAGAAGAAGATGGATTGCTTTTTTATAAACTCCCTTTTTACCCACTCTAACTAATCACTCGGAGCTTCAAGGATCTAAATGGCAACCTATTCTATAGCTGTCCCATCATTAAAGGTCTCCAAAATTACCATTTACTCCAGAACGTTCATCTTCATTACCCACTCCGGCAGAGGTGGTTGAATCTGCCATTTTGTTTCCCCTCCCCCGTCCCCCATATTTTGAATGTTGATAGTCCTATTTAAAAAAATGGAGCTATCCATTTGATGTTTGACAGACATGGATCCTTTTTAGCAGTAAGGCACTGTTTTTCTGTTTATGCACAGGATAAATTATAAAGATAGCATGTATATTTTCCTCTCCTGCCATAATCTGCTTAACTGCTACTTGAGGAGAAGTTTGATATTTACCACTGGTACAATTTCAATCATTCAGAAAGGAGCAATCAGTTTTTATTACTTAAGAGTCTAAAGACAGAATATGGATTTTAAAAATGGAACATTTTAATAAATTATCAATACAGGTCTATAAAAAGGAGTCTTTTACAGAAATATTAAACCCCATTTTATTTGGGGGGAAAGTTTGGATTGATGTTAAGCAAAAACTTTTTAAAACAAAACCCAGATATGAGCTATTTATTTTTTATTTTGTTTGCTTTTACATAGACGCAAAGGAGAAGCTATAACGCTTGTCACAAGGAGTGACTGGCGAATTGCATCCGAGTTGATTGACATTTTAAAAAGAGGAAACCAGGTAACATTATAACTAAGCTTGTTGCTACTTTTTTCCCCCTGTTGTTCCTTTTACCCTTATTTGATTAAAATAATATAAAACATTAAATACACATTTAAATTGATTTTTACATTTTTATTTTGACTAGTTTATATTATACATATAGCAGCTCTTATTGCATGTAATTTCAAATAGCTTAAATAAAATGTCTTTGGAAGAAGCATAAATTAAAAGCCAGATGATAAAATTAATTACAACAAAAAGTTGTTTAAAATAAACATTAAAAGTCATTAAAGACAATTGAGAACATAGATGTTACCTGATATCTTAAAGAAACAACTATAGATGTTTAGGAAGGGTGCTTCAAAGTGTATGGGTCCCATATAAGTATCCCTGACAAAAACACCATTTTCAATTGCTAGAACAGAATGAGCAACTAGTGGCGGGAAGGACAAGGATTAAGATGTGTGAGGCCATGGTATACATGGGGTGGGTGAGGTGTTGGAGGTCAGTTCCGAAAGGTTTTGAATCATTTTCTTTTTAATTAAAGAAGGCTATTTCAGAGTTACACTGTAATTTCCAGGTTTCTTGTTAAAAAGGTAAAAAAAGAGACTGCATCATCAATTTCTGAGAGCCCTGCATAGATGTGGTTTGGGCAGCCACAATAAGGGCTTATCAGATTTTATATTTGTGAATGTAGAATAAATGGTAACTTAAAATCGCTCGAGATTATTAAAATCTCAAAGTGATTTTATCACTGAGCTGAATAAAAATCTAGTTGGATATTTCCAAAATTGAACTTAAAACTCTTGTGCAAATATTTGCTGTATTATGGAATAGCTTGTGGTTAAAATCTGTTGCTGCTACAAAATGTGTTAATTTGCTGTTTGTTTATTTAAGTGCAAGGTTATAGTTTTTATCTTATGTTTTATATTACATTGGTTAAAATTGTGATAGGCGTTTTTTGCAAATTTTAGTATAAAGCTTAATCACAAATTGTTACCAAATATTTTCATATCCACTACAAATTGCAGTGTTATATTATAGTATAACACTTTATACTTACAGTGACATGAATTTCCTGGTTTAAATATATTGTTTCCACAAATGGAAGATAATTTGTTCCATCAAATTTTCCTCTCCTACCCTTGTAGCCTTGATTTGTCTCCACAAAATATCACAGGAGGAAATTGCTCAAAAGTTAGAAGGAACTTAGATAACTGATTTATACTTCAGAGTTCAAAAGTCTTCTGATATAGCCAAAAAGTTCAGTACACTCCATATTCTCCAAAACACAAAATGTTTTTAAGATACAGATTATTATTTTTTTAAAAAAAGATGAGTTGTATCGAGTTGATTTCTGTTTTTGCAACTACTGAAGACCTTTACTTCAATGTGCGTGTTTAAGAGTAAATGCTAATACCTAATTTAACTTGATGCAAACAGGATTATTAATCTTTTAGAAGATATTTATAGAATATATATTACAGAAAATGTTTTATAGAATATTTTCATGATTTTTTTTTACAGTTTATAGAAATTGAAAATGTTGATGGCTAATTGTTGGTTTATCTAACTTTAATAGGTGATTCCTGAAGAACTCATTTTGATGGCTGAAAGATATAAGCAATTCCGATTGAAAAGGGAAATCGAAAATGGTTTAGGAAGATCACGGGGGCGACCGCAGAAAGGTTTCTAGACTATCTGGAAACAGTATAGTTAGTGCCTATGGAAAATTCAGTAAAATGACTTGTGTGCTATTACAACAACAAAAGTATGAAGCCCGATTTTCTTCAAGAAAGGTGCTTTTTCAGTCTTTCTCAACTCTATTTGGTACCAGATTTAAAACAACTTAATGTCCTCTGCGCTGCTTTGAATTCTGTGATACTATGATGACTATTTTGAAAAAAAATTGAGAATAAAACTGCTTTGTAAAATACTCTGGAATTTATTTGATCACATCGTCTCACTTTGGCAGAGAATATTAAAAAGCACTAACTGTTACCTCACAAGTATTTCCTCCTCTTTAATACCAGCCATAAATTATGGTGCCTTGTAATTAGTTTAAGATTGCCTCATCTGCCTTGTAAACCACTTATGCTTTTGATTAGAAAGTAATTTCAGATGAATGGCTAGTAGAACTAAATTCAGGGTTTGTAATTTTGCTAGCATTCTATTTTATGGAATAATCTTAATAAACACTCATAGATTCAAGAGACATAACGGGAACAGATCTTCCCCTCCCCAACTTTATTTTAAAATTAACTCATTTTTATGCTAATATATGAAAAACATTTCAAATTCTAAACATTTTCAATTCACATCAGATAGTTCTAACCTCATGCAGTTCTAACAATTTCAGAACACTTTAAGCTGGAATATTTCTAATAAGAGAACAGTTATTTAGAATTGGAGTTTTTTTACCATTCTTTGTGCTTTTCATTTTTATTTCAAAAGGTCTGCGAGTCAGATGTCCCTGCTAATTTTGATGTATTGACCATAGACCAGTGACACTCCCACTCATTGCTTTCTTTTGGCAAAGTTGCTGGTGACAGGTTTTTTCCCCAAAAAAACTGAACAAGGAAAGATTCTGTATGAATCCCCATCATTTTGATCCCTATTGAGTCTTTGTGGAAAGCGCTCCAAGTTAGTCTCTCTCTCTTCCCCCCCCCCCCACCAATGTTTAAATAAGTTTTTATTTCAAGAGTACTGTGATCAGACATGCCTTCTAATTTTGATGTTTGGGCAGCAAACCAGGAATATCATTTAGCAGAAGAAGCTAGATTTCACATACTGTCCTGGAGAAAGGAATAAGCCAGGACTTATCTCATGCCAAGACAAAGCTTTACATATTTCTCTTATAATAGAAGAAAGCAAAAGGGAAAGGTGAGGATGGGGAGAGGAAGAAAAAGGGAAAAAGACACCCCAGTAGTTCAGATACAATATAGCAACAAGAGAGAGAACAATGTGATCAAGCCTATCATTTTTAATAAGAATGATTGGAAATGAAGAGAGACTTACAGAATAACAGTTGGAAGGGCTTCCAATTTTTTCTTTAAAACCTACAGTGATGGAGCACCTCCAACTTCCAGAGCTAAGCCATTCCACTGATTAATTGTTCTGTCAGGAAATGTCTATGTAAATTAAGGTGTATCTCTCCTTGTTCTCCCATCAGGTGCTTTGGAGAATAGGTCAATCCCCTTTTCTCTGTGACAGCCCTCAAAATATTGGCAGATAGGTATCATGTCACCCCCTAATTCTTCTCTTTGTTACCCTAGACATACTTACCGTATTTTTTGGAGTATAAGACGCACCTTTTTCCTCCCTAAAAGGCTGAAAATTTGGGTGCGTCTTATACTCTGAATGTAGCTTTTCCTGAGCTTTTTTTTCCCAGCCCTAAGGAGGTGCTAACGATCTTCCCGGCTTCCTACTCCGTCTTTGCAGGGTTGTTTTCATTGCTACTCCTCTGAAAAAGGTCTTTTCAGCCCTAACCAGGGGATATAAAATAATGTGCTGAAGCTGAACAGACTAAGGACGCTAGTCAGATGAATACCTGGTAGGTAGATTCCCCCCCCCCTATTTTCCTCCCCCAAAACTAAGGTGCATCTTATACTCTGAAAAATACAGTAATACCTACCGTATTTTTCGGAGTATAAGACGCACCTAGATTTTAGAGGAGGAAAACAAGGAAAAAAGTATTCTGAACCAAATGGTGTAGTAATATATTATTTAATAAAATACCAATGTAGCAGAATACTTTTTTACAACCATGTATACTTTTTACAACCATGTACACTTTTTACAAACTTCAAACTTGACAGCTTTAAGACTTGTGGACTTCAACTCCCAGAATTCCTCCTCCAGTCATGCTAGCTCAGGAATGGGAGTTGAAGTCCACAAGTCTTAAAGCTGTCAAGTTTGAAGTTTGTAAAAAGTGTACATGGTTGTAAAAAGTCTTGCCAAGTTTGAAGACCCTTGCACCCCTAACCCCGGGGTCTTCAAACTTGACAGCTTTAAGACTTGTGGACTTCAACTCCAATTCCTGAGCTAGCATAACTGGAGGAGGAATTCTGGGAGTTGAAGTCTACAAGTTTGAAGACCCTTGCACCCCCTTGGCAAGTTTAAGACTTGTGGACTTCAACTCCCAGAATTCCTCCTCCAGTCATCCTAGCTCAGGAACGGGAGTTAAAGTCCACTAGTCTTAAACTTGCCAAGTTTGAAGACCCTTGCACCGCTAACCAAGGGCTCTTCAAACTTGGAAGTTTGTCTTCATACCTGTCAGGCTGCTCGCTTCAGGCAGCAGCAGCGGTGGCTCCGGCGGCGGCGAGTATCGGCGGTGGTGAGTATCGGCGTCGTTGGGTCCTGCAGCGGGAACGCGGGCGGCTGCCCGGGCTGGGGGGGAGCTTCAGACCTGCAGGGGGGAAGAGTCAGAGCCACTGGGCGGAGGGCAAGAAGCTCTGCTCCAGACAGCAGACACCCGGGGGACCAAGGGCCTTAGTGGGCCAGGGTGTCTGTGTGTGTCCTCCGCGAACTTTCTCCAGAACCAGCCCAGCTGTTTCGGGGATGTTTCGCTTCGGTCCGATTTCTGAAGCCGGGCAAGTGTTCCTGAGCGAGACAGCTGACCCGCCGCCAGGCCAGATGCGATGCGGAGAAGCCGAGAGGATTTGCTCAATTTACAGCCGGGAGCGCGGCGGGGGGTTGGCAGCGTCTCCGCAGCTTTCAGCGCTTGGCAAAGGAGCCTCCTCGGCTTGCCATCTCCCAATTCGTTCCCCCCCCCAGAATAAATGCATTTATTAAAAGCGCTGACTGGGCGGCTCTGGCTCTCTGCTTTATTCGCGCCCCAGAATCCTCCAGGGAACCATTCTTGTTCGGCCCGCGAGCGGCAGGAGCGAAGGGAAGGCAGCGGGGGAGGTCGGGGGTCTTCAGGAGAGGGGAGCAGGTCCTCCAGTGGGGGCGGGGCTGCAACGGCGGCTGGGGCGGCAGCGGCTCCCAGCAACAGCAGCTGCAGCTCCGGCCAGCAACGGCGGCAGCGGCGGTGGCCAGCAATGGCTGGAACCGGCCGAAAATGCCTGAAACGCAATGCTCTTTTTTTGCCAAAAAAAGAGCATTGTGTTTCAGGCGGTGGGTGATTCCGGCCGGCGCTGCAGCCCGAAAACATTTCCTTCCCCATTCCAAAAACAGGGCGTGCAACCGGGGCTGCCCGCTGCCTGAAATGCGATGCTTTTTTTTTGTCTCCGCACGCTGTTTTTGGAATCGGGGAGGGGATCGCAGCGCTGCCGCCTTAAAACGCTTTCCTCCCCAGGCTGAGTGGCGGCTGGCAGGTGGGTGGGGGGTACATTCGGAGTATAAGACGCACCCACTTTTTGACCCCCTTTTTGGGAGTAAAAAGGTGCATTTTATACTCCGAAAATACGGTAGTTCCCTTAACCAATCATTGTGCGATTTAGCCTCCAGATGCCTAATCATCTTTGTTGCTCTTTCTGCACTTTTAGTCTCAACATCTTTCTTGCATCATGGCAATCAGAACTATGTGGTCTTTGCAGTGCAGTATAAAGTGGTTAATCATGTGATCTTAATAGTATTCCTCTGGATGTAACTAGGACTGCATTAGCTGTCGTGGCAGCTGCATCGCACAACATACTTAAGTGGTTGTCCATTAAGACACCTAGACCTCTGTCACAGTTACTGCTGTTGAGCTATGTACCACCTATTCTATACCTGTGCGTGTGGTTTTTCTTGCCTATACGTAAGATTTTACTTTTCTCACCACTGAATTGCATTTTATTGGATAGAGCACAGTATTCAAGTCTGTCAAGATCCTTCTATATTTTGAGTATATCTGAGTTGACTATTCCACCCCAGCTTGGTGTTGTCTGTAAATTTGATGAGTTTCTCTTCTATCCCCTCATCTGAATCATTCATGAAGAAGTTGAAGAGTACTAGGCCTAAGACAGAACTTTAGGGTTCCCCACTGCATGATTCTCTCCATTTAGATGTATTTTCATTGGAGACTAAGTGTTAAGTGTGGTTGGTCAGCCAGTAACAAATCCATCTGGTGGTAGTGCTGTCTATTCCACATTTCTTCTACCTTACCAAGAAGTAGTAACATATTTTTCGGACTATAAGACACTCCGGACTATAAGACGCACCTAGCTTTTGGGGAGGAAAACAAGAAAAAAAAATTGGGATGATCCCCGCCGCCTGGAATGGGCCAAGAACCCGCTGGGGCTGAAAATGGGGCGTGTGGGGGCGGTAATGGGCAGCTGCGATGCCTGCAGCCTGGAACAGCTGATCAGTGGTATTCCAGGAGACCAATCCAACCACCAAGGTGACCTTGCTGTTTGCTGCACGGAGGCAAATTGCTGGGAGGCAGAGGTCAAAGGGTGGGGGTGGGCGGGGCTTCAGCAACATTCGCTCTATAAGACACAAACATTTCCACCTACTTGTTTGGGGGGTGGAGTGCATCTCATAGACTGAAAAATACTGTACTTCATTATTACTTCACCAGTTCTAGTCTAGTCTAGTCATTGTCTAGTCTAAAGATGAGAACTGGGATGATATGGTAGCAATACTTGAGGGACTGTCACAAAGAAGAGAGGGTCAACCTATTCTTCAAACACTTGAGGGCAATAAATAATGGATGGAAGATTATCAAGGAAAGATCCAACCTAGAATTAAGAAGAAATTTCCTGATAGAACAATTTTAATAAGTGACTGGACACCCATTTGTCTAGAAAATCTCCAGGGTCTACTGCTTGAGCATGGACTTGGACTAGAAAACCTCCAGGGCCCTTTCCACCTTATTCTATGTTCTAGAACCATGATGGCGAACCTATGGCACACGTGCCCGAAGTGGCACGCAGAGCCATTTTGCCTGGCACGCCCAGCATCGCCCATTCATCTTCCGGGTTTGTCCCACGTGCATGCGCACAGTAACCAGAAGACTAGCTGAAACCGAAAGTTCATTCAGCTCCTCTTACTGGTAGCGTGTGTGCTAAGCTGAACTGTTGGTTGCTCTCTGGATCCTCTCTGTCTCTGCTTGATTGTAAGTTGCCAGAACGTGCTATGCTGCCCAGGATCTAGGTGGGAGTGAGTGAGCCAGGAGGGATAGGGAGGAGGAGGAAGCCACAGCGGAGGACAGCGAAAGTGTGGGAAACTCAGAGCATTGCAGGCAGAGTAAAGCAAAGTAAAGTGTTTTATTGGGGTTATGTTCACACCCGGTGCAGCAGCAACTCAACCCAAGCTGCGCTTCTGCAAAGCGTGTGGCGCGCAGGGGGGGGAGGGGGAGCTGGCTGGCGCCACTGCTTGTCTTCCTTATCAGCGCTGTTTTAAATAATAAAAGGCTGTAACTCTTTCGGCAGGGCTGGGACTGGAGATCCGCGCTCCCTCCCTCCTCCTCCTCTCTCTCTGTCTCTCTCTCTCTCTCTCTCTCTCTCTCTCTCACACACACACACACACACACACACACACACACACACACACACACACACAGCAAAGCTTGCGGCCTCTGGTGCGCAGGTAGGGCGTGGGCAAAGTGGTGCCTGCCGGGTGTGCAGGGCGATTCCCGGGGCCCCGAGGACTTCGGCCCGCTCCTCCACCTGGATTACTTGATATGCCTCTTCTCATCAGGTGGAGCCAGCATTCAGCCCTGCCCTTGGGGGATCCATTCCTGCTTGCTCCTCGTATGTTGGAGTGGTGTGGTTGTTACAGTCCAACAAAGTAACAGACTTGGTCCTCATTCTGAATGGACTAGGACAACCCATCCTGAATGCTGGCTCCACCTGATGAGAAGAGGCATATCAGGTAAGACCAATGCCCTTCTATTAATAGTTTGGAGCCATATGTATGTCTTTCTAGTGCTGAACAGTAGGTCTTTTGATTTTAAGTCCACTTTCTTTGTCCAAAAGTCAAAGAAAAAGATGTAATCCAATATCTATTGATTTTTTTAAATAAAAATCTCTTTATTATTAAAATACTTAAGCAAAAACAAAAAAGAATTGCATGTACATTTCTAAACAACCCCTCATATTTTAAGCTTGCCTTGCTGTGCCATACAGTGTATGCAAGTAGTCCTCAACTTATGACCACAATTGAGTCCAAAATTTATGTTGTTAAGTGAGAAATTTGTTAAGTGAGTTTTGCCCCATTTCACAACTTTTTTTGTCAAATTAAGTGAATCACGGAAGTTATTAAATTAGTAACACCGGTTGTTAATTTACCTTCCCCATTGACTTTGTTCATGAGAAGGTTGCAAAAGGGTATCACGTGACCCTGAGACACTGCAACTGTCATAAATATGAACCAGCCGTCAAGCATTCAAATGTAAATCACCTGACCATGGGGAGGCTGCAATGGTCATAAGCCGCTTCAAATCTTTAGCTCTATCACAGCCTTATTTAATAAAGTTGCAAAGCAGCCACAAGGTGGCGCTAGATAAACATCCTGGTGCTGAAGAGGCTGTGCTGTTCTGACTTCTTGGCAAGGATGGAACAAATGAAAAAAGTAAAAAGGTACTAACTGATCCAGTGTTCAGATCTGGATTGGGAGGCTCAAACTTCGGTTCCATCTCAACAAGACTGAGGCTGTGAGGCTCTCCTAGAACGGCGATGTTTTTACCTTTGGTTTTAGTTGGGGTTGCATTTCTCCATTCGAGTTTATCGAGCATCTTAAGGGTTCTCCTGCTTGATGAACAGGTAGCAGCTCTGGCCTTTGCAGATATTCATCTTGTGTGCCGGACCGATTGTTCCCTTTTCTCACCCAGGAAGCCCTTCAGACTATTTGTCATGCCTTGGGCATCTCATGATGGGATTATTGCAATGGGACTGCTACCTGGGACTGCTCTTGAACCATTTGGAAGTGGTTCAAAATACAGCAGCAGCATGAACAACAAATGCTTGGTGTCATCCTTGCATTAATTGCTAGTTGGCTACTACAGGTGCTGGTGCTACGCAAGGTGGTTTTACCTTAGGGCCTGGATATCTAAAGGACCACCTATCACTCTGTTTCTGCCTGTCCAATAACATTGTGCAGAGTGGATACACTTCAGATCCGCTCGTTAAACAGTGTTATCTTATGGAACTAAGGAATGTGAATTTTCTCCCTGGAACAGCATCCTATCAGATCAGGGGTGGGCTCCTGACGGTATGCTCTTACCTGTTGGTCGCCACAGAACCGAAGAACGCGGTAGCGTTCGCGACGCGGGGCTTCCCCCGCCCGCTTTCTCCCGCCCACCTGGACGCCGCCATTTGCGTTCTTTTGCCCTCTGCGCAAGGCTTTGCACATGCAAAGGGCAAAAGAATGCAAATGGCGGCATCTAAGCGGGCGGAAGAAGCCCTGCGCCGCAAATGCCATCGGCTTCTTCGGTGACCAACAGTTAAGAGCGTACCAGCAGGAACCCACCCCTGCATCAGATACAGAGTATACCGTTCTCCTGGGGTTCCAAAAAGCCCTTAAGGCCTACTTTTGATGTCAAGCCTGAGGTAAATTTGTTTATGGAGACCCTATTTATAGTGTTGTTATTATGGTTGTTTTAGTCTGGGTTGTTTGTGTTGCTGTATGTTTTTTTTACCTGTTTTTATTGTTAAATAAAATTGCATTTTGGATTTTTTAGGCAATCCAGTGTACTGGAATGAGTAGCTATCAGAAATTTGAAAAATTTGAATAAATACATTTGAGGAAGGAAGGAAAGTTCACCAAGGGGAGGATTGATGTGAATGACTTTCAGCAATGGTTTAAAAAAGCAACTTCATGTTTAGTCCAATATTTTACTTTCCTATTCTGCCTGGGCGGAGTTCCCAAATTATTTCCCAGTATGCGGGAAAATTCACTGAGGCAAGACTGGCTGCAGGACTCAATTTTGAAGGAAGACCTATAAATTAAATTAGTATTGCCTTGTAAAAGAGGTTGAAGATCTTTTTCTCCTGCTGTCCTTCATGTTTCACTCATGTGGTTTCAGAACCTTCATTGGGCAGTCTGTTTGTAAATGAGCTCTGACTTAAATACAAATTCAGATTAAAGACAAAAATTAGGAACAGAACTCATTCTTAACTGGGGACTGCCTGCACTAACAACCTCATTAAACACCTGATGCATAATATTGTCGGTACATAAAAGGGTTGCATTCCTGCCCTTTAGATTTGCATTTACTGCAATTATAAAAAGAAATTGTGCTTCAGTGGAGAATAGGACTAATCTACATCACTTGGGAAAATTTGTAATCAAAATTCCTCCCTACATTGATCCTCCCAGGATAGCTCTCCTCCCTTGGGAGATTATTACTCACACCCAGGATGTGCATACCCATAATTTTAGGAGGCATCTTTGTCTCTTCTGGACTGGTTACATGACTGGCTCTTTCGCTTGGGAGACTCAAAGTTAGGATAGAAGAGCTGAAGTAGTCCAGATTTGCTTTACAGCTAGATGGGTAGCATATAAATTTAATAACCTAAGTGCTTATAAGTGGTCCCAGTGAAATGCTTCAGAAAGGCTAGGCTGGTGCTTTTCTCTTCTATTCCTCATGACCACAACAGATCTCGCTTTCTTGGAGAATATTTAAAGGAACTGTGAGTTGACAAAGCAGGATTATTTCTCTGGCTTGTTTGACATACAGGAAGTATCTCCACCCCATTAAAAGTTGTGATTTTGGGCACTGTCTACAAATTGGGTACTTCCATCACTCTGAATGAGGGATGAAAATGATCCTTTGAGTAGGGCAGCAGCATTCTGAACAAACAGCAGCAAATCTTGATGCTTATGGAGTACTAATCCATCCAAAAACTGTCAATCTGTTCAGGGACATGTGGGACTTTCTGTGCCTTCAGAGGAAAATACTGTATAAAAACCTATTGTTGTCATCCTCAAGCAACAGGGGAAAATATGTAGGCAATTTTAGTTTTCTCCATATGCACACGTTTTAAAAAAAACAATGTACAGAATGGTTAAACCTCCCCAATTCATTTTTCCCTGCATGTTGGTTTCTAAGAATTTCCTTAAATGTTAAAATTCTTATCTCCAAGCATAACCTACCAACATTGCCTTTTTAATCCTTAGGGCTTTAGTTATCGCACTCAATTTTACTTTTCATATTGACATATGAGCACAGCAGCCCAGGCAATTTGCAATACCTAATGTATATGAATGATTTAAAATGACTTTTTTCCGTATTACAAGTTCCAAATAGGGAATGGAATCATTAATACATCATAGCAGCTTGTGATACAACGTAAGTGCTTAACTAGGCCTTAAAGTGGCTAAAAAACAGGTTCTTTCAAGGGCAATCACCTTCAATGAAGGCCACCTGCTGAAAGCCTAGTGGGCTTTCTCGTGCAGTTGGTTGGTCACTGCAAGAAGACACTTCTGGACTGAATGGACCAGGAATCCAGTCCAGCAGACAATTGCTCGTGTTTTCTTTTGAAACATCATCTTACCTGGAAAATAAAGAGCCATGAAGGTAAAGTAATTCTAGACTTAAAATTTATTGAAGATAAACTAGAAGACTCAAGTGTTTGCTTACAAAATTTAGTATTTTTCATTAACCCAACAGGAAATTTACTATTACTGTAACATATGCAATGGAAAGCAAAACCGATCAACTTATGTGAATAGCCAGAAAGTGTTGACCATATTAGTAATAACCAAAGGCAGTTATTGGACATAGGCAAGTAATTGCGAACTATCAGTTCCAATGACAGCATAGAATTATCTTCAGTCTGTGCAAAGCTATCTTAGCTTTGTATTTTAAAATCTAAGTCCTGGCACACTTCTGTCTAAAATATTTTTGGGTGCAGCTCATAGGACATCAGACTTGCTGATAATATTTTCATCAATATAGCTGTTTGCCTTCAATGTTCCTCAGTGGGTTTTTTTGGTCCTTTTTAGATAAAAAATGGAGAAAAACCACTGGACAAAGCAGCAGTACTTTCATCTGCCCACTCGAGACTAACAAGTTAAAAATAACTTTCTGAAATTACTATTTTTCCTAATCTTTGTATTTTAAATCTAAGGCTTTCATGCTTTGAAAGTAGCTTTGCTAAGTACTTATTACATGTCATTTCTTCAAATTGTTATTCCTTGAAAATACTGCCAAGCTGTCATTACCCTTTTCACTGCTAACATTTATCTAGCAGTTACAGTAGTCAGACACTGAGAGAAATTGAAGGTACAATCCAAACTTTAAAACTCAGGTTCAGTTCTCATTTTAAAAAGAGCAATGTTTCACTCACCATGAATTCTTAGAAAATACTCAGCTGTAACAGGAGCATCAAAACTATTTGAAAGAAACCAAGTATTTTAAGGATAGAAAAGTTTCTATTCTGCATGTTTCACCTTTGTGCTGTATAGGTAAAAATAGCCAACAGTTCATGTAACGGTTTTAATATAATATTCTATTGTCCTTTATGAAGCTCCACAAAAGCTAGAGGGTTTTTTTATTGACCACATCCCTGTAGGATACCATAAATGTAAATTAAAATTCTGAAATGGTGCATAGCAATGTCTTCTGCTGATAGCACTATTAAAATACCAAATCTATTCTAAGGAAATGGTACTACTGACTCCATTTACTATAGGACTTAAGCCACCAACTTTGGCATAACATCTAGAACCTGAATATAGATTACTCTCAGCACAATATTGCTTTTAAACAAAACTTTAAATGGTCATGATTTTTTTGAAGGGTGTAATTTCATTTTAGAATTATACTAAAGATGAAGTATAATTATCTTGGAAAATATTAGTCTCTCAGAACTTTCTTATAAAGCAGGAAAACAGCATTTGATCTTTTAGTTGATTTCACACCCATCAACAGCAATTAGCTTGAGAAATATTCTATCAGAGATGGAATTTCTGTATCATAACCTGCAACATGATCACACAATGCTCCAATAAAAATTCCATTTAAAATGATCGAACGCTAAGCTATACTAATAGCATGGAAACACAGAAGTCACTGCCTACATGTGCTTTTGAATATTAAAACATGGAAAATTGAATCTACAAACTTTATTTTGTAGCTTTCATATATTTGAGCTTTAACTCAACTATTTTCTAATTCTTAGATGTTGGCACAAAATTAAGATCACGCTTAAGACTGTGCTGCAATACTTTTGCAAACAATCATGTTGCCCAAATCACGGGGAGGTACAATTACTTTCAGCTACCATACTGCTCTGTAAAGCACAACATTTTTGAATATCAAAGTGTATCCAATATCCCCAAAGAACACAGAGACTTTGCATTAAACTTTTGATTTTAATGGTCTCAAAATGTGTGACAGATTTTGGTCAAGTTGTTTCCATTTAAAAAAAAGATTACCGATTTTAAAAACTAATAACTTAGAAACTGCCACGAAACAAATGGTCCACAAAACATTCCTTTCCTTCTGAAGCTTTTACGATGCATTGTAATTATTAACCAGTCTTTTACTATTAAACTTAAATGGCCAATTGAGACAAAAACTTCTGAGACCATGCTTCCACCACTGATTAAGACTGAGGTGGCAGTTGTACAGAATTTTCATTTAGCCTTCTGAGCCTTCTGGGCAGACTTTGTGACCTTGCCAGCACCAGCTGCTTTTTTATCAACAGCCTTGATGACACCAACAGCAACGGTCTGTCTCATGTCACGCACAGCAAACCGACCTAATGGGGGAGAAAAAAGGAATTAGAACTTTCAAAGTACAGGAATATAGATCCAGCAATTTCCTTTTTTTCCAATTCAGATCCTCCACTACCAACTGTAAATGAGGTTGTAATTAACTTGGTATTTCAGAGCAGTCCAACCCAATACACATCTGGTTTAAAAACACTTAGCCTTATAGCACCACCAACACAATTTAACACTTTTCAGTAGGCAACATTTTTTCCTTTAAGCAAAAAGTAAATTTAATATGAAGCTTCTTGCATAGGACATAGTGAAAACTCTTTACAAGAGACTAAAAGAGGGAGGAGTGCACCTGTCATTTGACAATGCCTGGTGAATTGGGAGTATATTTTAGTGATTTGTGATCAACATTGTGTAGGGACATATTACAGGTAGTCCTCAACTTACGACCAATTGAGCTCAACATTTCTGTTGCTAAGCAATAGTTCATTTTTGCTCTATTTTATGACTCTTTTTGCCAGTTAAGTGAACCACTGCAGTTTAAGTTAGCAACAATTGAGTCTGGCTTCCCCACCACTGACTTTCAGGTCACAAAAGGTTAAGATCACATGACTCCAGGACACTAAATACATAAATGCACACCAGTTGCCAAGCGGATGAATTTTGATTGCCTGAAAAGGATTTGATCTGCTACATGTAGTATCCACCATCCCAAGATCAGGTAAACTGAAGTTTCATTATACCTTGACCTGACAGTAACAATATCAGTGCAACAATGATAGATACTTCTAATAAATAACACTTACCCAGAGGAGGATAGTCAGAAAAGCTCTCAACACACATAGGCTTGCCTGGAATCATGTCAACTATGGCAGCATCTCCAGATTTGAGGAACTTTGGACAATCTTCCAACTTCTTACCAGAACGACGATCAATTTTTTCCTTCAGCTCAGCAAACTTGCAAGCAATATGAGCAGTATGACAATCCAGAACAGGGGCATAGCCAGCATTGATTTGGCCTGGGTGGTTCAGGATGATAACCTATGGGAATAGAGTTGAGTGAATCATACTGTTCTAACTGTGGAATTTACAATCGCTGACACAATAAAACTTCTGCCAAGTTACCTGTGCTGTAAATCCAGCCGCTTCCATTGGTGGATCATTTTTGCTATCTCCAGCAACATTACCACGACGGACATCTTTTACAGATACGTTCTTTACATTGAAGCCAACATTGTCACCAGGAAAAGCTTCACTTAGGGCCTCATGATGCATCTCAACAGATTTTACTTCAGTTGTAACATTAACTGGAGCAAATGTCACCACCATGCCTGGTTTTAGAATGCCAGTTTCCACACGACCGACTGGAACGGTACCAATTCCTTAAATAAAGAAATACAATTTATGTAGCCAGGTTTGTAAATGTAAATATACATCCCTAATAAGCTTTTTCAAATAGTTATTTGCTGTATTGCTGTTGTAATACTTACCACCAATTTTGTAGACATCCTGAAGTGGCAAGCGTAGAGGTTTGTCAGTTGGACGAGTTGGTGGCAAGATAGAGTCCAGAGCTTCCAGCAGTGTAGTTCCACTAGCACTGCCATCTTTACGAGTCACCTTCCACCCTTTGAACCAAGGCATCTAGAAAGGAAAAAACCCACAGCAATTAATTGTCTGCAATCCTTAGTGATGTGACTGCAGACAACCCCCCCTATCAATAATTACTTACATTAGAGCTAGGCTCCAACATGTTATCTCCATTCCAGCCTGAAATTGGCACAAATGCCACTGTATCTGGATTGTAGCCGATTTTCTTTATGTATGTGCCGACTTCTTTGACAATTTCCTCGTATCTCTTCTGGCTGTAAGGTGGCTCAGTGGAATCCATCTTGTTGACCCCAACAATGAGCTGTTTTACACCCAGAGTGTAAGCCAGAAGGGCATGCTCACGGGTTTGTCCATTCTTGGAAATACCGGCTTCAAATTCACCAACACCAGCAGCAACAATAAGGACAGCACAGTCAGCCTTTGGGAGAGGCAAGAAAAGGCAATTAACAACTGCAATATTTCTAACATACAATAATAATTTAAGTAATTAATATTGTATCTGACAAAGTTCACATTGGTTCTCACCTGGGATGTACCAGTAATCATGTTTTTGATGAAATCTCTGTGTCCAGGAGCATCAATGATAGTGACATAATACTTGCTGGTTTCAAATTTCCAGAGTGAAATATCAATAGTGATACCACGTTCACGTTCTGCCTTCAGCTTATCCAATACCCATGCATACTTGAAGGAGCCTTTACCCATCTATTAAGAAATGTAAGCACAAAATGTTGCAAGACTGCTGTTGCTCTTTTAAAAAAAGGAAGCATGCACTAATGCTCTGAAACAATCTGCAAACTATGTTTAGAAGGTCAAGCAACTGGCATAACTAGTGAGGAATTCCAAGTATCTCACACTTACTTAACCCCTTAATAGTGCTAATCCAACTCCTTGCATCTGCCAATATGTTTAAAGATATCCACTTAAATGCATACCTTTTCCAATCAATTTATAACATTACATTTACTAAATACAATGATATACCTATATAACATTTACCTTTCTAGTTACACTTCTCCCATACTCCCATGCATTTACTTATATAATTTATTCCTTTCTCCTTAAATCTACAAAATCCACACTATGCAACTTGTAACTATAATAATGTACATTAACATAGAATGATAAGGTTTGTTTATTTATTTATAGGCAGCAATACCTAAAATAAAGCAAATTACTTTCTGTTCTAAGTCAAGCACCTTGCATAAAAATAAGATAAACCAACAATTATTCAGGCCACAAACTCACCTCAGCAGCTTCCTTCTCAAACTTCTCAATGGTTCTCTTGTCAATTCCACCACATTTGTAAATCAGATGACCAGTGGTGGTGGACTTGCCAGAATCAACGTGTCCGATGACAACAATGTTGATGTGGGTCTTTTCCTTTCCCATGTTGGGTGGTTAGATAGGCTTTTCCGTCGGCTCCAATAAATGTCCTTTACAGGATAAAATACACAAGACCAAAAATAAATAAATAAAAATTAAAGACTTTTACAATGGAAGAGGGAAAAAATCACTTAAAATTCTCTGGTAACGCAGTAATCCAGGGCATGGAAGGACCGCCAGGGATCTTAGTCCCTTCCTTCCGGGGCTCCAAGGCCGTGAGTAGGCCCAAGGCCTGCCTCGAGCTCCTGGGCTCCACCCCCCTTCAGGGCGGCGAGGGTCACGGAGACAACTGGGACTCGACTCGGTAAGGCTCCAGCGCTTCTAGGCCGCCGCCAGGGGCATCCCAGGCGTGAAGAGGAAGGCAAAGGCAGAGCGGCTCCTTTGTGTCGGGCGCCAGGCGAGCACGAGCCGCGGAGGAGGGGGGGAGGGGGAGACACTTGTTGGCGCGCCCCGCCCCGCCGGCCCGCCCGCGTCCTCCATTTTGTGACGGTAGCGGCAGCAGCTGCCACGGCCGAGAGCGGCCATTTTTTTGTGTGAAGCGGAAAGCAGGCGGCGGGATGGATCCCAGCGAAGAACGCTCCCGCCTCGAGGCCGACGGGCGAAGCTGAAGGAGGCGCTGGGGGAGCCGCCACCCCACGAGTGCAGTCGGCCCCGTTCCGCCGATACCACGTTTCCCGCAGAGGATCCGCGGACGCTCCCAATCTTTCCCTCATAACCCCTTGTCGCTCGGCATGAATGGGCCCGTCCAGATTTGTAACCGAAACCCTCACGCCAGACCTGTTGCGCCTAATCCGGAGGGGGGGTGAAGGAGGGGGGCCGTGACGCAGAGAGACACGCGTGGATCCCATCTCCCCCCTCCCCCTTCGCAGGCGAAGCGTGCGTGGTTGCGCCTTCCGTCTCCCGAACCCCTCGCGGGCGTCGAGAACGGCTCTGGCTCGGGCCAGGAGCACGTGCGTCTCAACCGGTCCTCGGGCCTTCCTCACCGCCGCCGCCACCATCACCCCCACAGGTCTAAACGCGGCTAGGCCGCGCGCACGCGCGTCGAGCAGCACTCACCTCCGAAGCAGCGGCAAACCCGTAGCGAAAAAGACCGACGGGGTGAGCTGCGTCCTTTATATAGCTTGAGCAGGGAGGGCGGCGGCCAGAAGGACACGTCACGCTCCCAGCGTTCCATCCGCTGGCTCTGACTCGCTTCCCCCCCCCTCAACAGGACGCCCCTCCTCGAGAACGACGTTCCGGGAGGGAGGGGAAAATGCCGCCCCCTCCTTTTTCATCGTGGCAAATAGTCTCCTTTCTCTCGCTGGCGAGCCGGCTGGCCCTCGGCCTCCGTCCCTCCCTGAGAAAAGGCGCTTGGTCCTCCCGAGAGCATTTGGAAGAGACGGTCTCTTTAATCGCCCTTACGGAGAGCGGGTTGAATTTGGTCGTCGGGATTTTCGCCAGCCCTGCCCATTTCTCTCCCTCCTCCCTCCTTTGAAACCCGGCTGCCCTTCCCTCTTCATCACTGGAAGCTTTCAAGAAGAGATTGGACTGCCATCTATCAGAAATGGTGTAGGGTTTCCTGCTTGGGCGGGGGGTTGGGCTAGATGACCTACAAGGTCCCTTCCAACTCTGTTATTCTGATGTTTCTTTCTCTCGCCGCCGACTTTTCGCACCCAGCGCTGGGCAGCCCGCAGTTTCTCCGCTTCCCCTGCAGCCCACCGAGTTTGACTCCAGGAGCCGCTGGGATCGTGCTGAAGGCAGCGGGGTCAACAGCGGTGCCGCCTCTTAACCTACTCGGGACCTTTCGTTTCGTGCCCTCCTTCCATATTTCGTCCGCTCCACCCCAACATAACTTCAGCGCTGCTCACGTCCCTCGCGGACGGATCTTCCCCCGCCTCCCTTCACCCATCAATAGAATCACCCAATCCCCCCTTTGTCGACCATGTTTCTCCCGGTTTGGTAAATAGTGATATGCTGTGAAAAACACGCAAAAAACAGTTCCCACCATTTATTGAATGTTTCATTAGTAATTAAAAGTACACGTAGTTCTATAAGAGCTGTATGATTTGTACATTTTAATATGTAGTTTAATTTTGAAAGCAAAATATTGTTTGGAATAGTCTTTATTCATCTTTATTTCACTAAAAGGGTGTAAATTCTTTCCCTTGAAAAACATCAGAGACAAAGATAGAAAAATACTTCGTTTTAGCTGGATTATAACCTTTGCATTGGAATCTCTGGTATTTAAATAGTTGAATTTAGCTATTCACTATTACTAAATACTTACTGAAATGGGTTCATAATTCATAATTTATAACTACGGTAGCATATATGCTAATAGCCAATATTCTGGAATTTGCTATTATATTGAAGTATGAAGAAAAATCAGACTAAATTTTTCAAAAAATCTGGTAGAATAGTTTGTTGCCTTTAATAATGTGGACATAGCATATGCATCAAAAATAATCACTTGGTCAACTCAGAGAAATTTATATTGTGCTATTAAATGATGAAAGATTTAATTATAACTATTTCAGCCCTTTCACCTGCTTCTCACAAATCACTTACAGAATGAGCTTCGTGGAATTCGGTGGAATTTACTTGAAAATCAAGTTAAAGCTTGCCAGACTATGCTTTTTCTCCATGAGGTATACAGTATTTCTTCATAACTATACAGTATCTTTTTAACTCAGGTACTCAGATAGAGGGCTCTTTGTCTTGTGTGCCTAACCATTGCAAACAAATGTCATAGTAACTTTCCTCCCCTGCCTTCATGACATGGCTTTTTTCTTATTTGCACCTGCCAGATGCTCGTAGGGACAGGCCCTAGCTGTTATATTTTTAAAGCACGGTTGTCCTTTTTCCAACATGACTTTTCAGTGAATATCATCTGGCTCGCTTCCCTGACCATTTGTTGATTCAGTCAAGGGTTGGGATCCATCTAGCTTTTTTTCTAGTCTGCTGTATGCATGCCCTCCCACCTGAGGTCGTTGGACATTGCCCTCTATAGCTATTTTAGCTAGGTCTGCAAGAAATACCAGGTGCCTGGCTGTCCAGAGGCAATCTCCCCATGTCACTGGGGCTTCCCATGGATTTGGTTGCCAGAACCTTAGACCTCTTTTTAAAAGCCTATGTTTGGAAGTAGGCTGACTGACCAGCCAAAGGGACTGCAGAAAAGAGCCAACTCCCCCTCACCTAGCACTCCCCACTTCAGTGGTGGCTGCTGTACCACCTCTTAAATGGGCATTTTGATAAGTGGCTAAACTTGGCTTTCTAATTGTCTATCTAAACTCAACCCACCTCACATTCAGGAGGTAATCTAGGGCTTGTTTACCCTCTGCTGGCAATAAAGTCAATAGCAATACTACTGTATGGCAGAATAGGAATGGACAATGAGGGCAAAACAGTTTATGCCTCTGCATTTTTTACTAGAGCAGGGACAAAGATTGCACTTTGAGAAGAACCTGTAAACTTTCTTTTGTTAATTTTAAAGGTAAACTTCTTTATTTTTCTTAGAGGAGAGAGATACTGCTGCAGAATAAAAGAGGCATATGTAACTGTACAGGTCTGTAACGGATAAAATTCACTGTTTCACGAAAACCATCACATTCAAAAAACATGTCTCACACTGCATACCTATAGCTATACTGCATTTTTGGGTTTAACAGACCTTTTGATGGCAAAAAATAACATAACCAGAAAACAGGTTTACAATAGTACAGTAAACTATTTTTAAAATATGCCTACCTCGTGCAGATGGAAATTTCTGTCTGACAAAAATATTATTTTCTAACTATGGGACATTATCTGAGTTGATATTTATATACAGAACATAATGTGTGAAGGCTATGTGAAGATACGCTGCAATCTTCTAGACTTTCCTAGTGGGAAATGGAGTGTATCACAGAGAACTAAACAGAGGTTTACCTCTGATGAAATGGTATTGTACTGTTACTTTAGTGCAACGTTGACAGAAAAATAGATGAGCCTGTTAGTAGAACCTCAGATTATCTGCAGTAAATTGGCAAGGATTTATCATTCCCACCCAAAAAATAGCTAAATTTAAAGTGTATTAATTACATTAAATTACGTAGTATCTGAATAGAAGCAAGCTTGGCTAACTAGGATACTTTAGTAAGAACTCCATTTAGCTATTTTACAAATTCCTAGTTATTAGATTTGTTTCTAAATGTATATTTTTTTCACCAGGGTATGGTTCGTTGAAATTTCTAAACAAATTTCACATGTCTGAAATGAATCACTCTGGCCACAGCAGATAACATCGTGATTTAAATGGATATATGGAACTAATATATACTTTGACTGCAAACTTTTTTAAAATAGTTGGAATTTGATGTTTCTAACTTCAATTATCTATAGCTAAAATATGTTAGAATGAATAAAAGAATGTAAAAAATGTTTACAGTAGGTTTAAAGATTACCTTAAGGTGGATTGTTCCAAATTGAGTCAGAATATTTTCCAACTGCCTCCTGCTCAGCATTTGTATTTCTCTGAGATAATGTTGGTTTTATTGAATATTAACATTTTTTAAAATTATATGTTTAGCCAATGCCCCTCTTGAACAAAAACTGTACAAGTGATTAAAGTCATTATTTTTATTTACAAGGATAATGGTATTAATAAAGATATAAATTCAGTTTGCCTTTATCGTATTTCTCCCCAACAATGCCAAAATCTTTCTACATACTTACCTAACAGTAAGATTCCTTAACATAACATACTTTGTGCTGTTATTTTCTCATTTCATTACACTCTGCAGTGCTTATAATCTGAATGAGTGTGATTCTTTACAATAAAATCAATTTATGCTTTTACCTGAGGTATTTTTACAAGATGGGTGAAACAGATGAAGACTGAACAAACTGGACTGCAGTTAATTTACACCAGTTAAGTTAAAATGAACTAAGATATACCTCAGGTAAAGCATTTATGCTTTTACCTGAGATATAAAAATACCTCAGGTAAAAGCATAAATTTGTAACTTCTTTCGGTGTTATAAGTGATCACACAGAAGTAATTCCAGAGCATAATCTTCATCACCTCCGAGGTATAACTTAACTCAGCTAATGATTTAGTCAATACACAAATCCATATAAATTTGATCCCAGTCTCTTTAAGTTAAAACCACTTCAAACAGCACCTGTAACAAGCTGGATGACAATAAAGTCCATTTAAATCAGGCTGGTAGGCTGAAAATGTAATCAAGTTATAATAAATTATGCTTTGACTCATGTTTTGAAACTTTTTTTTGGAAAGAGTCTTCAAAATGCCGAGTAAAATCTAAACAAACTGGTCCCTGACCTGCAGCCAGTTGTTTAGTGACTGAAATTACAAGGGCATTGAAAAAAGTGACATGACACATTTTTCATATTTACGACTATTGCATGATCAGAATTCAGTCGCTTGGCAACTGGCATGTATTTATGACGGTTGCAGTGTCCCAGGCTCATGTGATCACCTTTTGCGACCTTCTGACAAGCAAAGTCAATGGGGAAGGTAGGTTACTATGTTACTAAACAATTGCAGCGATTCACTTAACAACTGTGGTTGTAAAACACGGCAAAACTCACTTAACAACTGTCTTGTTTAGCAACAGAAGTGTTGGGCTCAATTGAAGTCATAAGTCAAGGACTACTTGAACATTAATCAAAATTAAACTAAATCGGGGTAGCGATGATAAAAGTTTATACAATGCTATACAATGGAATGTAGCAGCAAATTCTCTTCTTCTAGTAAGATGCAGCTCCAAGTTCTGTCATGCCGGCTTATGTTGCTTACATGGCAGCCAAGAAGCTGCCACAAGGGCCCAAAAAAGGCCAGGTGGTATCTGCACCTGCATGATCAAAGCTTTTTATGCACATGTGATGCATGCAAAAAGGGGCAGGTTTCAATTGCACTGTTGCTGGCACAATCTGGATTTTTTAAAATCTCTACAGATGTTGCATGGCAATAACTAAAGTTCAAGAAAAAATGAAAATATCTTTTAATATATCTGTTTCTGTCTGTGTCTACCCTATATGCAAAAAAGACAAACCACATAACATAGTTCCTGTTTTATCAGAATTAGGTGGCAATGATAATGTAGTGCTTGTGAAGTTGGTTTCTTTTTTTCTTCTTTTGCTTGCTTACCTTCTTGCTTTTGAGTCAGTTTTTGACTCCTGGTGACTACCTGAACTAGTCCCTGCAGTTTTCTTGGCAAGGTTTTTCAGAAGTGATTTGCCATTGTTTGCTTCCTTGGGCTAAGAGAAGAGTGACTGGCCCAAGCTCTGACTTCCAAACTCTGGCAGTTCCTATGAAGAAAGACTGTGGAGTCTGGACTGCAAATTCCCTTTTCTTCTCCTCAGCCTGTCCTGGTGAGGAGGGAGGGTTGCTAAAAAGTACAATTTATTACTTCGTGGAATGTCAGTAATTGTTTTTACTATATTTTCCTTCAGGAAAAAAAAAGACCCAAAGTTACTTCCTTTAAACTTAATAGACTGTTAGTGAACCTTGGAATTAAAAAAGGCATAATCAAGAGAAGTGTCTCAACAATCTGAAACAAAATTGGATAGCGGGAATAGTATATCTGGATGATGCTTGTGTTTAGTTGCTTTTTACAAATCTTTTTATGAGACGGAATGAGTTAGGATACTTGGACACATGCCAGGTTTTTTTCTTCCTAACACCTAAGGATTTTAATTGAGCTGAGGTGGCACAGCAGTTAGAGTGCAGTACTGCAGGCTACTTTAGCTGACTGATCAGCAGTTCAGCTGTTCAAATCTCACCGGCTCAGGGTTGACTCAGCCTTCCATCCTTCCGAGGTAGGTAAAATAAGGACTCAGATTGTTGAGGGCAATATAAATATACATTGCTTAGAGAGTGCTTGCACTATGAGGTGGTATATAAGTCTCACTAATAAATAATAAATAAATAAATTTTGCACAAAATTCCCTCCTCAAATCTAAATTTTATCTTCTAATCTAGGAACAGCAAGATGAAGCCATTGGGCGCCCCGTGTCTCTGCAGAAGTTTCCCTGCCCTCTCCACAAATCACTTTGCTCAGAGGTCCCCAAACTTGGCAATTTTAGGACTTGTGGCCTTCAACTTCCAGAATTCTCCAGCCAGCAGAGCTGCCAAGTTGCAAAGTTGCCACGTTTGAAGACCTCTGACTTTGCTTTTCAGAGGATACTGATTTATACTGAAGAGAATTCAGTGCCTCTCTGTCCGTATATGCACGTTGATACAGGGATAACATTTTGTCTGCTCTTTGAAAGATTTAAGGTTGTAATCCTAAGCAGTTTTACTCAGTGGACAGTGCTTGGAAATATGGTGTTTTTATTCAGATACAGACATCTAGACAGACAGATATTTCATTTCGCTTTATTAGCCTCCTCTGAAACACTGTTATGGCAGATTTGGGTTCTCTTGGCTCATTTGTGTGTGTGTGAATAAACGTCCTCAGAATTTACACCAACTAGTACAATATGCAAAAATGTCACATTCTGCTACCCTATCATGTCAGCTACACAATTTCCATAATATAGATGTTTCATATTCCCCACTGTGATATTGACAGCAACATCTGAAACAAGGGATATTGTGCTTTTAACAGTTGTTGAACATGAATGTAACATTATCAAGAACAGTTTTCTTTATGACTACATCTCCAGGCTGAGACAGGATTAACCAGTTGAATTTCTGCTGGTTGTGCAAATCTTACGAGGCACATAGCTTCTAGCAGGAGAAGAAAAGCTGGGAAGATAGATAGACAATACTGGCAAGTAGAAAGATTGTGAAACTACCTACTGTCACATGATGGGTGAAAAATCTTTATTCTGCACTTTCAAGAGCTCTCAGTAGCATACAAACTTTCCAGGCACAAACATTTTGGTCACTGTACTGACGAGTTTGCTCCCCTTTTCAAGATACTTTCAAAGCCCCGAATGGCTTGTCTCCCACATATTTGCAGGGTCACCTTTCCAGGCACGTTTCAACCCATCCTTTGAGAAGGGATGCTGAATGCTCCAACACATGAAATTAAGCAGTTTGGGGCTTGATGATGCTCCTCTATGGTTGCCTCTTGCCTCCTGAAGTTTAAGGGCCCTGACTTCCTGGTCTTCAAGAATGTACTTAAGCTCTGTTTATTTCCTCGGGCGTTTGTGCTTTTATGACCTCATAATTATTTATTTCTTAAATGTTCATTTTGGTTTTATATTTTGTTATATTCTTACAATTCACCTTGAGTCACGTGAAGTTGGCAGTACACAAATATAGGTAAACACACACACATCAATAGAAATGGAAAGAAATAAAACCACTTACAGCTTGTGGCAAGGAATATCTTCTGGAAGGGATATACCAGGGGTAGGCAAAGTTGGCTCTTCTATGACTCGTGGACTTCAACTCCTAGACTTTCTGAGCCAATCATGCTAGCTCAGGAATTCTGGGAGTTGAAGTCCATGAGTCATAGAAGAGCCATCTTTGCCTACCCCTGGGATATACAGTTTAAATGCTATCTTCAAATAAATACAGTGATCCCTCGTTTTTCGCTGGGGTTATGTTCCAAAAAGAACCCGTGATAGGCGAAATCCGTGAAGTAGTAACTTCAGCTTTGCGCATTCGCAGAGGGCAAAAGAACGCAGATGCCGACATCCAGGTGGGCGGGGGAAGCGGGTGGGGGAAGCCCCACGCCGCGAATGCCACCAGGTTGTTGAGCTGTGCGAACCGGGAGGATTTCAGCCCTGGCCTCACGTGTATTTCACTGCTCTTGGCAAGCTGTTTTACCAATCAGCCAATCAGAATGCAGAACACAATGCACGATGCAAATCCGTGAAGCAGCGAGACCATGAAAGGTGAACCGTGATATAGCGAGGGATTACTGTACTGATATGTGATGCATTATTTTTGAAAATTAAAGGATGCTAAAAGATACAATATTAATATATCCTGAAATGGATATGGGCAAGTGCTTTACAAATGAGGCAATATATTTACTATGGAAAATATTTTGAAAACGTATTATAATGCTTTCCATTTCTTTTATTTATTAATTTTGCAATTTTTATATCCCTCCACAATCTGAAGATTGGGCAGCATACATCAGACTGAACCTATAAAGCAGCATGTAACATTTAGTAGATTCATTGAACCATCATCCCAAAATGGATGATGTCATTAAACAATCGGAGTTAAAAATGCCGCCATATTGCTAAGAATACATTTTAGTTTGTTCTTGCTAAGACCTGGACAAGTTGCAAACCTAAGCAAATTTTTATATTTGTAATATCTGTGCAGAAAAGAGTCTTATTCCATTTTTTCCTTGGCTATCATAATGCAGTGTCCATCTGTTGTTTACTGTGGCTTGGTAATTAATTCTTATTGGTACAGGTGTGATTTATAAATACTAGACAGAAACTATGCTGTAAACTCAAATTGTAACTGACACCATCATTTTATGCTTGTTTTGATGCTCACCTTTTCCCCAAGCTTTCTTTGCAGTTTCCTCCTCGCTTCTTGTAGTGAAATTATTTCATGTTGTCATTTTTCATCTCACTGGAATGTTTTCAAACTATTAGAATTCCACAACTTTTTCCTGTAAGATAGAACATTCATTGATGGGGGAGGGAGTGGGGGAAGGGCTCCAGGCTGTAGGCAATCCAGATGCAGCTCTCTCTGGATTGTTCCAGAGGCAGCCCACGAGTTGAGCTTTGTGTGGTGATTCCTTTTAAAACCCTCTCTTTGTTTCCTCCCTCTGCCAGGAACAGAAGTGCTAAACAAAGTAACTTGCTTGTATGGTACATTAGGGACAAAGCACTTAATAGCACTGTGGCTTAATCGTGAATCAGCTCAAAGGCTACCAGTTAAGTTTTCTGGGTGCAACTGAACTTACAGTTATGGATCCTCTACGGGGAAAAGTCGCATACCTTAACTTTAAAAAAAAAGAAGAAAAAAAAATCTGTCTCACAAAAAAAAAGTGTATAAAATTTTTAGGGACAATATAACTTTCCTTTCTGTGAAATACTTACAGATAGTCTTCTTTTAGCCATCTTTTGCAGTTGAAACCAGTCCTTGAAGTTATGACCGTTGCAGGTCTGCAAAGCAAAGGAAAGCTGAAATAAGATCATAAGCAGTTACAGTTCTTTCAAGTGAGTGCTTGGCTTAACAACTAAGTTACTGGTTGCAATTGTCGCAATTGCAGTTGCTAAACAAGGACTACATGTGCATATTCCAGGAAGGCACATAAGTATTAATATTCATTGATGTTCACTTGCCTGCACTTTGAAATCAAAACTGTTGGCCCTTTAATACCAATATAAGGCAACTTCTCCAATGGCTCCATACCTCCAGAATCTGTTGCTATCTGGGACCTATCAGGCTTAAAGCAAACAAACTTTAGGGGAAGACCTGAAGACATATTTGGTCCATCTAGCCATTTCTTCTTTTCAATTTCATTGGGTATGCGAGGGGACAGGCTGCCTACAAAGTGACCAGCACCTGTGCTGCTGTTGTCCTGTCCCTTTAAGTCAGTGTTTCCCAACCTTGGCCACTTGAAGATGTCTGGACTTCAACTCCCAGAATTCCCCAGCCAGCGAATGCTGGCTGGGGAATTCTGGGAGTTGAAGTCCAGACATCTTCAAGTGGCCAAGGTTGGGAAACACTGCTTTAAGTCCTCTCGCAGCCAGTAGAGCAATTGTTGGCTGTAAAAGCTGATTGGAGAGGCAGCTGGGTGTGTGGTTGTTGATGTATGGGAGAGGGGTGTGTGGGTGTATTCCTGAAGCAGCCTAAAGAAGAGATACTGTTCTCCAGCAGTAGGACTCCTAAGAAGGAGCAGTAGAAGGCATAGTCGAAGTGGGAAAAAGTGGAGTAGTGAGTGCTAGCCTCTGAATGCTTGTGTGTGTGTTGCCACTACCTGTTGATAGTATTTAGAGCCTGCTAACTTGTGTACATGTGGTGGAAAAAGATGGGATATAGAAAAAGGTTGGGATAGCCAAAAAATGTGGAATATCTAAAAGATAGGAAACTAACAAGTGGGCAACAGCACAAAGTGGCTTAAACTCAATGAAAAGAAAGCTAGCTTTGGCTAAAAAAAGGGGGGGGGGCTGCAAAAGCAAAGGAATTTGGGCCTTGCAGAGTTCAGACTTTGCAGAAATTAGCCAGTATCCTGCCTGCTGAAACCAGAGCTTATACCAAACATGGAACAGGCAGAAGGGACAGATTCCTCCTTCGAAGAGGCTACTACTTTGACAGAGGCAGGTGTGTGTCTATGGTAAAGCCAAAGCAAAAGCAAAAGGTAGACTAGCCTGAAATGGAGCTAGGCACTGATACTTGGGCCAGTATTATTGCAGAGCTGATAAGACCGCAGCAAGAGGAAAGGCTGAAATTAAAGAGGAAGAGAAGCAACTTTGGAGGGAGAAAGGAAAGATAGGCTGGAATGGCAAAGAGAGGCAAGAGTTTAGGAGGATGATAGACCTACTTAAAAGGGAAGGGGCACATTCAACTCTAAAATTTTCAGAATGTGTAGAGTGGAGGTGTTTCCAAAGACATTTAAATTCCCAAGGAGTCAGAGGAAATAGAAGCCTATTTTACCAGTTCAAGAGTAGCTACCTCTTGTAAGTGGCCTGAGAGTGAATGGGTGGTCTGATCCAGCCCCATGTTTAATGGGAAAGGCTTTGAGAAGCTTATAGTAGTCTTCCAGCGAAATAGTGGATTACTCTCATGTGAAAGAGATAATCCTATACAGACAGGTTGTCACTCCTTACATCTATAGGCAAAGATTGAGGAGCTACACCAGTGGTGGGTTCCTACCGGTGCGGCCCACTCTACAGTACTGGTAGCGGCCAGCAAATGGCGCTATTTGAGCGCGGCCGCACTGGTGCCGAATTTTTGGGGTTTTTTGCTTCTGCGCATGCGCGGAAGCAAAATCTCAGTGAAATCTCATGAGGGGACACGTGCGCGTGCGCGATTTTGCCGAGATTTTGTTTCTGCGCATGCGCGGAAGCAAAATCACGAGGGGGTGCGCGCACGTAGCGAGGGGGTGCATGCACGTAGCGAGGGGGTGCATGTACCAAACGTGGCAATGCGCGCGCAGAGCTCCAGTAGCGAGGTAAGAGAGCAACCCACCCCTGAGCTACACCTATGACAAACATGAAGGGATGTGTGAATTGTGACCAACATTGGAAGACTATGCAAGAAATGGTTGAGGCCAGATGAAAGAAAGAAAGGAAAAGTGATACAGAGAAAGGTGAAAGGAGTAGAGAAGATTTTAGTTTCTGCCCAAACTGAAAGAAGGCCTTGGGACATCATAGTTGTTACACCTGTGGGAAAAGTGGTCATTTGTCCAAAGACAGTAAAAGCAAGGAAAAAAATGGCTGCAGTAGAGGATCTTTGACAAGAAAAATTATATTTGAGATGTCCCATTGGTTAAAGTCCAAGTACATGCAAGAGGGAATGGAACCAGGTAATGGTGGTAGGAGTCATCCCTAACTTGCCATGTAACCTACTAATTGGAACAGAGTTTCCACTTACTGAAGGTGAGACTCTGAGGTAAAAAAAAAGGATTCGAGAAAGAGGCGAAGATAGATGGGACCCTTGTAGTTACTCCCACTAAGGCAAAGATGAGAATGGAGCAGAAGTAGGAAGGGAAGGAATCTCCGGTTATTCTAGCCATCTTGAATGAAATGTCCTCAAACAGAGAAGTGGGAAATAGTAGTAGCCTCTGAGTGCTTGTGTGTGTTGCCTAAGGACTTGTGTTGTTGTGTTGGCTCTCTGGGGTTTTGGAGCCCACTGACCTGGGTATATATAAGAATCCATGACTTTTTTATTTTAATGCTCCCTGGCTGTTTTAACTGCCAGGATTTGAGGAATTCCCCACACTTCTGTGGTGCTGGCTTCAATTTTTTTTATAGTTTTGTTGAGTTTGTTATTGTAATTAGCTTTGGAAGGCTGAATGCAAGCTTCTATATTTATTAAATGTATATGTCGCCCATTTTACTATCAAGCGACTAAATATTATAAACATGCTGAAGCAGCTCATTTACAGAATAAAACAAATGGGTAAACAAATTAACATGACAAAAAGATTCTACACTGTTGGACCAAGTAACATTCTCAGACCAATGGGGGAATATGTAATCAAAGAACAAAGTAAACTTACAGCCAATTTGCAGGGGGGGGGAATCAATGGAACCAATCATATGAATAGCATCACATGAGCTGCAGATGATCCGTTGTGGGTGACAGGCAATGCATTTGAATGATGTCCTGATAGTTGTACTCCATGCAAGTTGAAAATTCCTCCATGACTTATTTCTTGAGCAGGCACAAATTGGCACTGTTGAGAAGCTTATTTTACATGGTTTCTTTTTTAAAAATGATTATTTACAAAAGGATAACAAAAAGTGTGGGTAGTAGACCATTTCTTGTGCACAAAACTCCCTCTATTGACTTGTAGAAGCAAGATTAGCCTTTCCTAATGGTGCCTTCCAGGACCCAGGTCACCAACTAGTGGTCCGCGGACCACTGGTGGTCCGTGGGAAAATTTTAGTGATCCGCTAATTTCGCCCGCGGAACCCCAGCCCACCTCCTCGCTCGCTCTTTCACTCGCTTCTTCTCTTCTTTCCGCCCGCGCCTCTTTTGCAGCCCCCTCGCTAACGGAGCTGCCCTCTGGATTTGGGGAGGGGGCAGATCCGGGTTCTCCCTCTGCCCCTGGCACAGCTCCCCCTCTCCCCAGCCTTCCTCTCCATCGGTGTGCGGGGAAAAAAGCAAACTGCTTCCTGCAGTGGGTGGCTGGACTAACATTTCCATGGAGATGGAGAGGAATTCTTCTCCTGTTGCTATTTGGTGGGCCGACCTCCCCCCCTCGTGCGGCCGGAGCAAAGCACTTGGATCCTCGTGCAAACACACAACACACAGAGTGGGGGGAATGGAAAGGAATGAAGGGAAGCGAAATCAAATGAAATTTGGGGGCTTCTGAGGGACAGGATTGGGAATGGGGCTTCCTCCGGCGGAGAGCGCTTTTGAATCTCGGAGGAGCCAGAGTGAGAATCTGCGCTGCAGGGGGGCAGTGAGATAGGCAGTTCCCCACCTGCCCCCCAACTCTCCAAGATCCCCCGTGCTTCCGCAGCCTGCCGCCACCCTCTATGCCCTGCCGCCTGCTCCTGCCACTATCAGGGAAGCGCCACCGCCAGGGGCGAGGGGGTGGTGGCTGCAAGGACGGGCGGACCGGGGCTTACCTGTCTCCCTGCCTGAGTAGGCTTCTGCGGCCCCAAGCCTTTGGCGGGGAGGGAGGAAAACACCAGCCTGCTGCTCCTGCCACCCCCACGTGCCTGGCGGTGACTATTCTCACACTGCCATTTCCCCGGCGGCTGTAGGAACAGCAGGCTGGGGTTTCCCTGCCGGGAGCACGAGGCTGGCAGGAGGAGAAGGAGCGGCGGCGGCAGACCATTCGCGCTGGCAAAGTTTGGTGCAGGAGGCTTTCCAGGCCCAAAACGAGCCGGAGGGCATGTGCAGATGGCGCATGCGTGGGGATGTGCGCATGCGCAGGGCATATGCACAGGGGGAGCGTGTGCAGGTGGGGTGCTGGCACGCACCTGTGCGCACACACACTTTTGGCACACAACCAGAAAAAGGTTTGCCATCACTGCTCTATATAATCTCCCAAGGCTATGCTACAAAGAATTAGAACAACTAAAGTCCAAGTTATCAGGAGACATGAGATATGAGGGAAGGCTGAATGAGATAAAGGGTTGTAAATATTCTGTACTATAAAGATTCCAAAAGCTGGGTTCCTTAAAAGTGAGAAAATTTCCACCTCATTACTAATAGTTGTAGTGTTCATATTGCTAACTCAGCAAAAAGTACCAATCTTACTGCCAATATTGGTAATTTTCTAAAACAAAAAAGAGTAAGAAGATATTACTAAAACATTTCAATGACTTTTCAAATCTAATGTAGAAAAGCAGTAACTGCCACTTCTTAGAAATGAAATCAACTGGGTTCTCTGAAATTATTTACAACAAAATCATCGTGATATTTTGCTGTGTAAAGCCCAGAACCCAGCAATGTGTAACTTGTCACAGGTTTATGTCAGTTTTGGAAAGCTTCATGAGATCTTTATTCACCTTTAAAATATTTTACTTTTCATAATACTTGAATCTTGACAATTGAAGTACATGGTTTCAATCTCAAGATTTATAATCTACTACATCATTTAAACTCACAATGTCACACAAAGGAAGCCTGTACAACTATCCCTTGTTTTGGATATTATTTCAGTTTTGATTTTCATTATACAATTGTGTGCATAGTTACTCATTACTACATTTGATTAGTTAATCCCACAATATTCTGTATATAGTCTAAGTTATCTACCATTCCTAATGTTTTTCTCTCTAGTTAGGAGTTCCTAATATTTATTTATTTATTTTGTGAGATTTATATACCGCCTCACAGTGCAAGCACTCTTTAAGCGGTTTACACCAGTAATTAATGTATATTTATATTGCCCCCAACAATCTGGGTCCTCATTTTAACTACCTCGGAAGGATGGAAGGCTGAATCAACCTTGAGCTGGTGAGATTTGAACCGCTGACCTGCGGATCAGTGTCAGCTAAAGTGGCCTGCAGTACCTGCCTCTAACTGCTGCGCCATCTCGGCTCTTATATTTCTAGATCTCTTAGAGATAGGTGCAGAAAGTCTCCTCCTAGTGCACTAATCTCAAAAACGCAGTTTAAGAAAACTGATTCTATGAAAAAGTTGTGATACAACACCTGCTGTATAGATGTTCTGGATGATATGGTAATACAAATTAACATAGGGCTTATTGCAATGTAGATTGGTACAAGTGAGGTATTAACAGGCTAAAAGTTTCTAATGGTACATGGGCACATCAAATCCCTGAAGAGAGCCTGGGTGATTGACTACTCATTCATCCTCAATTACAATTAAGCATCTTTATGCCCGTTGCAGCCCACAAATATTAGTCTGCTTCTGTGATCTTTATTTGGATAAAGGGGGTTACTTTTCAATTCTAATACTGGAACTGAAGTAAAGAGATTGAGAAGTGAAATGCCATGCTTTCAAACTTTTTTCTGACACAAGGCAGCTGAGGATTTGGGCTTACATTCCTGAATCATCAGGGTGTGGCTTCCTTGATTTGTGGAAACTTCATAACAGATTTATGGGAAAACATGTACATTTTAAAAAGAACATTTAATTTCCATTTGTTTAAATTAAAACGACATGAAAAATACAAGTAAAATAGTAACAATTCTAACAAACTTCACTCTTGAGGCAACACAAACATTCCGCATTTCTTTTTATACATTATCCCTTCATTACAACTTACTGGCATTTTAATAATTCACTCATATTCCATTGATTTTATAAATAAATATTTTAAAAGTAGATAACGTAGATTAAAATATGGCACATCTTCATATATTTACCAGATGAAAGTATAAGTCTGTTGGATTGAATCCCAGTTTAATACAAAAATCAGCATATTAAAAATGTCTTTACAATTCCAGGAAAGGAACTCTGTTAGGTTTAACAGAGATCCCTATAAAAGGCATTCCGAGTGATGTAATTGTAATGCTTTGCCATTCTCTCCAGAATTCCTTTAGTTCCTATGTATATGGTAACCATTGAGTGCCCAGTTTTGCACTTCTCCACTGCTGAACAATGCAAAGAAAATAGCTCCAAATAAGTTAATGGCAGAAGCAATATAAAACACATTCCGCCATTCTTCTATAGTGCTCTGGTAAAAGAGGAATACAAAGGATGAATCAGTACAGCACGATGATGTTTAAGAGTGAGAAAAATGCTTTCCATTAAGATATTCATTCAGTATCCTCTTGCAAGTCTTTTTATTTTTATTCTTAATCTCCTTTAAAAAAAATTCTTTTTCAATATTAGTGTAATTAATCTAGTTAACAGCTCAGCAATTTGCAACTTTCTTAATAAGGGGAAGGAGATTTATAGTTTAACAGATTATTACAACTGAATTCACTAATATTTGGTATTTGTGCCAGACTATTATATCTAAGTAAAATTCTCTACACTCGTAACTTCCCTCCGAAGAGCTCTATTGTTCTCTTCCCTATTGTTTTATTTCATCAACCTTGAGAGTTGAATTAAAAAGGAATAAAGTATGTGGGGTAAGATTACCCAGTGAACTGCTGGCTGATGAAAATTCAGCTTCGATATAGGCATCTGAGGCAATCTGAAATTGTGTCAAAATGATCACAGTTTCATACTGATATCATGACACAAACTCCATTCTTGCATACGTGAGGCCTACACTCTCTTGCTGTTAAATAAACAGACATTTTTCCATCTTACTATAATTTATGTGATATTCCTCCATCCTGCCTCCACTGTAGAGATCAAAGCGGGGACCTTCCTGTTTCTTTTGGGGCCATTATTTCTATTGTGAAAGGATTTTAAAAACTCTAATCTTAAAAAAAAAAAAAGGCTGCCCACCTTCCATGAGAAAAGTAGACTAGTCAGTTTGGCCAAAATTAAAACTCTGTAGTTTGAAAAGAAATTCTAGAAATGAGTCTGAGCAAAGCACAGAAAAATGGTAAGCTTAAATATGAATTATAGTGAATACAGCCAAGAAGAACCAAGAAAAGCCTACAGATGGTGACTAAAGAAAGAAAGGAACTTGGTAAAAGTTAGATCAGGTAAAAACTACACACACAATTGAATACTTTGGGCTAACCCTTCAATGCGTTGCTTGTAAGTTTCCAGTAATTCATAACTGGAATAATAAAATGCATAAAGAATCATGTGAATATTGATATAGCTAAGGCATTTTAATTCTCATTGTTAAATAAAAATGCAATGCTATTTCACCACTATACAGCAGACGTTTTAGCCAGGAAATTTGCTTCCACCTACTGCAAGATCTTTGTTAACAAACTAACTACAGCAGTTGCACTATGTAAATTAGAACTTTCTAAGCACATAGACAAAGAGAGCTAGGACTAATTAACAATTATTTTAATTCCATGTTAGGGTATGGCTACCGTTTGACTTAGGCAGCTTCTATTCTACCTTGCTGAACTGCAACCTCAGGCATAATTAAATAGCAAGAAGTCAGAAGAAAAGGAAGATGTGAAGATTCAACCACCTCTCTTAGAAAAAAAGTGTAGATATCACACTCCCAGCTCTTGGTTCAGGAACAAGCACCGAATTCAGTTTACTGACTTAGATACCACTACAATGTGTGGAAATGGAAAATAAGAATTCAGTTAAGATTTAAATGAGCTTATATTCGAAAGTACCATTTATTTCTGATTTAAAGCATTATTTTAGAGAATTGGAAAAGTGATACTTGAAAGTTAGATTTATTTGTGCAAAACAAATGTTTTTGTTTGTTTCCAATTAAGCAAAAGGACAAAAGAGCCATAATTATAATTTATATTATGTGGTTTTTATTGCATACATGAGCTACAATTGAAGTTAGAACTTTAATCCTAGTTTCTAAAGATGCTTAATAATACACACTAAAATGTAACACATCCCTCCAGTATTATATTGAGAAATAAATGAAGAATTTTTGAAGCTGCTTAGTCAGTTACAAACTTCTAGCTATATGGCCTTTTTTAAAAAAACATGATGAAACATTATTGTGAATATATAGAAACATTCTTCAGAGGTTTGGCCTATATATATTTTTAAATTAATTTTTGAATTCATGTTTCCTTTCTTGTGCTGTGCTATCTCCTGATTATAGACTATCCTAATTTTATTTTACATTTACATAATTTGGTTGCTGACTTTGGGAGTTACTTTGCACCGCTTTGTGAAAAGAATTATTTTAAAATAAGAGATTTGTATTGAGAAATCTCAGAACAAAATTTCTTTGCTAAAAGATATATTTTTACAGAGTTCCATCAATAAAAAGAATATTAAGGTAAGATAATTGGCTGTATTTATTTAATAATATGTAATTTAAGACACATTGAAGTCAATATTTTCTTGAAAGTATCTAGACAGATTCATGTGATTTTTTTAAAAAAGTAACAAAGTGCAATTTAACAGTGGCCATTCCTGGGATATATTTCCAACTTCTCAGCCTGCTTACAATCTTAGGATTTTGTGGTGATTTCTTAACAAGTACAAACCAGATCCCTAATGCTCAGCTTTTTGATATTAGCAAGGGAATACAGTTGTTATTCAACTAAGAATGGTACATGAGACTTTTTTTTTTACATTTCTAAAAATAAAATAAGTGTGACTTACACTGTGAGTCAGAGCCTTAGCAACAAGTGGTCCTACCATTCCTGGAATAGTACCAAATGTATTTGTGATTCCAAGGAGGATGCCGGCATAGCTAAGTTAATAGGAGAAAACAAGGATTAGTCCTTGGAACTTTCTAGTTCTCAATTTTGCAATTCTTTTCCTGCCCCTTCAGAACCAGATTAAATTATATGTGCACTTCCACAACAGAGGAATTTTCTCAACAGCAGTCCAAGCATTTTGGCATCCAAAGCCCTCCTGACAGACTGAAATGGGAGAAGAGAAAGAATTTCACACATGATTCATCCACTTGTCTGCAAAGGATTAGAAACGCTTCTCATGTGTCCAAGCTTCTTACAATATTAGCATGGGGATTCCCACTGCAAATTAAATGGTCTCCCTCCAACTTCATTTCAGCTCAGACTTGACAGCTAAGACAAACTATACTTTCCAACAGCATTGTTATTTAACAAATACACATATACAGTAGATACCTATGGTATGCATCCTGCAAATGTTAAGCACAAAGTCTATCTCAAAACAGCTCAGTGTAGCATTTCCCCCCAGAAAAAAGTAAGATCTTCCTCCCATTAAGAAATGTCTTAGTTGTATAATGTATACAACTGGCCCTTTTCAACAACTATGCCATTTACAAGAGAATCTCCATACAAACACAAAAATTGTCCTTCTGGGAAAATGTATGAAACAAAGGATTGTCAGTCAATATAAATTACTGTGCATTGGTATCTGAATGCAGCTGGTGTCTTTTAGATAATCTTGTACAATCTATACTTATATTCTTTCAGAAATACTAGATATATTTAAGGTGTGGGATCTATGAGATAAATAAAATTTTATAACTACTATTAGCATTGTAATAGAACATAATGGGGAAATTATAATTAAACATTATAATTTATAACTAAATTATAATTTAAAATAGCCAATCAATTGCATGTATTAGAAAAAATATGATCTAGGAAAGCTTATGACATAATATATTTCTTAAAGGTGCCACAAGAATCTGTATTGTTTTTGTTGCAATGGATTAACAAGAATTTAAACATTAAATTTTGATGTGGTTATTGCTTGAAGTTATATTTGAAATGACTACAGAAGATTTGTTTATGAAATGTATTTGCCACTCTCCAGAAAGTTAAAAAAAAACATGTCCAGTGTTCTAGGGAATTGAATGGCATATGAACCCATGTGTGTGTAGTGAGGGAACCAAAACAACAAACACCCTCCCTCCTAAACACACAAAACCCAAATGGATCAGAGGAGCATTTGATGATCCAGGAAGATGCTATCATTATGAGAACTGTGATAAGTGGAAAGGAGGAGGACTAACAGCTGTACACATATTTGTCCACCAGCTCCAGATGGCAGTAGTGGTAAGGGAAAGTAACAACATCTGGTAACTATGGAAGGTTGGAGGAACCATGTTGGGGAGAGAATACTTTCCATTCATAACAAAGAAATGTTTCCCCCCAACTTTTGTTTCTCTATATTTTTTTCATTCACTTTAGCAACAAATAACTCTTTCCAATGGAGCTTTCAATGGCAGATTTATAAAACCTGGCCACACTAAAATCTGCCTTATATAGGAACATGCTTGGCAGTGGTTTTCTCTGCCCAATACAAGGGAGCCAACTGCAAACTATCCAGCAATTATCACTTGAGAACTTATTAAGAAAGTTTCTTCTGATTGAGGACACCAGAAACGGAGCCCAAGATTTGCTTTTTAAGTTTGGTTTTGACAAGTGTTTTGGGCTCTCCCTATTCCAGCTGGGAGAAGCCATGATTAACATGGCACAGCATGCCAAAAATGGGAGCAGCACTGGGAACATTTGTAGAGAAACTAGCCTTTATCACATGTACTGTAATATCTACTTTTATTATTTCAAAATTATTTTGAAAGAGTTCTGATGTTATCTTCTATTTGTCACTCTTCCCTAGTCTTCTCCATTTATCTTTATTCTTAATGGAAAATCAACAAAAATATTAAGGATGAAAATATTTTTTCTTTCATCACTAAGAAATGTCTACCAGGAAGGAATCTATAGTTGTCCTCTGATATTGGTACCAGTTTTGGAGAACATGCCCGATGTTGATGACATTAAAAATTCAACTTCTGTGAACCTCTTAAGGAATGATATGGTTTGCAACAATCTACAATTTCTAAAATCACTCTTCATTGAATTCTGTGCCTTATACATAGTATAATGAGATTATCTGTTTCAGGAAAGCTTAATTAACAGCTAGTAAAAACATAACTAGTAAAAACTGTTTAAAAACTTACGATGGTGCAATATCCAAGTGGTTGATACTGTAACCTGACGTGGAAAACCCTCCAAGTGTTGTTGATATGGTTAAAAATACAACTGCCACTTCATAATTGCAACCTATAAATCCAGCCGCCATGAGGAATACTGCAGGCCCAACCATTCCTTAATTAAAACAAAAAAATAGAAACTTTATACAAGCACTTTCTATTAATTCTTTTCATGACTTTTTAGTGTACTTTTGATTTTTGTTTATTTTATACAAGTAGCTATAGCTTTCAGCTCTTGACCTGCAACAGAGGATCATTGAAGCGTAATTTCACCCTTCATCCCTAAATAAAGAGATAACATTGTCTAAAATAGACAATAACTCAGCAGTACCAATAGTATATTGTCAGGGAACAACAATGGTCATACATATTCCTTGGAATTTGTAAATGGAAACAGGTGTATTGTCCTCTGATCCATCCAAGCTCAAAGAACCCACTACAGTATTCTCAGCACAAGAAAGTCAATATGTTGGAGACATAGGGGATTAGTATTATGTAGAATACTATTTGGAAACAAAGACAGCAGGATTTTAGAAGAAAGCAGGTAGAACAGTGGGCACACAAGATATGGGTATTTGTAATTTGATAGCAGAACATATATGCACTGCGTAGAAAGGTTTCATAAATTCCCAATAAGTGGAATGAATATATATATAGAAGACAGCTTTCACAGGTAAGCTTCCTTGACTTATGACTGGTCACTTAGCAACCATTCAAAGTTTTGACGGACCTCCCCAGAGCTACTTATGACCTGGATTAGAAGTTCCAAAGCCTGGACCTCCTCTCCATTATCACATGATCACATTTTGGGTGCTTGGCAACTAGCTCATATTTATGGTTGTTCTCAATATTCCATGGTCACATGACTGCAACTTAACATTTTTTTAAAATCATGAGTTTCCAGTTTCTGGCAAAATCTACCCATTGTGGACAACGGATTTGCTTTACGACTACACTGTTTGCTTTATGACAGTTGCAAAAGTCGTAAAATTGGGTGCAGTCATATGGTGATCCACCTAACGTCCGGTACAATGCACAAACACAATTTGAGGCTCAATTATGGCTGTACATCAAGGAGACTACCTATACAGTATAAGAATGCATTGCCAATACAGTGGCATTTCACGGACAGTTCAGTATATTAATGTTCTGACCCAGCCTTTGCAGAAGAAACACACACCCCGCAAAGAAAAAACCCTCTTTATTTACACATTGGGAATTAACTGCATTCACTAACAGAAAGTCCAGGCAAGAGTCCTGCAAGAAGTTAAATGAAACAATATTCCTTATCGGCTCGTTATGATAAATGTAAGGTTGTGGGCTCCCAGCCAGGAGGCTGCAAATTAAGTCAGTTCAAACAGAGAAATAGACAAACCTCAGTTCTGGCAAGGCACTCTTTGTCGCACAAAACACACAAGGAGCAAACTTTGCAGAAACGCGAACGGTTGTCTGCGACAACCAAACCACTCCCCTTTCCTCCCATTTATGCCCCAGCCAGGGAGGGGCCAGTCAGTGTCCACGTTTGTTCTGCTTCCTGAGCTGGCTCATTGTCCTCTGTTGTTCACCTCTCCTATCTGCTCTGCACATAGGCGCATCTGGAATAGGCCCCAGCTGTTCCTCCTCCTCACTCATCTCTGACTCCAAAGGCAGCTGCCTCTCTGGCTGGGAAATGCCGGATGGCCCTGGCTCTATCTCTGTGTCCGACGCTGAGCATCCATCAGGGCCTTCCTCGGGCTCCAGAACTGGCTCAAGTTCTTCCCCAACCTCATCATCATCCGAGTCTGCCACCAGCTCCGCTGGCAGCTGGCGGTCCACAACAATTAAATGGTAGAAATCTAACATTGTTACTAAAAGATTCAAATTAATTCAAAATGATGTTTGCTGGAGTAACATAAAACTGTTTTAATGGCTTGCCTAAAATTACACTTATGCTTTCTACTAGCCATATTACAAAACATGCATCAAAATGTGCTAGACTTTCTTGGCGGTTCAATTGCCTTTGTTGGTAAGTATTTGTCCATATAATTTAAAGAAATCAACTGTTTTTTAATGCAAGCTAAGAGTATATTAATTTGTGTGCTCTATGTGATACTTTGAGATTGGCTGATTATTACTATTTTGCTCTGATAAAAAACTAAAAAATTAAATTAGAAAACATCGAGTGATTATCCTGCTTTCTATTGCCATCTAGTGTACAAAACAAACTTTAAAATTCAGATGGGGGTATCTTGCCTTTCATGTTTTATAGCAACATCCAAGCTGTTGCTGAAGCTTTTTTAAAATCAACATACTGAATCTATATTAAATAACAATTGGGTCAGTAAAAAAAAAGAATACACAAAGTTATTAACAGTCTTCGTTGTGTTCAAAGCTACTTATTTTAAGACAAGGCAGCAAGCAAAGGTTAATGTAAAAAACAAAAACAAAAAAGAATTGTGAATAAAAAGATATCGATTTCCTTACCTAATAATCTCAAAATTAATGTATGCATTGTAATTTCAGTTTGTTTCAAGGTATTAAGTTATCAAAAGATTTAGAGGGAAGCAAGAGCATGGCAGCTGCATTTAAAACAAGCAAGTATGAGTAGAAGCAGCATACTGGTATATCTAAGTCAGGGGTCCTCAAACTTTTTAAAGAGAGGGCCAATTCACGGTCCCTCAGACTGTTGGGGGGCCAGACCGGCTGGGTGGGCATGGCTAGGTGGTCATGTGACTGGGTGGGTGTGGCTAGGTCATGTGACTAGGTGGGCGTGGCCAATTTAACAGTCCATTAAACAATGCACACAAATTAAACTTTCATTTGTTTTGCTCCTGGGGGTGTTTTATTTGGTTTTGTTTGCATGTTGCTCTTTTGGTTGACTTTTCTTTTTACTAGATCGTTTTTTCAGTTGTTTAGGAGTCTAGTGGTCCACTTCAGGAAACTCAGTTTTGCAGCAATTCTTCTCAGCCCCAAGGAGCTTGAGAAATCTCTCTCTGTCTCTCTTCTCTCTCTCTCTTTCTGTCTCTCTCTCTGTCTCTCTCTCTCCCTTCCTTTCTTTCTTCCTTCCTTCCTTTTTCTTTTCTTTTTCTTTCTTTCTTTCTTTCATCTCTCTCTCCCCCACTGTCTCTCCCTCTCCCTCTCTGTCTATCTCTCTTTCTCTATTTTTTTGAGGTGGGGGAGGTGAAAAACAGGCAGTTTTCACCCGTTTTCATGCGCCCCATTTTTCACCTCCCCAGCCTCCAGCAGCATTCTGCAGGCCAAAACAGCCCATTTTGGGGCCAAAAACGGCCCGTTTTTGCCCGTGTTTTGGCACCTGGGGCATCTGTGTGCCCCATTTTTCATCTCCCCCACCTCCAGCAACATTCTACAGGCCAAAATTGTTGGCCTTACTTTTCAGTTCCAGCCCGCGGGGCTCGGCTGAAGGGTAGGCAGGGCAATGTGGGCGGGGCAGCCTTGTGGGTCGATTAATGGCTTTGGAGGGGCCACATGCGGCCCGCTGGCCGTAGTTTGGGGACCCATGGTCTAAGTAGTCCTAGAGAAGATGCTTTTCTGAACTTCAGGAGAGCTAATTTCTAGTTAGCACTACAGAATCTACTTTGTATTATGCCATTGTATCAGGTGGGCAACATTTTGAATTGGCATAAGGCAGCTTCCTATCATTTTGAGCAAAGTTATAATGCTAGCATGCTTTCCTTCACCCCCCAAAACATGTTCCTTAAAATATCAGGGTGATCCTTATAATTGTTAGATGTTGAGAAGCACCAGCCTGGTAGGGTGGGAGCTCAAACAGGGAGTTAGTCCTCTTGCATTTGTGCAGTGACTCTAGGCTAAGACTCCTCCTCCCCCAGGTTTCTTAGAGCCTTATCTAATTGTTCCCAGGTGTAGGCTGCCAGACTGGGGAAATTCCTTTATTACAGGTAGAACATAATAATTAGGCTGCATTCTGCACATGTGGGTCTGGTTGTTCACACCTAAAATAGATGTAATTACCATAGGGAAATCTTATTTTAAGAATCATACTTGTACAAGATTCATATAGTCTTGTAGATTGTGACCTTCACACATATGCAAGAAATGTTGGGTTAATCCAGGAAGAAGCAGGGTCCTTCTGACCAACAACTGTACTGTAATTAGAAAAGACCATCTTATGTAAGACATGCCATGTCTGGAAATGAATGAATGAGAATATATATATTGAGAGAGTGTGTGTATAGTAGAATATATATTCTAATATACACACACACTCTCAAAAAGTTAAAGGGTGGCATATCAAATGCTAAGTATTCTAAAATACCAAGTATTCTCAATGAGCTATAGGCTACATTACAAACAAATGCTTTTCTTACCTATTGCTGTAAATGTTTTGCGAACACAGACTGTTGACATATTCTTCTTTTCCCGTAAATAGTCTGCAAACTGACCACACACAATTATACAAACCCAGCAGCCAAAATAAGGAAGTGCAGATAAGAATCCATTCTGTAGAGGGGGGAAATGGTTGGGGATGGTTTTGTTATTAAAAATAGTTTTAACAATTCTTTGTCGGATCATAGATATGATTTATGATATAAGCATGAGTAATGTATCATATTTTTAGATATGATCAAATACACACACACACATCCTTATAGAGAGGATCACATTTAAAAATAAGCACAAAGAAACAATATATTAGTAAATAATGCAGGCAGGTGACCAGTAATTTATATACACTTTTTGTGACTCTTTTGATACTGACCCATCTTCAGGTTACTTCATTCCTTCCAACCATCAAACAGATGTTTGAAAAGATGAGAAAAGTACAGCCTCTCTCTGGCTTCCTTCACTATAAAAGCTTTTGTATGTATATAATATGGATATGGAGCTTCCAGACAATTGTTGAAATTGCCTGAAGCCTTTAGAGAATAAAGGCATTACTTAAAAATTACTTAAACGAAGTAACCTTTTTCAATGATAAACAATGGAAACACAAGTATAGTAATGAATTTTACGTATGCAGCCAAGATGTAGCACCTGTTCCATTGGAGACCCATTATAAATTTAAGACAAAGCTTTTTTCATGATTCTGGATTAGAATGGATATTGCCATTGCCTCATTTGGTTTAGCCGTATTTTACTGGGAGAGAGGGAAATACAACAGCCCCTTTTAGATTTAAGGCACTGCAGTAAAAAAAAAACCTCCCCCCATCATGTAGACCAGGGGTATCAAACTGCGTCACGCACAGGCCACGCCCACCCCAGCTCCATGAGTGGGAAAAACATCATGAAACGTCACGTGACGGCAATGTGACGTGGCGAGTTTGACACCTGTGATGTAGACTATATAAAAAGGTAAAAAAGGAAGCAAGATTCCAAGTTCTGATTACATAATAACTGAATAATTTAAACTGGTCTGTCCTGTTACTAAGATTCTTCCCTTGTACTTATTAAGTATATAACCTTCTGAAGAAATGCAAGTACCGTATTTTTTGGAGTATAAGATGCACCTTTTTGCCCCCCAAAAGAGGGTGGAAATGTCGGTGTGTCTTATACACCGAATACAGCCATTTTTGGCCTCCCAAAGCCCCGCCCCCGCATCCCATTTTTGTGAAAAATGGGCCATTTTTTGCAAAAATTGGGGCTCTTTTGCCTTCCCCCACCCCCTAGGAGTGCTCTGCAGACTTCCCAAACCCTCTGCATGCCCTGTTTTTGCAAAAAAAAATGGGTGAAAAACGGGCCATTTCCCACAAAAACGGGGGTGTTTTTGCCTTCTAATTACCCCATCTAGCATGACTGGAGGAGGAATTCTAGGAGTTAAAGTCCACTAGTCTTAAAGCTGTCAAGTTTGAAGACTCCTGGGTTAGGGGTGCAAGGGTCTTCAAATTTGGCAAGTTTAAGACTTGTGGACTTCAACTCCCATTCCTGAGCTAGCATGACTGGAGGAGGAATTCTGGGAGTTGAAGTCCACTAGTCTTAAAGCTGTCAAGCTTGAAGTTTGTAAAAAGTATACATGGTTGTAAAAAGTGTACATGGTTATAAAAAGTATACATGGTTGTAAAAAGTATACATGGTTGTTAGAAGTATTCTGCTACACTGGTATTTTATTAAATAATGTATTACTACACCATTTGGTTCAGAATACTTTTTTCCTTGTTTTCCTCCTCTAAAATCTAGGTACGTCTTATACTCCGGTGCGTTTTATACTCCGAAAAATACGGTATGCATCAGGCAATCTGTAGGAAGCCAACTTTTTTGTTCCTTTTAGAATAGTCCACCCAGAAGACATGATTACTTGTGAAAAGACCCCACTAACAGAGTTCATAATGTCCATTTATTACGATAGTTTCATAAAAGGAATTCTCCTGGAGTACACACACAGTAATTTAACTATAGCCATATCCCGGGAAGATTATGTAATACTTTGGTTCTTACAAAAATCTGAACTATCTGTTGAATAGAAAGATGGACAGAAATGCAAGAATTGGGCCTAAGATTGGGAATTAAATTCTCATTCAGTCTAGATATTAACTGAATTACTTCAGAATAATTAATACAGTTATAAAGCCTCCTGGATCTAGGCTAATGGTTGTACCACTTTAGGATTAAAGTTAATCTTTGTAAAATTGGAATGCATAGGATGGCTTACCTCCTGCACATCAAATCTCAATATCTCCTTCATGTATGTAGGCAGCAGGGTAAGGAGAGTGTAGAATGTCCAATTGTAAGAAAAGTGTGCAACAACAATGGCCCATAGTGGAACAGATTTAAACATGGCTTTCCAAGGCACAGATTTTTGGGTAGAAAGCTAAATGGAACAAATACATTCAAAACCTTTAGATCTCAAGCAATTTAATTTTTAAAGAATCTGTTATTCAGCATTATGAAGGATTAATTCTGACATAACCAATTTTTGCACATAGATACAATATAAAAAAACTAGGCTAAATGATCAAGTACTATATCTTACTGAATCTAAATCTCTTTAATTGGAGAATAGCTACCAACATTTCACTATAGTTTGTTAGGCTGTATTAACTTAAAGTGAAAATCATAGGTTTGAAGATGAATGGAACCCTTAGTTGTTCTTGTCTGTTAAGTTTTTAAAAAATTAACATGATTAAAAGCATATTTAAGGACTACTTTTCCCTTTTATATAGACAGTGGATATTTATACTTTATATTGCAATTAACCTGGATGATAAACTATTTGTTGATGGTTCGTACCTGTTGTGAAAGGGAAGACAGAATATATTCTTTTTCAGCAGGGGAAATTGTCTTGTGAGTTTCAGGTGTATCACTAACAATACAAATCCAGAAAAGGAACCACAACACACCTAAGGTACCTTAAAGTGAAAGAAAAAAGTGTGTGTGTTTAAGTTGAAGACAGAAAAAAATGTACATGGCTAGACTTACTAGAAATTATCTGCATGTGAATATAAGAGCCTTGTAATAATCCTTTGCAAGGGAAAAAAAAACCCTTGAAAAGTTACAGGGCATTTCAACAGCATTGTTTTTGTGTGATGTTTACAAGTTTGTGTCAATGTGTCCCAGCTATATCGAAATCAATTGTTATCGCATCACAGATAGTACTTAACATATTAACTTTTAGATCTGTTGGCTCCAGTATGGCTAAAGGTGTTAAATGTAAAATGATAGCAGCTGGGAGAGGAGAAACACACACACACACACACACACACACACACACACACACACACACACACACACACACACACACACACACCAGAAATGCTGGAAAATAGTATTACTACATAAAGGCTGAATTATTAAGGAAAATACAAGCCCACATCCCACGACTGCTTGGAATCATCAAATTTCTCAACAATTTGCATTCTTGCATCTACCTGACAGAAAAAAATGAAATAAAATCACACAATCAAAATCTCCAGAAGTATGAAAAATAAAGCATCTGTACAAGTATAATAGTTTAAGTAGCTGCACTATCCTGGAATTAAACACACAAGCCTTAAGCAAAGAATTATGCTTACAATGAGACTACTTACCAAATATGTAGAATACGTAACTCCAATCTACATAAAAGCATATTACACCAGATAAGGGAAGTGAGACAACTGTTCCTAGCTGTGCACCTACAAATTAAAAGATTTTTTTTTAAAGGCTGACAGTATGTATCTTAGTAAACAAATTATTTATAAAGCGTGGCTAAAATAACAGCTGAGTTAAGGATAACCTCGATTAAAAGCAAGGCCTGCATTACAGTGAGCCACTGCCATGAGTACCAGGAAGAATAAAGGATGAGGGAAGGGAGGAAATTCATAGTCCTGCAACATCTTCTCGCGCTCCCCTCCCCAGTCAACCATAAATATTAAAAATATTTATGAAATCTTACCTGCATATGAAATACTAAGGAGTTTACTGCGTTCTAACGGAGGAGCCCAATTAGACCACATGGCATGCATGGCTGGGAACGTTACACCCTGGAAAATATATATGCTTAATATAATTATAATATAATAATATAATAATAATATAATAATAATATAATATAATATAATATAATATAATATAATATAATATAATATAATATAATATAATATAATATAATAATAGAATAGAATAGAATAGAATAGAATAGAATAGAATAGAATAGAATAGAATAGAATAGAATAGAATAGAATAGAATAATAGAATAGAATAGAATAGAATAATAGAATAGAATAGAATAGAATAATAGAATAGAATATATATATGTATGTATTATATATGTGTAATATAAATATATCAAAAACAAGATAAACATTCATTGATAAAATACAATATTTTATTTTAATGAAATGTTTTTTCCTTCAATAAATCCTGGGAAAGTATTGGTTATATTAGCATGAAGCCGTTGTTTTCAGCAAGTGCACATAGCTAAAGAGCAATTAAGCAGAACTAATTTCATGCCCATCATAGACCTTCAGATTAAAATGTTTTGTGGACAGTTATACTGATCGCTCAATTTTTGCCATGTCTTAGCCACCAAAATATTTCTTCTATCTAGATCATAAATATTGATATGTAGTGAAGCATGATGTAATGTAATCAGGCAATGAAAGATTTTTTAATAAAAAATAACCCTTATTCTTAAATTAAGTTAGACCCCAGTTAAAGTAATGCAGAATTTTAAATGAAAACAAGAAGCAATAATGTTTAAGATGCAAGAGCATCCAAAGATGCAAAGAGACAATCCGTTTTAGGATCAGCTTCTAGGACTTTTCTATGATCAGCTTCTAAGAAATTAGTCTTTCATTGTTCACTAGGGTGAATATTATAGGCAGGGTCTATTCTTATAACGGCTGTCACTTTGGATGCCTCTCAAGACAACGAAACAATATTTTATTCTGGTCAACTCTTGAATTTTTGCTCTGCTGGTATTATTTTTAAAGATACTCCAATGAGTAGATGTATGGCACTTTATTTATTAAATTTTTATGCCTCCCATTTCCCCTGTAAGGTAACTCTGGGCATAATTTTGCATCATGAATCTGATTTAATGACTAAACTATTTTGTGTTCCAAAATAATATTGAGAACTGCATTGAAAATGATTAAAAAGAAAGCCCTCCATTAAATCATGTAAGGTAAGGATGAAGCTGAAATTTGCCTTTGTGCCTTCACTTGGGGGATTTATGTTCTTGGCATTCTTTGCTCAGCCCCCCCAGAAATACCTTCTACTAATATGAGGCAGCAGAACTGGAGAGGGTTGGATTATTCAGGTACAGAACAGTATTACTACTCTTCATATCTACAATTTTTCACAAAGATGGTGCTTTACACGCCACACACTTGTCTTTACAAATAGTACAGTTACACTCACAAAAAAAACCCCACATTATTTTCATAATGTGTTTCATATAATTTTCATAATGTGTTTCACATAATTTTCATGTGGACCTAGAACAGTGTTTCTCAACCTTGGCAGTTTGAAGATGTGTGGACTTCAACTCCCAGAATTCCACAGCCAGCATTGCTGGCTGTGGAATTCTGGGAGTTGAAGTCCACACATCTTCAAACTGCCAAGGTTGAGAAACACTGACCTAGAAGAACAGAAAAGAAGAAACACAAGTTCCATATCTAAGTCCAACAAGTTGAAGTTCTGTGACAAGATTTAAGAGAGTGATGAGCCAGGAGCTACTCGTGTCAAAACACTATGAAGAGTGGGGGTCAATTAGTGACTTGGGTGTTTCCCCTTCTTTCCCATCGTTTTGCCAATATCAAAGGAAAAACAAGAGATTACCTCGCCTAGACCTTCCAAAACTCTGACTGCTATGAGGAACCCAGCTCCTAGGTCTGCTGCTAACGGTGTGAACAAGGTGAAAACAGCAGTACCCAAGATGCCAAATCCCAGCAGCAGCTTTGCCCCAAATCGGCGTGCCAGATATCCCCCAGGAACCTGAGTAATGATGTAACCATAGAAAAAGGAGCCAAGGATCCAGCCTTGCATATCAGCATCCCAAGGATAGCTTTTTCCCTAAAAAGAGAAGAGGATGAGGCAATATTTTCTACACCATAAGAGCAAAATAATAATAATAATAAAAATAAAAATAAAGTATTGTGTTCTCCCACTCTTTAATGACACATGATCCTTTGTGGAATTTGCTCCCAGTTACAGTCTGGTTAACAAATTCCATCTTCTGTAGCAGTAAACTCTGTGCTCATTAATATGACATACTTGAAAAAAGTTTCTTACAATGTATACCCACTACAAAAACAACCAAATTTTTTTTACTGTTTGCTAATTTAATTATTACAATATGTCAAAGAGAAGTGCTATAAAATTGTTTTTAAATAATAACCCTTTTCTGGTTTGTTTTCTATTTTTATCAATGCATTCAACTGATTATGTTACCATGCTTGAAATACAAGACATTACACACTTTTGTTAGCAGTCCAAAGAGCATTTTGTTAAAGGCACATAAATAAAAGAAGTATCTTATACTAAATCTGATCACTGATATATCTCTGTTCTCTGCCCCTGGCCCAAGATATTAGTGGAGTCTGATATATATCATGCTAAGATAAGAGATTATTAAGCATCATAATTGCATTGTATCATAAATCTGTATAAGATTGTGTCAAGTTTCATGTATCGTTAGCATCCCAAAGTCAGTAGGACACTACACTCTGTATGTATAGTTCACACTTCATAAGGGGACTTATTCAAATACAAAACTTGACATACAACACAATCCTACACAAATTTATCTGACTTGAGTTTCTTTGGGTTCCTTGGCCCCTTATTCCTTGATTATATTTACAGGATTACAGCCCAAATATGTTCATTTAGAAATGACTACAAGAAGAGACTGGGCTGCCATCTTTCAGAAATGGTGTAGGGTCTCCTGCTTGGGCGGAGGGTTGGACTAGATGACCTACGAGGTCCCTTCCAATTCTGTCAATCTATTAAAAGAAACAGCAAGGCATCTTTTCCAAGCCTTTTCACACACCAATGCATCTTTTGGCAGTTTGAGGAACCAACATATGATAGGCTTTGTTTATTATAATTTGCAGAGATATTCTTCTTGTGGGAAGAAAAGAAATACTCAATAAGAACTTGCAGAAGCCTATTGGCATCCCAGTCTTCCATTATAGATCTAATACTTAACAATTAGGTACAGCTTATAGTCTCAAAAATAAACTTGTTAAAATTACCGTAGTGTTACGAGGAGCTACTGGAGTGGAAGAATGCTCCGGGCACACATTTGAGGTGATATTCTTGTTCAAGCTTGTATTTGGTTGTACCATGTCCACTAAGGCAACACTTAAATTCACACGAAGTGCATACAAGACGAAGAATCCAAAGAAGGCCCATATTGCTAAACTGAGGCGAGCAGAACACCATAAGGGCACTAAAAGAAAAAGACCTAATTGTTAATAGCATTTCCTTCCAAGGACAAATAATCCTTGTAGCCTTGCTCAGCTGTAATATTTTAACCAAATACAAGGGTCAACACCATTAAGATTAGCCTATTCCCGCAAGAAGCAAGACTTAAAGCATTTTCTATTCCATTTATCCCCATCAAAGAGCCATAGCAGTGGATTAAGTAAGACTGTACATGAGAGTAAGTAACTGATTCACAATAAAATAAACAGACTTAATCAACAGAGGTAAATTGTTATGATAGTTCCACACGGCACAAAAGAGGTAGGAGTGCTGATGCTGGATTCACTTGGATAATCTTCTGGATACAATTCTACATTTCGTCTGCAGACTACTAATAAAAGCATGTTTTTATCAGCAAAATATCCCTTGGTTAAAATCAAGGCCTCCAAAGTAGAGACAGCAAGGTCACCACTAGCAGATAACCACCTACAGGCCTGGCCTCTGCTATCAGGGCAGCAAGAAACTAAATAGATCAGGATAGGGAAAGCTCCTGTGAAGCTTTAATTTTATCAGAGACAGTAAAGACTAATGGAGATGGGGTGGCTCTTTTTTGTTTGTTTGTTCATCTCAGAAGCATCACAATTAAAATACTATATGACATGAAATTTAAAATACAAAATACAAGATTAAATAGGTGGGCTCCTATCTCCCCAGATATCATATTTTACTGTCCATAGACTCAAAGTGAAAAAGTTGAAAGTCCTTTGCTTGAGCCCTCTAAGCTGATATGATGCAATCATTGATAATGATGATTGATGACAAGAAGGGATGTAAACTTGCAACACTAACAGCAAATGGAATCTGAAAGTTAAATTGAATCCATGGCCAAAAAATATAGGAGCATAAAAGCTGCAGGTAACAAACATTTTATTTGCTTGTTGGATTGATTTATATAGTTGCTTATTTCTGGGTGGCTTACAAATATTGAAACAGCAAACTCCTTTGAAGGGCTTCTTCAGGAAATCCAGACTAAGCACACTCTTTCCAGCAGCATTTTTGGCAAAATTTATTCTATAAATATAAAAAATGAGCCGAGGTGGCGCAGCAGTTAGAGTGCAGTACTACAGGCTACTTTAGCTGACTGTGATCAGCAGTTCAGCTGTTCAAATCTCACCAGCTCAGGGTTGACTCAGCCTTCCATCCTTCCGAGGTAGGTAAAATGAGGACCCAGATTGTTGGGGGCAATATAAATATACATTGCTTACTGGTGTAAACCGCTTAGAGAGTGGCTTGCACTATGAGGTGGTATATAAGTCTCACAAATAAATAAATAAATAATAAATAAATAAATAAATAAATATGCAGTTCCCCACCCAAATTCGTGGTGCCATGATATCCCTTGCTATATACATTCAGTACTTGAACTTTTTTAGAAGGTGTAATGATTATTAGCTATTGTTCTTTCTCTAATCCTTCCAGCCTTAAAAATGAATTTACCTTTATAAATAATGAAAAGCTTGAACATTAAGTCCAAGTAGATTAAAATCATATAGATGCAGGTTTCATTTTGCAGGGAATCAAAGGGTTACGGATTTTAAAAGATTCATTACATGATATTAGCAACAGCCTTCCTAGTACCCTTTAGGTTAAACAAAATAAAGCTAAATGAATTGAACATAAATTTGATGCCATGTCTAGTCAATAATACATAAAGTCTAATAAATAGGATCAAATAATAAGTGTTATAAACTTCATATTCTTTATATTATTTTTACAAAACTGAAATTAAGTATATTATAAAGCCTATTGCAATTCTAGTACAATTATTCAAGAACAGGTATAACTGGAATAAACAGAAGTAAAGAACAGAAGCTTATAGTCTTGTAATTCAAAACAAACACGAAAAACAGTCTTCCTTTTTGACAAGCCATATGTGCCTTAACACAGCACTTACTGTCCTAACATACAAATATACCATACCATATTCACCATCATCTTGCTTTAAATATACATAAAACAAAGAAAATACTATTTTTCCCTGAAAAAAAATTAAATAATATAGCAAAATACTTTTTCATTTTGGAAAAGATTTTGACTTGTCCCACTTAATATAAATAACCTTTGCAAAATGTCCTGCCTAAGCAGGGGGTTGGACTAGAAGACCTCCAAGGTCCCTTCCAACTCAGTTATTATTTATTATTTATAAAATTAATTTCTTACCTTTACCATCCAAGGAAGCTTCTGTTTTTGCAACCAATCTTGTTTTCATATTCATATTGTATCATTTCCTAGTTAGTGTTGCGCAGATTTATTGAAATGCTCCAGGATCAGAACAGAACAGAAACTTCCTGCAACTTCTTTGAGGAAGCTGCTGTCTATTTTTTCAAGCAAACAGTCTGGGCATAGCATATTCTTCAAAGATAAAATCTTGCTGTTCCCATACACAATTGTTAAGTTATGCAATGCTTTTTAATGCTAATGGCACTAATACGCTGCTGTTCACCAGTGACGCTAACCTGAAGCCACTGCCCTTTTCACCAATTACACTTACACTTTCCCCTCTCCCAGTTCTACTTTTCTCTGCTGCGTGTGGAATATCCGGTTGAACAGCTGCAATTTTTTCAGCAACTTCCTTTCTTCTAGATTTAGACAAAACATTCCTTTTCATTCTCCCTATAATTTATTTCCATTGTTTCCTATGAGGATGTGTGCGCACGCACACACCCACAAAACAGACATTTACTTTGTTCTAAATGTTTGCTTTAAGTCAACCGATGTTTCTTAGATCATGTTGCTAAATTGTAAACAGAACTATCGATCACAGTTATTTCCTAATGTGTGAAGAAATCACTGACAATTTTCATGGCTATACAGGCAGGGAAAGAAAAGGACCTTGTTTTTATTTTGCCAGGAGCAATCCACACACACATGCAAAGCTCTATCAGTATAACTTTTGCTGTAAAAACTATGAAATGAAAGATTAGCGCAGGGGTCGGGAACCTATGGCTCGCGAGCCAGATGTGGCTCTTTTGATGATTGCATATGGCTCGCAGCAGGGGTGAAATCCTCCCGGTTCTTTGATACTCCGCATTGCCTGAAAACCCTGTAACTAAACGCCCAGACAGAGAGAACGTTAGCAGCGTGGAAAGAGGGGCGACATTGACAACTACCGCTGCTTGAGCGGTGGGACAATAAGAGAGCCCGCTGATGGGGCCACGTGAGGGAAGTTTGTGTGGAAAGACGGTTGGGAAACCAAGGAAACGGTTAGCGGGAGTGAAGCGGTGAGAGGGCGGGGCCGGGGCCGAGCACGCGCGGCAGGTGAGGGGCTTTGTGTGAGAGTGTAGACTTGGCTTTCTTGCTTCCCTTCGCGCGTCGTCCCGCCGCTCTGTTAATTGTCAGGCCGTATCAACCTCCCCCTTTTTCTGTGGTGCCTAATGGTGGGATAGTTTGAATAAATAAGCCAAGCGGCCGAAGGAGCCTTGGAGCTCCGATGCTGCCCTGCTCTAGTCACCTGCTGGGAAGGCTGCAGCAGCCACCATCAGCTGGCGGCATAAGGCAAGAGGCAGGCGGGAGACGCGGGCAGGAGCTGGCTGTCGAGGGAGCGCGCGGCTGAGAGGCATCTTGCGCGGGGAGGAAACTTTGTCTGGCTTGGCTTCGAGAGCGAGCAAGCAAGCGAGAGCAGCGCAGCCACAGCGGGAAGGGAAGCAAGCAGCCTGCTCTGCCACTCAAGCCAGCGGCCGCCGGAAGCAACAAGGGCGTTAGAAAAAGAGAAGGAGGAGCGCCGCCACCGCCGCTAGCACTCTTTCCTTCAGTTCTATCTTTTCCTTCTCTTTTCCTAACGCCCTTGTTGCTTCCGGCGGCCGCTGGCTTGAGTGGCAGAGCAGGCTGCTTGCTTCCCTTCCCGCTGTGGCTGCGCTGCTCTCGCTTGCTTGCTCGCTCTCGAAGCCAAGCCAGACAAAGTTTCCTCCCCGCGCGAGATGCCTCTCAGCCGCGCGCTCCCTCGGCACGACCGCAGCCGCCACCAGCACTCTTTTCTTCATTTGGGAAAAAGGATCTTGTGGTGCTGAGGGCTAGGAAAGAGGGAAGAAGAGAAAAGGGAAGGAAGGAAGACCAGAGATGAAAGAAAGGAAGGAAGGAAGGAAGGAAGGAAGGAAGGAAGACCAGAGATGAATGAAAGGAAGGAAGGAAGGAAGGAAGGAAGGAAGGAAGGAAGGAAGGAAGGAAGGAAGGAAGGAAGGAAGGAAGGAAGGAAGGAAGGAAGACCAGAGATGAAAGGAAGGAAGGAAGGAAGGAAGGAAGACCAGAGATGAAAGGAAGGAAGGAAGGAAGGAAGGAAGGAAGGAAGGAAGGAAGGAAGGAAGATCAGAGATGGAAGGAAGGAAGGAAGGAAGACCAGAGATGAAAGGAAGGAAGGAAGGAAGGAAGGAAGGAAGGAAGGAAGGAAGGAAGGAAGGAAGGAAGGAAGGAAGGAAGGAAGATCAGAGATGGAAGGAAGGAAGGAAGGAAGAGGAAGAAGAAGAGGAAGGGTGGGAGGAAGAGAAAAAAGTGAGAGGGAAAGAAAGAAAGAAAGATTTTAGGAAGGAAGAAAGACAGAAAGAAAAAGAAAGATGGTAGGAGGGGTAGTCTTATACGAAGAGTATATCCCAAACTCTATATTTTCATTGGAAAAGTTGGGGGTCGTCTTATATGCCCAGTCGTCTTACACGCCGGAATATACGGTATATGGCTCTCACTGAAATAAATTTCCAAATTTTTTGCTTTCATGGCTCTCTTAGTCAAAAAGGTTCCCGACCCCTGGATTAGCGTGAGAAGGGGAAAGGCACATATTTCAGTGGATTATTTTTTTAAAAAAAAATACACAAATAATTGCAATGCTTTTTTTATATCTTGCCTTGTATAAATATGACATAATAATCTATGGTGACTCGTAAGACTACATTTTTTTAATAAGCTGGTTTTAACTCAAGAGTTAACTGTGACTTCTGGACTAGATAAACAGAGTGAATCAGCTGTCTGAAAGACATAAGAACTACTTCAGTCAGGGAGATCAAAGTCCTAGAATTCAGTGTCCAATAGTAACCAACCAGATCCTTTAGAAGCTCAAAGGTACATTAAGCTTGTTATGATAAATACTGCAACTACATTATAGTGCTAGTACCAGGGTAAGCTAGTAAAGAAAATTCTATGTATACATTTTGTAAAAACATATTTCTGTCATTCTTCTAACAGTACACAACAGTAGACAATTGTATTCTTCTATTAGTTGAATGACAGCAGCTAATCCTAAATCATCTATGGGAGAGCTTCACAGATTTGAATGAGGGATGTGCTCCAAACGATAAGAATCTGCCTAGTTGCTAATTTAATCATTCATAAAATACTGAACTTCACCACTTGACACATTTGGGGGGCTAATTTGCATTTAAAACCAACATTTTAGTGACTTTTAAAACTATTATGCTCAGTAGATTTTTAATTTAAAAATAAGGTAGGATAAAACTCATTTTCTGATAAGTACAGATGGTCCTCATTGGATGACCATTCATTCAGTGACTGTTCAAACTTATGACGGTGTTGGACAAGCGGTACTTACAAATGGTCCTCGTATGTATGGCTCTTGAAGCATCCCACGGTCACATGATCACAATTTGCTACTTTCCCTGCCAATTTGCCACAAGCAAAATCAATGGGGAAACTTGCAGGAAATTGCAAGAACTTGTGTGGTCCTCACTAAATGATGACAACTGGGATGGATGGAACTGCTGCTGCTGCTAAACATCAGAGGCACATGGTTTTTCTATTTACAACCATGTTGCTTGACAACAGTCTCTGTTCCCAATTAGCTTTGTTAAGCAAGTACAGAACATTAAATATTGTACTTTCCATTTTTACATTTAGTCCAGAACACTGTGACTGAAGATAACTTCACTGTACTTAGAAGCTAAGTGCTTTCAACCACTGAATTGTGACTTTGTATTTTAAATTAGTTTTCTGTGATAAGCCCTGGTTCCCTTATATTGCTGTGTTTAATTATACTACACAAAAAACATATTGTTTGAAATTCAAATACCCTAAGGTATTACCCCATTATTTTAAGCTTTTTTCTTTTTGACTTCCCCCTTCAAACCACATCAGCAAAGAACTTTTGAAATTCCTCTTAGTCTTGAAAGAGTTTGCCATGTGGTTTAATGATCTGCTACTGGACAAAAGAAAAGTAAGCAATTTGGGCTAATTTGCTGTCCTAGCTAATTGCCAGTCTTTTGGACTAGAGCTAATGACTCAGGAGGTTCAGTTCCACACTTACTGTATTTTTCGGAGTATAAGACGCACCTTTTTACCCTCAAAAAGAGGGTGAAAACCTGGGTGCGTCTTATACACCGAATACAGCCCCACCCAGCCACCCCCACCCTTTGGCATTTGCCTGCCAGAAATTTACCTCTTTGCAGAAAACAGGGCAAAGCACAAGAAGAGCACAAGAAGAGCTAAACTGCCTCCCGACCTACAGCTGACAGGCTTGCAAGCCATGTGGTAAAATGAAACTAACTATGGTGGCTGTAATGAGACAAAATGCTGGGAGATAAACTGCTGGCAATATTAGGCTGCTGAAATCAAATGGAGGCAAGCTATAGCTGCTATGGCTCACAGCTAGAGCTCTTGCCTCACAATCAGGAGGTTGTGAGTTCTATCCTGGGTAGAGGCAGATTCTGTTAATATGTTATTTTGTTAAATGTTTGTAGAGTGTTCAAATTATTAGACTTATTTTTTAAAGACTGCTTTATTATTGTTCTAGACAACTTAACAAAATGAAGAAGCTTTTTAAAATAAATGCTTGCTCTGAAGAGGCCCAGTGCTATTGTATCTTCTTTTAAATAGCAGAGAATACTTCCAGAAATTTTAAAGATCTGTAAAAGTATAATCTGAAATGTCCTGTTTTAGTATTAAGTATTAGTATTAAGTATTAGTATTAAAAGAAGGCAGCTGAGAAACCCTGACTAGTCATGTTTGGAGTAGATCTATTTAAATAATTGGGAGGAGTTAGTGTGATTACATTTAAGAAAACTTTCTGGGATTAATATACTGCCATAAATGTACATTTCTCCAATTCTTTGCCATTTCTATGGGTCAGGCACACATGCACAGAAATACACAGCAAACAGTGTATATCATCTGTACTGTTTGCTGTTTGGTAAATTGCTGGGAGGCAGAGGCATTTTTTCCTTGTTTTCCTCCCCCAAAACTAAGGTGCGTCTTATACTCCGGTGCATCTTATACTCCGAAAAATACGGTAGCTCAGGACGCTTTTTAAGTGACATGTCTGAGAAATATTCCAGTATGCCTCACAAAGTTGTTCCAGAGATAAAATTAGTTATGTACATCAAAACTCCCGGTCCCCAATTATATTCTCTGTAATACTTTGCAAGGTTATATGTACAAATTTAATGTAATGGGTGCTTTATGATCCATTCAACCTGCCTTGAATTTTGCTTTCTTTTGAATAAGGATGCTGCATTTGTTTGATTATATTCTGGTATCCTACTCCTTTACATCTAAAATCAAGGTATGTTATATAGATACTATAACTTTTCAGACTATGCTCCTATGAATGTCATATCCTTTACTTTACAATAATTTAGTACATTTTTAAATGGTCCATCTTATCACCATCTTTTGTATGGAATACTTCAAAAGTCTTTCAGGTCATACAGTACCATATTTCTCTACTGTTGGCAGAAAAATGCACAGAAAGGAGGTTATCAGGAATTGAGCTTGACCTGAAGGAGATGCTTCGTACCAAAAAGAACAATTCGTTAAAATTACATCTTTAAAGGAGAAAATGAAATAATTATTCATTCTCTATGCACCCCATTCAAGCCCTGAACGGTACAGAACTTTTTAATATGAATTAAAAAACCTTATATTTTCAAAATAGATTTTTGCAATGTGTATCTCCTGCAAAAAAGCAATTTCAAATTCATCCTTTTCAGTTTGACTACTTGCCTCTCAATATAAAAATCACAGAGCAAGAATAAAAAGGAATATGCCATTCCTGTAGTTGGCTGTATTTAAATGGCAATATAGCAATTTCAGGCCCAAAAATAAAAATAAACTCAGAAATTAAGAATAGAAGAAAGTTCTACAAATTAATTAACTGAAATATAAGAATTTTAGCCAAATGTTAAATTTAAAAAAGGGCAAGGGACGAAAGAAAAGAAGAACATAATTGCAAAACAGATTTCAATATGTATACGCAGGACTATTCAGATATAACTAGCAAACATTTAATTCACAAAAGCAAGCTAACATTTAGAATGCAAGTTAAGCACTATCCATGCTGAACATGGATATTTGTTAAGCTTCCTCCAAAAGAACTTTAGCAAAAATGGGAGGAAATATGTTTTTCAACTCCAACAAATGATGAAATTATTGACCGATGCAATAATTTCAAAACATATTCTAGCTGGTAACCTGATGAAATATTGAAGGTACCTGTAATCTGTAAAGCAATAATTTTCACTGCATTAAACCTATTTTGTTATTGTTGGATTTCCTTGGTATAATATTGGGGGGGGGGAGAAATGTGAAGATTATTATTTCCGCATTCAATCAGGCATTCAAATGGATTGAGCCAGTTAAAACCTGTTATTCCTTCATGATTAATCTGATTTATTTTATTTATTAGTTGTACAGAATGGAGAAGCTGAAATATAGTGAATTCCCAAACTGAATAGATCGGTTGCTGGCAAAGCCAGTATTCTAATGTCTTAGAACTTCCATAAAACAAATTGTCAGGCCTTTCATTATGTTTTGGAATGCCTGATAAACACTAGTTTCCCAGCAAGAGTGACCTTCTAAGAACATTACCTATCCTGAATGATCTTATCATTAATTTCCCAGCAAGAGTGACCTTCTAAGAAGAAAAGATCCTGAAGAAACTTATCACTCTTAATAAACCAACTGCAGATATTTCCACAGGTCTGTCTCAGGTGCTAATATCTTATCTTTAGTAATTTCTAGACTCATGGGATGAACAAACCCATTTTTCTCAATAGTTACTGGAATTTTCACTTTAACAATCATGGCAAATTTTTCTTGGTTGCTATCCCAGATGATTTTAAAAACTATGTGAATGCCAAAATAATGATCAAGTTTATTATTTTAATAATAGCCGCTACAGGAGTAATTAAGCTATTATAAGAAAACTAATGCAGATACCAGTAGTACCTAGAAAATGTAATGATTATCCAACTACAATGGAATCTTCTCCGTTAGTCAAGTTTTATATTTTCGAAGGTGTTCCTACTTTCATTCCTTCACATTATTTCAAACAAAAGTATAAATACTTCTGAATAGTATTATTTGACAGGGGTATCCTTCAAGATTTCTACTACATAAAGATGGATTTAATTTCCTGCATCTAAAGAATTAGTATTAGACATTTTAGCTTTGATGGGATAAAAATCCAATAACAAGTAATATATGTTGTTTTCTTTTTTATTTTGTGCTTCAGATTAAGAGTTAGGGGAGTATATGTATATGCTTATAAACTTTTCCATTGCTTGGTATAAACAACATGTTAAAATTAATTTAATATTAAATTAAGATCATAAGAAAATCTACTATCAGTGACTTGCCCAGAATAACAATTTTCTATGCTAGGGGGACCTTTGCACAAGTCCGTCTGGTGCACTAATTGCGACCCTATTTGGATCGAGAGGCTCTCCTCACAGTCAATCATGCCCTTGTCACCTCACGATTAGATTATTGCAACGCGCTCTACATGGGGCTACCCTTGAAGAGTGTTCGGAGACTACAATTGGTCCAGAATGCAGCTGCGCGAGCTATCGTGGGTGCACCTAGGTACACTGCAATGGCTCCCTATTGGTCTCCGGACACAATTCAAGGTGTTGGTCATTACCTTTAAAGCCCTACATGGCTTAGGACCAGGCTATCTACATGGCTTAGGACCAGGACACAGCTCTCAGCGACCGGTGAGATCCCACAGAGTTGGTCTCCTCCAAGTCCCGTCAGCTAAACAATGCCGGCTGGCGGGCCCGCAGGGGAGGACCTTCTCTGTGGCTGCCCCGGCTCTCTGGAACCAGCTACCTCCGGAGATCCGGACTGCCCCCACCCTATTCCGAAAAGCAGTTAAGACCTGGCTCTTCCGGCAGATTTGAGGCTGTTGATCTCGCGACTATAATCGGCGAGATCTGGCCATGAAAGGATATGCATGAGTTTTTAAATTGTTTTACTTGTTTCAATGTTTTTATGTTTTTACATTTGCAAATGTTGTTAAGCTGCCCAAAGTCCTTTGGGAGTTGGGCGGTATACAAATGCAATTAAATAAATAAATAAAATTTTGGTATAACAACTGAAAGTAATTGCTAATATTTGTGAAAGGATTTTAAAGCTTTGCTATCATGTGAACAGATTTCTACTTTCAATAGAAAAAGTCCAGAATGTTTGTGTCTTTTGTAACTCCATCATACTGAGCGCATGTCCACTATTATTTTTAGAATGAATGCCATTTTTTCCACCCGTTTAATAGTAAATAGTTATCCTACAATTTTATATAATTGCAGTAATCCATTTGGCTAACATTGCAGCAACCATATTTTTCCTCCCAATTTGAAGACAGGAAATTAAGATTTTTTACCCTTTCTAAATTTATTTATTAGATATTTATTTATTTATTAGATATTTTTAAAGATAGCTACAGATATTTAAAAACCTCAAACACAATTTATTTTTCTTTAGGCTAAAGAAGGGGATTGAGAACAATCTTGCTAATTTGTCTTCTAACTGAATGTGAGGTATGGAAGTTTTAATTATAGTCACATTAATTAGTGCCATTTTTTTAATAAGTGGGGTTTTAAAACATTATCCACAAATGAATGAATGAATTTGGACAACACACCGGACAAGGTAGATCTGTTTATATCAGTCACTTGTTTCCCTGGTGTGCACTTAGCCCTCCCCATTCTGTTCTCATTTTATCTTTTTGTACAACTTTATGGATCTATAGGTGAAGAGAGGGCTCAAAATTATAAGAGATTTGGAAATGCAAGTAAATTAACTTGCAAGACACCAAATAAAGTAAACCATATCTTATCCCAGATTCTATGTAGCCTTAAGTAACATGGGTTCTTCTTTATTATATGTAGTTTATCTATGTGTGTACTTAGTGTGTGCATACTTAGTTCACCATGAACATGTCTTAAAACAACTGTGTTGAAGTAAATTGGGCATTTCCCACTCACAGAAGTTATGTCTTCTAAATCCTTACCAAATTATGCCCCCGCTGAAAATCATTGCAATTCTCTTGTTTGCATGGAAATAACGATAGAGAAGGTATGTATGTATGGAAGTAACCAGACAATAACTAGAGTGAGAAACAGTATGATGTAAGGCAGCTTCTTCTATTAATGAATTAAATTGATAGGAAAATATATCATGGTACTTACTTGGAATCAAAAAAAATCTATTCTATTTTCTTATATAATTAATGACCAGCGACCATTCTCAGTAGGGAAAGGTGGAAGTGATACTCTCTTGCTAACATTTCACAGAGCTTTTATATCCCATATTTCCTTTTACTATTACCTGCAAGCATTTTATAGGCACATCTGCCTAATATAAGGTGCCTCAATAAATTCACCACTCTTGGGTGCCTCTGCTCTGGTAGCAACATGTTCCCTGAATGACTCAGGAGTTAGTATCGCTGAATCCGGCGGGATTTCATTCTTGGAGGTTTAAGGCGAGGTTAGTGTTGTTTTGTTTAGCGACCAAGCAGCCAAAACCTCCCATTAACAGAGGCACCCGTGCCTTCTCCGGGGTACTTAAAAACCACAACACGAGTCTTTCTTCAGTGTCACCAAGTTAGAGGAGAAAAAGAGAACCGCGGGAGCCAGGGAAGAAGACAAGAGACTCCCTCAGTGGCGATTCTTACCGTCTTTGGAGCTGGGTTGAGTGTCGGACAGTAAAAGCGGAGTACGGTCCTCCTCCTCTTCTGCCTCTTCTGGCTTCGGAGTCTCCATATCGCCTTACTCCGGATTACAAAAGAACCCCTCTGGCCGGTCCCCCGACTCTCCCGGGCTAGAAAAGCAAAGCTTCAGGAACCGGCACGTGATCTGTGGCACGTGACCTGTAGCGGGCACAAATACGACTCATCTTTAGATTCAGCCCCGCTGGCCGGCTTTTTTTTCCTGCTCCGCTTCTCGTACTCGGCCATCTTTAGTACTGGCATTCTTTTTCTGCTTGACAAAAGGAAAAGTGTTGCGGGGGCGGGGGGAGTTTACGGATCCCGCGTTCGGCCTTTGAAACTGAGAAGGGTGTCCATACCTGCAATGCTAACAAATATAACCGAGAGAGAGAGAGATTTGCCCCGTAATGCCAGCAGGTGGCGGCACCTGTCCCTGACTGCTAGAAATGAAATACTTATTGAAAAAAGATTTGTTTTGTTTTGCAAAATAGAAGATCCTGGTACTTTTAAAGTTTGTGTATGAAACAGGATAAATAGATAGATCTGTAGGATATCCTATCTATATTTGCTAAAGACATGTGGTGCAGAAATCATAATCATAAAAAGTTTATTCTACTTTAGATAATGAATAAGCATTTGCTAGAATAAATACTTTTCCACAAACTTCATTTTTGCATTGCCACTTCTTGCTTAGATATTTATTTAAAACATTTATATACCTGTCAATCTTTCAATCAACTGAGTGGCTCCCAAGCAAAAAATTAAAGGCAACATTAAATGACATAAATCACTATCCTTGCACCAATTCTTTCAATTGCTAGTCAAAAACAGAGTAGTAAAAGAAGCAATAATATGTAGATTTGCAAAAGAAAAAGCATAGTGTCCAGTCTGATCCTTTACTGAAATGCTGAGAATAAAGGCAGAGTAGTTAAACAGTTAAAATTAGAGGCGGACACCATTCTGAGATAAAGTATTAAGGCAGCTAACTACTGTAGAGGAAGGCTTTTCATCTTTTCCCATTGTCCTTTGCAGAAATAGCTCTGCCAAAATACAAATTGATTCCTGCACTAGTAAATATTATAAAACGTCCTGTTCTGTTGAAGTACACAAAGGCCTTATCTTTCTAGAGTCTAGACAGAAGATCACATGGAATATTTGTAATTATTTGCTAGGCAGTCGGGACAATGTGACAGTGTTGGTGTAGAAAGACAAGTTCAAATCCTTCCAGTTACATTACAGTTTACTAGGTGCCTTTGGGACAGTCCCTTTTTTACTGAAGAAAAGCAAAGAATCATAAACATGACGGGACAGGATAAATCTTTACCTTTTATGTAATTAAAAAAATGGACAAATATTTCAGGTGCAATACAAGGTGTTGTATTTTTAAAATCCTTAGTGAAGGAATGGGAATTGATGGCTCAACAGATGTTATCTAAACTACAATATTCAATATTCTTCATAAGTTAGGGTTTTTTTTGCCAGAGGTGTAATTCTGTAATTATTGAAAGGCTAAAAACAGAGGAATCTATCACTAACTTTGTGGCACATGACTAATTTTTAATGAGCTTTCTCTACTAAAATAATCCTGCCTAGTAATTAAACCTGTAGAGAAGCTTTATAGTATAGAAGAATGCTTTCCTATATTGATCCCAACATCATCTTGAGCCGAGGTGGCTCAGTGGTTAAATGCAGCTACTGCAGGCTACTCCAGCTGACTGCTAGTTCAGCAGTTCAGCTGTTCAAATCTCACCGGCTCAAGGTTGACTCAGCCTTCCATCCTTCTGAGGTCGGTAAAATGAGAACCCAGATTGTTGGGAGCAATATGCTGAACTCTGTAAACCGCTTAGAGAGGGCTGTAAAGCACTATGAAGCGGTATATAAGTCTAAGTGCTATTGCTATCTTCCTAGTGTTATTCTCATAGGTGCAGGGTCTGCTTTTCGGATCAACAAATGCCATCTTGTACGATCAAATGGCAGACATGGCATGCGGGCCATATCTGCTTTTTTACATATGGCTGTAGATCCATTGGTTACAACAGAAAACTGACTGACCGGCTTATCACCTTGGCCTATATTGGTTTGGTCTGTGGCTCAACATCACCCTGACAAGCAGGCATTATCCAGCACCTCCACTGGGAGGAGATATCACCACCATGTTGATCCCAACGTGTGAAATATATTTGTTTCAGAATTAAGTTTAGTCCTTATTCTCTTGACTTTTAGGGAAAGTCTCATGCTCTGTCAAGAACAGTATGTTGATGATAGTTAGCATTTTTAGATGGGGTTGCACTTCTCCATTTGAACTGGTGTGCAGCTTGGGGTCCTCCTGGACTTGCAACTACCGCTTGACCAAACAGGTGGCAGTGGTGACCAGGAGGATCTTTGCACAGGTTCATCTTGTGTGCCAGTTGCCCTCTTTTCTTGAACAGGAGGCCATTCACACCAATCATGCCTTGGTGAACTTATAATTGCAATATGCTGTCTATGGGAGTGTCATAAGAGGCCCTTGTCATTGCACCATGTGTCATTGCTGCTATGTGAGCTGTATTTGTAGCTGATGGCTTCTGGGTGCAATTCAAGGTGTTGGTTATCACCTTTAAAGCCTTTCAAGGCATAGGGGTTGGTTATCTGAGGAATCATCTATCTCCAATTGTTCCAGATTCACTCAATTAAACATTGTCACTGTATGGGACCAAGGAAGTATGCCTTCTCTGTTGCTGCCCCTCCCTTCTGTATTAGCATTCCCACAGAAATGAATGTACCATCCACTCTCCTGCGTCTCTTTAAAAAATACCTAAAGAGTGCAGCTGAACAGTCCCAATAAGGATCATGGAGTTTGAGGCTAAATGCATAGCTGTTTTTTTTCTTTGCTCTTAAAAAAAATAATTAGGCCAATACATTTTTTAAATAGCTAAGCAAAACGTACTGCGTACATTGAAATTGGGATGTCTGAAATGAGCGTGGCAGTAAAGTTTAGATCAAAACATTCCCCCACCCTTTGCCTCTTTGTGGAACATTACATCAACTTTCAAGTGTTCAGATGCAGAAGTTCCAAACAGTTTATCTATGTGTTCCTGCAAAGTAGTAATCCTAGGACAACTCATTTTCACAAATAAGAAGTCATTTTCTTCATCAACATGGACATATTAATGATTTACCAGAAGGCAAATCAGTCAGAAATGAATTCTAGTGCAAAAGTAAGTTGTTGGCCATCTGAAATAATAAACCTACTTGTCCAGAATTTTTTTGTAATGACTTTCATATAAGTACCATCCTACATGGATTTCTTGCTATCTATTCCACAGGAAACTATGACCCTCCTTCAATCATAGTCCCTCCATGTTTTAGACAGTGCCATAATAGATTGGCATCCACCATAACACTTTTTTATGCAGAGCATGAAGAGTATTGTAAACCTTGACAGATAATTCATATTCAAACAGAGGAGCAGGTGCCACATAATACTCCAGACCCCAATTGTTAAGCTGCAGGACTACTGGAAGAAAAGTTGCCTTACCCATCACAAACATAGAAAGATTGAAAACAAAACAAAAAAATGTCATTTTATTATAAATCAAATCCAATAAGAGGAGGATATCTGAAAAGAATACAATTCCAGAACTGGAAATAACAGAATCGAGGCTAGCAAATCAATGTTGATATCTTACATCCTGCAACAATACCTTTACACATCATTAAATAATAGCTCCTATCCCAAGTCCTTGGGAAGGACTCAACAGGGTGGATAAAAATGTCAAATTTAATATAAACATCTGCTTGATTGTGCAATGAACCATAATAATAAAGGCAACAAAGCACAAAGAACTGGAGCTATGTTTTTAAATCTTCTAATTGATGAATTATCTCCCTCTAGCTTTCTAGCATGGAGCTACGCCCCATGGAGCTTTACATCTCAGATCCTATTCCCTTAGATCCATATTCCAAATAAACTGAAGACTAGTTACCAACTTCAGCAAGGCAGGTCGCAGCCTGTTGCAAACCAGCTAAGTGGGAACATCCCTCTGGTGGAGTCTGTTATTTCTATTTCTGACTCACTCAGCTCATCAGACCTCTTCTAGCAATCCAGTTTCTTTCCCCCTAATTTGCTGGGCTTGCGCTGGACCGCTTTAAAAACTTCAATTTCTTTCAGTTGACAGACCTACGCAGCGAGAGAACGCGCATCGTGGACCAGAAAGGCACCACGTAAAAACCCCGCCGGCCGCACCTTCTCCCCAGCCTTTCCAGTTGGAGGGTGGGAAAGGCTCGTGGGCACGAAGGCCCGTCCTCATTTCGGCAGGAACCTCCGAGTGGAATAGGAGGGGCGGAGGAGGAGAGCCGTGCCTTTGGAGAAGGCGCTACCCCAATTTCGACACAAGGAGCTGCTTTTACTTCCCGAATTAGCTCGGTTTAAGCCCGAAAAGGCAGGGAGGCGCCGCGTGTGGAGGGGCGAGCACCGTTGTCTCCAGTTCGGCTGCCCGGTTCCCCAGAAGGAAGATGCGGCTCTTAATGGAAGTTGTTCCCGCTACCCGGAGGAGCTCTTGGCTGTTCCCCATTCTACCTTTCATTTGGGGCTTCGTGATAGCTTCATCGCTTGTTAACGCTGGGTAGGAAATTTTTTTAAAGGGGGGGTAGTGGACGAGGAGGGGAATTATGGAGGGAGGGGAGAACATTGGGGAAGAGCATGTTTTGGCGGAATTATGTTCTTCACGGGAGGCCTAAATTTGCATTTTGCTAATCTGGTGCAAAAATGCAGAGTATTTTTTACATTGTGGTTTCGTCACCAAACCCCCAAAACTTTACCCTTAGACTGTCCACTGTTGACCTCACCCGATTCCTAAGAGGTCGTGCATAAGTGCACCAGCGTGCCTACCGTCCCTGTCCTAATGTTCCCTCTTATCAGTACCCATCTTATGTATATAAACAATGTTATATCTATGTATATTACCAACACGTACTTGACAAAAATAAATAAATAAAAATAAATAAATAAATTAGGCGCTGAGTTTAAGTTGCCCAAACAACTATTTTCTGGATGCAGATGATGCAGGCATGAATTGAAGCCTGGGGAAAGATCTTTAACGGAGACATTATCTTTCTTTTAATTATTGTAGGAAAACTTCCTTCCTTACGCTTCTATATCTTTATCTCCGTATATCTCAGGGATTCAGGTGTCTGTTGCTTAAGTTTTAATCATTTCCTAATCTAGAACTGTATAAGTATACAAACAAGTTTTTTCCTATATAATACAATCTTCCCCTGCTTTCATTTTGCCCCCCCCCCAAGAAACACTTTTAAGAATTTAAAATGGCATGAGAGATGAGAGCAAGATGCATTTTTTGATGAGTTGCCTTAGCTCCCTCAAGGTTGTTGTAGTTCATATAGGTAGCAATAGTAACTTATAATGTTATGCATTTTAATAACAATTGTCAATATCAAGACTATTTCTTTTTGTGATTTATAGACCCACATACCTGTTGGCAGTTCCTAAAATAATCCGACCTGGAGCAAATCTAACTATTGGAGTTAGTCTGTTGAAGGAAAGCCCTTCAAGCATTAGAATACAAGCGCAAGTACTCTTGGCAAATAAATCCATATTACAAGGAGAAGCAGTCTTTCAAAGAGGTAAGATGGTTGCCTTGGCCTGGAATGAATGCAATGAGATTTATTCAGTTAAGTTATTTATTAAATTTACATGTCATCTATCTCACTGACCAAGGTGACTCCAAGTTTCTGTGTCAGTAATTAGCTTCTATGACTACAGTACAGTCCTAAACATGCTTTTTCAATTCTCACCGTATTCCAAGTGTTTTATTCGTGCTTAGGATGGCAGACAAAGATGGCACTTGGATGGGGTCTTGTTGAAATAACTGTGGATAGCAATTTGAATTCAAAATGTTCACAAATGCTCTAGGTATGTGGTAGTCATCTATATGTGCTCTAGGTACGTGGGCGTCATCTATATGGGATTACAAATATAATTATTTGCTGAGCTATTAGCAGTTTATACATATTATGTCTTGAATTCCGAAGGAAGAGAAAACTACCGTATTTTTCGGAGTATAAAACGCACCTTTTTACTCCCCAAAAGAGGGTCAAAAACTGGGTGCGTCTTATACTCCGAATGTAGCCCCCACCCATCTGCCAGCCCGCCACTCAGCCTGGGGAGGAAAGTGTTTTCAGGCAGCAGCGCTGTAATCCCCTCCCCGATTCCAAAAACGGGGCATGCAACTGGCGCTGCCCGCCACCGGAAACACGATGCTCTTCTTTGCCAAGAAGGACCCTCGATCAGCCACCTCCAGGGAGCCACCCCCATCCTCAGGAGGCAGCGGCCCCTTTAAGAGTGAAGGAGCTTTTTTATTTTTTTATTTGCCACCTTCCAGCCTGAGCCGGCTGATCGCGAGCCCGCCGGCAGTGACAGCGCGCTGCAGACGTTCACGGAGGGGAGGGGTAGGTGATCGCTTCCCGGCGCCACGCAGGTATGTGAGTCGCCCGGGGGTCAGCCTCGGGTTGGAGGGTCCTTGTCCTGCTGCTGCTCCAAGGAAGCTGCGGAGCTGAAGAAGCCTCCACCCACCTGCCAGCTCGCCACTAAGCCTGGGGAGGAAAGCGTTTTCAGGCGGCAGCGCTGCGATCCCCTCCCCGATTCCAAAAGGCTGAGTGGTGAGCTGGCAGGTGGGTGGAGGCTTCTTCAGCTCCGCAGCTTCCTTGGAGAGGCAGCAGGACAAGGACCCGCCAACCCGTGGCGTGGCTGACCCCCGAGCGACTCGCATACCTGCACGGCGGTGGCAAGCTATCACCTTCCCCCTCCCCTCCGCGAACGTCTGCGGCGTGCTGTCACTGCCGGCGGGCTCGCGATCGGCCGGCTCAGGCTAGAAGGAGGGAACTAAAAAATAAAAAAGCTCCTTCACTCTTAAAGGGGCCGCTGCCTCCTGAGGACTGGGGTGGCTCCCTGGAGGTGGCTGATCGAGGGTCCTTCTCAGGCAGAGACCCCCCGCGGCAGCAGGGGCTACAATGCAACGCCCTGAGCGGCATGCAAAAAGTCCTTCCTCCAATTTTGGAATCGGGGAGGGAACTGTTTTTGGGTTGCAGCCTGAAACGCAATGCTCTTTTTTTGCTTCCGCAATCACTTTTCTCCCCATTCCAAAAACAGGGCATGTGGAGGCAAAAAAAGAGCATTGCATTTCAGGCGGTGGGTGGTTCCGGCCGGTGCTGCCGCCTGAAAACACTTCCCGATTCCAAAAGGGTGTGCAACCGGCGCTGCCTGAAACGCAATGCTCTGTTTTGATCTCCGCACGCTCCGTTTTTGTAATGGAGAGAAAAGTGAAAACTAGGAGGGTTAAAAGTGGTTTTGAACTAATTTAATTTTTTTCCATACATTTCTGAGGCCTCAAGTACCATAAGCTTGTTTTTTTAAAAAACCAAAATCCAGAAGCTAGAAATTTTGAGCAGGGCACTCAAGGAAAGAAAAGACATTCATCTTTTTTTTTAAAAAAAATAATCCTATTATGATGGATTCAACTGCCACATTACAGCTAATGGATAATGTGAAATAAAACATAATTACTTGAGTGTAACAAATTTTTCTAAAAAGCCTTGTGTCCATAGAAACCCCACCAAAGCCAGCAGATTTATTTCAAAGAGAGGGAGGGAGGAAGAGAGGGGGGAGGGAGAGGGAGGGGAAGGGGGGAGAGAGAGAGAGAGAGAGAGAGAGGAGGGGGGCATACCACAGTCACTTGCTAAAGTATTGAATGCTAGGTATGGCAGAATTGTTTTTTTCTTGTTTTGCTCCCCCAAAATTAAGGTGCGTCTTATATTCCGGTGCGTCTTATACTCCGAAAAATACGGTATACATTATCTCTTTGCCTCCTTCCTTGACTTTGTTGCATAAGGAATCATTGCTGTTAATATAACATCTGCCTGTGATTCTTTGATCCTAATACCACAAAACATCTAAAATAAAGTCAAAATATGCTTTTTTATGATCGTTCAGTAAGTCCCCATTCAAAATAATTTATATAGGGTCATCATCTCTCCCGTGAGATCAGGGCAATGTGCCCATGGTTCAGTTTTTATCCTAATGAAAATTCCCTTGCCCAACTGATTATTCTTACAACAAGTCAAGAGTAAATGTGCAGGTGTAGTTAAGTAGAGATGTATGAACACAGTTTCTTCTCTGTTGTTGCTGCTATCGACATATAATAAATTGCTAATGGTAGAAGTGGCTTTATAAAGTCACTTCCATCCTTCCCTCCCTTCCTCCCCCCATGCATTTCAATGAGAGCAGATCAGATATTATATTTTCCAATAATACTTCTTTTAAAAGAAATACGGCTTGATTAGTATGCAGTCGATACTTTCAAAGAATTAAATGGAGGAATGAGTATTATTAAAGATAAAGCTGTCGTTCTTCTACTGATTGATTTACACAAAGGAAGAGTGCTAACTTTCAAAAGCATTGGCAGCAAAATCTTTTGCTAATAATCTGTGCCTCTTGTATCAGCATATTGTTTTTCACATATTAAGTATGTGGGGGGGTTATACTGCATTTTTTCAATAGAAGAAGAAATGTAATGTTTTTACAACAACACAACTTTAGAGGCAAGATTTATGACCTCTTGGCAACAAATGAATAGCAGCTCTGTGAGCTATTTTCAAATAAGTCAGTCATTCAAACACATTTTGAAAATAGTTATTAATAGCAACTTCTTTGCCAAAACCATAGCAAAGAATGGTAGCTTTACAATGTATGGGAGTTTCCATATACAAAGGAAATTCCTGGGAACAGAAGTGGTGTGACTGGTGTGACTGAGTAGGAGGATGATTGATAAGGGTGTATGTGTAGACTGAAAGATTTGATAGAAATGGAGAAGCCAGGGGCTGGGTTTCCGTCCCTCTCTGCTGAGTGTGGAAACAGAAGCAGGGGGGGGGGGGGCTCAGTCACCTGGCCTAGTGAGAATGGTATGTATGGCCTGCAGGGAGGGAGGGAGACCAGCGGTGGGGGGGAGGGGATCTCTGGTGGGGATGAGAGCCGGAACATCTCGGTCATAATGGGAAGAGGCAGATATGGCGGGAGCAGAGGGGTGGGCCGCTCTCGGGGAATAAGACCTCGCTGTATACAAGCGATCCCTTGTTCCGGCCCCTCCGATCCGGTTCCATCTTGCTCAACCCGGATACCTGGCAACCAGGTTTCTCAGGGCCCTGGGCTCAGGATGCTGCTGCTTAACGCCAGGTCAATTATCAACAAAGCCCCCCTGATACGTGATTTAATCACAGAGGAGGGGGCAGACCTGGTGTGTGTTACCGAGACCTGGCTGGGGCAGGAGGGGGGAGTAGCTCTCTCCGAGATATGCCCAGCCGGTTTCTCGGTGCAGCATCATTCTCGACCCCAGGGAAGGGGGGGGGGAGGAGTGGCAATAATAACGCGCAGAAATCTGCATCCTCGTAGGATCCCTGCCCCGGAGATTGTTGGGTGTGAGACGCTCCTTCTGAAGTTGGACTTAGGGGTTCAGGTGGGCCTTTTCTTAACGTACCTGCCTCCCAGCTGCGTAAGTAAGGCCCTGCCTGAGCTGCTCAAGGCAGTAGCCGGCTTGGCAGTTGAGTTCCCTAGGCTTATGGTGCTGGGGGACTTCAACTTGCCTTCCGCTGGCGAAACCTCTGGGGTAGCTCAGGAGTTCATGGATTCCATGACAACCATGGACCTGACCCAAGTAATCCAGGGTCCGATTCATGAGGGTGGTCACACGCTCGACCTAGTGTTTCTCTCGGGGCAGTGGAGAGATGATCTGAAGAAAAGGGACATAGTCATCACCTCACTGTCATGGTCAGATCATTTCCTACTGAGGTTGGATTTCGCAGCCCCATTCCTCCCCCGCAGGGAGGCGGGACCGACTAGGTGGTTCCGCCCCAGGTGCCTAATGGAGCCGGAAGGATTCCAGAGGGAACTTGGGGAAATACCTGAAACCCTGGTACACAATTCGGCTGATTCCCTGGTGGCTGCCTGGAACACCGCAGCATCAGGGGCCTTAGACCGAATTGCGCCTAAGCGACCTCTTCGTGGCAGTGGATCCCGGAAAACTCCCTGGTTTACCGAGGAGCTCCGGGAGATGAAACGCCAGAAGAGACGTCTGGAGCGCCGCTGGAGGGCCAGAAAAACCGAGTCTGACCGAACACTATTAAGAATTTACATCAGATCTTATTTAGTGGCGATAAGGGCGGCAAAACGATCCTATTTTTCCGCTCTTATTGCGTCCGCAGATTCTCGTCCAGCCGCCTTGTTTAGGGTGACTCGCTCCCTCCTTGCAAAAGGGGGGAGCGAGGAACACTTACAAGGCAGAGCTGAGGAATTCGCTGAGTTTCTGTCGGATAAAGTCGCTCAGATTCGGTCGAACCTGGACTCTGGCAGGGCAGAGTCCATAGAGTTGACAGGGGCAAGTCTTAGTCCATCATTATGGAAAGAGTTTGGGGCTTTTTCTCCCGAGGATGTGGACAGAGCTGTGGGAGCGATGGGTACCTCCACCTGTTTATTGGACCCGTGCCCCTCCTGGCTGGTTTCGGCCAGCAGGGAGGTGGCACGCGGCTGGATCCAGGCGGTGGTCACCGCTTCTTTGAGGGAGGGATCCGTACCGCAGTCGTTAAAAGCTGCGGTGGTGCGACCCCTCCTGAAGAAGCCTTCCCTGGATCCAGCTGATTTGAAGAACTATCGTCCAGTCTCCAACTTACCTTTTTTAGGGAAAGTTGTGGAGAAGGTGGTGGTGACTCAGCTTCTGCAGCTCCTGGATGAAACAGATCATCTAGATCCTTATCAGTCGGGTTTCAGGCGCGGCTACAGTACAGAAACTGCCTTGGTCGCTCTGATGGATGATCTCTGGCGGGCCCGGGATGGGGGGAACTCCTCCATCCTGGTGCTACTTGACCTCTCAGCGGCTTTCGATACCATCGACCATGGTATCCTTCTGCATCGGCTCGGCGAGTTGGGAGTGGGAGGCACCGTTTTGCGGTGGTTCTCCTCTTATCTCTCCGATAGGATGCAGTCGGTGCTGGCAGGAGGGCAGAGATCGTCCCCTAGGCCCCTATCATGTGGGGTGCCTCAGGGGTCGGTTCTCTCGCCCATCCTGTTTAACATCTACATGAAACCGCTGGGTGAGATCATTCGCAGACATGGGGTGTGTTTCCATCAGTACACTGATGACACCCAGCTGTACATCACCACCCTGTCTGACTTCAGTGAGGCAGTTGATGTAATGTGCCGGAGCCTGGACGACGTTAAGATCTGGATGGGGAGGAACAGACTCAGACTTAATCCCGACAAGACTGAGTGGCTGTGGATATTGCCTCCTAAGGACCATGACAACTGTCCCTCCTTGGTCTTCGAGGGAGCGAAACTGACTCCCTCGGACCAGGCCCGCAACTTGGGGGTCCTCCTAGATCCACAGCTAAAATTGGATCATCATCTTTCTGCTGTGGCTAGGGGGGCCTTTGCACAGGTTCGCCTGGTGCACCAGTTGTGGCCATACTTGGAGAAGGAGGCTCTACTCACGGTCACTCATGCCCTTGTCACCTCCCGCTTGGACTACTGCAACGCGCTCTACATGCAACGCGCTCTACCCTTGAAGAGTATCCGGAGACTTCAGTTGGTGCAAAATGCGGCTGCGCGTGCTGTGGTGGGTGTGCCAAGGTACACCCACGTGACACCTATACTCCGCCAGCTGCATTGGTTGCCCATCGGTCTCCGGGTCCAATTCAAGGTGTTGATCATCATCTTTAAAGCCCTTCATGGCTTAGGACCAGGCTATCTTCGGGACCGCATTCTGCCTCATACTTCCCTCCGAACGGTTAGGGCCCACAGAGTTGGCCTCCTCCAGGTCCCGTCGGCCAAGCAATGCCGGCTGGCGGGCCCTAGGGGGAGAGCCTTCTCTGTGGTCGGCCCCACGCTCTGGAACAAACTTCCCCCAGAGACCCGAACTATCCCCACTCTGCTGGCCTTCCGAAAAGCCGTTAAGACATGGCTTTTCCTGCAGGCTGGGGGTAGAGCTTAATCCACTCGAGCTCACCCCCAAGTATGTATGGTTGTTGAATGGTTGTCGATGTTTTTTATATTGTGTTTTTAAATTTTGTATTTGCTTTTAATTAATATTTAATATTTGGTTTATTCTTGTATTTTTCTCTGTTGTACGCCGCCCTGAGTCCTTCGGGAGTTGGGCGGCATATAAGAATACCAAAATAAATAAATAAATAAATAAATAAATAAATAAATAAATAAATAAATAAATAAATAAATAAATAAATAAATAAATAAATAAATAAATAAATAAATAAATAAATAAAATTGAAAAAAAATCAGTGTGTCCAATTGAGATATAAATTGAGATATAAAATTGTCTTGGGTCTTTCCCATTTGTTTCTAACACACCTTGGCAACTTCAATTTTCTGTTGGGTCTCCCTTGTTAAAGATGAAGTTGTACTGTGTGCCTTTTGAGAAATTGATCCCATGAGTAAAAATCTGACCTGACCAATGATTAGTGAAGCAGGTTTTATAATGAAAAGGAGTTTTGTTTAAGAAAACCACAAGTTGTTAACAACATTACAGGTTGTCCCCTATTAACAATTGGGACTGAAATTTCTGTCACTATGCGATATGGTTATAAAGTGCAGCATCACATGATAACATCGTTTAGCAGTGACAATTCAGAAGTCCCTGTTGCTGTCATTGAGGTTCACAGGTCTTTAACTGACAACTTCTGTACAATTTCTTGCTGACTTCCAATAAGCAAAGTCAGTGGGGAAACCAGCAGGAAGTTGCATGTTCCAGGCAGCTCACAAGTAGGCTAGTCAGCAGTAAGTGACTGCTGCCTGGTGCGGGAGGGTACATGAAGGTCCATGAGTTGTTAGTGTGATGCAAGTGTGCTGGCGTTGGGTTGGCTAGTGTAAGGTTTAGGAGAGTGCATTAGGGGTTGGTGTAAATGTGGCAGGGCGGGTGTGTGTGACTGCTGGAGGGTGTGTGAGACTTATCAGTGACTTACAACTTTTCTTACTGTGTTCCTCATTGACTTTGCTTGTGCTGCAATTTTGAGAACTGGTCGTAAGGACCACTCATTCAATGTTATTGTAACTTTGAATGGTGGCTGAACGAGTAATCATTAACCTGGATAGAAGTAGGCACTCTTTGCATGTACCTAACTATACACTGCAAAGAAGACAGAGAGGAAGTACTCTTTACCTGGGAGCAAAGACAGAAGGAAATAAACTGAGATTAGCAATGTCCTAAACAAACAACAGTTAATTCTTTATCTGCACTCTACTGTCACTTTTGGTCCATATGCAATGAGGTAGTTGAAGAATCATTTAGCAGTATCCAGATACAAATTATGCAAGAGGGGTACAGTGTTGTTACAGAAACACTGCACCTTTGCAGTGTGCAAACATGACATGCATTTAAAAAGGGATGGAGGCTTCAGTTCCCATCTTGTAGATTTTGAATCATTCCATGGATGCATGGGCTATAGGTCCCCAATTCATACTTTAAACATAAGTACTGAGAAGTAAGATAATATTTGGAAGTTACTCAGGCAGTTCCTGATTCACTGAAGTATAAGGAGGAATAAAGTACAATCATCCTTGCAAGATTCTGTTATTATAGTCCAGTGGTGGCGAACCTTTTTCGGCTCGCGTGCCAAAAAGGGGGGGGCGCGCTTGCGCGCGCTCGCATGCCCACACCCATTCCCTCCCCCCCACGCATGCGCACAACACCCCCCCATGCTGCCCCCTGCGCATGCGCACCCCCCCCCCCACCCCCGTGCAAAGGCTTACTGGAGCCTGGGACGACGAAACCGGCAAACCGGAAGTGCGAAAAAACGCACTTCCGGTTTGCCGGTATGCTGGTTTTTTGCACTCCGGAGGGTTCAGGGAAGCTCCCTGAAGCTCCGGAATGCAAAAAACTACAAAATGGACAAACCGGAAGTGCGGAAAAGTGCACTTCCGGTTTGTCCGTTTTGTAGTTTTTTGCATTCCGGAGCTTCAGGGAGCTTCCCTGAACCCTCCGGAGTGCAAAAAACAGCACACCGGCAAACCGGAAGTGCGTTTTTTCGCACTTCCGGTTTGCCGGTGGGCAACCCTCGCGTGCCGGCTTCTATGGCTCCGCGTGCCACCTCTGGCACTCGTGCCATAGGTTCGCCACCACGGTTATAGTCTATCTCAGTAAAATATAGTTCTAATCCTACTTTGAAGTTGATATTTCTGGGCTAGTCTACCTAGTGGGCTAACATCTACCCACTGGGTTTTGTATCAGCGGTAGTCCAGGCAAGCCGAGGTGGCGCAGTGGTTAGAGTGCAGCACTGCAGGCTACTTCAGCTGATTGCTAGCTGCAGTTCAGCTGTTCAGATCTCACCGGTTCAAGGTGGACTCGGCCTTCCATCCTTCTGATGTCGGTAAAATGAGGACCCAGATTGGGGGGGGCAATATGCTGAACTCTGTAAACCGCTTAGAGAGAGCTGTAAAGCACTATAAAGCAGTATATAAGTCTAAGTGCTATTGCTGTTGCTATTGCTAAGCAGTGATCAAAGCATTAATTACTTTTTCCAGGACACTCTGGAAGTAAGTATGGCTGTAATTGACACTAGTACACTAGTACACTAGTACATCAGTCAAAATTGGGAAAATATCTTTCTAGCTTACACAAAACTACCAGTGAATCCTGATTGGCCCTTTGCTGTTCTTCTCCAGGCTTCATTTTTGCTACAAGATTGTTACGGGGGGGGGGGGGGGGGAAATGGAGAAAGGAATGTCTTGCATACCACCTTGTGCTCATAGAGGAAAGACAAGATGTAAATTTAATTAATAGTTATCATATTGTATATACAAAAAAGCCATGGATTCTTTTTGAGCTATGAAATGGCAAATGAGTTACGACTTTTCAGATGACAAAAGAGGAATACAGTGATCCCTCGTTTTTCACGGGGGTTACGTTCCAAAAAGAACCCGTGATAGGCGAAATCCGTGAAGTAGTAACCTTTATTTTTTTTAACCCCTCCTACCCGGCTTCTGCGTTTTTGGCACCCAAAAAAAGCCTGAAAAATCCTTCAACCTCTCCCTCTCTTGACGTCTGCTGTGGCTGCTTGGCACTGATCTTCTGAGCGAGCTTGTAGGCTGTTCCCTCGTCGATTTGGCGCGAACGGCCATTTTCCCTCAGTGAAAGCTCACAGTGCGGCCCACCCTACAGCTGATGAGCGGCAGTCCTTCTGCGCACGCGCAGAGCTCATCGGACCGCTTTACTCGCCTGCCGCTGCCAGACTGAAGCAGGAGACCACCACGCAGGCGCAGAACTCATCGGAGAGGTTTGCGAGTCCCAGAGCCGCGCGCATTGCCGCTGACTGCCTGGCCGCCCACGTCTTCACAGCTGACTGTCGGGAGCGAGTTGCGGAGCCGCGCGCTTTGCCGCTGACGGCCTGGCCGCCTACGTCTTCAACAGCTGACTCAGGCCCTCACGTGTATTTCACTGCTCTTGGCAAGCTGTTTTACCAATCAGCCAATCAGAATGCAGAACACAATGCACGATGCAAATCCGTGAAGCAGCGAGACCGTGAAAGGTGAACCGCGATATAGCGAGGGATCACTGTAATATCTAAAAAGCATTTTTAATAAACCTCTGAAGATTTTTGCAAGGCAAATAATTCAAGAGAAAAAAAACCTATGATATAATTCTATTCCATTGTATTCCATTTCCTGTTGGCAATGCACTCTGATTTATGGGTGTGTTATACATCCCAGATATATTAAATATGTTATTCATTTGAACCCTAAAGCTAGTATGCAGGTGTGTATTAGTAAATTGCTAGATTATTTTGTCATTTCTCTTCACATAGGTTAAATTTCATTTCTCTTCATTTTTAATGATCAGGATACAGCTTCAATTTTTTATATGGTTTGTTCTGCAACAATGAAAATTGGCTGCTACAAATATAATGGTTAGATTCATATACCACACTAAATCATAATCTAATAACAATCTTAGCTTATTATTGACTAAATCACAATACAGTCAAGAAGTGTCACAATCGGTAAACCAAAGTTAAGCAAAATATGGCCTAGTCAGTTATGAGAACCAGGTCACTGGATGCATCAACTCATTTAGGAAGAAAAACATTTTCTATATTCTACAACATTCAAAAAATGAAAGTAAATGTCAATTAATTGGTAAGAATGATTTGCATCATCCAACAAAGGAGTGATATAATTGTTTCCTGCCTTAGTGAAGGAAGAAATTATCATGCTGAATGAGAAAGTTAGGAAAAACTTAAAGCAAATCCCTAAAAAATTGAGACAAGCAGTGATAATAAAATATTGGAAAAAATATCTGTGCAAGCCTGTTTATGTAAGAATATAAAATGGCTGAAACACTACATCAGGTTAAAATTTGCTGATGAATGCTAAGTTATAAAAGCAGTGCAGCAAAGATGATATTTAGCCATCTGAGCGTCCAATTATAATATAAACATTGCTTTAAAACTCACTTGTTGTACCCTGCCAGATGACACATTAATTTCCAGGGCTGGTCCTAAAAAAATTTAAAGTCATCATCCCGGAAGAATGATTCTTGAGTAAAATTTTGCATTAGCTAATCAGTATAAATGAAACCGTTCCAATGTTTCTGTGTTGTTGATTAAAACAAAAACTAACAAACAATGCAGCTTCTCAAATTGGTGTAATAATCAAGTTTTGTAATGCACTCAGAAGCAAATAGTGGCATCTAATACACGAGCTCTTATTCACATTTCTCAGATTCAAATGGTATTACCCAGATAATAAAAGCTTTCGGATATATTGAATCCAATTTCCCCTTCAGAAACGAATGACATTTATAAGTGCAATGCCAAATTTTGATTGTGAATTCAGTAGCATCTGACCAGTGCTGAAGTTTAGGCTGGATCTTAGTCTCTCAGTTAAGGACTCCATAGGCCAATTGTTGGGTTTAAATATTATCCAAACTCTGGAAGATGATAGGGTTGCAGTGATAGAATCTAGACCAGTGATGATGAACCTATGGCACGCGTGCCACAGGTGGCACGCGGAGCCATATCTGCCAGCACGCGAGCTGTTACTCTAGCTCAGCTCCAGCGTGCATGTGCACGCCGGCCAGCTGATTTTTGGCTCACACGGAGGCTTTGGGAGGACATTTTAGGCTTCTGGAGGGCCTCCGGGGGGGGGGTTTGCCCTCCCCAGGCTCCAGGGAAGCCTCTGGAGCCTGGGAAGGGGGAAAACAGGCCTACTGGGCCCTCCGGAAGTTGGTAAACAGGCCGTTTCCAGCCTCCAGAGGACCTCTGTGGGGGCGGGGGAGGCCGTTTTTGCCCTCCCCAGGCATTGAATTATGGGTGTGGGCACTCGCATGTGCGTGATAGCGCGCGCGCACGCGCTTTCGGCACCCGAGGGAGAAAAGGTTCGCCATCACTGATCTAGACCAAATGAGTTTCTTATTTCAAAATGTTAGTTTCAGATATATATAAATCTATATATTCTCTTCTTTTAGCATTAACTCACAGAACAATCTTTGTCTTCAAATTTGCAATCGAAAGCCTTTGATAGATTATTTATTTTGTTAGATTTATATTGTGCCTTTTGTTCAGGAGTTCCATGTAGCATACATAGCACTCTATCCTCCCATTTTTTCTCTCTCACAACACATTGTGAGGTAGGCTGACTTGAGAGAGGGCAAATTGCCTAAAGTTATCCAATGAGCTTCTGTGACTGACTTGGGTCTCTCTCTATCTTGCCAGTCCAACATCTTAACCATTGCACCACTTTAGCTTCTACAAAATATGGAATATGATGTTGCTGCTGAGGAAATACATTGGGCAGGAATTCATTTTTACTACCAGAAACGGAACTTTCACACAATTGGCATTTTCCCCCCACAGGAATCAGCTGAATTTCAAAAGCCCATTTTTTTCAGGGGAAAATAACTTTGTTGCTATATTGCTGGTGTCTGGACCAGGGGTATTAGTTATTTTTCACACCACTAGTTAAAAACAAAACCCAGCAGCACCCGATGAAGAGATAAACCTATAGTGACAGAAAATTGGCCACGTTTCAGTTAGGTTTTTTTTCAGTCTCTCACAGAAATCCATTAAATTCTTATGGAGCCCTAAAGTTTAATGGAACAGGGCTTAATCCTGAGGCTGACATACAGTAACTTGCACAAAAATCTACCAGTGAATCACGATTGACCCTTTGTTGACCCCTGATCCAAACTATTAAAAATTATTAAACTCTTTATCTAATTAATATAAGGTACCATGGGGTTTTCAAAAACCTATGGTATGACTTTTTGTACTTTTTCATGTTGAAAACACTATAGTACCTTATATAATGATTTTGTACAATAAACAAATTAAGCATACAGTATGTATGTTTAAATATGTATGTCTGTATCTGAATATAATTACATTTCTGAGATCCATTTTTTTAAACAACTTAAATTTTTGTGAATAATTTGGCTTAATTTATTTCCCTTCTATTCCCTATTAATGTTAGTTGCTACAATTCATGTATATTTTCATCTTGGCTTTGATCTTCTATAAAATATGGCTTTTGGTATGCATAGTATGCACATAGGTATAGCTTGTTTACACATTTATTAGAGACGGGAATCTGCATGAGCGACTTACATTGAAAATAGGGTTAGATTGACAAGAGGCAAAAGATGAACACTGCAGGTTTTTTTTCTTGCTGTAGCCACTGTCAGAGGTGTCAAATTTGCATCACCATGGCGTCGTCACATCACGTATCACACCTTTTTTGTGGGCATGGGCAGCACATGACGTATCTGGCCCATGGGCTGCGAATTTGACAGCCCTTCTCTATGTTATATTACATTCTCAATTTTATTATATCCCAGGTTAGCTCAATTGGTTACTCTCACCATCCAAATATTACCAATGCCATAGTTCAGTTTTCAGTCTGTTTATTTTCAATGTTCTCTTATATAGCAAAGCATTTTAAAGTTGAATTTGATCGAAGAGGAGTCATGAGGGGTGGGATGAATGGAGATAGTAGAGGGATATGTCTGTTCACACATTTGTGCTCATGGGAACTATGTTGATTAAACTATGCCACATGAATCAAGGTAAAAGTTGACCTCAAATGCAATGGACTATTTGTATCATTAAAAAACTCTGGTTTTGAGCTTCATTATAGTTCCCTAATCTAATATTGCAGTTTGGTTGATAAATACTTTGCATAACAGATAAAAATAATTTAAGAATAAAATTTCAAAATCAAAGAAATATTTAATGCCTGTCATTAGAAATCTGTAGAAATTATGCAATTAGTTCAAAGGGACAAAGCCACAACTCAGTTCTGCTTTTGAAAATTTGTTTTTTAAATTCTTGTCTCTCAGCCTCTCAATTTATTCTGAAAAGTAGAAGAATATTGTTTAAAACTATTCTGTTTTCTGAGAGGCAGGGCTTTGAGTAGTTTTCAATGGAAACTAGATTAAAGGTAGGCAATGTGATGTTCTTGGGCTGAATATTGCTGTGACTTTAGGCTTTATACTTTAGTTATCTCATTGCCCTAATTTTTTTATTCCTTTAATTTTAAAAAAGGGTGTGACATGCTGAAAAGTATTACTTATCAGAATGATTCCACTTCTCTCTGTGTATTATTCATACACTTCTGTGTGTGTGCGATTAACCTCACCCAAATGTGGTTGCTTATTCATTGACATATACCATATTTTTTGGAGTATAAGAGGCACCATTTCCCCCCCTAAAAGAGGCTGAAAATTTGGGTGCTTTTTATACTTCAAATGTAGTTTTTACTAAGCTTTTTTTCAGCCGTAACGAGGTGCTAACGCGATCTTCCGTGCTTTGCTAGCCAAGCGATCTCCCTTTGCCTGCTTTTCTCATTGTTTCTCTCTCTGAAGAGAGAGAGAGAAGTGAAGTGTTTTAGAAACTGTTTTTTATCCCCAACCAGGGGATAAAAAGCAAGCACGTGCGCTCAAAATCAGCAAACTAATGTGTTGAAACTGACCAGACTAAGGACTAGCCAGATGAATACCTAGTAGGCAGATTATTTTTTCCCTATTTTCCTCCCCAAAAACTAAGGTGCGTCTTATACTCCGAAAAATACGGGTATATTGCTTTCGGATCTTTATTTACGTTATACTACCACAAATGGAACATGATATTTTTTATTTTTCCTTTAGACTTGAATAATATTTTGTGACTAGATCAAACACGTGAACATGAATTATTCTTTCAGTGTATGGTAGTAAGCTGGGACTAGCATAATTGCATGATATTAAGAACGAACGAGAAACTTAGCACAACTTTCTTGTCATAGAATGGACTCTAGTTATATGAGTAATGTCTGAGAAAGTCTCTTCCCGCAGGCTGAATAGAAAATGGCTTCCTTAATTATTCTTTTCATGGTAGATCAGATAAGAGAGAGCCTGTTGTTAAAGTCTGTTCCCTTATTATTATTATTTTATGTGGTGGTCTCCCATGAGAAATGAGACACGCAGGCAGGTATCTCGGGACAGGAGCCCAGAATCTCTTCTGTAACCCCCTTTTATTACAATTCATTCCATATCTAGTTACATTCTCATGACAAAGTTAGTAAGGGGTGGGTAAATACAACTGTTGCTACCATACATGGTCATATTGTTAATCTATTCCTGAGTACACATCCTTTAGGTATCTTGTGCATAATGTCACATAGGCTTTCAGGTCACGTAGGCACTGGGGTCAGGAGATTTCAGATGAGGTGAGTCACATCCTGCTTTCCTGTCCTGGTTAGTGCCTAATAGTTAATGAGGTAACCATTATACAGACTGAAGTAAAGCACTTTGTTCCCAAATTAATCCCACAATTTTATTGAACTTTTTTTACATTAAAAACACCTCACATCCAATCTTTCCAATCTTGAGACATCAATCTTCGTTTTGGTTATCCTCATACATGTTTTCCATTAAATTTACATTTCATACGGTATTCATATTTACATTTACATTTCTTTTAAACTAATATTACATATATATGATATACCGTACTTTTCGGAGTATAAGGCGCACCTTTTTAACCCCCAAAAGAGGGTGAAAACTTGGGTGTGTCTTATGCACCAAATGTAGCCCCACCCACCCACCCACCCCCACCCTTTGGCCTCTGTCTTCCAGCAATTTACCTGCTTGCAGGAAAGAGGGAAGAGCTCTGTAAAGAGCTTGCAGGAAAGAGGGAAGAGCTCTGTAAAGAGCTTGCAGGAAAGAGGGAAGAGCAAGTCAGTAGCAGTTTCCCGATCTACAGCTGATTAGGATGGTGGGAAAATGAAAGTGAAACTAACTACAAAGAGGCAAATAGCTGGGAGAGACACAGCAGATTTTTATTTTTTGCTGAACTGGATGGAAGGGGGTTAGTGAATAACTATAAATGTCTGTAGAATGTTCAAATTATTAGACTTATTTTTTAAAGACTGCTTTATTATTGTTCTAGAGCCAGGTGTCTCCAACCTTGGCAACTTTAAGACTTGTGGACTTCAACTCCCAGAATTCAACAGCCAGCTTTGTTAGCTTTGCTGGCTGTGGATTTCTGGGAGTTGAAGTCCACAAGTCTTAAAGTTGCCAAGGTTGGAGAGCCCTGTAAATCTAGACAACTTAACAAAATAAAGAAGCTTTTTAAAATAAATGCTTGCTCTGAAGAGGCCCAGTGCTATTGTATCTTCTTTTAAATAATAGAGAATAATGTACACTTCCAGAAATTTTAATTAATTTTAACAGCTGTGTACAAGTATAGTATGAAATGTAACAGTGTCCTGTTTAGTATTAGAGTTTAGTTACCTTGGAGTAGATCTATTTAAATAATTGGGAAGAGTTAGTGTGACTACATTTAAGAAAACTTTCTGGCACAATGTACATTTCTCCAATTCTTTGCTATTTCTATGGGCCAGGCACACATGCACAGAAATACACAGCAAACAGTGTATATCATCTGTGCTGTTTGCTGTTTGGCAAATTGCTTGGAGGCAGAGGCCTTTTTTCCTTGTTTTCCTCCCCCAAAACTAAGGTGCGTCTTATACTCCGAAAAATACGGTAATTACTATATTTCATTTAAACAGTCAATCCCTAATCTTTATATTGTATAATCTCCGCAATTCGACTATTATTTTACCATTGTAATATATGTATATTGATCACCATAGTTATGTTAATAATAATTACTACAAATTGTAACTACTACCGTCCACCGCTCTTTCTGTATCAGCCACAAGGATTGATTTCTGTCCTTTCTTTTCTATCTTTCTGTTTTCTGCTGTACTTTGTCTTCTTATAACAGTGTCCTTTCCCTTTTTTAGTTGGTTCCTCTCGTATCGGTTTTCAGCCGCCCGGTTCTGAGTCCAACATCAAAAGTCTGAATCCAGTATCAAAAGTCTGCATCCAACATCAAAAGTCTGTCCAATGCTGCTTCGTTTCTCTTCTTTTCGCACGTTTCTTTTCCTTTAGCTTACACACTTCTCCTATTGCTATTCTCTGTTTTCTTCCCCTTCCAATGTTCCCTTATTTTTTATAAATGACTTGACTTACGATTGAGCCTGGCAATTATGGTCATATGTCATGATGGTTGTAAAGTGACTCACCATGTGACCAGACCTATTTTTACTATCTTTTTTGCAGTGTTATTAAGCGAATTCAGCAGTTGTAAATTAAATGCTGCGGTTGTTAAGCAAACACTACAGTTTTTAAGCGAGCCCACTATTAACTGGATTAGATTTTTTCCATAAACTGGAAGTAAACTCTGATTTTCAGCAATGCCATCATAAATTGTACTCATGTGATCATGGGGCATGGCGAATGGCCATATATGCAGGCTGGTTGCCAAGCACCCATGACTGGGAGGGAGTGATATCAGAACTTTGAAAGTTGATTGTAAGTCTCTTGGGGGTCCTTTGTAAGTTCAAATGGTTGCTAGGCGACTGGTTGAAAGTTGAGGACTATCTGTATGTTCCTGCTTTGTAAAACCTAGGTTAATTCCTCCAATCTTAAATAGTTTTATTGTCTGGATATCTCATTGTTCAATATTTTTTAAAAAGGATGTTGCTGGAGTCATATGTTTAAATAAGCAATATAAAGAAGTCATGCTTGAATAGGGAGTATATCTGGCATATGGATGTGTGAAATTTTTAATTTTTTTCCTATTCTTTTTTTTTCCAAATATAGATTCCTTTAGGACACTAGTCCTTCCATCTGTAAGTATTCTTAAAATATTAGAAATATAAACCATATGTTTCTAGCATGGCTTTTATTTGCTTTTTCATTTGCCTAATTTGATTATATTTTATAGCTCCAAGTTAGTAATCAGTATGTAGGTGTTATTTTGTTTCTTTAGATTAATAAGTTTGAGTCCCCACTCAAACGAACCTGGGATTTCAATCTGAATGTCTTAAATGCATACTCATTTTATGGGCAAACAGCAGAGGTGGGTTCCTGCCGGTTCGGACCGGCTCTATAGAACCGGTAGCGGGAATTTCCCCCTGCTCGCCAAGCCGGCAGCGATGGCGAGCTGGACACGCCCCCGAACCGGCTCTCTCAGCGGCGCCATAGGTGCCACCATCTTGTTTTTTTGCGTCTGCGCATGCGCAGAAGCTAGGTTTTTAGCACTGTGCATGCATGTGCAAAGCGCGCGCCCACCTGTGCAGCGCATGAGGAAGCGAACTGGCAGCGAGGTAAGCCAGAACCCACCCCTGGCAAACAGCAATATGTAAATTTAACAAATGTGTGCATTAATAAAAGATGAGAAATACATGCAAAAATTTTAACTTGTATTTATATCCAAAACATTTTATATCCTCCTAGACTGGATGTATTAATTAAAGTCTGTCTTCGGGCTTAGTTCTTATTTAATCTCAAACTGCAGAGTTCCTTGCCTGATCTTCAAACATGGAGAAATTCACACAACCTGAAATCTACCTAGTGAAATACAGCAAAAACTTTGGTGTATTGTAAAGTAGCTTATTCCATCCAATGATCACAATCCGACATCACCAAAATATAAACTATTTACATGTTAAATACAGGCTACAATTTATGTTAATATGTTACATTAAAATTTATATTGGTTGAGAACCCAAAATAGTCTTTTTTTAGAAGGTCAAAAGTTTTTTGGTTTCAGTAATAACTTGAATCTACTAATAATTAATAATTCCTGTTGGCTTGGAATTGCAAATAGCAAGAGTTCCCTTTAGTGCCTTTTTTTCTTGGTCTTTGTTAAAATATTTGAGAAGTTACTAATGAAAGGAGATGCTTGAAAACTTGATAAAAAAAAACTTGGAGGACAAGGACAATTAAAAGGGACTGAGAGAAGTTTTGGTTGTAAGTCATTGCGGTCATAATTTGAGTCAGTAATTATATGAAAGCTTTTACAACAATCATTAAGCAAGTCACCACAGTAGTTAAGCAAATCACATGATTGTTAAGTGAATCATATGGTTGTAAGTCTAAATCCAGTTTATCCAATGAGTGTTTTTTGTCAGAAATGGCAAAAAAAGAATCACAAAACATAATCACCAGTAGTGGGTTCTAAAGTGTGCAGAAGCGTCCTGGGCGGGTGGCGGGCGGAGTCTCCCGCCACTACTGGTTTGCCGAACCAGGAGCAGCCCATCGCTGATAATCACATGACTGTGGGATGCTGCAATGGTTGTAAATGTGAGCTTAATGACTGTTGTACATTTAATGCCATAGAAAGATATTCTTCATTCTACCCATTTTTGATTCTGTAAAGCAGGGGTGTCAAAGCCGATCGTATCACGGGCTGTATCGTGACATCGGGCCATATTGGGATGTTTTTTGCCTTTGCGGAACTGGGGTGGGTGTGGCCTGCGTGGGCCGTATCTGGCCTGAGGGCCACCAATTTGACAGGCCTGCTCTAGAAAATTCAATGTGTGAAATGACCGCAATATTGTGGCCCTTGGGGTAATGAACAAGCCCTCCTACACCACTCATAACTATTAGAATTGACATCCCTGCCTTAAAGACTAATAACTTTATTATTGCATAAACTTTTGTGAATTATAGTGCCTTTCCTCAGGCACTTCTTGTAAGGGGAATGCTATATATTGTATAAACTCAATAATTTTGGGGAACGGGAAAGGTGAAAATTAACGATAGTGGCACTAAAGCACTGAGCAGCTAGTTAAGAAAATTTGGATATGTTTAATTCCCAAGAAATGATATTCAACTTCAAATAAATTCTAACTCTGGTTTTGCCAACAAAAGAGGGAAATATGTACTTCAGAAGCAGAGCAGACAAACGGAACTTGAGGTTGATTGGGAGGTAAATAAGAAATTAATAGAGAGTGATTTCATTTCTTTCTGCCCTTCAGAAGAAAATGCCTGTCGGTTCTGATGCCAGAACAACTAGGCAGTGCAGGTTAACTCTTAGACTCATAATCTTAATGTATATGATCTTTATGTATTTTGACTTCCAGTCATCTGTTTCTCCATATCTCTAAGGATATGTAAGAATGACTAGAACCAGTTCTGCCTAATGGTTAAGATGCCTGGCTTAGGAACCAGGAGACTGTGAGTTCTAGTACCTCCTTAGGCTTGAAAGCCAGTTGGATGATTTTGGCCAGTCACGTTCTCAGCCCAACCTACCTTCCAAGGTTGTTATTGTGGGGGAAAATAGGAGAGGAAGGAGCATTAGGTATGATTGCCATTATTTAAAAATAATAATAAATCTGGGATTAAAAATAAATAAATAAAACAGTAGCAATGGTAATGGTAATGAAATGAGTTTTCTTCCTCAGCTCCTATTGGGCAGTCCTGATGCCGATTATGAGTTATTAGTGAATGGATATTCAAAAGAACAACTGCTGTTTTCTAATCGTACACAACTGCCATTTGCAAGCAAAAGTTTTTCAGTCTTCATCCAGACTGACAAGGCAATGTATAAACCAGGACAAGATGTGAAAATACGGGTTGTTACTCTGCATTCTGACCTCAAACCATATAATACTCCTGTAAATTTATACATTAAGGTAAGCATAGATTTAAAATTATTTAGCAAAGAAGGGATTTCATGTGGAATTTGTGAAAATTATTTTTGTGCATTCACACCAAGGTATAGCAGCAGGAAGGTGATTTCTTGTAAAAGACACCCTAAATAAATATGTATTTGTACAGAGTATAGATGTTCCCACAATGGTCCAAATTATATGTTCTTCCAAACTAAATTTATGTTTTAGAACACAACTGATGTAAATTCAGGGTAAAAGTTATTGCTTTTTAGAAAAGAGCTATAGTAAGGGAATGATGGGCAAGAGATTCTTGGAAAGTGTTAGCTTTTATTATTTACGTATTTATTTAAAGCATTTACATGGCCATGCAATTCAAACAGCGTGACTCTGGGTGACATAAAAGAATCATTCTAAAATTATTGAGACTTCATTAGATATATTCATGGGTAGAAAATATTTTATCACCAGAAAAAATGTTCCTCAGTGGCTTGATATGCAGTGTACAACAAGCCATAATGTAGCTATTGGTTTCAGTGAGTTGTGGTTAAACAAACCATAGCTAAGTAAGACATGAGAACTTGGTAACAGATGAGATTTTTCTACAGAAATGAAGTCTGCCAAAAACAAACAAACAAGTGTATTGAGGGTCTATAACAAATGATGAAATTCATTGTCAGATAATGATAAAGTGAAAGCATTTCTGAAAATTAATTCCTGTTGCCACTGGAACTTCTAATCTTAACATCTGCAACCTTTTTGATTAGTGCAATTGATGGTGAAGTTTTCTAGGTGGATATTTTCTGCTGAAGCATACTTCGTTTCCATGAACCTATTTTAGCAGTCATATATTGCATTAAATTTTGTATTCTGAACATATACAGTAGTTTAACATATATTTTTGTAAGGATCCTCAGCGAAATTTGATTCAGCAATGGTTGACACAGAACGGAAAACTGGGCAAGATCGCTAAGCAGTTCAAATTATCCAAATATCCTCTCTTGGGTGATTGGTCTATAGAGGTTCAAGTAAATGTGAGTATAATTAAGACATGTTTGTATTTAAGGTAGAAGTGGGCAACCTTTTGATGACAGCTTTAATTTAAGAGGAGTAAAGGCTGCAAAGTGGGTGGGGCTAGATCAAACTTAGATTAAACTCCAAGGACTACAAAAGTTGACTCGGGGTCACAGACTACCCGTTTGTGATTTAAGAAGTGATGGTATGCTTTTTACTTTTTTATACTCTGAATGATTCATTAGATAGTAAATTTAAGGAACTTGGTTCTTGACTGTTGAAAATGAGAATATCATGAAAAAAAGTTTCACTTTAAAAAAAATACATCTCAGCATGCATTTATTCTTAAATGGTCAAAATAATTTTGAACAAGGTTTTGCCTTAGATTCAGTAAACTAAAGGAATTCAACATGCTTTTCATAGACTTCTATTTTTGCTTGTGTTTCCATAGGATCAAACCTATTATCAATCATTTGCAGTAATGGAATATGGTAAGTGATAACCCTCTTGCTCTTTAAAAATAGGTGCTTATTTTTTTAGGGCAGAAGGTGAATAAATTTTTAAATTTAGGAAGGCAATGATTCTTCCACAAAACTGAAATCAAGAATATTACTTACCATTTAAAAAACATGAAAATTATAATACTCAGATTGCAAGACTGTTTAGCATAAAGTTTAATAACTTGAATCCTGACAGTAATTCTTAGAGTAAACAAAGTGAAATCACTGGGTAGGTCTTAATCATGATTACTTAATCATGATGAATTTCTAGTATGAACAAGGTCAGATCTAGCTTTTAGTATCCAGTTGTTTGTAATCAGTAGTGGGTTCTAAAACCCGTTGCTACTGGTTTGTAGCCAGTATGCGCAGAAGCTTCCTGGGTGGGTGGGCAAAGCCTTCCGCCGCCGCCGCCACAGGTTCGTAGAACCGGGAGCAACCTACCGAATGTATTGTTACATTTATCTTTTACAGCTTGCAAAACCGAAAATCATTCTGAGGTCTATCAATTCATTCATTCAATGAGGTCTTCCTTGAATAATAAATATATAGTAGAGGAGTACTCAAACTTACTTTTTTAGTTGCTTCAGTTTCTCCATTATGTAACTTTAATTGTTATTGCTTCTCCGCCTTTTGACTAAGATCAAGTGTAATTGTTGCTTTTGGGTTTTTTCAGTGGCACCAAAGTTTGAAGTTTCTTTAACCACACCTACGTATTATTCTATGCAAAGTAGGTTGAATGGTACTATCACAGCAAAGTAAGTAAAAAGTAAATATTATGGCATTGAGAGCTACCGTATTTTTCAGAGTATAAGACGCACTGGAGTATAAGACGCACCTTAGTTTTTGGGGTGGAAAATAAGGGGAAAAATCTGCCTACCAGGTCTTCATCTGGCTAGTCATTAGTCTGGTCAGCTTCAGCACATTAGTTTGCTGATTTTGAGCTCACGTGCTTGCTTTTTATCCCCTGGTTGAGGATAAAAAACAGTTTCTAAAACACTTCACTTCTCTCTCTCTTCAGAGAAAGAAACAATGAGAAAGGGAAGGGAAAGGCAAAGGGAAGATCGCTTCGCTAGCAAAGCACAGAAGATCGCTTCACTGTTGGCACCTCGTTAGAGCTGAAAAAAGGTTCAGCTGATTGTCGGTGGAAGCAGCAATGAAAAAAAGCAGGCAAAGGGAAGATCGCTTAGCTAGTAAAGCACGGAAGATCATGTTAGCACCTCGTTAGGGCTGAAAAAAAGCTTAGGAAAAGCTACATTCGGAGTATAAGACGCACCCAAATTTTCAGCCTATTTTAGGGGAGAAAAAGGTGCGTCTTATACTTCGAAAAATACGATATATCTATGTTTCAGATATAAAAAGTATGTAAATCTGGAGTAAATTATTCTATTTAGAATGTTTCTCTGATTTGGAGGAGGAAGAGTGGTGCAAGTAGGTAAAAACAGTTCATTATTGTGTGGTGGCAGCAAAAAATATCCAGAGTATACATCAGTATATTGCATATGCTTCCTACTGTAAGTATACTGTAAATATATATACATACACACACACACACACACACACACACACACACACACACACACACATATATACACACACACACATATATATGCTTTATTTAAACTAAATTGGAATATCAATAAGATTGAATGACCTCTGTGAAACAAACAAACAAATAACTTGTTACTTAATGGAATGTGGGCAATAGTGTATTGGCTGGCACAGTATTTTATAGATTAAGATTCTGGCTTGCACACAATGGCATGACCTGATGCCATTATTATTCAGATTATGAAAAGAGAACCACCTGTGACACAGGTACAATTAGGACTGATAACCTAGTTTATGCCTTCTGTATTTTACAACTATAACTAATATAGAAGATTGAAGATTGTAATTGTAATGTAATGTAATGTAATTGAAATAAATGTTAAAGAGAATTAATGAACCAATTAATTAAAAATAGTTCTATATTTGTGAAACTAAGGAAGGAGAAAGGGAATGATGTAATACAGGTAATCTGAATGGACATGAACTGATCACATGGAGTGAGATTGATGAATTCATGAAGGGAAAGTATGGGTTTAACAGTAAATAAAAAGGACAACATGTATATATCAGAAAATATGAATTACTATGTTTCAGTTTTTTACTGCATATGAAAATAGGAATCCATATGTTGATGATTTCATATTATTATTCAGTGAATGGAATGATAGAAAAGCCAGAAATTAGTTTTTGTGAAAAATGATATAATTCTCTGAATGAATGTATCCAAGGGGAGAATATTATTCTGATAGGTGATATAAATGGATGGCTAAGACAAGATGAGTGAGTTATAGAAGATATGATTGAGAAGCAAGAATGATGAGAATGGTGGCTGCTTGGTGAGTATCTGCTTAATAGGTATGTAGGAATGTGCAGTGAAAAAATGTTTCATTTAACTATCACATTTATATAGCTATTCATCTCATAGTAAAATCGCTTTAGGTTGCTTACAATAAAAACAATTATGACCTCAAAATATTAAAACAACTACAATTAAAAATAATCAACAATATTAATAACAAGACAGTGGAGAAAATTTATGTTAAAAATAATGCAGCAATCTCATCAAAACTCCCGTCTCCTTGAGACCCCCAGATCTGCTGTCAGAGCTGCGTTTTAAGGGAATTCCGGAAGGATGTAATGGATGGGAGTCAGTCTTACCTCAGGGGGAACAATGTTCCACACAGCAGGTGGCATGACAGAAAAAAAAACCATTGTTTGCAAAATAAACTGTCCAGATTAATAAGTACATGATGGGTTATCATATGTTTTCAGTCTATTGAAACTAATAATTTCCAACTGATACTTTTTTGTGGTGCTTTGGGTATTCATTTCAGGTACGTATATGGAAAACCAATGAAAGGAAAGGTCACTATTGATTTCTTCTCATTGTATCGAATACAGAACACAAAGATAACTAAAATAATGGAGGTGAGCCATACTCAGTTCTTGACAATATACTTAATGTTTCAGGAAAATTGTGCATCATGGCCCATCCTCACTCAACATTTTCTAGTGATTTCTCCTGTGGTCTTTCTATTTTCCTTGCTGTTTTTTGACCCAGAATAGCTTCTTCCTCTTCCTCATACTACTACTTTAAATCCTTATCAGAACATATTTAAAAAAGCTTTTTGCATTGTTTACTATTTCTTGCTTTTTTGTCTCAAAATTGACATATATCTAGATGCAGTGGCATTTCAGAGTTTTGGAATTAAGTTGGGTCGGAGACCATGTGCAATAGCTTATTGGCAGGAGTTTTAGGAAAAAGCTTATATGAAGGATTAGGGTTAGGATTCTCTTTTCTTTATCTGTTTTAGAAATATGATATTTTATATGCCTTGTAAAATCTGAGTTCTTTTAAAACAAGATTTAAATTGTACTTGCTAAACTAAGTGCTTAGCCATTATTGCCATGGGCTATGCAAACCAGTTCAAAATCTAGAAGATTTCTTATCCACTTGAGCCCTCTTAAAACAAGTATTAAAAGGAGATGCTCTCCCCAAAAAAGGAGTAATGTCTGTAGTAAATGTGGAGATTAATTACAACCAAATATCATGACTTGCACAAATTGAAGTATTTTCTTCTAAGTTAAATTCATCCCTGAAAATAATCTCCTAATTTTAATTTTGTATCAGTTTTATAACATTTCAGCTATCGTGGCTATTCTTTCCACAAATATCTTGTAAAACTGTAGCTAAGCCAAGAGAGAGGAATTAATAGATCTCTGGGTCTTTTTTTTGCCTTTTCCCACTCAGTTTTAGCAAAGAAGACTAGTGGTTAGGTACATTGTGATGTAGATATATCTCATTTCATGTAAATTTGTGTATGGAAAAAGTATTAAAAATAAAAAGTAAAGATATATGGTCAAGAGCAGATCTTCTAAATGTTTTGGCTAGTGTGAGAATCAGATCTATCTATCTACATAGCTTTGGGATACCTCATCTTTATAATACAAGAAAAGGATTCTGTGATGTTGTATGCGATTTAAGGCAACTCCTTAAATTACCCTAGGCCCAGTGATGGCGAACCTTTTTTTGCTTGGGTGCCAAAACTGAGCGCATGCGCGTGCCCACACCCATACTGCAATGCCCTCCCCCCGTGCATACGCGCACAACCCCCCCCCCCGCACTGCCCCCCCCGCGCATGCGTGCAGACCTCACTGAAGCCTCCGGACTTCCGATAGGCCAGTTATGCTGTTTTTCGCCAGGCTTCAGTTATGCTGTTTTCCCCCAGGCTTCAGGAAAGCCTCAGGAGCCTGTGGATAGCGAAAAACAGGCCCAACGGGCCTACCGGAAGTTCGTTTATGGTTTACGGTGCCATAGGTTTGCCATCACGGGCCTAGACTAATAGTGCTTAGAATGAATTTCAACCTAAAATGTACCCAGACTGAGATTCTGTGAAGTACTTGGTGCTCTCTGAGCTTGGTTGTTTGCTTGCACCAAGGACTCCACAGTTCAGTCCTGAGCTACATATATTCTCTTCTATTGAGACTAGGATTCAGATGTTGGCATGTTATTTTATTAATATTGTTTTGATTTCACAGTGAAATGCAGTAACAAAAACATTATTCTTAATATTATTTCTGGTTATATTGCTTCAAATATAACATAGGATTAATCAATATATTTTTCCTGATCTCAGATTAATGGTTCTGTGAACTTTACACTGGAGAGTCCAGAGATAAAAAATATAAATGTTGGAGTTGAGGACCCAGGACCTTTAGAAATTATAGCTGTTGTTACAGAATCTCTTACAGGTATGTGGTTTAATGTGGCTTTTATAGAACATTGGAAGAGATCAAATCAAAGGTCTATTTAATCCAGCTGTATCTTTTTACAGTGGGCAGTCATAATCCCACAAGCACACAATATACTGTACTCAGACTGAGTACAGTCACTAAATCACATTCATATTTCTAAGCAATTGGTATTTGGAGGCATGGTGGTTCTAATTTAGGTAACATAGCTTATTGCTATGGACGGGGTCTTTTTTGTTACTTGTTGGCGAGGGACATTTGATGGGATTTGCAAAAGCTTATTCTACCTGTTTTACTCAACAAATAAAAATGAAAATCTATTCAGCTAACACTGGTCATTTGAAGCTAAATTTCATAATTTTAAAGGTTCTGGAAACTGAGATAAAGACATACCGTCTACTACTATGCAAAACCATAAACCATCTACAAAACACAAGGCTTAGGATGACAAAAAGTGCAGAAGAGAGCAACCAGGATGATCAGGGAACTGGAAACTAAAACATATCAAGAGCGGTTGCAGGAACTGGCCATGGACAGTCTAGTGAAGAGAAGGACCAGGGGAGACATGATAGCAGTGTTCCAATATTTGAGGGGCTGCCACAAAGAGGAGGGAGTCAAGCTATTCTCCAAAGCACCCGAAGGACAGACAAGGAATAATGGATGGAAATTGATCAAAGAGAGATTCAACCTAGAAACAAGGAGGAACTTTCTGACAATGAGAACAATCAACCAATGGAAGAGCTTGCCCTAGAAAGTTGTGGGAACCTCATCACTTGAGACTTTCAAGAAGAAATTGGACTGCCATTTGTCAGAAATGGTGTAGGGTCTCCTGCTTGAGCAGGGGGTTGGACTAGATGACCTATAAGGTCCCTTCCAACTCTGTTAATCTGACATATTATACTAAGACATTAAGTGAATTGTTTTTTGTCTTAGCATCTTCTATAAATCTAATCACAGAGTGTTGTCACTTAGAATAATAAGTGTGAATTATCTTACTTCAGTTAAAAACAAATCCGTGTCTATCTTTTTTAAAAAATCTCTGATTGTTTTAATAGGAATCTCGCAAAATGCAAGTGCTACAGTATTTCCACAGCTGCATGATTATGTATTAGACTTTTTTGAGTATCCAAGATTCTTGAAGCCGTCTCTGAACTTCATTGCTATGGTGAGTTGTGTTGTGTTACTGTTTGCTTCTTTCAGTATCATTTCAGAAATGGACTGAATGAAAGATGCATCAGAAAGGTGGAATTACGTTCTTAAAAAGCTACAAGTCTTAAGGCAGCCATTTTATTTCTCAAAACCTCCAATTCCACATCAAAACTACAGAGGCCAAAAATCTTCATCCCCATCTGACACGATCACCTGGAGTCTATATGTATAGTGTGGGCTATAATATTTAGTATTTTTATTTGACATTCACATATCCAAAGTTGCCCATAAATATTTCTTTATTTTGGTAATTATTAGATTTATATCCTGCCTTTATTTTCCACAACTCAAGGTGGGAAGTTAGAGCAACTTTGAAGTCACCAGGTATACTAATTGTTCTCTGCTGCCAAAGAGACTATTGCCATTTCAAATAAATGCTCTACATAACAGTTATTATTGTTTTAAATAATTTTGTGTCTAAAATTTAATTTGTTTTCAGCTGAAAGTGGGAAGAACTGATAATCATCCACTAACGTCTGTTGAACAAAAGAATAATGTCACAATCATGGTCACACAGTCAAACATTTCTTATCAGATATATGGGTATGAAAATGAATTACAGAAAAAGAACACAGATTATGAGCTAAATTATCCCGTTCCAGAAAATGGGATTATTCAGATTGAGCTTCCAGTTTCAGCTAATACAACAGTTTTGAGTATTAAGGTATATTCCTTTCCTGTCATTTTGTCTAAAGGAAAGCTTTAACTGGCCACTGAAAATAATTTCAATATGGAAACTTGTTTAATGCCTGTCTTCCTCCTCAAATGTATCTCGCTACTCATCCGATATGTATGTTGTTTTGTAATAATTGCAATAGAATGTAAGAAGGAAAGAAGGAAAGTTTCTTCTACTGCTGTTGTTACAGCAATAGCACTTAGACTTATATACCGCTTCATAATGCTTTACAGCCCTCTCTAAGCGGTTTACAGAGTTCAGCCCCCAACAATCTGGGTCCTCATTTTACCGACCTCAGAAGGATGGAAGGCTGAGTCAACCTTGAGCCGGTGAGATTTGAACAGCTGAACTGCTGAACTAGCAGTCAGCTGAAGTAGGTTGCAGTGCTGCCTTTAACCACTGCGCCACCTCGGCTCATTATTAAACCACAGTTTCCCATTAGATAAAAACTCTTTAAGAATTGTGGTTTGGGTTTGGACTTTCCCAAAGTTGATGAGACAAATATGTGGGGAGGGGAGTGCCATGGTTTGCTATGGCTCATTTGTAATCTAAACTGCATTAAAGAGTACCTCGACTTACAACAGTCCATTTAGTGACTATTCAAAGTTACAACAGCACCAAAAAAAGTGACTTGTAACCATTTTCCGCACTTAGTGGCTGTTGTAGCATCCCCATGGTTACATGACCAAAATTCAGATGTTTGGCAACTGACTCATATTTATGACCGTTGCAGTGTCCCGGGCAGGGGTGAAATGCTCCCGGTTCGGTCTTGCCTGTCGGTCGTCGGAGAGCCGATCGCGAAGGCAGCACGACGCTCCACCCACCAGGACACCGCCATTTGAATTTTTTTATCCTCTGCGCATGCACAGAACACTTTGCGTATGCGCAGAGGGTAAAAGAACTCAAATGGCGGTGTCCCGGTGGGTGGGTGGGCGGAGCGTCGCGCTGCTTTCGTGATCGGCTCTCCGACAACCGACAGGCAAGAGCGAACCGGGAGCATTTCACTGCTGGACCTGGGGTCATGTAATCACCTTTTGCAACCTTCTGACAAGCAAAGTCAATGGGGAAGCCAGATTCACTTAACCGTGTTACTAACTTAACTGCGATGATTCATTTAACAACTGTGGCAAGGTCATAAAATGGGGCAAAACTCAATTAACAAATGTCTCACTTAACAACAAATTTTGAGTTCAATTGTGATCGTAAGTCGAGGACTACATGTAGTTTGAACAGGGCAAATGCTTATAGGTATGCTGTTAGCAAAATTCATTCTTAGTTTCTCCAAATGAGTATTCAAAGAAAAAGGATAGGATTGTATTTCAGGAACTATGCTAAGTGTTGAATTTTCCACCTGTACTATTTCATTTTTAAGGGAGGTACACTTTTTATTATTGTCTTATGTGCTTTTTTTTTAAACAGGCTGAATTTTTGGAGAGTCAGACTTCCATAATGATACGTGATGTGTTCTACTCACCCAGTTTGTCTTACCTTCAGATTAGAAAAACAAGCAAGGATGTAAAAGTAATTGCTTCTATCAGTAATTGAACATGTTTTTAAAGTACACTACTCCATTACATTATGATTGGTGTTTTCACTCAAGACCTCTTTATTTTTCCTAGGTTGGGATACCTTTGGAACTGAGCGTTCAAAGCAGCATGCCGTTGAATGAGATCAATTATATGGTAGATCATAATTATTTTTTATTTTTGCAAAATAATTCAGAGCTGATCCTTCCTTAGCTGAGGACTTTTTTGTTCTTTTTTGCTTGGTGTGTAGATAGGGTATAGTCAAGGAGAAAAATGGGGCAAAGGAATGAATAGGTAAACAAAGGCAAAAAAGTGATAAGCTGTTTCTTCAAGGGGACTGATTTTCAGCTGCACTTGTGCCTTCTAATAATTTTTTTTTGTTTCAAGTTTTTTATTTTGTTTTATATATATGTATCAATGCATGAACAGTGTGGCATCTGGGTATCATACATTCTAATTACAAATAAAACTAGTAGAATTAATCATAGTTATTACATTCAACCAACTTATATATTTCTAATAATAATACACATTTATATTAAGTTATTGTCATCATTCAATTGTTCCATGTTTTCTCTTATTATTGCTTTTATGTTATTATATAAAAGTTTTATTATATAAAATCACTAATATTCCCCATTTCTCTTATTTCTATCTCGTATTCTAACTTTTAACCATGTCACCCTTTTATTAAAAGACTTTTTCTTTCTATCCTACCTAGCTTCTAGTCATGGCACCCACCTAAAAAAGAAAAGAAAGGGAAAAAGAAAGGCAAATCAAAACAACAAAAAGGAAAAATCATCTATCCATCGTCTCTTGTACGCTTCAGTACTTTAATTGCTATGCTTTTTTTTACTTGCCTCCCATATTCCTCTCTAGGATCTTTATCTCTGTCTGCATCTATTTCTTGGCTATTCAATCTAAATATTTCTCCCATCCCTACTCTCTTCCACTGCCTAATTTCCAAAATTTCTGCTCAAGCCCCTATCTCCCTTTCAAAAGTATCTTCCTGTATCTCCAATTCTCCTTTCAACTTTCTTAGAATATTCCCCCCTAGTTTAATTAATCAATCACTGTTATTTTCATTATTATCTCCTTCTTGTCTTCTTCTTTTGTTCGCTGGTTCTTCGGTTCAATCTTTTCCTGCATTCCTTCTGTTGGCTCCTCCCTTTCCTGAGTGTCTTGGTCTTTACTCATCATCCCTCGTATAGTATTTTCCATTTTTTCCATAGTCTCCTTAAATATTTTCTCCATTATGTCCTTTGCATTTTGAAAAAGCAATGCCATCTCCTTCAAAGTTTCACTCATTTCTTCCTTATAAAGCATCTTATTTTGTTTTTTTAAAAAAATCTACTTTTGTTCATCAGAATAAAGAACCATTTATTCAGTTCTAAATTTGCCCTTCAAGGAGTGCACTAATCACAGTTCTTTATATCCCATAGGTAAACAACCAGCTCCATTTCAATAGTCCCAGAGGTTATCAAAAGCCTCTAGCATAACATTCAAGGGTCCCTTTAATTAAATAGTTTCCTTGTTTTCTTATTTGAGTGGTCATGGGATAGTTAGGAATAATCCAGTAAATATTTTCACAGTCCTTCAAATAAGTATTCCCAGACTTGTATATTTTCTTTTCATCATCAGGTGGCGTTCTCAACTTAAATTTCAGTATTGCCACTAGTCAATTGTCATTTTAGTTGTAAATCAATTATAAAAGCAGGATAAGTTTTTTAAGTAAATGATTCCAGCATTTTAAAATGCCTTCCCATTACCACGTCTTCCCAATTTAAGAGTTCAATTTTCTATATGTTTAAAAAGTTTATTATTTCTCTCTCTTTACATCCTCCCCTTCCGGTCTGGTATTTTTCTCAGAGTGCTTAAACACCGATTTAACAACTAATTCTGAGCAAAAAGTTCTAAATTATTCCTTGGGGTTTTTAAGCAAAAAGGAATCCTCTCCCCCAGTTCCAGTCACTGTTCACCTAATTCGCTCCAGCATCAGTCTTAGTTGTTTCACGGTTGTCCCAGCTTTGTGGCAACCATCTTTAGGCTGCCTCTTCACCTTGCCGTGGCTGAGAGGGAAAAAGAACCCTGGGTCAGACAGGAGAGCTGTGACTCTCCGCGACCTCACAGGGCGCCCCTCTTTGATTCACCACCCCTTCAGGGTGGCTTTGGCTCCTTTCAGAGTAAAATTGTCTAGAAATCTTTACAAAATTGATTACCTGTCAATATCCAAAGCAATGTAAAAATAGCAATAATTAAATAAAGAATTAAAAGTAAGAATTTTTGTAACTAATGCTAAAAAAGGAAACTTAAAAAAAATATTGCTTGATTGACCAATTTTTTACATATCATTATTCAACTAGGGATGATTTCTATTGATTATTTTATTTATTTGTTGTTTGTTTATTGGAAGTCCATCTTGCCAAAGAGTAGTCAAATAATAATAATTATGCTGCAGTTAAAGACTTAAATTAATTCATCAGACATAGTTAACAAATACATACCATATTTTTCGGACTATAAGACGTACAGGTGTATAAGACGCATCAAGATTTTAAAGAGGTAAGTAAGAAAAAAAAGTTTTTGTACTCCCTGGCCCCCAGGAGCATTCTGCAGGCCTCCCAAACCCTTTCTGCACCCCGTTTTTCACAAAAACGGGCCCGTTTTTCACCTATTTTTGCACAAAACGGGGCACGCAGAGGGTTTGGGTGGCCTGCAGAATGCTCCTGGGAGGACAAAAACTTCTTTTTACAAAAAAAAAATTGTTACAAAAATTTTTGTTACAAAAAGAAGTTACAAAAATTCTTTATTTTTAATTCTTTATTTATAAATTAAATCTTTGTTACAAAAAGATTTTAAAAGAACTCAGATTTTACAAGGCATATAAAATATCACGCATCAAGATTTTGAAGAGGTAAGTAAGAAAAAAAGGTTTTTGTCCTCCCCGGCCCCCAGGAGCATTCTGCAGGCCTCCCAAACCCTCTGCGTGCCCCGTTTTTCGCAAAAATGGGCCCATTTTTCACAAGAATGGGATGCGGGGGCGGGGGTTCAGGAGGTCAAAAATGGCTGTATTCAGTGTATAAGACGCACCAACATTTCCACCCTCTTTTAAGGGGCAAAAAGGTGCACCTTATACTCTGAAAAATACGGTACATTTTGTGAAAGTATAGTTATTTTCTTTGGAAAAAATATGTTTCAAATCAGTTTTAGATCCTGAAACTTAGATTGCATATTTATGCTTCTGAATTCAGTAAGCTTTACTTCTCAACAATTCTGCTTAGGCCTCCATTGTTAATATCTGAAAGTAATCAACTAGTAGATACATTTTATAACCTTTTAATATATTTAAAGAATTAGTAAATAGATTAATTTAGTACTACAGCTAGGAATAGAATGATCCACTGTTAAACATACAATTCTTTACAATCAGAAGTTGATATGATCTCACATCATCATCCACCTCATCACAAAGTCCAGGACAGAAAACGACTGATATGACAACACAAGCAGATAAATCTAATATGGAATTAAAAAACATGATGCAAGCTTTATTTGAGGATTTTAAAATGGATATTGCCGGCAAGATGGAAGAGAGCATGGGTAAAGTAGAAGGAGAATTAAAGGAAATGAGAGGTTTATTGGAAAAAAATGAACAACCTTTGTAGAAAGCAAAAAGAAGATACAAGAAGTGGAAGTACGTCAGACAGAATCTGACAAAAGGCAGGAAAAGATAAAATATATGTAATATCAGAGATGGACTGTTCTGAATATTATTTACGATTTCAGAATGTGATAGAAGAAAAAGATGAGAACTTGGCGGAAATAATGGTGGACATGTTAGCAGAGGTAATAGGAGAAAACAAAAACTATTGAATGACATTGATGAAATCTACAGAGTTAATACCAGATATGCAATGAGAAATAAATTACCAAGAGAGGTTCACATAAGATTTACAAAAAAGGCACGGAGAACAGAACTTTTACAAAAATTGAGAAATGTGACTCTTAAATACAAAGGGAAAGAGATTGTAGCCTTGAAGCAAGTTCCTAGAAGAGTTAGAGATTTAAGAAGGGATTACCAATTCCTGACCAAAAATCTGATTGAGAGAGGAGTCAATTTCAGATGGCTTACACCGGAAGGGATAATGGTGGCGAGGACAGAGAGTAAGATTGGACACAATTGATAAAGCTGAAACTTTCTACAGAGAACACTTTGTATATAGTGAAGAGGAAAGGAAAGAGAAAGAAGCAAGAGAAACAAGAGCACAAAAAAAGAGGATAGATGAAAAGTTAAAACAACAAGCTACTCAACAGGAAAAAGAGATCCAAGAGAAAGAACTGGACGGAGCAACAGCTATGGAGATAAAGAGAAATGATAATGACAAGATTGACTAAGGCATTAAAATAAAAAGAAAATCATGGATGATGAGATAAAGATGATTTCAATGAATATAAATGGATTAAATTCGGCCATAAAAAGGAAAAGAACATTCAATAGATTGACAAAATTGAAAATGGACATTATTTGCTTACAAGAAGTACACATTAAAAAGCAACATAAGAAACTATTAGAATGTGCGAGATTGGGAGAACTATATTTTGCACAAAAATGGAAAGGGACCAAGGTTCCATCTGAAGATATACTAAAGAAAATTTTGGACTGTGCCGAGATGAATAGATTGACAATGAAAATTAAGGACAAGGAAGATTCAGAATATTATAATGTTTGGATGAAATTTTATAATTGGTTAGAAAATGAATATAGCTAAAAGTTAAGATAGAATAATTATTGAATTAAAGGATAAGGAAAATTAATATGGATAACCCAGATGACAAAATTATGCGGTTAAAGCTGTAGCACTATAATAATATTAAAATATACATAGAATGATCAATTTGAATAGAAGTATTGATATAGAAAAGATTTGAGATCAATAATTGTATTGTATAGGTTAAGGGGAGTTGGAGAAATGCATTGCTTGTCTGTTAACCACAAAATAGATTAAAAATGGATATACTCAGGAAAGGAATAAAAGGGAGGAAGAGGAAGTAGAAGAGAGGAGGAGAGAAGGAAGAATGTAGGTAGGAGAAGAGAAGGAGGTTAGAAGGAAGGAGGAGGAGAGAAGAGGGAGGTGAGGTGAGAGGTTGAGGTGGAGAAAGGTTGAGGTGGAGAAAGGTAGAGAAAGGGAGGAAGACAGAGAGAGGGGAGTAATAGGATTGGATATGGGAAAACAGACGGGCAAACTGGTAATGATAGATGTAAGATTACTATATTTGTTTATTGAGTATTGGCAAACAATATATGTTAATTTTTATAAGATACTATGGTATATGTATTGATGTTTATGTGAAGTATGTTAAAAAAAAAAAACCCAAAAAAGTTGATATGATTAGGTGGCAAATATAGTTCTAATATATAAAAAAGTACACATTAAAACATTAAAAAAATATTTAATACTTGTATCTTTGATTAAAGATACTTCCTTAAACTAAACTTGTATTACTGATTAAAGAAACAGCCACTTTAACTACATTTTTAGACTATAATTTTGACTGGTCTGAGAAAAAGTTTCATCAACTCAGTTTGTCCCTGAGTTGATATAATCAACTGATGAAAGCTTTAATTTCAAATTAAATATTATATCTGATTCTGTCTTTTCCCAGACAGAGTAACCTTGTATATTTTTCTTTTCAAAAAATGGTGTTTGGATTAGAAACCGTTAGGTGCCTATTCACATTATTTTTATAAGGGCTTCAAATTGTTTTAGGTGTTTTTGTTTTTTTTTATTCATAGGTGATGTCCAGAGGTCAGATTGTGGATGCAGGGAAAAAGAAGACCACAACATTAAGTTTAATTCCAGAAAATTCTTGGGCTCCTACGGCTTGCATAATTGTCTTCTATGTGCATGATAACGGTGAAATAATAAATGATGCTCTACATATTCCTGTTCAACCGACTTTTAAAAATCAGGTAAATGTACCAGCCTTCCTTTCATAATAAACGGAGAGGTGGAATTTTATAAATCAGCTGTGTTAACAGACCATAAGGTTATATCAGTGCTCCAGAGATAGACTTTGGCATCTTACAAGATGCATACCGGTAGAAAAGCATAGAAGGAAGATTGTTAGATTAAGACAATACTGAAAGCTATTTCTCTTGTCAAAAAAAAAATTTCTTCTAAATCTGTAGCTAGCATAAACCTTTAAACCAAGTCCTCCTGACATAATAATTAGTCAAGTTAGTTAATAACTAACTAACTTGACTATTATTAATTATTAGTTAAATAATTAACTAAGTGCCTGAACAATTAGACCAACGGTGAAATGCTCCCGGTTCGCTTTTACCTGTCTATCGTCGGAAAGCCGATCGCGCAGGTAGCGTGGCACTCTGCCCACCCGCCGGCACACCGCCATTTGAGTTCTTTTACCCTCTGCGCATGCACAAAGCATTCTGTGCATGCACAGAGGGTAAAAGAACTCAAATGGCTGTGTCCCGGCGGGTGGGCAGAGTGCCGCGCTACCTGCGTGATCGGCTCTCTGACAACAGATAGGTAAAAGCGAACCGGGAGCATTTCACCCCTGAATTAGACATCTTCTCCTTGATATTGTTTCCCATCAGTTTAGTTACATTTCCTTTGGGAATTATAGCCTATATGTTTATTTTGAAAAACCAAAGGGAAAAAAGGAAAGAAAATGAAGGTATTACCATATAAATTGTGCATGTTGCATTTCATAATTGCATCCTACTATATTCAATGCTTTCTAAGAAAGTGAAATAACACATATTAAAATTACATTTTATTAAAATGAAGGTTAGAGCAAGTAGAAAATATAGCCATAAAATAAAGTATCTTTAAAAATCAAGCAAAATAATAAAACAATAGCAATATTATTGTCTTGTTAGTACTATTTTTCCAATTTCAATCCCACTATTGAGCTATAGAATTATTATAAAAACAATAATTACAGCCACAAAGAGGAAAAAGTAAAAATTAATGCTAAATCACAGGGTAATAGTACCTGAGGGAATAAAAACATACCTGATAGTCATAAAAAGTATATGAAGATTGGTACATGGGAGAAGGCTAGGGCTAAAAAGGCTTGCAAGTGATAGCAACTTCAAGAAGTACTTTAACCAGTGAACTTAAAATATTGATAAGGATAGATGGAAAGATACAGTCCTTCAGGTACAGCCTTACCAAACCATTTGTAAAGCTGGTAGTTTCAATGGACAGAGATCTACTGCATTCAGAGTTAGGATCATGATATTCAAACAGCCATTAGATGGCAGCAAACACATGGCATATTCAAAATGATCAATTTTTTAAACCCTCTCTACTCAACAGCCCTTTCATAATCCAGATTATCATTCTGAGCTATTTGTCCCCCATGAGAGAAAATATTCAGAAGCTCTCTCTCTCTCTCTCTCTCTCTCTCTCTCTCTCTCTCTCTCTCTCTCTCTCTCTCTCTCTCTCTCTCTCTCTCTCTCTCTCTCTCTCTCTCTCTCTCTCTGAGTGAGTGAGTGAGTGAGTGAGTGAGTGAGTGAGTGAGTGAAAGGGTTTTAGGGAGAATAGTACACATAGAAATAATATAATGCTTTCTCTAACACACAGGCCTCGAATCTTTTTCCTTAATTTATAGTTCTATTTATCAGAAACAATGTATGATCTTCCACTCAGAAGTAGAACCACTGAGTTCCAGAGATCTTTCTCAGGAAGTATATATACCGGTAGTATTATTGTCCCATTTCTGCATCTGGTTTGGCTCTTTCACAATTTTGGGACCTGTTCAATTGCAAACCTATTTCAAATGTATAATATTTGATATTCCCCAGATTAACATGCATTGGAGTAAAAATAAAGCTGGACCTGCTGAGGATATCACCCTCAAAATCAAAGTGACAGAACCCCAAACCTCAGTTGGACTTTTAGTTATTGACAAAAGTATAGATTTGTTGGGAAAAAGAAATGATATCACAGAGGATGCTGTAAGTTTCTTTTTCCTTTTTCTTTTGCAAGAGTGCATTGGTTTAGATTTAGAAGCACTGTTTTATTGTGACTAGTTTCCTTAAAATGTTGAAACAAATTGAAACTATAAAACAATTAATATGTATTAATGTTAATTTATTTTATTTGCAATAAATCTGTTCTCTGATAATCTGAGCAATGTTATATTCTATATCAAACATGTTTGCATTTATTTACTTCATTTTCTGATAAGCATGCAGTTAAGAAGGAATTTATAAGGATACGTAATTCTCATTTTTGTTAAAGTAGAATATTAATAGCAAAAGAAATAATGGAGACTCAAAACAAATGTAACGAGTTCACATGCATTTGCAAATCATCAGCAAGCTCTTAATGAATGATGAAAAAGAAGTAAAATGTCTTTAGACATTTCTAAGAAGTTGTATGCTGATGGTAAAAATGATGGCCAATTATAGCTCAGTCTTTGGTGACATTCTTCACTGCCCTGGTTCAAAATTTTAATTAGTAAATTACTTCCTTGTACAGCAACTCAATTACTAGGCTTCCATCAAACAACTCTCTTCAGAGAAAGGTCATAATGAATTAATTGTGTTCTGAAGATTTTTTTCATATGCTTTCCACATTGACATATTAAAATATCATACAGTAATTATTCACCATGTCCTATTTTATTTTATCCAGTTCCTGGGGTTGAAAAACATGTGTGGCCCACTAACATAGATACTAATACATTGTGTTATCACTGGTTAAATTTTCCTTGAAAGATATAAATATTTTTTTAAAAAGTTGGTTAACTGTTTTATCTTTGATTTATTTCTACTTCTTAAAAATAGATACACCATGAGCTAAATTTATATGATACAAAACCATCTAATGAGGAAGCTGGAAGTGCTTTCAGCGTCTTTCAGGTACAGTTGCATATTATATGGCTGCTAATTTCCATGTTCCCCAATGGATTTGGTTCTTGAAGGAATATGAAAGTCTCTATTTTTCTCTCTTTCACACACACTCACACACACACATGCACGTATAAAGAGCTTCCCCATAAGGTAGTATCATAGAAACACAGAAAAGAGACCTTGGAGGTCTTTTAGTCCATCCTACCCCCCTAAGCCAGGAAACCTTATTCTACCTTGAGACAAATGGCTGTCCAATCTTTTCTTGAAAACCTCCAGTGATGGAAAATCCACAATTCCAGGAGGCAAGCTATTCCAGTGATTAATTGCTTCCACTGTCAGGAAGTTTCTCCTTAGTTCCAGGTAGGATCTCTCTTTAATGACCTTTCACCCATTGCTTTTTGTCCTGCCCTCAGGTGCTTTTGAGAATCAGCCAACCCCCTGCTCTCTGTGATTGCTCCTCAAGTACTGGAAGACAGCTATCATGTCACCTCCAATTCTGTGTATATATGTATAGTTCTTTTTCTGTGTGCTCTAAAATACATTTTGAAAAATAATTAAAATGTATTTATTTATTTATTAAATTTATATGCTGCCCATCTCATGGTCTGAAGCTACTCTGGGCAGCATATACTGATATGTTGCATGCAATTAAACTGAAAAATCTTTTATGTACTGCATATAGAATAACAATCTCTGGATATGGACTGATGCCAACCTTTCAGAACATGAGGAGGAGTATGATGATAGTAAGTAAAGACAAATCAAGAAATGAATCCAGCATTTCTTGGGTAGATACCTATTTGACTTTCAAACCTCCACTTCTTCTTTATCTGCCTCAGAAAAAAAGACCTTTCCTTTATTCTGTTTAATTACTCCCCGTCATACTCTTTTTTAACTCAAAGGAGATCAAAATTTATCTTTTCTAATACCAATTACTCTTTAGTCCATACAGTAGTGAAGATGACAGAATCAAAGACAGATTGAATGTTCAGCTAAGGATAACTTTATTCGAAATAAAATTTGGTGTAGTAGTTAAGCCAGTTTGATCTAGTGGTTAAAGCATCAGATAGGAATCTCAAGTTCTAGTTCTGTCTCAAACATGAAAGCCCATTGGGTGAATGTGGGCTAGTCACTCTCTCTCTCTCTACCCAACCCACCTCACAGGGCTGTTTTAGGAAACCTAGGAAGAGGAAGGAGTATTTTGTATGTTTCACACTTTCAGTTCCTTATAAAGAAATAAAGTGGGATGAAACAATTCAAATAAATAAAAAAATATAGTCACAAAGTTAGATTAAATTCATTTATTCTTATTTACATATGTTGAAAAAGGAAAATAAAGAGTAGAATGGATTCCTTATCTACTGTGCAAATCTCTTGTCCATTCTAACCATAAGTGGAGGTTTTTTAGCACATTAAGGTCTCCAACCATTTTTTTCTAAACTTTCCTATTTGTAGCTATACAAGCCCGATGAATATTGGATTCATGCAAGTTTCTTCTAAAGCAATTTATCTTCCTCACAGAAAAAAATGTGCAGTTATAGTACTCCTTTTATGTTACTCAAGGCTTCCCTCCATTATTTCTTCAAGATCTTTGTTCAGCTCACTGCAGAAAAACTCTGCTAATCTCTGCAAATCTGATTTCAGTTCCCTCAGAGTGCTCCCCCATCTCTGAATGTCTTCACTCTTCTGGTTTTCTTCTAATGGTCTACCCTCTCTTTGTGTTTGCTGCTTCTTATGTTCTGTTGCCCTCCAAAGCAAATCTTAACAGTGGATAAGTGGGTTAGTTCTTCGGTTCAAATGTCCTCTTTTGGAACAAATGTTTTTTAAATAGATTTTTAAATGTAAAAATATATAGAAAAGAACCAGACCATGTTTGGAATGGGAGGAAGATGAGATTGCACTTTCCAAAATATACAGTATGAGATCGCCATTAAAACAAAACAAAACTAGGCATTCTACAATATGATAGGCCCTTTTAAGAATGGAGACTTTGGCCTGGTTATGTGATCATACAAAGTTGGCAAAAGTTATAAAAATATGAGAGACTTCTCAGCTTGGGTGCAAGTTTCAGAAAGTAAGAGTTTGTACAATAGATTTTTCCTGGGAAAAGATTAATGCTAGTCTCTCATTGTTCTAAATGTTGAACTGTGAATCACACAGCAAAATGCACATCTTTTCCAAATGCTGTAAATAGATAAGTAGGCAGACAGGCAGACAAAGAAATTTTTAATCTCAGCTTATAGTTGATTTGTCAAATAGATTTTCATTTAGCTATTTATTGGTTCTTATCCTGCTTATTTTCTTAGGAGACTAGTACGGTAGTCATCAGTTTATATTTTCTAGTACATATTCTGACCAGCTAATGAAGTAGAGACATAGTATAATGAAAGCTGTTTGCACAAAACGTGACAGAGGAAAATAAAAAGAGTGCAGACCCAGGCTGCAAATACTTGCTATAGATGGTTTGTTTGTGGCTTGTGATGCTTAGACAAAAAGGAGTTGACAAAGAGAGAGACATAATTTATAATAGAGTGCAGGGTTACAGGGTAGATATTAAACTTAATATCTGAAACCTGTATTCTGTTCGGTGAGCAAAAGTGTGACATCATTTGCATAATACAGGGGACATATGCTCTGAAATGAATCCCTTAGCTCAGAGGTCTTCAAACTTGGTAACTTTAAGACTTGTGGACTTTAACTCCCATAATTCTCCAGCCAGCTGGCTGGAGAATTCTGGGAGTTGAAGTCCACAAGTCTTAAAGTTGCCAAGTTTGAAGACCTCTGCCTTAGCTCTTCCCCTGCTCAGTGCAGATACAATTTCTTATTTGTTTAAGACTGCTATTTAATGTGAGTCCATTATGAATGCTACTTCTTTTAGCAAGAAGACACCAGAGAGGATGCTTATGTTTCTTTCTAACCTCCCTTTAAAATTGACGCAGGAGAGGGGTTTTTTCCCCCCGGCTGTGCTGGCACAGTTTGATCTCATGGCTTTCATGCTCTGTGTTAATTTTGTGAGTCTTCCTTTCCTGTGGGAGGAATTTTGGTTAAATTAAGTTTTAAAAGTTTGCCCTTCAACTTTTTGTATTTTTTTTTATTATTAGAGTACTTTTCAGAACAATGTGAGACATGTTGCTGGGTGGGTGTGGGAATAGAAAAAGGGGGGGGGGAATGACAAAAATCAAGCCCCTTTCATCAGTGGCCTCTCATCATACATCTGGGGATGGAATAAGCCATTCTTGTGACAGAAATTAAACTATCTGATCCAATTTATGCTGCTCTCTTGCATCCAAAACCCTCACCCTATTCTTTTTTCATTAGAACACCTAGTGTATATTCTTACTGGTCTATCTGAGTATACACATGACTATAACCCAGCACTGCATGACGGTGATCTCCATGTGAGGAAGAATTTTCCAGAGACTTGGCTTTGGCAGGAAATAATGACAAGGTATAAGCTTGTGTGAAGATGTCGTTCTTTATTTTCCCTTACAGATAATCATAAATGTTTGTGGGACTTCCAGGGAAGAAATTGCGAATTAAGGACAGTTCTGCTAAAAGTGGAATGAAGACCTGACAAATAGAAAAGTTCTTAATTGTGTAACTTTATAGTAAAGGTATCAGTTTCTGAAGATCACTGATTGGTGTGAGCACTTGACAACCAGGTTGCACTTATGATTGGTTGCAGTGACCCACAATCATGTGACTGCCATTTGTGACTTTTCCTGAGGGCTTCTCCAGAAAGCCAATAGGAAAGCTAGAAGGGAAGGTCACAAGCTACTGAGGTAAGTGTCTTGACCCACACATGCAACCTCTCCCAGAACCACCGTCCTGCAGTCTCCTTATGAGAAGCAATCAGTTGGAGCCCAGATGGACAGTCTCATTCTTTACTTATCTGAAGAGGTTCTGTGGGATCAGCGTTGCCAATCTGTTGGTCTCAGCCATATCTCTATTCCTCTGGAGTTTTAGCTTGCCATTGCCTCACCCAGAAATCCCCAAGGAAAATTAAATCTTACATATCCAAGTTTTATTTATTTATAGTTGATATCGGAGGTTATTTTTTTCTGAAAAATGGACTGTTCTATTGAAAAACAGCTTATCAGATGGCCATTTTCCCCCAATCACCTAGCTCCCTGAACTGGAGTTGAACTAAGCTGAAATTGATGGCTATTTTGTTTCATATTTCTCCAAATGTATATATTTCTTTGGACCAGTGTATTGTGAGAGCCAGTAACGGTTAAGGCACCAGGCTAGAAACCAGGAGACCCAAGAGTTCTAGTCCCACCTGAGGCAACTCAGACCAGTCGGTCTCCCTCAGCCCTATGTAGAAGGTAATAACAAACCTATTCTGAGAAACCTTGCTGAGAAAACTTCAAGGGTTTTTCCAGGTAGTTGCAAGGAATCAAAGCTAACTTGAAGGCAATCATACAGAGTGTATGTGGCAAACAATAAAGTGTGTAAGAAAAAATAATGTCTAAACATGTAACAGATGCCTGCTGGAACATATACCCAAAAGGAGATCCTTAGATTGCAATATGTAAAATGAACGTTTAGAATCAAGTGTTTCTATGTCTTGCAATGTTTTCAACTCTCCAAAACATATATATGTGACAGTTATCTTCATGCTGGGAGACCATGAGCGTGGTGCAAATTCCTTACTATTCCTGTAAAAAATTAACTTAATTATACAAAACAAGATTCCTATACCAGGAAAGTCATTCTAGATTTGCTGTCTCTTTTATTCTGTCTTTTCTCATTTTTAGATCTACTGAAGCAACAATAAATGTTACTGTTCCTGATACCATTACATCCTGGGTAGCCAGCGCATTTATAATATCTGAAAATCTTGGATTGGGTGTGATGAAAATACCCATTGAGGTAATAAATCATTAAGTTGATTCTGCTCATTTGCTGTGAAAATAAGAATTTACAAACACTTGTTGAAGTTCATATTTAGTAGCATAGCTTCTGTTCAGTAGTTCTTTAAAGTCTCTTAGTCATTCATTTGTTTTTTTAAAAATATTTTGATACAATTTATCATCAACATTTTATATCAGGATTTAAATGCTGTAAAAAACAAATCCAAATGAAACTGAAAATACAGTATAATATTTGTTATCTATTAACATAGCAGCCTTAAAATAAGATAATTTTCAGATGTTATATTTTAGCATAAGATATGTAGAAGCTGGGACATTTCAAGCATCTTTCCAATAGTTCAAAGATTAATTTGCATTTGCCAAGAACCTGGAGGACACAGTCACGATAGAGAAAATTCTCTAAGTGAAATTCAATCATATTGAAATAATGAGAGCTACAGTTATATATTAATAGTATCGGGTAGTTGGCCATAATGACTCTTCTGCTTTTTATAGAGATTATGGACTTTGAGCAAAGAGTGAAAAGATGTTAGCTGATTTAATGTTACATTGTTTTCAGTGCATTGGTGGGTCTATTTTGGTGGATTTTTCAAACCCACGTCCATAGGAATCTGCCCCAGCATACTGTAGCTCAGCAAACTCTGTCAATCTCTACTGAAATTGTAGAGATGGTGAAACCAGCTGAGGGGAACACAGCAAATTGTTGAGAAGAGCTTTTGGTATGATGTGTCTAGAAAAGTATAGAAGTCTAGAAAAGCAAAACTAGTAAAGCAACTAGAACATTGCAAGAGATGAACAGACTGTAGGGGGCAGTCCAATATAAGAAAAAGGGTAAACAACCAAAGGATTTTCACAGTAAAGTTAACTTTTTGTTGCTTTAAAAATAGAGAAGGCTTCCTGTTCTCTATAAGATCTGCAATATTCTATATTCTTGGCTCATCCTCCAGGGCTTCTCAGATGACATGGGAATAGTATGGGCTTGGTGATGTGGGGCTTTCACCTGGATTCTTTTAAGATAAGAATTTTAGTTTTAAAATATGGAATTAATATAATAAACAACATTCAGCGTAAAGTCTTAGATTTTACTAAAGCAAAAAGTTTGTTGAGATCCAGATCTTGAATTTGCAGCTACACTTACACATGTAATAAAAAAATATATATAGAGAGGCATCCTCTCATTCAATGTTTTGGATTCAGAAAAGTTTATTTCAGGATTAGATACAAAATACCATTAATGTTTATTTAATGTATATTGGTAGATATTGTTTTAATGAGGCACTTTCAGGCTTTATCAAAGGATGTGCTTGGCTGCACATGCTTACAGTTGAACACCCTTTATACATTCAAAACCAGAGTTTCACTCCAGTTTTCTCGGTGACTGATTTCACCACTGTACATTCTTGGCTTGCTTAGTTCCTATTCAGAGATTTCCATATGGTTACATCATGTTACATATTAATGTGCATGAAAAATATTTGTATAGAAACTGAGTGTTTCACAGGCTTTATGTGTACAGCGTTCAGTTTTAACTTGGGTAAATGATTAACATACATTACTTTTGTGTGGTTTAATTTTGTTTTGCTATAATCTAGTCCATCCTACAGTATTTATTTTCCTGCTGAGTTTCCTTGCAGATCTTTCTCTCTCATAATCTGAGAGAGTCTGGTAGCAACATTTAATCAGATGCACAGACTGCCTTACCTGATGGAGGATTTAAATATGTAAAGATAAGGCAGGAGAAGGAAAGTGTAATGCAGATGAAGACTACACTGTTAATATAGTATGAGTCAAGAGTTGCTTATACAGATGGGATTCCCTCTTTGAACTTCATCTCCCTCTACATTCATCACTCTCTGCTAACCACTTGATTATCTGCTTTACGAATACATAGCCAGTCCAAATGCTAATGGGAACTTTGGAAATATGTGGGAAATCATTCTTTAATTTCAGTTCATGACTGAGATCTCACAGATCACATTATTGTTTCATATTTTGGCATGAGGAAAAAACGAGCGATATATTCATCTTGAAGAGGTGGGTTGTAAGCACCATGACCTCACTTAGAGTACAAGTAATGCTGAAGAGCCGCTGAACTTTAAGGAATGTAGCACTTATCTTTGCTTTTTTAGAGGAAAAGTCAATGCCATCAGTACTGAAATTAACAGATTAACAGAGTTGGAAGGTACCTTATAGGTCATCTAGTCCAACCCCCTGCTCAAGCAGGAGACCCTACACCACTTCTGAAATGAAGTAAGGAAGCTTGCATATTTTGTACTTTGACTTCTTATGCCTCAAACAGATATAGAAAGCACTACTTTTCAGAAAAGAAGTTGAGAAACATGGGAGATATTTTTGTAACATGGAGCACCAACTAATCATAATCATTACCAGCTGTTTCTGCTTCTCTTGATTCTTCCTATTTTTGATGTCTGAAAATTGAGAATTTGAAGCAAGCTTCTCTATCTCTTAACTAATTTATTGGGCATGCATATTTCAAAGCATGCCAAATATTTAATCTCTTTGTCTTTTTAGGTAACAATGTAAAGCTAGGAAATACTTTATAATCCTTTTCTCAGGAGTTTCCATTTTTTTCAGGGAAAACTCTTCAAAAACAGGGAAGTGTTCTCTCTGATCTTCAAATCTCTAATTCTTAATTAACAGTACCCCACAATGGTTTAATAATATATAACTTTTGTTTTTCAGTTAGAAGTCTTCCAGCCTTTTTTTGTTTCCCTAAATCTTCCTCCTAGTGTCATAAGAGGAGAACAATTTATATTGGAAGTAAACATCTTCAATTATTTGAAAGAAAGCACTGAGGTAAACATATTGAAACTTTGTTATATATACTTTTTATTGCATTTTCTTTGCTATTACCACTTTAGGTTTATTTCAGTTTGATTGATTTTTTATACTTATTGTTTATAAAGTAAGCATTCTTAAGTATTGTTATCCCTCTAGTTTAAAAGAAAATACGAACATAGTTATACTTATGCATATATTAGGATTTTGCATCAAGCCGAGGATTTAGTTTGGAGGCAGATATGGAAAACAGCTTGGTTTGACTCATAGGCCACGCAGTTCAAGTACTCCTCCTGATCAGATGCTTGACTGGAGAAGTTGGGAATAGATATCCAAATGGGTGGGTTGATAACAAGGGTCAGTTTTGCTTCTGCTCTTCTTAAAGAACTCAATAAAGCACAATAAAATCCTTCTAAGATAAGCAGAACTAAAGATGAGCACAGAGAGATGTGAACAAAGAAAGTTCCCCTTCCCCAAATATTGCAGCTTGAGAGTTAAACCAGATAAACTGCTCCTTTGTAATTATTAGTCATTCCGATCCCTACTCTGCTATTCATTTGGACATTTTTCTTCTAGGGAACAATACAATTACTTTAAGTTCTATCTTACCTCAAAATGTTGAATTACAACTGAAACTTTAGTGAGGCTCAAATTGTTTTGGCCACTTCATGCTACAACGCTGTGGCCAAGCCCAGGTGATTTTGTGCATATCCTTTATATCTATCAGTGATTTGTTAGGAGCATTTTTATGTTCTACCAAGTTTAGGAACTTCCAGATATAATTCTATATATATATTTTGTTTCCAGAGGGAGTTTTTCTCTGATATCTTGTTTTCTTTCTCTCTTTTCAAAATACGGTTTTCAGTCTTCTGTTCATTCCCCCAGCTCCAATACTGCAGTTATAGTGTTAACTATTGGTGCTGGTAGCCCAAAACATTAACTAACCGCTTCTGTTTCGTAGGTAACAGTTACCCTTGATACGAGTGATAGCTTTGAAATTTTTGTTCTCTCTACTGATATAAATGCCATTGGAAACCAACATACTGTTTGGATACCAAGTGAAGATGGGAAGACCATCTTCTTTCCGATTAAGCCAAAGCAGATTGGAGAAATTCCCATCAGAGTGACGGCAATATCACCCATTGCTTCTGATGCTATTCTCCAGAGACTATTAGTGAAGGTAATTTCAAGGAGCCATATTTCAAGAAACTTTTTCTGGGATAGATGAGAAGCTTTTACCCAAGTCCCATTTTGATCATTTTTTAAAAACACCTATGGATCATTCAAAAAGAAGTCGGAAAATCTCGCAATAAAATACTGAAGAAGATGAGGTTGGAGTTATCTTGAAGCTGAGGGGTGGGGTAGGGCCTAATAAACCAGCTTCTCAATTTTTAGATAAATTTCCTATAGACTTTATTAAGTAAGGTTTGCCAAATGAGATTATGGCAGACCAGTGGTGGGTTGCTACCGGTTCACCCCGAATTGGACGAACCGGTGGCGATGGCAAGAGGCTCTGCCCACTCACCCAGATGTCTTTATGCATGCACAGAAGCGCACGCGCGCACACACTCCCAATAGCGAACCGTTAGCAAAGGTAATTGAAACTCACCACTGTGGCAGACATATTGAAATCTATATTGCCAGATCCTGATACAGACCGTGAGTGACTGGACAAATCTCACTTACATATAATAAGATTCAGTTGTGATGAAATCTTTCAAACTTCTGAAACAGGAGCGTATGAAAAAATGCTTACTTTTGCAATATTTTTCATTTGCTTGAATGTGGTTCTCGGCGCTCCTACAGAAATGGTTGAATTGTACTTTTTAATAGACAGAATGAAAAGGAATGAAAGAATTGAGGCTATGAAATTACAGGAACTTTAATTTGTGTGTTGGCTTGCTGTGTTTGGAATATTTATTTATTTGTGAGATTTATTTGTGAGATTTTATATTCTCACAATATATTCTCCCTTCATCAAAGTCACTCAAAAACAAAGCTTTTGCCTCATAAAATGTGTATTGCATGAAATGTTGTGCTGGTTACTGGCTCGACTTGGCTTCAAAAACGGCCTGGAGCAATTCATAGAAGAATGAGGATCAATGGCTAATATATAGGTAGTCCTTGACTTACAACCATTTGTTTAATGATCATTTGAAGTTACAATGGCACTGAAAAAAGTGACTTGCAACCTGTCCTAGGGCCTACAACCCTTGTAGCATCCCAATGGACATGTGATCAAAATTCAGGTTCTTGGACATAAACAATTATTGTTTTCATGTGTAATATTGTTTATTTTTAATAGGCTGAAGGATTAGAACAAACGTACTCAGAGACAGTTCTTTTGGACTTATCCAAAAGAACTAATCTTACAGAAATTTTGAATTTCAATTTCCCCTCTGATGTAGTTCCTGGCAGTGAAAGAGTGCAAGTTACAGTTACTGGTAAGTATAACTGTATTTCCTCGGAATACAGTTTTAGCTGTTTCTAATTGCTGGGTGAATCATCATGTTAGTTATTTAATTATTTAATTACTAGTGTTATTTTAGAATTGCTATTTTGTGTGTGTGTGTGTGTGTGTGTGTGTATCAGCAAAATCAGCAAAAAAAATGCTACACACATACATATATATACACATACATACATACACATGGCTGGAAAAGAGATGATTCTTGAGATACTTTTATATATCAATTTATGTAACTAGTTTATTTCATTATTTATTTTGCTAACATTAACATAGTTCTCTTGCTTAAATTAACATGTCATTCTTTATCTGCTGAATATATGAATATCTTTTTATTGATATTATTGATTTTGTTTGCCGATTAAAAAAAAAGAATTATGATGCTGATATTATCTAATCTTCCATGGTTGAATGTCAGTACCATAATGGAGGATTCCTACTGTATATTACCCTAGACTTTCCGAATTGACAGGTAAATTTCACAATTCACACAATTCTCAGTAACGGCCACACGGCTGGGTGCTCTGAAAATTGAAGTCTATACATTAAGAGACTAGTTAGATTGGGGATGCCTATAATTAAAATATGTTTTCATGGTAATACTTACATTGATTTTGACCCTAAAAACAAGCTAGCTGGTTGAGAGAATTGATTAAAAAGTTTGTTATAGAATATTTTAATTCCCCCCTTTTTGTCTTTGTTTACATGTTTACTTGTTGTTAGTGTTGCCCCTTCCATCACTGACTTGCAAATTTTATCTTTCAGGTGACACACTTAGTTCCTCTATAAGTGGTTTGGAGTCACTGGTCAAGATGCCTTATGGTTGTGGGGAACAAAACATGATTAACTTTGCACCTAATATTTACATTCTGGATTATTTGAGTAAAACAGGCAACCTCCAAACCCATTTTAAATCAAAAGTCATGTCGTATATGAGAGAAGGTAGGGATATGTTTGGGTAACGAACATACAATTCAATGTGCATTCCTTTGAAAGCATTTAGACCAGCTGTTCATTCTTGAAGGAGGTTTTGTTTGAAAGAAGCTGTAGCACTATTGCGGCATAAATAGTAGAGACTTTAAAAACTAACCTTAGGAAGCTGGTTCCATATAGTTGTTTCATTTCTGTATTTTTATGAAGTTACAGTCCATATGACTTGCCAATGTCCCTGGACTACATAGTTGCCTTTTGAATACAACTGGCCCAGTTTAAATTTCAGTTTAAATTAGTTTAAATTTGGTAGTATCATACCAGGAATAACTATATTTAGACTGACATCCCAGATCCGTCTCCCACAAAGATAGAACAAAAGCTACCCACCACAGAAACAGTTTTGTTTGCTTTGTCTAACTCCATGGGTTACATTTCGCCTGACATTTGAACTTTGGCTACTCCAAAGTTGCACAGTTACTTTCAAAAATGATGAACATCTGTTTTTTAAAAACCTCTTTGAAGTCTGCAAGCAGTCTGTCACTCCCTGTAGATTGATTTATTTTGCCATGGTTTTGTTAAAATTCTCCAAACATTAGTTTTATTAAAGTTATTTAAAATGAGTCATAATAGTATGCTAAATTGGAATTTAGTAATTATTGTTTCACTTAAACATTACCTGGTTTGGGGTTTAATATTCTTTGAGAACATTCAAATAATTCATGTTCTTTGAATTATTTTCTAGACGAAACAGAAACTGCCTTTAATGTTAAAAACAAGTGCCGTATTCATCTTTGCATTGTTGGCTAATAATAGAAATTGCTTTTGTTATTATTGGTACAGTAGTAGTATTTAATTGTTTTCTATTTCTCATTTTAAGGCTGATACTTAATTGTGAATTATGTGTATACAATACAGTAGTAGACAACCAATATAGCTTAAATTTTATATCATATACACCCACATTCCTGAGAAGGTTTTGCTAGATAATAATTTAAGCTTTATTATTCTCAGCTTTGTATTGAACTCTTTATAAAAAAAAGTCCTTCCACCTGTTCACCAGGTTGTTGTTTTTACAAATTTGGCTTTATGTTTCGTCATGGGCCTATTCATTCTCCTATTACTTATGGGCTTCAGGCCATGTTTCAGGATCTTATCTGTAGACTTTTCATTGCCTGAAATGGTGCCGTTGATATTCCCTGGCAAAATGACCACTTTGGGCTAGCATTACTTCATATTACTTGTCAGGTTTTATGAAGTTAATAGGGGAAATAGTAGGACTTTGCCTCCCAAAGCCTCTCTGTTCCCATTCTCACCCCTAATCCCTTAAATGCCCTTTCTGGTGATGTTACATTCAGAAGGTTAGGAAACTGAATTTTAGTCTCCAGCTCTCAGAAGTTGCCTGTCTCTGTATTATGTTGTTTATACTTCATAATGGGAACATATAAACAGAGTTTGAGTAAATTCAATCCTTGTGGATTTTAGCAGATTAGGCTATTAGCTTCAGTGAGGGATAAATCTTTCAGAACTGCATCTCCTGACAATGCAGGCTGCTTAGTTTTTTCAATACGCTTCTCATATTTCATTTGTTCAGGTTATCAAAGAGAGCTTCTCTATAAAAGACCTGATGGCTCTTTCAGTGCCTTTGGAAACAGTGATCCCTCTGGGAGTACGTGGTGAGTATCTATATTGTTGCACCGTACCCAATATGTAGTTTTCATAATTTATTATTATTATAACTTATTACAAATTCACATCATAAAATGGGCTGTGTAGGCCTTTGAGCTCTATTTTCTCCAAAAGCCTTAAAAGCCTTGCTGGCTGGGGAATTCTGGGAGTTGAAGTCCACACAACTTAACATAGCCCAGGTTGAGAAACATTGATCTAAATCAATGGTTTAATAGACAGAATTAGTTTGGGCAAACATTTTTAATGGTATACTTTCATTATACTTTCATTCTAGGTTATCAGCTTTTGTATTAAGAAGTTTCATTCAAGCACGACCATACATTGATATTGATCCATATATCCCAGAGAGAACAGCTGCTTGGATCCTCAGTCATCAGAAATTCAGTGGAGAATTTGAGGAGCCTGGACGAGTTCTACAGACCGAGCTTCAAGGAGGCACTAGCAATTCTGTTTCACTGACAGCTTATATCTTGACTGCTCTATTAGAGTATCAGTTCAGTGAGGTAGTAATGATAGTGATCTTAATGTATTTGAAACAAATTACCGTAAAGCTGTTTACAATATAGGCTAGTGCTTTAAATCAGGATAATGCCAAAGAATGCATTTGAAGCTGCAGTATTCTCAGGCAACCAATCCTTTTTTCACAATCTGATTTCTTCCAGATGTGTTGGATTACACATCTGATTAGTTTTATGGGAATATGGGTGTATAAGAACATCTGCTCAATAGAGGAAGGATGGTCTATGTTGATTGCCAAAAGCTCACAGATTTAGTCAGGAGTTATTAACAGTTGTACTTCAAAAAGGCCAGGAATTGAATCTGGGACCTCTTATGCTAGCATGTTATGTCTTGCTCTTCTCAAATGAGGCTTTATCTTTGCAGAACAGTATTCTGCTTGATTAATTATGAGATTAATTAACAGTTGTGCAGAAACGGGGAGCTTTTTATTTGGGGGGGGGTACTTTATCTTTTACAAAGTGGAATAGGACAGGAAATTTTTTTGCAGCGTGAATTGACTTTTGTTTCCTAAAGAGTCACACTCCTAGTAGGTAAATATCTTTTCAAAAGATTTAGTAATGAAGGAACAGCTGGGCATTGATTGTTAAGCCTGCATGACATAATAGCACAGATTCATATTTACATTTCTGAAATAATTTCTCTTTTGTGTTGAATTTAACAACTTGGCTTGGTTTAAGATAAATATGGGTAGATGCCAGAAATAGGTAGAAGCCATAGTATTGCTATACACATTATAATAGGAACAAGGTTAGTTCAAAATCCTCCAGCATCATCTCATTCTAGGTCAATAGTTATGTGTCTCCTTAGTTATATGAACGATTGGAATATAAGAATGTTATTACTAAGGCAGTTTTTATTCTTTGGTGCAAATCAATTTCGATGGGATTATAATGCAAAGAAACATACAAACTGCATATGGCTTGCAGTTATCACCACCGCCATCAGTCATCCTGATGTTTTTATTAGATCCCAAATTAAGGCAGGCAGCAAAAATGGAATTTTGAAAATCACAATATATGGTCTGTTCATAACGATACTATATTTCCTTGCTAGCTGTCTTCTGCCTTTTAAGGTTTCCATGCAGGTAGTCCTTGACTTGCGTCCGTAATTGAGCCCGCAATTTTGGTTGTAAATTACAGTGGTCATAAAATGGGTCATCACATAACCGTGCCTGATTTTATGATTTTTTTGCAGTAGTCATTAAGTGAACATCGTGTCAATTAAGCAAACACATTTTTTTCGTAAACTGGAAGTAAGCACACGTGTTTGTGGGATGCTGCAATGGCCAAAAATGTGGGCCAGTTGCCTAGCACCCACTTGGTCATGGGGATAGGGTACAGATGGACGTTGGATTGTAAGTCCCTTTTTTGAGATTGGTCAAATCTTCAAACTGTCTATAGACAAAGCATATTTAGAGGGTTACAGTCTTGCTCAATTCCAGTTTGCTGCGATGTTTTGTAGCACATCCCACATTTTAGCATTATATGTTTTTATCTTAAATATAAAATTGCAATGTAACAGTTCGCCATAAATACTACTACTACGGTAGTTATTCTGGTTAATTGTAAACTATTTCTGAAGGTGCTACTTTTCTTTTTTCCAGAATGATGAACCTATACTAAAAGCACTGGGGTTTCTTGAATTTCAATTGAATAACATCGTATCGGATAATCATACACTGGCTCTTGTGACCTATGCATTATCACTTGCCAAAAGTACAGCAGCAAAGGGAGCTCTCGACAAACTGAACGAGAGATCAGAACGACAAGGTAGTGTAAAATAGTCTTTCTGCCTGGGTGAGTCATCTGACATTTCAGTTACACTTAGGGCAATATATGCCAATGGAATAAAAGAAAGGAAACATAAAATGGGTTGATGTGATCTAGACAGAGGTCTTCAAACTTGGCAACTTTAAGACTTGTGGACTTCAACTCCCAGAATTCTCCAGCCAGCTGGCTGGAGAATTCTGAGAGTTGAAGTCCACAAGTCTTAAAGTTGCCAAGTTTGAAGACCTCTGAGTTAAAAGTTATTTATGGTCATGTTTAAAATGCTTAGTGCTACAATACAATTACAGGATACCTTCTGGTACTGAATTCAATTCAGTTCCACAATATTAAAGACTCTATTTAAATTAAAAATGTGCAGGTAGCAATTAATAATTGCATGTGAACTATTACCTGATTTGTACTTTTTCTGCTGAAAATCATGTTCATTGCGCCTATAATCTGTACCTAGCTGTTCAGTTGGCCACTTATTAAAATTTAGTAAGACAGAAAGGAATAAACAATTGGATCTCATAACTTGGATTCTAAATGGCACCTTCCAACAGTAAGACTTTATAATTTGCATATTCTTTCCGATGTAGAATATTTATCACAAAATGCAGGTTTTACTAACTCATATTCTGAAAGAACAGCAGACCTCCAGGCTCACCTGCTTTGCCACATTCTTAAGTAAGATACTTAAGCAGGATTTCTGCAAGTGAGTCATGTTCTTATTAAGGTATTTGTTTCCCATCCTGATATGTGCACTTCTCATTGGGCTATTTTTGGCTGCCTTCCTTAAAGAATGTCCCTTTTTCTTTAGGGACTTCTATAAACCTGACTGTTTCTCCACAGCTGCTGATATCACTGTGGATATTTTTGGAGCAATCAACTCTTAGAGAACATATTTCCAATTAGCATATATATGTGGGATGTAATGAATGTCTAGTTAAACATCTAGTCATCACTGTGGCCAAAGTAGAGGAGAGCAGGGGTGGGTTCTAACTTACTTCATTGCCAGCTTGCTTCCTCCTGTGCCGCGTGGGGGAGCGCACGCTTGGCGCGCGCGCACATCCACAGTGGCAAAAAAATTCAAAAAATAAATTTTAAAAAGCCAAAAACAAGATGGTGACGCATGCACAGTGCCGGAAGTTTGGCTTCTGCGCATGCGCAAAAGAAAAACCCCGGGGGGGGGGGGGAATAAAAAAACCCAGAAAAAAAAATCAGAAAAAAATCCAAAAAAAAAGATAGCAGTGCCCACAGACATTCACCGACCGAACCGGTTCCATGACATCATCAGGTCCAAGGCGGGAGGTCCGAACCGGGAGGAACCCACCTCTGGAGGAGAGGGTTGTAATTCAGAAATGGATTTCTTCAGCCAGTTTCACTTCTAACTAGTGGAAGTCAAGCAACCGAAAGCTACAGTACAGACAAACCTTATCTGTAGTAGACCAAATTCTAGTTTATTAATTTGATAAATGTGAAATTGATTTTGGGGCACGGATGGGAATAGTTATTTTTAAATATGAGAAACTATAGGATTAAGAAGTACTTGATTTCACTCTGCTCAAAAAAAAAAAGCCTCAGAAGAATAAACTCTCTGACCTTACAAGTTGTATCCTTTTCTTATGAGGTGAAAGCTTCTTTCTTTCTTTTTTCTTCCCAGGAGAATTAAGGTTCTGGACATCACCGTCTTCTGGACTCTCCAGTTCCTGGCAGCCACGTTCTGCAGATATTGAAGTTGCAGGTTATGCTCTCTTGTCTCATTTTATTCAACAAAGACTGTCAGAGGGGATTCCTATTATGAAATGGCTAAGCAAGCAAAGAAATCACCTGGGAGGTTATTCTTCTACACAGGTTAGAAATTATCTTTAAAAAAAACCTAGTTATCAGGCATTTATGGAATTAATCATTAAATTTTTATATGGCCCCAGGGATATATTATTTTCATTTAAAATTTTGAACCAGGAATCTGTCAAACACTGTGAAATTTGATTGATGAGCTTTTCACTTAGGGCCTTCTTCATTGCCAGAAATTCATATCTATCCATGTTTCAAAAAACAATTAGAAAATATTTTGATTCTCTAAGGAAGCCAGCCAGAATCTTGTACTCTGTGTGCGTTCCAAAGATTCAGTTAATTTTCTACACAGGCCAACGGCATGGTTGCAATTGATTCATCAATCCTATTTTAAAATGTCAGAAAGTTGAATTTGGGCTTGGGAAGACCTAAGTTCATATCTTTGCACCAAGGCAATGTTATAGGTTATTATGCAATGTTATACACGTTGCTAAGATAAGCTTTTTGTAAATGTGCTTTATTAGACAAGCAAGAGAGGCCTGGTTCTGATATGATGATAAACGTCCACTGACAGCTCATGCATCGTGTTAAGCCAAACCAAATCAAATTATGATAAATTAAATCTGTCCTACTTCTGTAAGACAGTTACTGAATGAGCAAATGTGTACCTTGCAAGATAAAACTATACCGTAGTTGCTGTCATGAATGACTACCTGCTGACTTTACCTTTTCTAATAATAAATGAGCATTTGGACTGAATATGTGAAGGGTTTTTTTTTTTTAAATCTCAATGTAACCTATTGCTCCAGGATTTCCAGATGACTTCTCAACTAGGTACTAGCCCAGGGGTCGGCAACCTTAAACACTCAAAGAGCCACAAAGGTCCTAACCAGAAGCCCCCCATTCAATTCTGGAGCCGACTGGAAGTCCGGTTCTCCCACCATAGAGTCTCTTCCTAGCGCGGTGTCCTTTTTCCTCTAGCTGTCCTAACCAAAAGCCCTATCAATTGTGGAGCCGACAGGCGACAGGGAGCCGCAGCAGAGGGATGAAAGAGCCACATGCGGCTCCAGAGCTGCGGGTTGCTGACCCCTGTACTAGCCAGATCTGTACCTACTTAGCTTCTGAAATCAGCCAGGCTTCATTAGGTGCTCTTGCTAACCTGGTTGACCTACTTACTTCATCCACATTCATATTAACAAGGACTGTTCTTTCTTCTCTGGGTAGGACACCATAGTGGCTCTACAGGCCTTGAGTACCTTTGCGACACTTACAGCTGATTCTGCGACAGAAATAGATGTGACAGTGAATGGATCCATGCAAGAAAATCCAACGGTTTTCCGAATTGATCATGAAAACCGTTTTGTTCTCAAGACCAAAGAGGTACCGAAGTTGTTTTTTTAAAAATTCAATTTCAGGAAATTCATCTAATTTGGAATGCTTTTCTGACCATAATAAAATCTGCCATTTCTTTTAGTTTCCAGCTGCACAGCCTGTTAGAGTTACAATTTCTGCAAGTGGCCGTGGTTTTGCTATTTTTCAGGTAGGCACATATAGTCACTTTTGTCTCTTTTCTTTCTCTAAGGATTTTGGATTGAATTAGATACTCCATTTGGTAGGATCATATTTGAATTATCAAGGGTGGAGTCAATGCCTTTGCATGGCTTTGCATGACTTTGAGGCATTGTAATATTATATTAAGTACAAACTAGATTCAGAATCAAGTCACAGCTGTCCTTATTGACTTTATTACTTTAGATTGTTTTCTCCATATGTTATTCTTTTTGGGTTTTTTAAACTGCTTTGATTACTACCGTAATATATTAATATAGCAATTCTATGCTAATAGAATGCTATTAATTAATTCTAGTAATTATGTAATATTCCCAATGTACCTATCATACTGGAAAGTATGGTTTTGATTCTAATTACTGTGTGTGAATGTCTCACCGAAAGAGATTTTCCTTTCTCCTTCCCTGCTAAGCTCCTGGTGTTTTCCCAGAAGGCAATTGTAATAGCATTGGGATGCTGTTAAATGTCACTTTAAGATTATTAGAATAATAATCTTAATATGTACAGGATGGATCTGCTAAATCAGCACCAAGACTTCTTGATGTGAACAGTTTTATTCTGAACTGTAGTATAGCTTGCAGCATAACAGTGAACTCTGATGGCAGCAGAGGTGGGTTCCTGCCTCTGATTGCCGGTGCGGTTAATCGCTGAGTTCGGCGCAGAGCCGAAGACGCTGCTCCCGTTCGCGGAGCGGGAGCTTTCCCCGGGCGCTTTCCCCGGGCGCTTTCCCCGCCCGCATGGATGCCGCCAATTGCGTTCTTTTGCCCTCTGCGCATGCCCAAAGCGTTCCGCATGCGCAGAGGGCAAAAGAACGCAATTGGCATCCATGCGGGCGGGGAAAGCGCCCGGGGAAAGCTCCCGCTCCGCGAACGGGAGCAGGGTCTTCGGCTCTGCGCCGAACTCAGCGATTAACCGCACCGGCAATCAGAGGCAGGAACCCACCTCTGGATGGCAGATATGTTGTTAACTTCATTTTGGATCTACGGTGGCTTTCAGGAAATTCTGAACATCACTACTATCAGTATTGAAGTGCTGTCCTTTATAAAAACGCGACTCAGTCCACAATTCAATATAATAATCATGGGCTCCTTGTAATCAGTGTGGAATGTGGTAGCTGTAATTTTCATGCAACTCCTTATTTGCAGCAGTGTCTTCCTCCCCTTCTTCAGCCTTCCACTGTGTTTAAAAATAGTCATTTGATTTTTTCCAGAGAAGGTCTCCTGCTTCCCTTCTGTCTTCTCTGCCACAAAAATTGTTGCTTAGATTTTTTCAGTGTTCATTATATATCTTTCTTTTTTAATCCTGGCAAAATGCATACACGTCATTCTATTGTTGGCCAGTAGCATATTGCTCTTTTGTCCAATTCTCACACACTACCCGACATAGCAAATCAAATGCTGTCTGGTAGCCCAGGGGAAGATGAGAAGGAGAATGAAAACAAGTTACCAAAGTATCTTGGCATGTGAGACCTGTCTCCATATTTGGACTCCTGTCAAATGAAATGGTGTTCTCTGTGGATCAAAGGGATACTAGGGACACAGAATCCAGTTAGCATAGAAATCCCAGGCCTGTTTTACATCTTTTTATCTTTAATCCTTGTAAAACGATAGGATTACATGAGCCAAATTCCATGTTGATTAGAGTCCAGTACAAATAAACAGTAGAATACGTGACATTAGCAATGCAAGACCACAAACAGAATTTGAAGAATAGGTTATATATAAAATTTCAGAGAGGGCTGGACTTGTTATAAAATGCCATTATTTGGGTATATGCATTTACAGAAATCATATTTATTTTTTTATTAAAAAAATATACATTTGAAAATAACTTCAGGTCCATTAATGAAGGCCAACATTTGAAAATAACACAGCAGGCAATAAATTGCTCATCCATCATATCTGAAAGTGGTGGACTCAGCTGGAATTGTTTTTAACAGGAGTCAAATTGCTACAAGTTGTCTACACATGCAAAAATATTACTAGCTTATTTTAAAACAACAATCAAAATGGATGTGCAGTCAAGTTATCAACAAGTTAAAACCCTTTTAAGAAAAATCTCAATAAATATTAGATGCCAAATGCACAGACCCAAACATATATCGATTTGAAAATTAACACCTATCCTGTTTTTGTAATTAACACATGGAACAAGTGGGTCTTTTACTTAATCAACTGTCCATAGGCATATGATATTACCAGTATATCTATCTATTTTTAAGCAGCATTGAAAAGACAGCTTGTAGGATTTGATGACAATATCAGAGATGCCAATGTGTGGTTAAAGAAGGGAAAATTCTTGTTTGATTCCAATATGAAACCACATAGAAGTGTCGTTCTCAAGTTGAGAGCCAGGAACCACCAATATGCTGATAATAGTTAGCTTTCCTTTCCTTTCTTACAGACTTAAGGTCTGAAGTTTCTAGGGCATCTGAATGACTCCAGATGACCCTGGACTTAGACGTGAAGGAATAAAATAAGACATTGCAATTTATAACGCTGGGAGTTGGACATCGGGATTTGGGAAATACAGGTAGTCCTCGACTTACGACCACAATTGAACTCAAAATTTCTGTTGCGAAATGAGACAGTTGTTAAGTGAATTTGGCCCCATTTTATAACCTTTCTTGCTACAGTTGTTAAATGAATCACTGCAGTTGTTAAGTTAGTAACACGGTTGTTAAGTGAATCTGGCTTCCCCATTGACTTTGCTGGTCAGAAGGTCGGAAAAGGTGATCTCATGATCCCAGGACACTTCAACCGGTTGCCAAGGGTCTGAATTTTGAACATGTAACCATGGGGATGCTGCAGTGGTCGCAAGTCATAAGTCACTTCTTTCATTGCTGTTGTAACCTTGAACGGTCACTAAATGAACTGTTGTAAGTCAAGGACTACCTGTAATACTTGTTTTAGAAGAAGACTCCCTTAAGGATCTGTTTTGTAGTCTGGTGGGTCTTCTGGATCCAGCATTAACATTGGACAGCCACAGCAGCTTCAACTGATAAACTAAGAATCCTAAAATCCACGCAGTGATAACTTCAAGGCTGATATATTGCCAATGCATTTTTTTTAAAGCAGCAGCTCTTGAGAATGAAAATGGCAGAAAAATGACATTATAAGTAGTGGGTGGTGACTCCTGGAGGTCCCATGTTACCCCTGGCTGAAACAATTTCACTGGTTTCCAGTAGCTTTCCAGACCCAGTTCAGAGTGGTCATAATGAAATTTAAAGTCTTATCGGTTGAGGAAATCTTCTGTTGAGAGGTCAGCCCTGACTGCATTCAGTCTACTGGTTTTTGAGGCGCTAAATGTTTTTGAGGCAGATTTAATATTTTTACTTGTTACAGGTAGTCCTTGGCATACGACCACAATTGATCCCAAAATTTCAGTTGCTAAGTGAGTCAGTTGTTAAGTTTTTATGACCTTTCTTGCCACAGCTGTTGAGAGAATCACTTCAGTTGTTAAATTAGTAACGGTTGTTAAGTGAACCTGGCTTCCCCATTGACTTTGGTTGTCAGAAGATTGCAAAAGCGGGTCACATGACCCCGGGACACTGCAACTGTCATAAATATGAACCAGTTGCTAAGCATCTGAATTTTTGTCACATAGCCTTGGGGATGCTGCAACAGTTGTAAGTGTGAAAACCGATCATAAGTCACTTTTTTCAGTGCCATTGTCACTTTGAATGATCACTAAATGAATGGTTGTTAAGTCGAGGACTTCCTGTATATCTTTTGATAACCTCCGTAAAGAGAAAGGACAGCATATACATAGTTTAACTAAATAAATGAATGGGGAAACAATAGATTCCCTTTCATTCTGGAGCTGTGAGGACAATGGGCCGTTGTAGAAACTTTTCAAGCAAAGGGCAGTGAGTATTATCCAAGTAATTATTTTTTTCTGCTTTAGCTCAATAAGTAGATAAGCCAAGTGAAACAGAACTTCTAATCCTTATCCGAAGTGCCATTTCTGCATACTCACAGCTCATAATCCATGGCACCTGGAGTGGAAAATGGTTTGTCCCCACATTTAGATGCAGTAATCTAAATTCTACCATAACTCTTATTAAGAGACTACTCGGCCAGCGTTTTTTCATTTATGACACCATAGTTGTTCTGTACAAAAAACCTGAAGGTAACTCTTCCTAAAGCATCCTAAGACATAACATCTAGGCTGGAGAGCATTAAACTGTGCCATTCTTGTTCTTTTAAATGCTCCATCCTTTAAGAATGATTGCAGTTTGTTATCAGGATTGAATTACTCTAAGAAAAGTAGACAGATAAATTAATAATATGACATGACTGATTTATAGTCAAATCAAGCAACTTACCCTTTCTAGTAAAGTACTCTAACATTAGAATTGATACTAATATGCCAAGTGTATGTTAATAGATTAATATGTCAAAATATATAATAAAAAACTTTAAGCAAATGATACGTGAAATTCCTATTTTAAAAAATCTGTACTAAGACAAAATGCATAATGGCTGGTAATAACAGCAATTAACATTGCATGACTTATATCTGCTATGAATTACATGTGAGCAGTCTATAAAGAATGATCACATTTGAAATTTCTGAGTAGATGAATTGAAGCCATGATATATTTTACCACCATTACATCATGTGCAAAGAGGAACCTGCCTCTTCATTTAGAATTAGCAATGACAATGCTACCAGTTGTAATTCAAGTCAAAAGCAACCCTTCAGCCATGTCTAGCTATTCATTATAAGCACCATAGACTTCCTGATTTATGCCTATACAGGATTGGGCAAAAAAAAAAAAAAAAAACGGGAGAGGAAGAGAAGCTTTTTAAACATCTGGGAAGAATGAATCATGTCATCTTAGAACTCCATTTCACTTTTTGAATCTCTTCTGGATAATGTATTATATTACATAGCAAAGTCTAATGACCATCCACTTCCAAGGGAGATGCCAGTTCTTGGTACATTTTTCCATAGAACTGATTTTTCAAAGAATCTTATATATTTTTCCTGTAAAATTTTCATTATTTTGCATCTGTTTGATCCGTAAATAATTGCATTCAGTTTATTGAATGTATTCAAAATTCAAAAATTCAAATGGATGCTCAAATTTAATTTAATTTAATTTAATTTAATTTAATTTAATTTAATTTAATTTAAAGTTCTTATAGGCCGCCCAATCCCATAGGACTCAGGGCGGCGTACAGCAAGGATAAGAACAATACAATATAATAAAAAACAATTTAAAAAACCATTACAGAGGTTAAAACAAAACCATTCATCCATGGGGAAAATCGATCTTCACCCCGCCTGCCGAAAGAGCCATGTCTTTATGGCTTTGCGGAAGGCCAGTAGGGTGGGGATATTCCGGATCTCAGTGGTCTGAATCTTTAACAATAAGAGAATATTTGTAGCTCAGGGTTGAAATGAGGAGTCCTTGGTATTCTCTGAGCTTGGTTATTTTCTTGCAGATATTTCACTACCCAAACTAGGTAACATCTAGCACTCCTCATCTTTATCTTGGATGAAACAGAATTATGCTTTCTATGTGTCTACTGTTGATAAACATACAGACTGCTCTCCAAGATGTAAGAAAAACAACAATCTATTCAACTTTAAAAAAATAAAAATGGTCCTGTGTCTGGTTTGAGTCTTTCTGACTGCATCCATGTAATTTTTTTTGTCAGCAAGGAGATTTCCAATTGTCTTCTACAGAGATATTTTTCAGCTTTCAATCTAGTGAGGAGCCCTGATTTTTCAATTCTATACATGCCAATAAAGTGAAAAAATGTGGCCCAATGTGACACTAGCATGCTCTGTGTGCGTATGTGTGTGTGTGTTTCATTCCTGAAGCAAGCAAATACATTCATATTCGTTTTTATTTTGACATTTGGGTTTTGATCACTTTTATCAAGTCTAAACAAGATATACCTGAAGCCTCTTAATAGAAAAAGCCCAGGCCAGGATTGTGTGAATCTTCCCAGCCATCCCCACACCTACTGAAGTTCATTTGTTTTAAAATGCAAGCTCATTAGCATTCTGTTTTCTTTCTCAAAGCTTAATTCAGCAGCCAAAGAAAATGCTGCCAAAAATTTCTTCCTGAAAATAACCCTTTAACCATAAACCTTCATCCAGACATCTGTTTAAGATCCAACCATTAAGGATAAACATGAGAGAGCAAAGATTCCTGGACTGACAGGCAGTTTTCCAAAGTTTTGATATTTTTTTAGCTGGAATATTGTGAAGGTTGCTGCTAAAAGGATTTCAATAATGCTTTCACAGGGAAGCTCCTTGTTTTCAACAATTGTTGAAGCAAAGTAGTTCCAGAAGTGTAAAGTCTTGCAGTTTCATAAATGTGAAGGACACCATCTTCCTGCCATTTATCTTGGAAAAACATTGGAGATTCTTTCCAATCAAGAACTGGCAAAACTAAGGCCAAGTTAACGCATTATGGTAAGCCAAGGTTAATTTTAACCTTTGTTTAAGCCACAGTGACTACATTTACATATATGGCTTGGCCATAACCATAGTATATCAACTAGAATAACTAGGTTTACATACCACACTAAACCAAAATCAACATATATTGTGGTTTAATGTGTATGTTAAACACATTACATGTGTTAAATATTCTAATTCAAGCATCTTTCATGAAGACTAAACTACCTGCTATTCACTTAGGTAAAATTCTCTATATGCAGTGTCTCTATATGCAATAAACAAGAATTGTAGGTAGATGAGAAAGATGAATTTTAAAATGGCATGCATTTTTTGAAAATGAACCTGGACATGACATGCTGAGGAGAATACTCACTTTCTGATTTACTTAACGTTTGCTCAAGCTTCCAAGTTTGCAATGTTTTACCTGACCATGAAGGAATTTTACTACAGAAATCAAAATGTATAATTTTATAACATGCAAAGTATATCTGCACAGGCATAAATTTAGCATTTGCGGTCAAATTGCATGTTTGAGTGACACACTAAATGAACAGTAGAAGACAAACTCTACATAGTACAAAACTAAACTGTCTGCAAATGTGAATGCATAATTACTACTTATGCAGAACTTTTTTATATAAATTAATGTCATTGTTTCTTGCAACTACATAGACAGGCCTATGCAGTTTTCTTGACAAGATTTTTTGGAGTGGTTTGCCTTTAATCAGTAAATCAAACTGTTCTCATGTAGCTGTCAACATATTCAGAATAAGAAAATAATGACTATGGCAGGTGCAGAACTTTATAACAAGTACAATAGAATGTAGATTGTGTAGAATTGTATTCAATTGTAAAGAATGTGAAGGATGTTTTTTTTATGTATAATGTACACTGAAGATGGCATTTACTTTCGTTGTGCGAGGTGCAATGACAATAAAGTGAAATTAAAAAAAATACTTTGGCAGAAATAATAATTTCCAGATAATTCTTACAAACTAAGAATCTTGCTGTTCATGGTTTTGGATCCCCCCCCCCCACTTTCCCTTGCAGATAGCTGTTATAACAGCTATTTGCCTCTCCCCAAGAGTGCTTAATCACAACATAAAACCAATACAAAAACTGATGCAAAATGTTACCACACTGTTATTGTTTAACTAAATGTTTAACTAAATGACTATGCCATTTAGAAAAATGTAGTTGACTTTATCTTTCTAGTTTTAGAGCAGAAATCAATTTTTTTAAAAAGGAAAAGAAAAAAAATGTAGTATAACAAAACGACATAATCGGTTTAGTTGAGTCATTGACCCAGATATGGGAGACTTACACAATCTTATTCACAATCCATCATAGAAGCAGTGGTTGCATAGCCTAGAGAAATCAGTAATTCCATAACAGAAGTGAATATTTAAGGAAAGATGTGTGTTTTGACACAGGAATAGGCAAATGTGTATGAATTGTGTCAGAGGTTCCAGATGTCTTGAATGATGTTTTGCAATTTCCAGAAATTACATATTGACAGCTATGAGTATAAGCCAGGATGTCAGTCATTATGAGTGTACCAGCTAATGAATATATGGCAATATGTTGCATGCATAACTACCACCACTCTCGTCTAAATTGTCATATCAAACTACCTTTTAAAATGTGTTGGTAAAATTATTTCTGCCTATGACAGCATATCTTGCTTTGCCCTGTTTGCAGCAGGCCAAAGCCTGGGTAAGAAAACTGAGTTGATGTTGCAACCAGCTGAAAGCATGTTTGATCATTCCTTTGTAGGCTTTTCTTTCTTCGTGGATTTATCTTTGTTTAGGACCAAGAAGGAATGAAAAATTGAACATAAAATTCCTTCCAGTAAAACAGTTGTTTAAGAGGCTATCCTGTATGTTGATCCAGGTGTTTCTGAATTGCCAGTAAATTCTTACCATTTTGCTTTTCTTGGCAAACACTGAAACAATAGCATTTTGGGTGATGACAACATTTTGATTTATTTCCAAGTTGATTTGACCAAGTTCACAGCAGGTCCAATAAGAAGAAAGCATGTTTGATTTGTTATTTTGAGGTGCTTTTGATAGATTTCTTTTGAGAATTTGAAAATGAAAGTTTTATTTCAGAAAAAGGTGCAAAATGTCCCATATTTATTTTTGGATTGTATGTTACAATATTGCATATATGAATTTAATCTGATAAACTATGAAATAGCTATTATTCTTTTCTTCAAATCACTGCTATCTTTACTGAATAACATCATTTTTTTTATTTTTGCTTCTCTATAGTTCAATGTTGTATACAATGTGAAAAATTCACATACCAGCAGAAGGCGTAGATCTGCACAAAATCAAGAAGCCTTTGACTTAGATGTCAATGTAAAGGATGACAAAGAAGACATAAATAGCTTAACTTTAAATGTGTGTACCAGGTAAGTAAATATATTATTCTATCCATTCTCTTTTATTTACAATTTTTAAAAATGACTTTTGAGCTGAATCTCTTTAACAAATATATTTTTATAAGATTTCAGAGAAATCAAAGTTTGGGTATACCACTCCATCGTATTTTGCCAGGTTTTCTAAATGAATGAAAAAATGTATGTATGAATAGATGAATGAATGAATCAAACAAAAACTCCTAACAAAGTTAAAGCTTAGTTAAATCTAAAGAGAGCTCAGTTCACAAGTTCTTCCCTTTGTTTGTGTTTTGTCTTGCCCTGACATATTTTTACTATTTTTAAACAACTGTTTTTGTTTTTAATGCCTTTGCTAGCTGTACACAATTATATGATTAAGATAGGCAGCCATATAAACTTGCAGCATAAAGAATAAATAAATATATTTATCTCACAGTAAAACCTTGGCATTCCCCTGAACACAGTGTAGGCCAGTTATTTCGTTGGCTTTCCTTTTTCATATTGGTTTGATATAAAATGATTATAACTACTTAAGCATTACCCAAGGATAACTGGTTTTCTTCTACAATTATAACAATTTAATAATTAAAATCATTTTTGGTTATTTGCTTTCAATGGGGCTGGTGATTCACCCACAGGTGGTTTTATTTTTTTTAGTCTCAGGAACCAACTTCAAACAACAGTACTTCCTATCATGTATTGTTAAACTTTGGAAGTCACTGTCACATGACATAATGTTGGCTGCTCATTTGGGTTGCCTTAAAGCAGTGGTTCCCAACCTGGGGGTCGAGACCCCTTTGGGGGTCGAATGACCATTTCCCAGGGGTCGCCCTGGCATCCTCAGCTCCCCCCCCCACTGCCACAAGCCTGGCCATATCGACTCAACTCGCCTGAGCCCTGGTGGCCGAGCTTTGGCAGCATCAGCTAAGGGGCCAGCTTTGCTTTGAATTCTGGGAGTTGAAATCCAGGCACCTTAAAAGTTGCTGAGATTGAGAAACATTGCTGTACACTTGTTGGTTATCAAGTCTAAATACAGAAGTAGACTTGTTGTGGAAGATGATATTCCTTGTGCTCTTGCAAAGACTGGCCCAAGAATTTCTGATTTGGCATAATTACATTTTGTTTTTGTGATTAATCGCTATGCTTTAATTATGTTCAATTTGTAACAATGAAAATACATCCTGCATATTAGATATCTACATTACGATTCATAACAGTAGCAAAATTACAGTTATGAAGTAGCAACGAAAATAATTTTATGGTTGGGGGTCACCACAACATGAGGAACTATATTAAGGGGTCGCGGCATTAGAAAGGTTGGGAACCACTGCCTTAAAGGGAACTAAAATTAAGGGAAGATAAAGGTATCAGGAGCTATTAATCCCCTTAGCTATATATTATCAAAAGAAGTATATCGCTCATTGTCAGTCATGGGGTGGGGGGGAGAAGAAAGATGCTGCTGTTTACTTATCATTGGATCTTCTCAAAGGCATGTGGTTGGAAAAAGATGCTGGCCTAGAATGATCTTTGCTCTAATGTTGCATGATTGTTCTGTCTTAGAGTGTACTAAATTCCTGTCCAAATATGATCTGTGTTTAGTGAATCATTCTTCCAGGCTCAAGAGCCTTGCTTAGACAAGTGAGTTGTTTTGTAAATTTCCCCAAATGGGTAGTCCTCATTTTAACCATTCATTTAGCAACTGTTTGAAGTTACAACAGCACTGTATTTACGATGGTTGCAGCATCCCAGGATCATGTGATTGCCATTTGCAATGTTCCCAAGTTGGCTTCTGATAAGCAATGGGGGAAGCCGGAATCATTCAAGGACCACGTGATTCACATAACAATGGCAGTGATTCACTTAAAAACTGTGGCAAAAAGTTGGTAAAACCAGTTATTTAAAAAAACAAGTTGCTTAGTAACTGAAAAACTGGTCTCAATTGTGTTCCTAAGTCAAGGACTACCTGATAACAAGAAATATTGTTTTACTCAGTTCCCCAGCATTCAGAGCACAAACCTAAGAGGTGCTCTGTTGAAAAATTATAGCAAAAATGTTCTGTTGCTAAATGGGTGTGTCATTAAATAACTTTTGTCATTGCTTTCACTTTGCTTGTCCTATCAGTAGTTCCTGTCATAATGTTACACTTGGAAATCAAAGTTTGTTCTTGATTTAGATATCTGGCTCCTTTAAAATGGGCGGGGGAGAGGTATTCATTTTTAAATTTAATTGTCTGCCCATATTACCACAGGATAACTCTGGGCGGCTTACAATATTATATACAGAAACACTATAAACAAAATTGTGGTTACATCTAATCATTTGTGCTCTTCTTTAGTTTTATTTTCCTCCAGTACAAATGGAGGGGCTTTTTCAAGGTCTGTACTTTAATTCTATACTAAGAATTAATAACATTGCATGCTTTTATGTACATATGTGCATGCACAGTTATTTCTACGTATGTAAATTGTTCTTTTTTGTGTGTGTTAGATATCTGGGTACTGGCTCATCTTCAAGGACTGGCATGGCTCTCATGGAGATTGGATTGCTGAGTGGCTTCTCTCTGTCGCCCAGTTTTGTGTCATTAGTTGACCCAGTTAAAAAGGTGGAAAAAGAGGAAGGCAAAATCCATTTATATCTGGACTCTGTAAGTCAAAATAAAGACATACTAGTCAGAATGATGCTAAAGCTTTGATTCAAAAACTAAAATTATGAAAAGTTTTTTTAAATTTATCATTTAAAATAAACATTACGTTTGGGCAACACTGTAGACAAAATTTAGGGGTAACTTAATTGAAATCCTCCAGTTCATTCAGGAGAGGCCAGATTTTATGATGTATATTTGCGTAAGATTGACCAAGCCTTGTAAGAATATGTAGAGACAGATGTTTAAGAGTCAAAAGACCAAATTAAAATTATCAAGTGATAGGCTCTGCTAGGAAGCCTGTATTTGTAAACTTTTTATCTTCATAGTTAAAAAAAGAGAAACAGGAATGAAGCCACCTTGTTCTCCCTGGTTTTTCTGTTTGACAGGTTTGATAGTGCAAGCATCTCTGTGTTTACTCAGGATAAAGAAGAAAGTATAAAATAGGTGTATAAAGGTGGATTCATATGGTACAGGTAGTCTTTGCTTACTGATCACTTGTTCAGTGACCATTTGAAGCTATGACGGTGCTAAAAAGCAAGACAACCAGTTCACAAACTTGCATGTTTTGTATTTCTGGAAACAAATAGTAAAAAAATCATATAGATACAAACAGTCACACAATCATGATTTGGGTGCTTGGCAACCAGTGCTCATTTATGCAGTCTCATGTGATTGCCATTTGCAACCTTCACAGCCTGTTTCCAACAAAAGCAAAGTCAATGGGGAAGCCTGCAGAAAGTTGCAAGTCATGCTCACGTGATATTCTTCTTAAAGACATTGCTGCTTAGCAACAGAGTTGTTGGTCACAGCTGTAACCAATAAGTATAATGTAACTGGTTTAGTCCTCATTCAGCAACCACAGTTGGGACTGGCAACTCAGTAACTAAGTGGAAAATCATGTGACTATGAGGGTGCTTATGAATTACACACACACACACTGTGAAGGTCATAAAGGTCACTAAGTTACTTTTTCATTACCATTATAACTTCAAATAGTTGCTGTCCAAGGCAGTTGATCTACCCATATTTACTTTCAAAACAAGTAGGGAAATAAGAATACATTTTGGTAAGCATGATTCTGTGTAACAGATATGGACTGTTGCGTTCATGTGTGTAAATCAGCTCCTGTTTGTGATTCTATACTTATGTGCAATATGTCTACTTTTACTGGCAAACTATAGATAAGATTGTCAGAAAGGACAGCTATTTATAAATATATAGCTGTATCTACTGTTCTAGGTAATGCAGTTAAAGATAGATGCATAAGTAGTTTCTTTTTTTACAATATTAAACATCTAGTTTTTCATAAGCATTCATTATGGAAGCATATAAACCTTTCTGAAAGTTATCTTTTTTTTTTTTAGTTAAACGAAACACAGGTTTGTGTGGACATTCCAGCTGTGAGAGACTTCAAAGTGGCAAATACCCAGGATGCTTCAGTGACTGTGATGGATTATTATGAACCCAGTATGTGTCAATCACTTTTATGCATTCAGTGCTCAAGTATGCAGTTTAGGTGGTAAAAGGAAGAATGAACTGTTGTATGTTAAGGAAGGACCAGATTCAATTAGTAAAGACTCTACAATGAGAAATAAGCATGACTAGAAACCACAGGAACTTAAATAATGTTAATTCTCTTAAACCTTGAAGAAGTGGGAGGTGATGAGAGGGCATAAAGTCCATTAAATGGAAGTTGTCTGAAAGACTGATAATTTTAGGATATAATTCTTCTTCAATCAAGAATGATTTTGTTACTTAAAGCATTCCTTGTTTCAACAAATTTAGCAATAGTTCGGATTCATGGATATATAGTAAAAAAGGACTTTTAATCATCTGCTCCAGATAGAAGATTGAAATCAGGGCATCATATCTAACAGCAATAGCACTTAGACTTATATGCCACCCCATAGTGCTTTATAGCCCACTCTGGGCAGTTTACAATATCAGAATGCTGCTCCCAACAATCTGGCAGAGTACAGTGGTGAAGTTATAGGACAGTTTTGCTTCTGATATTGTTTCACAGCAGCATATAAATACTATCAAATAATAATTTGTTTGAAATGTTGGGCCTTAACATTCTTTCTTTGCTTTTCAATTGTTCATAATAGGGAGAAGAGCAGTGAAAAGCTACAACTCCAGGGTGATGCAGAGTTTGTCATCTTGTACTTTCTGTGAAGACGATGAATGTAATTTTTGTAAAACGGATGGCTCTTTATCCGTTTCTCTCTCTTTGGAATTGTTAGTACTGCTAGTGCTGTCAACTTGCTATGTTGTTGTCTGATTTAATAACTGGGTGACTGACGCTTATTGCACTGATGAGATTACCATTGATTGTATTTTCCTGCATAAGGAGTGTCTGGACCCTGTGAAAATTGGCTTATGAGTCTAAACTCTGTGCAAGAATTTGCATCTCAAATTAAGTAAGGGTAAAATTGCTCGGAATGGAAAACTTTTCACATTTGTACCATTTTTATTTTCATTGGCATCTTCTATACTGGTGTTTCTCACCCTTGGAAATTTTAACATGTGTGGGCTTCAAATTCCAGAATTCCCCAGACAGCAAATCCACACAGTATAAAATTGCCAAGATTGAGAAACACTGATCTTTATCTATTAAATGCTTAGATAGGGACTTGCTGCAAAATCTTATATACTGCATATGTTTGCCAAGTATGAAGGGCTCTTACTTTTAATAAGTGTATATAAGATGGCAACCTAAACTATTTTCTCCAGTGAAGTAGGGGAGGATCCAGACTCTAACCTTTGCTCTGAATTAGAAAATGTTAAATTAAAATTAAATTGCTTTGTCTAAAACTTTAATTATTTTTTTAATGTAAAGCATGTTTGAATGAGACCAAATTGATATTCAGGAAAAAACTGAAATGGAGTATATATTTTGTATTAGTTTCTTATTTTTATAGTAAATTTGAGAATTTTTTAAAGGAATATTTTTAGTTTTAGTACTTATACAATATATTATTTAGGATTTACATCCCTAATTTATGGGATTTAGTTTATGGTACATTTCAGGCTAACGTTTAATTTATAAGTGTTAGTGACTGTACTGGCACAGGACTGAGCCTCTCCTTCAAAGCAGTTTAATAAGTACCGTACTTTGGGCCAGATTAACATTCATTGCAATAATTACTGATTTCCTCAGTTATGTTCTAAAAATCTAAATTACTCTTATATGCATTGATTGTACAATGTGCACATAAGGAGACATACTAAATTACAGCTTTAAAAAAAACCAATTTCAAGCAACTGGCCATAATTGATATTTGAATAGTCACATTATGAAAAATGCTTAAACTGGGCTAAAAACAAAATATGCCTCAAAATATGTGTTGGAGTGCATGATTTTTGTATGTGTGTTAAAGGTAAATATAAGAAAGCAACAGATTTTGATTATGATAAAGGCTTCTTTTTAATTAGAAATTTTGTATTTTCTTTTACAGCATGACATTTATTGCTTGCCCTAATTGTTGCTAGAGAGTAAGATAAAGCAGTTTAGTGGCTTGCTTCAAACTGAGCCCATCTTGTCCTACCAATCCTATGGACAAAAAAACAGAAGCTGTTATTAAACTAGAAGACTCGCCCAATAGGAACTCTCTCTCTGGGGAATTTTAATGTGGAACAAACTTAATGATAAGTTACTCAGAGATAGAACACCTTGCAAGAACAAGAAAGACTAGCAGTATACAGTAGGTAGTCCTCAACTTAAAATCATTTGTTTAGTGACTATTACAACCGCACTGAAAAAAGTGAATGACTTATGACCGTTACAACATCCCTGTAGTCAAATGATCAAAATTTGGATACTTGGCAACTGGCATAGCAATAGCAATAGCACTTAGACTTATATACCGCTTCATAGTGCTTTACAGCCCTCTCTAAGGGGTTTACAGAGTTCAGCATATTGCCCCCAACAATCTGGGTCCTCATTTTACTGACCTCAGAAGGATGGAAGGCTGAGTCAACCTTGAGCCGGTGAGATTTGAACAGCTGAACTGCAGTTAGCAGTCAGCTGAAGTAGCCTGCAGTGCTGTACTCTAACCACTGCGCCACCTTGGTTCTTGGCATGTATTTATGATGATTGCAAGTGACCTGTCATATTATCTCCTTTTATAACCTTTTGACAAACAAAGTCAATGTGGAAGCCTGATTCGCTTAACATGTTACTTAAGCAAGAAAGGTTGTAAAATGGGGCAAAAGTCACTTAACAACTGTCTTGCTTAGCAATAGAAATTTTGGGCTCAATTATGTTTGTAAGTCGAAAACTATCTCTATAGGAACAAACAAAATATTGACATTGAGATGGCTGGAATTAAGTCTGTCAGTCTAAATAGAACACAAAGAGCTCAATCTGAAGTAAAGACAGCAGTGTTTTTGTTGATCGAAATCTGCTTCCATCTTCCTTAAAACTAAGGTTCAATAAATGAATGAAAAGAAAACTTGAACCAGTAGTGTTCAATGCCAGTATTTCTAGGCTGCCAGTGATGCAGAACTATCAAATATCAACTATATATTGCAACAGTCAAATTCACTTAGGAAGTGAAGCACTGGATTAAAATAATGATGTGGTCAGGCACAGGTTTAAATATTTAGAAAGGAAACTATGAACAAATGTAGACAAATATGTGGTGAATATTAAGATTCATATAAGAGAACTTTAAGCAACTTCAGCTGCATTACGTCTTAAGTGCATAAAATCAATTCTCAAGGGGTTTGGCATATCTGCCTATTTTATTTGGCACTGTATGCTTTAATTTGAATATTATATTGAATAGGCCCGAGGAAAAAGTGCATGGAATAAAGATTATATGTACACACTTGGAAATACAAATTTTTCAATTCATATATGTACACATCTGCCTAACATTGAATAAAGAAATGTGCATTGTGGCTGCAAGAAAATACATGTTTTAAGATTTCAGGATTTTGTACATGTATATGAGAATGAGGTCTTTAATTATGTTCTAAATACCCTATTAAAATATATATTTGTGCTGAAAATTTAAAATATGCATTCTTACCAGATCAAGGAAAAAACCCCACTTCATATATTTTAATAAATATATCTATAGAACTGGTCCCGTATTGAAATAAACACAATGTGTTTTTTTAGTCAGCCCTGTATATGTTCTTCAAAAGAAAGCACTTTATGACTGTGTTGTTTAGTAACAAAAATTCCATTGTTAAGTAAGCCCTGCTTGTAGGTGGGATTATCAAATTACTAGTGTTAAGTGGGGGGACTACCTGTACAGCTACTGCAGCTACTGTATAGGGGGAATCTACAGAATACAGAAGGCTGGATCTTAGATCCTTGGCTATTTAGGAGAAATTTAAAAAATGACTTCATTATATGCTGGGAGGACAGAAAGATGGAGTCCTGGTTGTAGGAGAATCAGAAACTGAGGAGACGGAATGAAGGACAGAACACATGAGTACGTTGTTCACTATGCACAGAGTTATCTTAGATGCTGATAACAGTAATTTAAAAATGCACTACCACATTATGTGCACTAGCCTTTTTCTATCACTAGATGATCACCAATATTTTTCTATCACTAGATGATCACCAGACATGAAAGGCTTTCTCTCTGAATTATTTAACTTCCCAGATGAAAAAGAAGAATGTTATGTGAGATTATTTTGCGTTACCAAATAATTACAACAGAATAGCCTACTATACTATTCACCCACATTACCATATGGTTTTAGTCCCTCTGTAGAATACTTGATGGTTATATGTCAATTAGCCACATAAAAGCAAAACAAAATCCCCAGGCAAGGAAAATGCCACAGTCTTCTAAAAGTATCCTCCCCACAGCCGTTGGAGGATATTTAGCAATTCAGTAATATTTTCATGCAAATTGCAAACACATGTCAAACTGATAATAGTTTGCAAACACATGTCAAACTTCCCACTGGAAGATTATGTTGTCCCCTAATGAAACAAAGACCCAAGTTCTTCCCCACTTACAGAGCGGCGGGAAAAGCCAAAAGGTCAGATCAGATTAACAGAGTTGCAAGGGACCTTGCAGGTCATCTAGTCCAACCCTCTGCCCAAGCAGGAGACCCTTACATCTGCCTCTACCTAGCATCGAACTCACAACCTCCTGATTGTGAGGCAAGAGCTCCACCTCTAGGCATATTCAGTCAAGTAATTCAGGTCTATGCTGCTCTATTGGATCATCCCCAAAAATAATAAAAAAAATTGCTCTGCCTCTTGACAGAAACCCCATTATTTGGCACAACTTGCCACTTTAAAAATTAATGATAAGACCCACACCATGCTCAAATGCTAGCATTTTATATTGAAAGAGTTCCGAAGAACATTTGAAAAGACGGTGTTGAAGGTCTATTTTAGCTTCTGTGTTGTTGCAGAGTACAGAAGGGAAGCATGCCCAGGTGATGGCTATGGGTTGTCAGAAATGACATTTGCACATCTGCAAAGGCAGATGGGTAAGCTGAGGATTTCTCTCATTTGGATTCCGATCTGGACAATACAGGAAATTCAGGGCTCACAGCATCCTCTTTTGAGGCCATTTGTTTTCATTTTCTGAGCCTGGGCTATAGATCCTGGAGATGTTCGGTGGCATTCCTATTTATTTCTGCAGCAGCATCCTCTCTGAAATGTTCTAGAAGATGAAAAAAGATGGAAAAGAAGATTGCTTATCTACTCCATAGGCATGTAATTTAAGAGTCAAAGCAGACGAATATATAAGGAGGGAACATGAAAATACAAAAAAGTTAAAAAGTGGTGGAAGCGCTAGTGAAATAAAAATAAGTGCTGGATTGTACTCAGTGTATTTGAAACATTTCACTAACGAGATGTACTTGCTTTTAAAAATTTTTAAAAAACTAACCAGAACAACCTCAATTCTAATTCAGTTAAAAAAGTTATGAATAAGGTGATCTTGTCTAGCTCTTTAGGCTATATTAGAATTAAATAAAAGATTTCCCTTGATAAAGTGATGCATTTCAAAAGCACATGGGGAACAGAAAAACACAACTGTGTTCTGAGGCAAATCCTTCAAAAAATAACTTAATCCATAATTAGCATTTTAAAAAGGCAGTAATAGTTGATCTTTAAAGCTCAGGGAGGACGAGATGAAGATGGGAAATATCCAGATCTCAGGTCTCAACATCTTAGTTTTTGCTTGGCTACTGCTCCCTGACATTTTGTACTGATCGTCTAAGAGAATATTATTCTCCATTCCTGGTAATCAGGGCCAAGTAGCCACAAGGGTGTTTAGATGATTGATCCATAAGGCAGAACACTTCATTCCTCTTAAGACCCTTTAAGAAGGATTCAAAATACAGGCTTATAGCCTTGGGGTGGCCTTCTGAGTTGTTCCAAAAGTTGCTGCCAAGTTGTAATAAAATGAGACACACTAAGAAAACTATTACATATAAGAAAAGTGATCATATGAGTGATATTTAACTAAATTTAAGATAGATTGAAATTTAAAATGTAGCTGAACCAATTTTTGTTTTAGCCTCACCACTCAAAAACCAAGTGTGGTTCAAAAAAGGTCATATGCCCCCTGCCATTCATAATATGGAAAGCATCATGTGTGATGTAAATGATAACCCAAAAGAAACACTTCCATTTATAGTGTATTCGTAGTCAAATATGTCACTAGTGGAATTCAGAAAACTATTACTGAGTCCTCCCAGGCATGTTTCAGTTCATATTTAGATTATAAATTACCAAGCCAAGTCAATAATTTTTATTACTTTGAAGATAGATAGCAATTAACGAACTCTGCTTAGCACAACTACATAAAATTAAAGCTCACAGATGTAGGGCATAACTTTGTGCAAGTGCATTGCCTATCTCTGGGATTCTATGTATTTGAAAAGGGTAGCACAAATTCAAGAACAAAACTTTCTTCATGTGTATTGTCTGTTGTTTTAAAGATGTGAATTTAGCACCATAACATGTATATGTATATGTATATCTTAAGCTTTGCATCCTAAGAGATTAAAATAAGTTCTATTGGAAAATAAGAAACAGGTTTGCTTGGCCTGATGTCAGAGCAAGTGCTCTGCAGATTGGAGATAATTAAACTGAGGTTTGGGAAGTCTTTGGATCAAAGTCATGTTTGTTCTGATTCTATTGAATATCTTACGTTCTTGACATTTGTAGATTCTTCTATGACAATCTGCTGTTTTAAGGGTGTTGACATGACAAGTTGCAGAATAGGCTACATGTGTGGATCAGGCCTGGCTGCAAAACATGTGTCATGCATATTGGAATGCAGATAGATCCCAAAAAACTATTTTCCTGTTCAAAGGTATCAAGCTGGGCATAATATTGAGGGCAATATTCCTGGAGATAAGGAATGCCGTGTTCCTTGCTCAAGGCCAAGTTTGTGGCTTGTGGAAATAGTGATGGCTAGATTTTGTTATGGCTGATGGAATTCAAAGTTAAACGCTAAATACAAGAATGTTGCTTGATTTGTACCAGTTGTCACTAAAGAGCATTCTGAAAATGTAAACATGTCTTTTAGGAACAAATACGTTCCTGCCCTGGATTTTATTCACAGCAGCTAGGCCAAAGGCAATATCACACATCACCATGAGAATAGTGTTACACTTCCAGTTCCTCCTTCGGCAATATTGGAAGCCGGGACCGCGACCTCCGAGGCTGGCTCTGAACACTCCACACCTGAGGGTCCGAATTTGAACCTAACCCCCCCCCCCGTTGAGGGGGTGAAGCAAAAGGGGACTGCCAGGAGAGTAGAGGGGAGCTGCATCTCCCTTCCCCAAACTGGCAAGCCCCTAGGTGATGGAGTGGAGCTGCGGCAGCAAATATGGCTGCCACGAAGTTGAAGGAGAACCAGAATTAACAAGATTGAGCAGGAGGAAAAATGAGTGATTTGCGATCTGGAATAAAAAGGACTGTTTGCTTTTCAAAAACAACCCCAAAAATACGAGGGGGAGAAATAAGGAAGCTAAAGATTAGTGACGGGTCAAGCATAAAGTGACCAGATTTTTTTTTTTAAAGCGGGACACTGACGGGGGGGCGGGGCCGCCCATTTGAGTTTTGCCCTCTGCGCATGCGCAGAACGCTGCGCATGCGCAGAGGGCAAAAGACCGCTAATGTCGGCGTCCAGGTGGGGGGGGAGGTGGGAGGCCTTTCCTCGCCTCCCGCCTCCCCTTCGGGAGCCGGCAGTGGCTTGGGCGCAGCCGCGTTTCTTTCTTTGCATCCTATTTGCTCTAGTTTTTAACTCTTCGGGGATCTCTCCCCCCTCCTATTTTACTACTCTCCCCTCACCTGCATTATTAGAGGAACTGAGGAAGAGTCGTCCGGAGCTGTTCCAAGGATGAGGAAGAGAGAAAGCCATTGTGCTGCAACCTGAGCGCCTTTGGTGGCCTATCGCCTTCTTATATCGCCGGGCTTTCTAATTTGCATGCCCCAGGTAGCGGTCATTGGCTCCCCGGTCACTGTGGCTGTACCGGGGAGCCCGCGTGCTTGTCATCAATGGAGACGCGCGCGCGGAAGGCACCACGGAGCAGAGGCACCTGGCGAGTGAGCGGGCAGGCGGGCAGGAGACGCGGGCAGGAGCCTGCCGCCGATGCCGCCACTCGCCTTGCTCGCCAGGTGCCTTCCGCGCGCGCGTCTCCATTGATGACAAGCACGCGGGCTCCCCAGTACAGCCACAGTGACCGGGGAGCCAATGACCGCTACCTGGGGCATGCAAATTAGAAAGCCCGGCGATATAAGAAGGCGATAGGCCACCAAAGGCGCTCAGGTTGCAGCACAATGGCTTTCTCTCTTCCTCATCCTTGGAACAGCTCCGGACGACTCTTCCTCAGTTCCTCTAATAATGCAGGTGAGGGAGAGTAGTAAAATAGGAGGGGGGAGAGATCCCCGAAGAGTTAAAAACTAGAGTAAATAGGATCACTGTGGCTGTACCGGGGAGCCCGCGTGCTTGTCATCAATGGAGACGCGCGCGCGGAAGGCACCACGGAAACGAGGAATCTAGTAACAATCAGGCTAAAAAGATATATTCAGTTTAATTTTTAAAAAAATCTCGCCTCGTTATTTTTTTATAACTGATGGCAGCAAACATACCCAATACCGCTTCCGCCTATTTTCGCCCCACAACATCGCCCATGTGTCTTACTCTTCGTCCAGCCAATCAACTGACCGAAGGTCCGCCTCCTTTTTTCTTCCTACTCTGCGATAGGCCGGAGGTCTGCAAAAAGCCACGCCCTCCCTGCTTACTGGAGGGAGATTTAAAGCCGCATTTCATGCTGGCCATTAGGGTTTTTGGAAGGGGGTGCTCCGGTTCGGCAGCCAATCATGCAATTTCCGAATTCTTTGTCGGACTCCTCGACTGCCGTAACTGGCCGGTAGTTGCCTTTAGATTTTGGGCGTTGGGTGTTGGGTGGAGCTTTGTTTTAAACTGCTGGTATCTCTGCCTTCTCCCGTCGGAGGTTTAAAAAGCGGGACTTTTTTGAAACCAGGCGGGACGCGGGACAAATTGCGAAAAAGCGGGTCTGTCCCGCCAAAATCGGGACGTCTGGTCACCTTAGTCAAGCAGGCTAAAATTGTGAAACGTTCGGGAATTAGGAGGAAAACAAAAAGTTTTTCTTGGAAGCTTTAAAAGATGATGTGGTTTTGGAATGATACCCTATTTTAAAGAAAAAAAACATTGATACTTGAACTGGAAGTTGAATCTGCCTTACTATAAATTGACTATCATATGTATATATTGGATTTATAATTATAAAATAATGAAACTGAGAGAACAGAATAATGAAGAGGAATTTATGATTTGAAGCAGGAACGCCATTTTAGAAAAAAAAAGAGGGTGTAACTCTTGGAACTTTTCTTTTTGTTGGACAAATAACATGGATTAAACTTTGTTGCAAAAATGATACCAAGTGGAAATAAAGATACGAAAAGCATTCACCAGGATATTAAGACTCTTGAAAACAAGCAGCGTGTGGGAACGAAAGAAATACTTCAAGTTATGGATTGTATAGAACTAAAATTGGAAAATATAATGCAAAAAATAACAAATGCAGTCCAGACAAATCAGGAAAATATGGATAACATTGGAAGAGTGAAAGAAACAGAAGAAGCAAGAAACAAGCAATAAGAAAGAAAATATAACAAAGTGATGATTGAAATACAGAGGGTGAAAAAGGTAGCAAAGCAGAAGGGGAAGATCTCTGGTATGGGAAAGACAAGGAAGGAAAAGAAAGCTAGAAGGGGAAAGAAAGAAAAAACTAGAAAAAATGAAAGCATAATTAGACAACACAAAGGAAAAAAGAGGAGAGAAAGATAGAGATTATAGTAAAAGAAGGGAGTTAAAGATAGAAATGAGAGAGTTAAAAGAAATATGGGGGAGGCAACCAAAAAAGAAAAAGAAAAGAGGATTAAAACTTTGGAGCAGGGAAAAAGAGAAGAGATAGAAAAATAAAAATGTGTATGTTTAATTAGTAGTAATATTTTTAAATATAAGTCTGATAATAGAAAATATGGAGATTGAAAATATGTAACTTTTAAATATGTTTTATATGGAAAAAAAAAAGAAAAGTAACATTAATATAAGCTTGATGGAAGAAACATGTAGAAATGAAGTTATAAAATAATATAAGAAAATATGAAGATTGAAAATATGGGATAGAAAAATAAAAATGTGTATGTTTAATTAGTAGTAATATTTTTGAATATGTCTGATAATAGAAAATATGAAGATTGAAAATATGTCACTTTTAAATATGTTTTGTGTGGAAATGAAGTTATAAAATAATATAAGAAAATATGAAGATTGAAAATATGTAACTTTGAAATATATATGGGATATAAGAGATAATAATTAGTATTAATGTGTATGTTTAATTAGTTTACTAGTATTATATAAGTATGAATAAATTGTTCATTGGAATAAGGATAAAATAGATGTATGAATAATACCGGTATATAGAAATGAAGTTATAAGAAAAGATGAAGATTGAAAAATAGAAGAAAATATGAAGATTGAAAATATGTAATTTTGAAATGTGTTTTGTATGGGATATAAGAGATAAACGTTAGTGTTGAATGATTGTTAGAAGATAAAATTAGTTTGTACTAAAAAGTAATGATGTGGAAAAGAGGATAAAGAAATTATAAGCAGATTTTTTATTATTGTTTTAGGAAATAAGTGAAGTAATATTAATATTAGAAATATATAAGTTGGGAAAGGACCACATCTTTGATTGTTGGAATTAAAATAGGGATAAAACAAGAGGGGGAAAAGACTAAAGACAGATATTAAGAGGGAAAGAAATGTGTTATATTGAAAATGAAATGATAATGGATTGTAATTATTGTAAATATTGTTAATATTCTTAACAATATTGTAAATATTGTTAAGAATATTCTATGGATGTATGAAACTCAGAAAGCAAATGCTCACGACATGAGGTGTTGAAAGACCAAAAACATTTATTGGGGGGGGAGGGGAAGAGAAAAACAAGTTTTAAAAAAATCATTATCAAGTTTATGGACAATAGGTGTCCTTCACAGGAGATTAGAAAAGAACAAATATAAGCCATTTTTATCTTATTTTATCAAGAAGGTATTGAGCCAATTTATCAACTGCTAACTTTATAAGCATGTGACTTAGTTACAAATATACCATGTAAGTAATAAGAATGCATTATCCTAACCATTTCTTTTGTTAGATGACCTCTTTTGGAACATCGCCTCTTGGAAAACTTTCATATATAATTCCCACTAAAATTAATGTAGCATGCAGTTCATCATCAATCAAGCTGAGAATAAATAAATTTAAAGAATTTCAGAGAAATGCTTTCAGAGAAATTTTTTCCATTACTGTATTTGGGTAATTTGACTAAGTAATTGCAACTTATGTCCTCTGCAACGCACATTTTCCAATTGGTTGAAAAGGAACATAGATAATAGGTAATTATTGTGTTTAAAGAAAGGTTTGATGTTGATAGGGGTGTATTTACTGCTCTGGCAATAGTAACAATGACACAAGATCCTCTTGTTTCATCACCTGCATTCTCCCTGTTGTAGAAAGTTGTCATCATGTATTAGCATAATGTCATTTCTGAAACATTCTGGAAAAGATAACAATGAACTAAGGAGACACTAGGAGGCAACCAGGAAGAGAAGTTCTACTGCTACCATATTGTAAAAAATATAACTCTCCTTATATATTCCCAGTGATTAATTTTCTGAAGACCATTAACTTTCCTTGAAAAGCTTCACATTTTTGATAACAACACAGTGGTAAAATTCTCTGCTACAACAATTGTAGAAGGGAAGCTAGGATACAGAAAGAATATTAGTGTGGGTCAATTGAGCAACACAGTATAAGATAATATTTAAGTGATTTGCAACCCTAGATCAGAGACTTCATTAGCAGATAATTATTTAATAATCTGCTAATAATCTTTGGAATTGTTCTCAGAAACCCATGGTACAAAAAAAAAAGCTTTACATCTGAAGTGATTCATAGAATAGAAACTGGGTTGACAGTTTGAATTGAATATATAATTGAATACACACATACACACACACACACACACACACACACACACACACACACACACACACACACACACACGACTTACTATCTGGCGACAAATACTGTGGGAGTAAGACACCCCTAGCACCCCTAGGGTTGGCTTTTCGGAACAATGGTCGTGTTCTGTACACTGAGCCTAGCTCAGCATTTTTCTGAAGAGGCCTAGGCCTCCCTCACACAGTAGACCTATGAGGAGAGCCTGATTAGGCCAGGTCGGAGGCCTTTGATTGAGCATGGCATGACCTAAGCGGATCGCCCGCCCCCACCTCACTGTGGCGGCCCGATCTTGCAGGGAACAGCTTCGGCCTGTGTTCCCAGGATCATCCTTCGCTCCAACTCAGGCCTAGCCTTCCCTCACACAGTAGAGGGAAGGGAACCTGGTTATGAAACGAAGGGAACCTGGTTATGAAACGAAGGGAACCTGGTTAGGTCAGTACAGAGGCCTTTGATTGAGTGCACCACGGCCTAAGCGGATCGTCCACCCCCACCTCACAACTTCGGCCTGTGTTCCCAGGATTGTCCTTTGCCCCAACTCATTGTGCGAAGGACGGGACCACCCCAACCAAGGCGAAACAGGTAATGGAGGCCAGAGAGGAGACCCAGCCTATTTCAGCAAGGGTGGAGGAGGCGCAGCATGGGGGCAGCTCAGGGATTTATGTTGCAGTTCCAGGCCCAGTTTGAGGAAATGGTAAAACGGGGGGTGGCAGAGGCAGGGGGGTGGTGCTTTTAAATCCCCCAGCTGTCCACAGGTTCCGTAGCTGGGATTTGAACAAGGTCCTTATACTTTTAAAACCCTCTAAATAAAATTGATTTGATTTGACACCATAGATATAATTCATTCCTTTTCCTGTCTAATACAAGATTGGGATAAATAAATACCCGGGCAATTCCGGGTAATCAGCTAGTAACATAATAAAAACATGAACAGAATGCTGGCAAGGAAAAGCATTTCATGGTCAATTTCTACAAAAGATTGAGGGGAAAATGAATACAGATAAAACCTGGCAATATCTCACAACTGGAACATTAAAAAAAGAAAGCAAAGGCTTGATTTTGGCTGCTCAAGAGTAAACTATTCAAACTTATGCAATCAAAGCCATAATTGAAAAATTGTCAAATGTTTCAAAGTGCAGATTGTGCAAAAAAAAGTATAAATAGTAGTTCATATGCTCAGCTCATGCAAAAAATTAGAGCAAACTAATTTATAAACAATAACATACCATAGTCGCCAAAATGATTCACTGGAACATCTGTAAAAATGATTGTGCACTAGTGGTTAAAAATTGGTGAGAACAGAGTTGAAAAATAATACAAAATGAGCAGGTTAAAAACATTGTGGGCTTTCTGAATACAAACTGATAATCCTGGCTCATAACACAGAAGATTTAACTATGGTTGAAAAGAATAAAATGTGGATAACTAGTGTAGAAATACCAGGGGATAGCAGAATAGAAGACAAAAAACTGGAGAGGATCACGAAGTATCAAAATCTGAAAATCGAAGTTGAAAGATTATGCCATGAACTGACCATGATGGTTGCAGTGGTTATGGACACATTGGGTGCCATACCCAAAAATCTTGGACGACACCTACATAATGTGACAAAAATGCCATCTATGAATTATAAAAGGCCACATTACTCGAATCTGCACATATACTATGCTGATACATTACAGCATTCTAGGTTCTTGGGAAGAACTTGATGCCTATGAAGACCAACACTAGCTGGCAGCTGTAATTTCACACTGTTTTGAACAGATCATAACATTGTATGACTGGAAAAGAAAAGAAAAGCAGCGTATGCACTACCCAGAGACTATCATGCCAGTTGGAGGAGGTTTTTCATATGGATGAGGCTGGATAGCAATAGCAATAGCACTTAGACTTATATACCGCTTCATAGTGCTTTAGAGCCCTCTCTAAGCGGTTTACACAGTTCAGCATATTGCCCCCAACAATCTGGGTCCTCATTTTACCGACCTCAGAAGGATGGAAGGCTGAGTCAACCTTGAGCCGGTGAGATTTGAACAGCTGAACTGCTGAACTAGCAGTCAGCTGAAGTAGGTTGCAGTGCTGCTTTTAACCACTGCGCCACCTCGGCTGAGGCTGAAACTGCCAATCACCATTCTTAGGATGCCACACGCTAACTTTGCTTAGATAGTAGCACCCAGACATGTTCTGGGTGACCAGTAAGGATGTGTTGGGGAAGCTTCAATTTTTATTTCCCTGATGGCTTTGGGAGTATAGAGAGCAGCAGTTTCAATTTGTTGCCAAAAGAAATATGAACACATTAGAAGACTAGCTGAATACCTGTGCTCCGCTATGAAACTATGTGATCGGGTTTGATAAATCTACACTTACAGCTTGAAAATTAATGAGTAGTTATGATCGGCCTCTCCTCTCCCCTTATCTCCCTCAGGCTTTCCCCACATAAGCCTCCCCATCCTATCCCCTTCGCTCCCTCAGGCTTGCCGCACAGAGGTCTCTCCTATCCTATCTCCTTCTCTCTCTCAGGCTTGCCCCACAGAATCCTCCCCTATCCTATCCCCCTTCTCTCCTTCAGCCTTGCCCCACAGAATCCTCCCCTATTCTATCCCGTCCACTCCCTCAGGCTTTCTAGCTCCTTCTCTCCCTCAGGCTTGCCCCACAAAAGCCTCTCCTATGCTATCCCATTCTCTCCAGAGTTATTTTCAGGTTGGGAGGGGGAGTAGAACATCTAACTAATTAGCATCAGAGTGTGTTAATAATGATATAAGAAATACTAATGATCTGATGATTGTTTTGAAAAATTCTTTCTTAGCGAGCACCTAGAAGCCAAGAGGAACATACACGCCAAATTTCAAGTTTGTAGGCTTTATGGTTCTGGAGTTTTCATGATCATAGTGTGAGTGGTTTCCGCTTTTAGATATATATAGAAGATTGGTTGTCTACTCTGCTGCCCATTGTGAATGCAAACCACAAACCAAGTGCTTATTCCCACCAATATCTCTCCTGAATAAGAGGTTTCACATGTCCACAAGGGCTCTTTCTCCCTAACGTTTGGTCCCTTTGGCAGCTGCAGTTTTGAATCCTTCTGTCCAGCCATCTGGTCTGAAATATTTGATGGAAGCTAGGGGAGAGATATGCTCTGCAGCATAATCCAGGCTGACTTCAGTGGATAGGCAAGAGGCACCCAAAGTAGATACAAGCCTCCAAAGCAGGGGTGGGTTCTAATTTACCTCGCTGCCGGTTTGCCTCCTCCCGCACTGCATGGCCATGTCTCGTGGGCGTGTGCACACGCATGCGCACACACACACACATGCGCAGTGGCAAAATTTTTTTTCCAAAAAAAGCCAAAAACAAGATGGCGACCACATGCACAGTGCTGGAAACTCGGCTTCTGCGCATGCTCAGAAGAAATAAAAAATAATAATAAAAATAAATAAATAAAAGATGGCGGCGCCCATGGACCGGCACCAACCGAACTGGTTCTGTGACATCATCATGATGTCACCAGTGGGTCACTACCGGTTTGGGCGACCAGTGCGAACTGGGAGGAACCCACCTCTGCTCCAAAGGTATGAGAATTGCAGGCTTCCAGTAGAAATTGCCATTCTTGCTGATGCCGTTACTGTTGTTCCCAAACCGCAAGCTTTTAAATTGGTAAAAAGTATAGGTCAATTTTCCCTTGTCCTTGAATCTAATGGGGTGTTACATAAATGTACCAGGAATATTATCCCAGATTACTGAATTACACAAAATAATAATTTAATGTTTTTCATTTCCTCTTAAGGTCTTGCAGAATGAAACATGTCAAACTGAGTTATTGAGCCTCCTATAAAACGGCTCAGAAAGTAGAATTAATGCTAATGAAATGTACTAAATAAATTGATCCCAAATGTTTCAGCAGTGCAAAGACTGTGCACACATTCCACACTGAAGAAGCTGAGCTAGCTATAAGGTTTCAGAGCTATGGAATTTCTTAGGTGAGTGACCCATTCCTTTGAGGCAAGGTTTCCTAAGAACTGATCCCTTGATCTGGAAAAAGATAGAGAATGCACTGACCCAGTGGTTTATGTAAAATTTACATCCTGATATTCAGTGCCATATCAATCTTCTGAGAAGAGCAGGGTATGTTCTTTGGAATGTTCACCTTTATGCAGGATGGTAGATGGAGGAAAAGTTACCAAGTCAATGTAGCAGGTTTCCCAAACTGTGAAGTACACCTTGGGAAGGTGCAGACAGAGTCTAGAGGGATTGTACATTGTTACAATAAACCCACCTTTCCCAAAGTTTCATTGTGTTGTTTTCATTATTCATTTGTGTGCGTTTTGGTGTTTTTTAGGGGAGTACATTAAGATTAGACTAGAGCAGGGCCGGTAGCGCCGGTGGTGGGAGGCTCCGCCCACCCACCCGGGACACTTCTGCGCATGCGCAGAAGCATCTCGCGCACAAACACATGCACAAACCAGTAGTAAATGGTTTTAGAACCCACTACTGGAGCAGGGATATCAAACTTGCAGCCTGTGGGCCGGATGCGTCACGCGCTGGCCACACCCATGCCCGTTTTAGCGAAGGGGAAAGTTGTGATACGTCACATGATGCCTCAGTGATGACGCTAGTTTGACACCCCTGGACTAGAGGAAAGTAGGATGGAAAAGGGTTTAGGAACCCCTGCGATATATTCAATAGCCGGGATTGTGGGACTTGTAGTCCAATATACCTGGTAGGTATGAAGTTGGGATGTTTAATTACACCCAAGATATCCCACAATCTTCTAAGCTTTAGTCTGGAAACTTTTCTTGCCTCTGTTGAGAAAAATGAAGATACAGAAACTAACTATGATGCTTTATCATTGCAAATATCTATCTTCTGCCAATGAGAGATGGAGATTCCTCTGTAGCAGTAATAAAACTTGAAGGGATGTCTGATTAAATATCAAATAAATAATTGCTTATTCTCACCATTGTTGCTCTTTAAAATGAGGTAATACAAATAGACATGGGAAGTTCATAATCATTTTTTAAAAATTAAATATATTTGACATCAATGATTAACTTGATGTTTGTGAGATGGAGCTTTGAAGTACTCACGTTTGGTTGGATCACATCTCATTATATTAAAAATAAGTAAAATAAGCTCTTTGAACTTTTATTCATTTTAGATTCTTTCTTTTTAAAAAGGCCGATTTTGTCCATTCCCTGATTTTGAAATATATTGATTTCCTGGCCACTGAATAAGCACAAAGGAAGGTAGATAGAGCCAAATTGGCCTTCTGTGAGAGAGGGGCTGTTAAGATTTTATAAACTTTAGTTTGTTTGTTTGTTGTTTGTTTGTTTGTTTATTATTTATTTATTTATTTATTTATTATTTATTTATTTATTTTGTCAAACATGTACAGGATAGTAGTTGTTTGTATAAACATAACGTAAGTAAAAAAGTACCGATAAAAGAGGACAATAGGACAGTAGGACAGGGAGGGTAGGCACAGTGGTGCTCTTATGCACACCCCTTACAGACCTCTTAGAAATGGGGAGAAGTCGACTGTAGACAGTCTAAGGTTAAAGTTTTGGGGGCTTGGGGAAGAAACCACAGAGTCAGGTAGTGCATTCCAGGCACTGATCACTCTGTTGCTGAAGTCATATTTTCTGCAGTCGAGTTTGGAGCGGTTTACATTAAGTTTGAATCTATTACATGTTCGTGTATTGTTGCGGTTGAAGCAGAAGAATTCTTTGACAGGAAGGACATTTTCGTATATGATTTTATGAACTACATTTAGATCAGATCAGAGGCGACGTAGTTGTAAATTATCTAATCCCAATATTTCAAGTCTGGTGGAATAAGGTATTTTATTGCGAGCAGAGGAGTGGAGGACACTTCTTGTGAATTATTTCTGGACTCTCTCGATTGTATTAATGTCTGATTATGCAGTGCGGGTTCCAGACAGGTGAGCTGAATTCCAGAATTGGTCTAACAAATGTTTTGTTAGACCAATTATGTTAGACCAAAAAATGTTTTAGTTCAGCTTGCTTAACGCGTTTACAGCAGTGGAAAAACAGATATTGTGCAAGTGAATTTCTAGAGGGAAGAAATTTTTCTTCCAGATAAAAGCCTCTTGCTTTTCAAAAATGGAGGTGCTCTTTCCTGCCCAGAGAAATCCATTAGAAGAAAACGATTGGACCCGCAGACCTAGGATTACCGTTACAGAAAATTCAGTGAACAGAACCAGAAAGTGGAATAGTCTTAAGACATTCTTTGAGCTATGTTTGAAACCATACATAAAAGCCATGAAATACAAATGTAAAATATCACAAGAAATAAATAAATAAAAAGAAAATACAGAATGGAAGTGTCTAGCAGACCAAATACTGTATAAGAATAAATTGCAGACTGAATATGAATCAAGTCAAGCAAGTAGGCTACTCTGAGTCTGGACAAATTAGAGTAGCCTATAACTCTAATAAAATAAAATAATAAATAAATAAATAACAAACAAACAAACAAACAAACAAACAAACAAACAAACAATAAATAAATAAATAAATAAATCTAAAGGTATTATAATTTTATTTTGGGTTGCAATAGTAGACATTATTAATAGTGAAAAAATAACTATACTATACTATTTAAAACATCACCCGAACCATGAAGCATAATCCTCAATTGACGTGAGATGTATACACACACACCTACTGATACATACATACTCATTTATGGGTATATTATGAAGAAAAATATAATTTGTGAATTATGATGTCATGGTCAGGTCCAGAGATGACCTTTTGAGGAAATGGTGTACAACCACCTCATCATCAGATGGTAGGTCCACCCCTTCACTCAGAGAGGAATTAACCACCACTGGACCCAGCCAAACACCTTCTCTTTGGTAGCCTTCACCAGTCAGTAGGGACATGGATCGAATGCAGAGGTAGCTGAACTAACAGCCATGAGAATCCTGTCCATTTTCTCAGGCCCAACAGGATCAAACTCCCCCAAATGACCAAGTCAGACCCAGACCCCATAGCCTCCAGAGTAGGGGTCCTCAACCTTTTGGACCTCAGGGACCACTAAATTCATAATTTTAAATCCCGCGGACCACTAATATGATCTGCCTAATAACTGGCTGGATGGCGTGGCTAGGTGGTCATGTGACTTGGTGGGTGTGACCAACTTGATGTCACTCACATCAAGGGGCGCCTCGCTGGCCTCTACTTACCCCTCCCCTCCCAGCCACTCCCAGCCACTCCCAGCCACTCCTTGCCTGCCCACCCGTCGAGGGCCCCAACAGGAAGCAGTTGTTGGAGCTAAGGAGCCACCACGAGAAAGAGTTGACAAAACAGCTGGCTCAGTTCAAATTGGATCTGACTGAGAATGAGGCTCAGCAGAAACACCTCACTGAGGACTACAAGCATAGGCTTTCCAAGCAGAGGGAAGACCTGTGGGAGTGCAAGGCCAGGTACCGGCGCCTGGAGGCTCAGCAAACTGAGATGGTCAGCCAGTTCCAGGCTATGATGCAGTCCCACTGGAACGAGGCCCTCCAGCTCTTCACCACCAGCAGCGCTTCCTTCCAGCCTTCGCCCAAAGCCACGCACCAGGAGGCTGAAGCAGACCCCAAGTCAGAATTTCTTCCCCCCTCCAACCCGCACAAAAAGACTCTGAAGGGGGAGACTTTCTGCAGCAACACAAGCATTCATTGCACGTATCAGGCTCAGGGGCCATAGTTTGAGAACCCCTGATTTAGTGCAATATAAAAAATGCAAATAATTTTTCTGCGGACCACCAAAATTTTCTCGCGGACCACCAGTGGTCCACGGACCATCAGTTGGTGACCGCTGCTCCAGAGGACCTGCTACAAGGTCAAATACAGAAGTGGGTTTCAGCAGGTTATGACCAGTTTTGGAGAACCGGTAGTGGAAATTTTGAGTAGTTTGGAGAACCGGTAAATACCACCTCTGACTTGCCCCACCCCCATCTATTCTCTGCCTCCCGAGTCCCAGCTGATTGGGAGGAAATGGAGATTTTGCAGTAACCTTCCCCTGGAGTGGGGTGGGAATGGAGATTTTACGGTATCCTTCCCCTGCCATGCCCACCAAGCCATGCCCACCAAGCCATGCCCACAGAACCTGTAGTAAAATTTTTTTGAATCCTACCACTGGCCAAATACCAACTTAGAATGAGTCCATTTAACTTTATTTGCCAAATTCCTTGCATATTCTTCACCATGACCTTATAGAACTGTACTTATATTAGGGCCTATTCTTATTTGTAGTGTAAATTATTTGTCAAAGCAGGAGATTTGGGGAGGAACGAAAGAATGAGAATAAAGAAATTATTATCATTTATGTTTATGACCACTGCAAGAGCAAAAAATATTGTTGATGCACTTCAGATGTGGCTTTACACCAACTGGTGTGTAAATTAGCTGAATGGAACAAACTTGAGCTGCATGCAGAACAGATTCTCAGAATGCAGATTCTCAAAATTCTTTTCACATGAACTTTTTGTCTAGTGAAGGACTGAAAACCTCATGAACTTGGTTCTGGGCTGCAACAAGAAAGTCTGCAGAAAGTCTCCTGGATAAGATTTTCCAGCTTTCTACATTGTTTCCAGAAACAATGTCATGAACCCTTGGTCTCTGTACTGGGTAGGAAAGAATAAGTAATTGTTATGGAAGATGTGCGGTGTAATCGCCCACACTCTTTTTGGTTCTAATGTGTCCGTAACATGTATCCTGTGAAATGATTACAGTCGCCATACCATTGTTTCTTGTAAGAATCCACGATGTGAGAAAATGCTTAATGTAATGACATTGTGGCACCCTCCGTTCTTTTGCAATTGGAAGACAAGAGTTAGGAGTAGTAGACTGTCCCTTGCAATATTTACCTTCTTTAAACAGGATCCTGCTAGCTTAAAACATACTTCCCACACAAGTACCAATCTATTCCAGAATGGTATCACATCAGGCTGCAGGTAAGGACTCACTGTTCCACCATCTCTGTTTTTAAGGTAACCTAAATAGCACCTCCTTCTTCCTAATGTGAGGCAAACATTTAAATTTCCTATCAGAAACATCCTGACTACAAACAAGTTGGCACGGGGAGAGAGAACATATATTTTCTAGAGGAAAGTTGCATAACCTTCCACTCTGAGAGTTCTAAACAAAACGCCATGAAGAATTTAGACATAGTCTTTTTTTTCTTACATCTGTTATTATTTTGAGTTCTGATGCTTCTTGACATTCCATTCCAATCTTAGTCCCATATAGAAAAAAGAACTTTTGTCAAAAGTCAGTGAACTTTTTAAAGAATCCTCCTAACTTCCAAACTTTTGATCAACGTGTCTTTGAATTCATGAAATTATGTGATTACAGCCATAACTTTAAACAATAAAGCTATATCTATAGTTCTTCCTTACAGGAGAATGGGGTTCAGTTCTAAGATAACTAGAATATAGATAATCTTAAGTATCAGCAAGGCAAGTGACTCATTTACACAATGTTTCTTTTTTTTGTCTTACAGATGAGAAAAAGAAGTTGAAAAGCTAGGATTTTTGTCAATACTGTGCCTTCACCTTTGACCTTGCTTTGTAGTCTCTTTCACTTGAACTTATGACCATACCTATCAGATGATATTCAAGGACTATTTTAAGATAGAGCCTATTCAATGTCACAATGTCTATGGAGATCTCAATCATGGTTGTTCCAAAAGTACCGTATTTTTCGGAGTATAAGACACACCGAAGTATAAGACGCACCTTAGTTTTGGGGGAGGAAAACAAGGAAAAAAGGCCTCTGCCTCCAAGCAATTTGCCAAACAGCAAACAGCACAGATGGTATACACTGTTTGCTGTGTATTTCTGTGCATGTGTGCCTGACCCATAGAAAAAGCAAAGAATTGGAGAAATGTACATTATGCCAGAAAGTTTTCTTAAATGTAGTCACACTAACTCTCCCCAATTATTTAAATAGATCTACTCCAAGGTAACTAAACTCTAATACTAAACAGGAGGACACTGTTACATTTCATACTATACTTGTACAGAGCTGTTAAAATTAATTAAAATTTCTGGAAGTATACATTATTTTCTATTATTTAAAAGAAGATACAATAGCATTGAGCCTCTTCAGAGCAAGCATTTATTTTAAAAAGCTTCTATATTTTGTTAAGTTGTCTAGATTTACAGGGATCTCCAACCTTGGCAACTTTAAGACTTGTGGACTTCAGAATTCCACAGCCAGCAAAGCTAACAAAGCTGGCTGTTGAATTCTGGGAGTTGAAGTCCACAAGTATTAAAGTTGCCAAGGTTGGAGACCCCTGGCTCTAGAACAATAATAAAGCAGTCTTTAAAAAATAAGTCTAATAATTTGAACATTCTACAGACATTTAGTTATTCACTTACCCCTTTGCATCCAGTTCAGCAAAAATAAAAACCTGCGTGTCTCTCCCAGCTATTTGCCTGCAGTTAGTTTCACTTTCATTTTCCCACGTGGCAAACTTAATCAGCTGTCCATCGGGAAACTGCTACTGACTTGCTTGGCTTTACAGACTCTTCCCTCTTTCCTGCAAGCAGGTAAATTGCTGGAAGACAGAGGCCAACGGGTGGGGGTGGCTGGGGCTACATTCGGTGTATAAGACGCACCCAAGTTTTCACCCTCTTTTTGGGGGTAAAAAAGTGCGTCTTATACTCCGAAAAATACGGTACTTTTCGAAAGACAGCTGAACTTCCCTGTTTTTTTGTTTTTGGTTTTTTACTTGAAAACGTTTCACTTCTCAAGAAGCTTCTTTAGAACTGAAGGAACTTCTTGGTTGAGAAATGAAACATTTTCAAGGAAAAAAGAAAACAAGGAAGTTCAGTTGCCCTTTGGACAGCACCTTTGGAATCTTTAATGACACCTTAAGGCAGGGGTCTTCAAACCTGGAAACTTTAAAACTTGTGGACTTCAACTTCCAGAATGCCTCAGTCAGTCATGCTGGCTGAGGAATTCTGGGAGTTGAAGTCCACAACTCTTAAAGTTGCCATGTTTAGAGACCCCTGCCTTAAGCCAATCTAGGCACAATAAGGGAAACCTGTTATTGCATTCCCCTTTTTTATTGCTTAAAGCAGATGTATATATCCAACCATCTACAGTATATAAACAGCAGTGGACTGGTGCCTAGATGCTTGGTAAAGCTGGGTATGATGCCATTTCCCCCCCCCCCCCCCTTTACCGTTACTAGTTCAGGAAAATATGAAAAGATAAGGCAGGGTATCTGCTTTCTAACCCAAGGGGTTAATAATAACTCATCCATTCAGCTTTTGTTGACAAGAAGCCAGATTTGTGATCTGATCTCATAACCACCCCCCCAAAGAAATTCAATTCCACTTTGGCACACTTTTAGTGCATGATATGATCATCTGGTTCTAAGTACAACCTTCATTCTACTCCTAAAAGGACATCTCAAGTTAAACCTTTCAAGGACTGGAGAATGTGTTTAAATGTTTTGTTTTAATCTGCTTTTAATCTGTTCTGGGTTAAGGATTTTTAAAATGTTTATAGATTCTGAATGTGTGCTGCTGTAGTTTTTCAATCTGAATATTTTACAGTGGTTTTCATGTGTTCATTACTTGTCAGTATAATGCTATTGAGATTACGGAAATACATTTGTGAAGGAATGTAACACATAAGAGATGCTTTAACATCCCATTCAATCCTTTCTATGAAGAATAATTGATATTAATTAAATTAACTGGGGAAGAGCTACAACTTCTCAGCTGCCTTTAAATACCCTAATTAAATAAAAACAGCTATTTCCTTATGTTCTCCTCTTTGTCTGATAGCCACGCTAACTTTGGTTGGAAAAGTAGCAAATGTTAGAGAAATAGAACTGTCTCAACCTGACACTTTTTTTCTTACTTTACTTTTTTCTTTCTTTTCTTTTTATTTTTTAAAACCAACACTTTGTATGCTACTCAAGAACAGAACAGAACAGGCCTTACTTGGATTTAACAAAGGTTTTCCATTCAAAAACAAACAGAAATGATGAGACAACTATCAAAGAAGAGACAAAGAAGAGACAGAATTCCTGGTTTAATAACATAGGAACATCTGAATATACTCTGAGTCAAATTATTCCATATTTCCACCCTTAGTCCTGGGAATATAGTACTGGTATTACAGAAGTCTCACAGGGATGATAGCTTACTTTTCAGCTAGCAAATGGAAGATGTCAAACTATTGCATTTTTGATTATAGCATCTCTGTGACATTAGAAATGTGCTAGTGCCAGTTGTGTCATACCTTCAGAAAGAGCCAGCTCTTATATAAAGTTTTACATGTCATCACTGCATTTGGGTTGCTGCTATAATCTTTGTCTTCTGCTCTCCTACTCTTTTTTTCTGGAAGGAAGAATTGCAACTGGCAACACTAGCTGGAGCAGAACACAGGCCACCCTAATTGTTGCTTTCAGCTGCCTATCTTGAAGGAGCCAGGAATCTAGGATGACTCCCAAGCGCGAATCTGCTCCTTTAGGAAAAAACATATCCCACCTGGAGTCATTGAGGAAGCAGTCAGAGAGCCAGGTGGTTTCTGGACTAACAGTAACTTAGTCTGGGTAGGATTCTACCTTAACACGAAATAAATAAATTCTACTTCAACTTGTTTCTTCCCATTTAGATCTTTACAGTTTCCAGAATGTACCAGGTTAGAACTTCGCTCAGGGTTGAGATCTAGAACTCTCTCCCAACCTTCCCCAATGGCTTCATGTAAATGATCAAGAGTATGGGAGAAAGAAGTCAATTGTGTAGCATCCTACGCAGTAGCTAAGCTGATCTCTTTTCTTCCAACTCACTAGAAACCCCTTACAGGAAGAAGCAAAAACACTGCCCAATAGTGCTAACCTTTATAGAGAGCCCAGGAGGTTCCAGGGTCAGTAGCATAACTAAGAGTCCTAAAAGGACCAGGAATGGCATACTCCAAACCCTGATGTACTAGATCACAGGTGTCAAACTTGCCGTATCACGTTGCGATACGGCAAGTTTGACTTTCACGACATTTTTCATGACATTTTCTCCATTTGCGGAGCTGGGATGGGCGTGGCCTGCATGTGACGCATCTGGCCCACGGGCTGCCAGTTTGACACCCCTGTATTAGATCATTTCCCAGCATTGTCAATATAGTTTCTGTCCCATTCTTTGGTATGAAAACATAGGATGCTCTGCACTTAATATTAGTAAAGATATGCCACAAATTGAGATAATAATAATAAGCCCGGATGAGAAAGGAGGAGGGTTGGGGTCAGGTTGGCAACCTGGCCTCATAAAAAAAAACTTGCCAACCCATATAACATGGTGAAACAAATGAAGAAAAATTCTATACCGCATCGACCGTCATGCGTGTTAACAAGGGCCGCGGCAGATGTTGAGGTCCCTGGACATCCATCGACAAGTGGGCTACAAGTGGACCAGCCAACAAAACGACAAAAATATAGTGCAGATGAAAATCGTGCCATAATGGCCTGTTATTACAACTCAGAGCCAGAAAGAAGAGGTTATTTGAAGCGAATGCATGAACTATGGAAACAACAATATCCAGATTCAAATGTTAGCGAACAATGACTAGCAGATCAAAGGCGATTTATTATACGAAATAATGTGTTCAGTGAAGTTGAACTTGAGAAAATTCAGACAAATTGCCAAATTAAAAAAATAACACCACCAGTGGAAACAACGGAAACTCAAAAAACAACTGAAGACATCACACTGGAGCTTCCAACAGAAGAAACTGTTAGTGGAGAAGTAATAGCACCACTACCAGAACCAGTCATGATTGAACCAATTGATGAACTAACTGAAAAACAAAAGGAATTGAAGGACAAAATCATGGAGCATATACTGTCTAATGAGGAAAGGCAACGTTTACCATCATTAAAAACTGTGCCTAAGAAAAACTTGGCACCTATAATGAGAATGGTTAATGCAGTACTTTCAACAATTGAATCGGCATCCATCTTAGAAACAAATCAGCTAATGTACAGTGCAGCTGCAATAGTCACTAATGAACTAGGTATTAAAATCAAAGCACCTAGTCGCAAGGCAGAAAAAGCATCAAAACCAAAGTGGAAAATTCGACTGGAACAAAAAATAAAAAAACTCAGAACAGATGCTAGCAATTTAAAAAATATGAATGAACAACGGCTAAAAAATAGCAAGATCATGGATCAATTAGCCAGAAGATACAGGCTTGATACAAGGAAAATTGAAGAAGCACTTGAAATTGTAAAACAGCAAATAACAGCAATAGCCAGAAAAATTGAAAGATATGATGCAAGAATCATTCAGTACAAGCAAAATCAGCAATTTCGATCAGATCAAAGACGTTTCTACCAAAGCCTCAATGCGAATGACAATTTCAAAAGTGAAAAACCAGAAAAGCAAGCCACAGTTGAATTCTGGAAAGAACTGTGGGAAAATGCAAAGGATTACAATAAGGAAGCAAAGTGGATACAAGACTTTGAGAAAAGTGTTGGCAAGAAGCAAATGCAAGTATTAGAAATAACAACTGAGATGGTCAAAAATCGAGTAAAAAAAGTAAAGAACTGGACATCACCTGGAAATGACCAATTACATGGTTTCTGGCTCAAATATCTGACCAGTTTGCATGCAATATTGGCCAAGCAACTGAACGAAATGCTACAAAATGGTCAAATTGATGAATGGTTGACAACTGGAAAAACATACTTGATTCAGAAAGATGCAACTAAAGGAACAACACCTGGAAACTACAGACCAATAACATGCTTGCCAACAACCTTCAAATTACTCACCGGGATAATTGCAGATAACATACTGGATTATTTGGAAACAAATAACATCTTGCCAGTAGAGCAAAAAGGCAACAAAAGAAGGAGCAGGGGCACAAAAGATCAGCTCCTAATTGACAAAATGATACTAGAAAACTGTAAGAACAGAAAAACGAACTTGAATATGGTCTGGATTGATTACAAAAAGGCGTACGATTCACTGCCACACAGCTGGATCATCAAATGCTTAGAAACTATTGGCATCAGCAAAAATATTACATCATTCACTGAAAAAGCGATGAAACAATGGTGAACTGAGTTGGCAGTAGGGAATGAGAACTATGGAATGGTTAATATCAAGAGAGGAATTTTTCAGGGAGATTCACTTTCACCCCTCCTCTTCATCATCGCAATGATCCCACTATCAGTAATTTAAAAAAAAATGAAACTTGGATACCAAATAGCCAAAGACGCCGAAAAAATTTCACATTTATTGTATATGGATGATTTGAAACTGTATGGAAAGTCAGAAATAGAAATCCAATCACTGACCAACACAGTCCTAATATTCAGCACAGATATCTCAATGCAGTTTGGCATGGAAAAATGTGCCACTGTATCTATGAAAAGGGGCAAAATCACTACATGTGACGGAATTGAAATGCCCAATGGCCAATTAATTAAATGCAATCAAAATGAAGCCTATAAATATCTGGCATTCTGCAGTTGGATAACATCAGACATGGAGAAGTGAAAACTATCATCAGAAGAGAGTACACCAACAGAGTTAGGAAAATTTTGAAATCTAAATTAAATGGTGGAAACACCATCAAGGCCATGAATACCTGGGCAATACCAGTCATAAGATACACGGCTGGTATAATTAACTGGACACAAGCTGATTTGGACATTTTGGACCGAAACACCAGAAAACTAATGACAATGCACTACAGTTTACATCCACGTAGTGACACTGATAGACTTTACCTGCCCAGAAAATCAGGTGGCAGAGGACTACTACAAGTAAAGCAAACAGTTGAAGAAGAAAAGCATGCATTGGCGGATTATTTAAAAGAAAGTCAAGAACATCTATTAATTGAAGTAAAGAACAAAAATCTACTGAAGGTCCAACAGACGAAACAAGAATACAGAAAAAATGTGATAAAATCAAGAATGGAGAGTTGGCAAAATAAAGCATTACATGGCCAATTTCTGGAAAAAATAAAAGACAAAGTGGACAGTGAAAAAACTTGGTTATGGTTAACATCTGGTACTTTAAAGAAAGAAACAGAATCATTGATCCTAGCTGCACAAGAACAGGCAATTCGTACAAATGCCATAAAGGCCAAAATTGATAAATCCTCAAATGATACTAAATGCAGATTATGCAAGGAAGATGATGAAACTGTAGCCCATGTGCTCAGCTGCTGCAAGAAAATCGTGCAGACTGATTACAAATTACGGCACAACTCTGTTGCACAAATGATCCACTGGAATTTATGCAAAAATTGTAACATCCATACTGCTACAAACTGGTGGGAACACAAGCCTGAAAAAGTCACTGAAAATCAGATGGTCAAGATCTTGTGGGATTTTCGTATACAAACAGACAAGGTACTGGCGCATAATACACCAGACATCACGCTGGTCGAGAAAAACAAGGTGACTATCATTGACATTGCAATACCAGGGGATAGCAAGGTCGATGAAAAGGAACACGAAAAAATCGCAAAATACCAGGACTTAAAAATCGAAATTCAATGATTATGGCACAAACCAGCAGTGGTAATTCCAGTGGTGATTGGAACACTGGGTGCTATTCCAAAAGCACTGGAATTACATTTAAAACAGCTCAAAATTGACAAAATCACCATCAGTCAAATGCAGAAAGCCGCACTGCTTGGTTCCGCACATATACTTCGAAAATACATTACGACGTCCTAGTCCCCTGGGTGGGGCTCGACTAGTAATCAATGCCAAATCCGGCGAAACAACTGGCCGCTGTGATACAATTGTATAATCATCATCATCATCATCATCATCATCATCATCATCATCATCATCATCATCATCATCATCATCATCATCATCATGAAAGTCTTATATTTCTTGTTGGAAGTGTAAACAGGAGTACGGAACGTACTATCACATGTGGTGGACATGTTCAGAAATCAAAAAATACTGGAAAAAAATACAGAAGTGGATTGAAGAGATAACAAAACAAAAGGTAGACCTTAAACCGGAAACTTTCTTATTAGGCATAATGAAAACAAAAATAGATAAACCAACTCACTATCTCATACTTCACATAATCATAGCAGCCAGAATATTATACGCACAACACTGGAAAACAGATATAATACCCACTAATACAATGTTAATAACTAAGATCTTAGACTGCGCAGAAATGTCTAGATTAACAATGAAAATACAAGATAAAGAAGACTCAGAATATTACAAAATTTGGGATAATTGGTATAAGTGGATGGAAAATAAACAATAAAATAAACAAATTAATTACTTTAAGGGTGATAATGATCAAATTGAGAAAGACTGATGATAAGCCAGGGATAAAACAAGTCAGATATTGAAATGACACGATACGCAAACGCTGTAATAAATTTATACAATTTTTTTTCTTTTTTCTATTTTTCCTTATTGTATTTATATTTATGTACATATATTTTTTGTATGTGTGTATGTGTGTGTGTGTGTGTGTGTGTGTCAATATATAGCTCTTTTTTTTTCTGTATCCATATATTTAGAATACTATTAAATATGAAAATATATAATAACAAATAAGATGAATTTATGTATAGATACCTATATAAGTATACATATATATATATATATGCACACGTCTTTTTTTTTACGTTGTTTTTTGTATGGTTTTTTTTTTCCTTTTGCTTTTGTATTATGTCTTTTTGTATTTTTGTATATTTTAAAACAACTTAATAAAACTATTTAAAAAAAAAAAGAAAGAAAGTCTTATATTTCTGTCCTTAGACTATTGAATTTGAACTAACAACTCAGCAGGGCTTAATTCTAAGATGACCAAATGAAATGGAGATTAGAATCTCCTTTATGTGACATTCATGTGCACCATACTCATCTGTAAGAGCAGATGAAAAGTACTGTTCTTTTTCCAGTTAATGATGTGTGAATGACCAGAGATATACAACATGCTTAACTAAATCTAATCAAATATATGGTTTATCCAATTGTACCGTATGCAATAAGCCATAGTTTGCATATCTGGGTTAGGACTCCTATTACTTTAACTGCCACAAAACAAATATATTTTCAATAATAAAGATGTTTTAGCTCTGCCATGAGACAGACACAGGGATAGAAAATCATTCACAGAATTTCCTTAGTTATAGAACTTTAAAGGCAGCTCAAATCACTGTTAAAAATGGGAAATATTTGTTAAACCCAAGAGTCATTTCTCAGTTGGGTAAAAGAAAATTTCTAACTACAACCAGTTATACAAACCTTAGTCAGGACAACATAAAACATCTGCAGATAGCACTAAGGTTCTGATGTATTTTGTACTCTTTTAATGACTAAAACTTTGCCACAGGATAACTATATCTTTGTTAAATTTATATCCCAAGCACAGTTTTCTTTCAATTTCAACCCTACATGTCTTATTCTTTCAAACATTGTTCATGTGTTATAGATAGTTCTAGATTTCTTTTGCTTGTGTTTAAGCTATGTTTCTCAGAGGTTTGGGGTGGCATTTTCAAAATGTCAGATCCTGATGGAACTCAGCAGCAATACCGCTTACTAAAATGTTGTCCTCTGTCCAATATTGCTAGCAAGACTATTCTTGGAATGGGAAAGTTGCTTAAGATTTGATTAACAGAGACTTTGCAGTCCTCACAAAAGCAGATGGTTCCAGTGGGACAGTGGGTCTTGCCTCCTTAGAAAACTTATAGATGAGGTAAGGCTGCCCTCTTTCAGTCTTTCCAATTCTATTTTAGATTTGTCTTGGAGAGCATAGCGAACTTTCTGGCTTAAAACTGGTTTGGCTGGTAGCCCTGTTGAACAGAAATGAATGCTTTCCTTATTATTGTAACTAGCTTCTCCTGGTCTACTTTGTATGTAGTAGTACGTTTTGAAGGTTTCTTATACAAGTGATTTATGATCTTAGACCCATATAATCTTAAATTCTTTCAACCATTTTTGATTATACACATTAGATCTTCCCAGCGGTGAAATCTACTTACCTTCTCTACTGGTTCAGAAGCGTGTACTGTGCGTGCGTGCATGCACCACCGTCGTGTGTGCTTTTTCATCCTCTGCGCATGCGCAGAAGGCTTTGTGCATGCATAGAGGGTTAAAAACAAGAAAATGGCAATGTCCGGGTGGGTGGGCGGAGCCTCACACTGCCGCTACTACCGGTTCTCCAAACCACCGGCAGCCGCCACTACCGGTACGCACGAACCGGGGCGTACTGGTAGGATTTCATCACTGGATCTTCCCCCTTGTGCTATTAACACACTTAGGCTTGTCAGTTATTCTTTGTGTATTTACAGTATGTCCTTTACATATGGCTGAACCTAATAAGGAAACATTTTCTTCAGAATAATGTAAGGAAACATTTTCTTCAGAATAAGTTTTTAATCTTGCTTTTTCCATGGCTTTTTCCATGGCTACTGGATTCAGTCTCCTTTCTTGTATTGATAATTTCTTCAATAGGGGTCACATCTATCTTCTTGTGTACAGGTTGCCTGTTAAATATCACAATAATTTCCTAATTTTCCATTTCCTCTTTCTTTACAGAGAAGATTCTTCATCTATTCTTTCTCTTCCTGGAATAAGTATTTCTTATAAGTATCTTATAAGTATCTCTTGGGCCTTTGGTGGCTGGACCAAAACTATTTCATTGGAATTCCTTTAGCCAATTTTCCAGGATTGGTGATAATGGGAGACAGCATTCCACATTCCTAAACTTCTTTTGGGGTTTGAAGTCTGGACTTTTTGGGATTTTTTTTAAAACAAAATGTAGGACTTGGCCATTTTTCAGTGCAGCTTCCACAGCGGTAACCAGCTTTACAGCTTTGCCTCAGGCAAGATCTGCATCTGCTAGTAACTCAATTTCCATATTGTCTCCATCACAAAGAAAACGTTTTGTATTCTAGAATGTTTCACAATGGTATTTGTCTAGATTATATAATAGTCAGACGAAATATTGTCCACCCTTATTTCCTGATTGTAGAATGTAGAAAGTTTTGTAACGCCGACACATATTGAGAAAGTTTACTGTTTGGCTTATTCACATCTGAGATGCCAGCAGCTGCTGGACCATGGCCTAGTCTCTAGACATAACACTGCCAGTCCCATTTCACAAATTCCTCAATATGTGGGAGGGAAGGGAAGAAGCATGGTTTCTACGGCCATCAAAAGCATGGAATGAGGCTTACCAGTGTGAAGTTCCTATAGTAAATGTGTTCTTTGTTTTTTATTACATTTTTCAGTATTTAAGTAGAGAAAGACCTTTCTTTTTTGTATTCTGTGTTTTTGTATACTGGGGGATGGTGGGATGGGGGTTAGATAAATAAATGCCTCCTTTTTTAAGAATGGAAAATTTGTTGCATAATAAACTAAAAATAAAAGATTTGTAGTTGTGAATCACAGTAATTTATGGTGTTCTACTCTGAACCAACTGAAGAGCAAAACAGTTTTGTAACTTTTTTTTACCTCAGAATTCATCCAGAAATATCCGCTACACAGCTGCCTTAATGTGTGCAAGACAGAAAGTACCGTATTTTTCGGAGTATAAGACGCACCTTTTTACCCCCCAAAATAGGGTGAAAACCTGGGTGCGTCTTATACACCAAATGCAGCTCCACTCACCCCCACCCGCCCACCCACCCCCACCCTTTGGCCTCTGTCTTCCAGCAATTTACCTGCTTGCAGGAAAGAGGGAAGAGCCTGTAAAGCCAAGCAAGTCAGTAGCAGCTTCCCGACAGACAGCTGATTAGGTTTACCACTGGGAAAATGAAAGTGAAACTAGTTGCAAAGAGGCATATAGCTGGGAGAGACACGCAGATTTTTATTTTCTGCTGAACTGCATGCAAGGGGGTAAGTGAATAACTATAAATGTCTGTAGAATGTTCAAATTATTAGACTTATTTTTTAAAGACTGCTTTATTATTGTTCTAGCCAGGTGTCTCCAACCTTGGAAATTTTAAGACTTGTGGACTTCAACTCCCAGAATTCCACAGCCAGCTTTGTAAGCTTTGCTGGCTGTGAAAGTCTGGGAGTTGAAGTCCACAAGTCTTAAAGTTGCCAAGGTTGGAGATCCCTGTAAATCTAGACAACTTAACAAAATAAAGAAGCTTTTTAAAATAAATGCTTGCTCTGAAGAGGCCCAGTGCTATTGTATCTTCTTTTAAATAATAGAGAATAATGTATACTTCCAGAAATTTTAATTAATTTTAACAGCTCTGTACAAGTATAGTATGAAATGTAACAGTGTCCTGTTTAGTATTAGAGTTTAGTTACCTTGGAGTAGATCTATTTAAATAATTGGGAGGAGTTAGTGTGACTACATTTAAGAAAACTTTCTGGCATAATGTACATTTCTCCATTCAAAGAATAGCAAATTCTTTGCTATTTCTATGGGTCAGGCACACATGCAGAGAAATACACAGCAAACTGTGTATATTATCTGTGCTGTTTGCTGTTTGCTGTTTGGCAAATTGCTTGGAGGCAGAGGCATTTTTTCCTTGTTTTCCTCCCCCAAAACTAAGGTGCATCTTATACTCTGGTGCGTCTTATACTCCGAAAAATACGGTATTCCTCCATTTTTGATTTTTAATATTTTATTCATTCTCTCCTTTTTTTTGTCACTTGCCTCCAAACTATACCAGTTGCTACTTTGGTATCTGCTGGGACATGGATACCTCTGTCTTTTCATTTATCATTTCTAGCAATAGAATTAGTGTTTTTTCAAGCTTGCATTTAATCACTTTATTTACCTACTGAAAAGATCCCTACTTAGGGATTAGCAATAGATCTTTCTTAAATTAATAAAACTCTGTGATAGGTTTCACTGCTCCAACCAGATTAGAGAATGAGAATAGCAGCTCAAAAATATCCATATACACTTTTCTTGTTGCCCACTAAGCTTCCACTTAAAAATATTCTTTTAATGAAAAACAAAGGAAAAGCTGCAAAGCAAAATGCCAGCTAATAACATCACATTTATTAGCAGCAATGATTTAGGCCTCAAATAGGCCATTAGGAGTAACAGAGGTTTCTCCACTGCTGATTTAGAATGCTATCCACCCATCCCATACCAGTCAAAATCCCATATCAGCTAATAGTTGCTGATTGCTATTTGCTTTTCTTGTCTTTGGGCCCAGTTGTTGCTAGTCCTTGATTTCTCCATAAGATATGCTTGATAAAACCTGCCGAATTTCAAACACTTTGAGAGTATCCATGGAAGGTGTCAGAATAAGGAGACGATATTACTTTGACACCAATGCATCTAAGGGCTACTAAAATCTGGCTCATTCACAGACAGAGCATGAGATGAAGGTCACATCACGTCATGGAGATATTACCAGAGTTATGTTGTGGCTAGGTGTAATTGAAAAAAAAAGGTAGAAAAAGTAAAAAGCTTTTGAGAAAGTTCCTCAAAAGCTTTTTAAGAAAATTAAAATTGCCAGCCATTGCTTTATTTGGAAGGATGCATACCTGCCCAGAAAAAGCAAGCTAAAATGATAGTGTATCAGTCTGTACTGATAAATAAATAAAAATGTGATCAGTGATTTTAAAAGCTTGCTTATCACCTCTTTAGAGATGATGGGCAATATGTGTTTCAACTGCATGCTTTCACTCAGAAAACAATTTTTCATTAAGAGACTGCAGGTTGAACTAAATGGAGAATAAGAGGAAATGTTTCACTATTACTGATCCTTGCAGATTTTTTCCTATCATATTTCCAGTACCATTGGTAAAGTTATGATATATATTGATATGATATACAAAGCTCTCTCTCTCTCTCTCTCTCTCTCTCTCTCTCTCTCTCTCTCTCTCTCTCTCTCTCTCTCTCTCTCTCTCTCTCTCTCTCTCTCTCTCCGCATACACACATATATTCCTACAGATCCCTAGTGTACACATAGGGTAAAATGTTCAAGATCATGACCATAACTACATAATTGAAGCCCCCCACATATTGAAACGAAGGCTAGATTTCAACTGAGAAATTGCAACCTACCACATTGAATTTTGACCTCTGATTCCAAAAACTCCCTTGCCTCCTACCATTTAATAAGGAATTTAGTCAGCTTCATAGAGGAATGGGATAAAAATCAGGTTTGCTAAGCTTTGTTTAATATTTAGACTACTATTTCTTTATCGCTTTCTATTATTAGCAGGCAAGATTTGCATGGCAATTCTTCTTAAGCAATGGTGCCAACTTGTAGCCGTTTGACTCTTCTTGGGCGAGTTTCATCACAAACTTTGGAAAAACCCAAAGGAGGAGGAGGAGCGGAGGAGAAGGGAGACATGGAGAGAGATGGAAGGAAAGGAAGAAGGAGAAAATGAAGAGAGAGAAAATGCTGAAATGGGAAAGAAACAGAAAAAAATCGTTGCATAAGCTGCCCAATCCTCTGTGAAACCTGAGTGGGAGAAGGTAAGAGAAAGGAATGGCAGAAAGTAAAAGGATGCACGGAAGAATGATTGAGGCACTTGTGTGTCTGTAACACAGGGCAACATGCAGTAAGGGAGAAAGAACTTAACAGAATGACAGAATTAAGGACAATAAGCAGTGTTTCCCTTGGCCTCATTGCATGTCACCTAAAATGAATATGGTACACAATTGAACAAATGTAATCCTCGATTAAAATTGGTTCCTTATTCTTCTTCATTATGAAAGGTTTCTGTTAGTGTTCTTAAGTGTGAAGCTTTCCAGAAAGGGTACTTCAGACCTCAGCTTGCAGTACTTTTCAGAAAAGCAATATTTTAAACTTTAACCACTTTCTTTATGGGTGGTGAAGGGGATAATTGAAAACTGTTTGACATTAGCTACTTGGGGTTACATAATGTGATGTGGCAACTATTTTAGGCATCCGGCTTGTTAAACGTTTAACAATACAATAAATTCTGCTCCTGGATGGAAGGCCTAAAGCAAGCCAACAGTAAAAAAAAAAAAGGCCAAGTTTATTCTTTGTCAGCAGAGAAAACGGAGCCAAAAGGGTATCTTAACCCAACCTGGTTCTTCTCAGCTGGTTTTTAATTAGGCATTTGACAATAGTCAAAAATAATTTGTAGAAATAGTTAGGAAGTTCTGTTTTGTAGGTGCAGCAGCCAAGCATTCCAGACTATGCAGTAATATGACTCTCAAGGCATCACACTTCAGCCTTTGCTGGCCACAGAAACATTCCACAACTAATAGGCATGAGTAGAAGGCCGGTACAGTGAGGTGGGCCAAAGTACTGAAATCTTTCCTAAGAATCTCTATTTTCAGAAAAAGTCAGAGCTGGAGTAATTGAAAAAGCTTTTGGCCTTGATATTTTCCTCTACAACAGTGTTTCTCAACATTGACCATTTTAAAATATCTGGACTTCAACTCCCAGAATTCCCCAGCCAGTTATCCTCACTGGGGAATTCTGGGACTTGAAGTCCACACATCTTAAAATGGCTCTACAACATGCCTTGATCTGCAGGAGACAAGATAGCCAAAGCATTTGATATTTTCTGAAGACAGTAGTATAGTAAATTTAAAAAAAAACCATTTTAATAAATCTCTCCGGTCTCTGTATATATCTTTGCATGTATTATTATTTTTCTTACGTGCAGGATTGATTAATCACAAAAAATAAGATCCATATTTATTGGTTTTCATTTTACCAGTCTTACCATGTATCTTTACAAGCTTAAAATGTCGGGGTAGATAAACTTTTTATAGCTGGAGATTTTAATGATTGGTATTTTAGAGTCCCAAGAGGCACAGTGGTAATCTGAAGAGGCATTGCTGAGAGACCTTGTTGTTATTTTAGAGAGCCTGAAATCTCAAAGGGCTTGCAGATAGCAACAATGGGGCTTGGGACTACATGTAGCTTAAAGTCTGCCCTGAGGAAGGTTATCATCGAAGGGGAGGAGATGAGGAGAAAGCACTGGGTAAGTGTGAATGTTTAATATTTTGTCAAATTCGCTTTCATCTCTTATTTAGTGTGCTTTATTGTCTTGAATTATTTTGATAACAGATTGATCCCTTTAATGGTTATCTAACAAAAATCAGCCCTACAGGAGATGATAAGTATATTGTTGACGCTTCTTTACATGGTAAGTATCTAAGCCAGAGACAGGAACTTTGTGGTGCTTCAAATATCATTTAACTAAAAGCCCACCTTCCTTTTGTGGTTTAGAATAAGTGGATATTGAATGTATGGAGACTATAGGTTCCCCATCTTTGTTATAAACCTTTTACTCTTCTGGGGGCTGTGATTTGTTTCTACTAATGTAATTTTTATCAACTTGTTATCTTAGTCTGAATCACAATATTTAAAGCTTGACTTCTTGACTGTGGTCATACACAGATTGTCCTCGACTTACAACCATTTGTTTAATAACCATTTGAAGTTACAATGACACTGAAAAAAATGACTTATGACTGGTACTCACACTAATGACCATTGCAGCATCCCCATGGTCACATGATTATAATTTGGTTGCTTGGCAACTGGCATGGATTTACAAAGGTTGCAGAGTCCCGAGGTCATGTTGTATCACCATTTGTGACTTTCTCAGACAGCTTTTGACAAGCAGTCACTGGGGGAAGCCAGATTTGCTTAATAACTGCATGGTTCACTTAACAACTACAGTGATTCACTTAACTGTGGCAAAAGGCCATAATATTGTTTTATTTTTAAATTGTTATTATTGCTTTTAAGGTACGTTTCTTATCCATGTTGTACGCCGCCCTGAGTCCTACGGGATTGGGCGGCCTATAAGAGCGTAGAAATAAAATAAATAAATAAATAAATAAATAAATAAATAAATAAATAAATAAATAAATAAATAAATAAATAAATAAATAACAGTGGATGCAACTCACTGAACAACCGCCTTGCTTAGCAATGAAAATTCTTGGCCCATTTGTGGTCGTAAGTCCAGGACTCTCTATAGGAGTATCTAATCTGTACAAAGTTTTATACTGAAGTTTTCTATCCTCTTATTATTTTTCCTCAAGAAAGAATTTTCTCAAACTTTAAAGCAGAAACAAACCTCATGAATTATCCACTAATTAATTCAGCATGGAACTGAAATTACCAAAGTCCTGTCAGCTTTATTCTTGAATACCAGATTGAGGCCTAGCATTAAAAAAAACCAGAGTGAACGTTTCCCAATATCTAGATAGGGAGGTTGCAGCTGAACCTAACACTCTGTTGAACAGATGTAGTGAATTAGACCCAGCGATGAAAATCTGTAGATCTTAGAGGGAAGCAAAGAAAAAAAATATATGACTTTAATTATGAATAGATATAAATCACTACTCAAAGGAGAAATAAAATGCCTAAGAATTAGCTGTAGAAAAAAAGAGAGGATAAAAATGGGAGAGGGTGAAAGAATGACATAAGTGAAATACGGTCAGCTAGCCAATATAAAATAGGTTAATCTATCAGAATAGGAAGCTTGTTTACATAGGACGTGGCAATGCTGAGAGAAAAACTGTCATTTCTCTCTGTCAAAACAGTGTAGCCACTGGTAATGACAGCCTTCTTGGTGATAAAGGGGTAGGCAGGGCCCTAATCTGCAGGCAGTCTTGATCCACTGCTGGGGTGAGGAATCAAAAGAAGGACAGAAACGTCTCTTTGGAACTCTGTTTTAAGGACCAAGGTTGCTTTGCTCTCCAGTGAAATGTACGTCATTGGCCTGCTGCGGCTGTCAAGTGTCATCATATTTTTCTCTTTTGTTAAAAAGGGCATACAATTGTTGCTGCTTCTATTTTGAAGTAAAAGCAACTTTGGAGCTCAATCTGTTCAGCAGATCTGTTCAGTTTTTGTCCCTCAATGACTGTTTATTACACACAGCATACTGGGAGCAAATTGACAGAAAATGGTTCTGTTTTGGTACAGTAAGTACTACACCTTGATCCCTATTATGTGCTCCTGATTCAATTTAGGGGTGGTGGTGCAAAGGTTTCCTGCTGTGTTAGGAGCACATAACAGGGATTGGAATATAATTCCTGGAGATTGGAAATAACAGCATTCTATAAATGTAACTACACTAGGCACTAAACATTTTATTGCAGGGAATACCATATGGCAGCTGCCTGCTGTCCACAGCAATTTTCCAAATAGTACCCCTGGCACCAGATAAGTTTACCTCAGAAAGCCAAGCACCTGACTGGAGACAAAGGGGTTTCTACTAGCATTGCTGTTAATGGTGATGGTGATGAGGAGTTGATGGTCAATGGTGATAAGGAACGAGTCCAGGCGCGATATAAATCTGAAGTTAGGATGCCCCACAGCTGCTGGGTCTGATGATAAAGACTGTTTGAAAACTGGTAACTTGAAGTTTCAGTAGTAGTTAAGGAATGGAGGGAGGAAGGAAGGAAGGAAGGATTGTCCCTCCCACTGTTTTTAGAATATAGAACATAGAACAGTGATGGCGAACCTTTGATCCACCGAGTGTCCAAACTGTGTACACATGCATGCCCAAACTAAAAGGTGCACGCATGCACGCTAACACGCACATGCATGCACATGCGCAAACATGCACATCAGAGACCCGAAGACCAGCTGGCCGGCAGGACGAGGAGCATCCCAACACCGGCAGGGTGGCAAGAGGTAAGATCTTTTCTTCCATGAGCTTCTGTTTCGTCGTTTGCAGGGAAACAGAAGCTCATGAAAGAAACGGCACAGAGATCTGACCTGGGACGACGGCAGGCGTGCCAACAGAGAGGGCTCTGCGTGCCACCTCTGGCACACATGCCATAGGTTCGCCATCACGGACATAGAACAATAGAGTTGGAAGGGACCTTTTATGTCTTCTGCTCAAGAAGCCCTGTTCAAGCAGGAGACCCTATACAATTTCAGACAAATGGTTGTCTAATCTCTTTTTGAAAGCCTGCTGTGATGGAGCACCCACAACTTCTGAAGACAAGCTATTCCATTGGTTGATTGTTCTCTCTGTTAGGAATTTGCTTCTTTAAATCAGCTTCTTTCAGCACGGTGCCAGAATTTCCAGCCTGCATAACTTTAATGTCTCAGCCAAATTCGTTGGGAATTTGGGATGTTGTGATGTCAAGGTATCTGGAGAATTTCATATTGGAAAGTCTGTTTCTAAGTCTGAAGAAAAAATGCCAGGAGATTCAAGTGGAACATCCTACATCCCATTTAGCTTAGGCCTAGGTGAGGAAGCCAAATAATTCACAGAGAGGAGACACTTCAAAGAACATGAGACAAGTTCTTAAGACCTTATCTTTAAATCCACCAAGTCCCTGCAAATATATTTCCATATATGTATGTGGATGCAAAGAGCGTTTACCAACAAAATTTATGACACAAATATAAGACATGTTTGAAGGATACCTGCATGAAGCATTAAAGTATTTTAAACCATATAAGGACTAGCAAAAAGAAATCATCACTGCAGTTTGAACATTGCTTGATTATGTTATGTTAATCTGGCAGAGCTTTATAAAAAAAACTGTCATTGCTTCGGAAGTTTTATTTTATGCTATTTGACTCACCATTTTTCTTTCCCTTGTCTCTCCAAATCTCATACACAATAATCTTAATCCAACTTTTTCAGCCTGGAATTCACCAGAAATGCTAGGACTGCAACTCCCAAATTCCACTCTGCAAAGTTCTGGACTAGACTGCTAGTTGCTCCATGATTCCTATTTGTACTTCCTATTCATACTTCCCACCTCAATCTCTTAAATGGTATTTTACACATAGTGTAGCAGAACAACAACAACAACAACAACAACAACAACAACAACAACAACAACAACAACAACAGAGTTGGAAGGGACCTTGGAGGTCTTCTAGTCCAACCCCCTGCTTAGGCAGGAAACCCTACATCACTTCAGACAAATGGTTATCCAACTGTAATGCTTTAGATTTTAGATTTAGATTTATTATTAGAGTTGGAAGGGACCTTGTAGGTCATCTAGTCCAATCCCCTGCTCAAGCAGGAGTTCCTACACCATTTGAGACAGATGGCAGTCCAGTCTCTCCTTGAAGGTCGCAAGTGTTGGGGCTCTCACAACCTCCGCTGGCAAGCTGTTTCACTTTAATACTTATACATGTACATTAGAATGAGAGGTGACACATCTATTTCCCATGCATTTCTTTTAGAGCTCTAAATCTAAATGGAGGAAATTTCCAGGAAAGAAATGGCCAATCGAAGACAGCTCTGCAAAAAGTGGCATCAATGACTGTGGTAGAATGAAGAACTGGCAAGTAGACCTGCTCTTCAATCTTTCTTCTTCAGAGAAAGAGAGGACTTGACCTTGTCCACATGAACTCTAGGCAGATGCTTCTTGAAAGGTGATTGCAAGACAGGAGACTAGATAGACAGACAGACAGACAGACAGATACGCATGCACACACACACTGTACTGTATACTGTAGATATACACACACAAAACATTACACACACACATTACACACACACACACACACACACACACACACACACACCATTCCAGTTTACTTTTACTGAAATGAATGACTTATTTATACAGAAAACTGTTTTGAGGGTCTCAATGTGTAATGTGAATCTTACTCTGTATAGTATTTCTGACTCCGTAATATGTATTTCTCCCATAGAAAAGTACATTGTGTATATATGTACAGGAGAGAGAGAGAGAGAGAGAGAGAGAGAGAGGGAGGGAGGGAGGGAGGGAGGGGGGGAGGGAGGGAGAGAGAGAGAGAGAGAGAGAGAGAGAGAGAGAGAGAGAGAGAGAGAGAGAGAGAGAGAGAGAGAGAGAGAGAGAGAGAGAGAGAGAGAGAGAATATAGCAGATGTTATTATAGAGATCCTACTATAGAGAGCCAAACATCACAGTTCTAAGACACTTACAAAAGGAAACCAAACTGTCGCTCCAGAGGAGTTCAAAACCCTGAACTCAATGCATGATTTGCTTTTACATTTCTTCGTCTTGACCACTAGATGCCAGTATATTGTCACAGAACCTGCTCAAATAACCAGATTTTAACATTATTTTTTTTTCAGAATTTAGAACTTTCCACTGAATTGTCTTCAGTTCAAGATGTTGCCAATAACTCCTTCTTTTCTATAAAAAACATACTTTTGTGCTTCTAGCGATTTTCAAAAATATTGCCAATACCTTCCATTAAATGTGCCAGCCAGATATTTTCCATTACCATAAATAACCTTAGACTGACCTCCTACAGTCTCATTACAAAAAGTTAAATTAAGTAATGCCGTAATGGTCTTGAAAAGCATTTATGTTCACAGTTTCATGCTCATATTTATCCATTTAGTTCCATGTGTATTGGCAAAGGCAAAAGTATTACTTGCATGGAACAAGCTCTTGGGAAAGGGGATTCAGTGGGGCATCTTCTGATATACTTGATGTGTTTGCTAGAAACCTATAAGCAGGGAGAAAAATTATACCAGGGAACCCAAGAGAAAAAGCTTTGCTTACTTATACAAAGAGTGTAGAACTTCTTTGGGTGAAGAACTGAACCGGCTTCAAAGAAAAATGTCAAAGATTACAAGGCAGCAGTCAGCAGGAAATCTCGCTTATGGGTATATAGGTTTTGGTGTCCTTGCACGTGCAGTCCTGAGTCCCCCCATCACATTAAGCCATCTGCTAGGACTCCAGACAGCTAACAAATGAAATTACATAACATCAAATGTCCGCAATAATATAAATCGGGCATCCATAAATAATAACAACATTCCAACCAAAATCAAATTGAAGTCAGCAAAGAATAATCCAGATGGAAGCCTTCACAATTTAGCATAATGCATGACCAGATACTAGAGAGCCAGTTTGATGTAGTAATTCAGGTACCTGGCTGTTCTAGTCCCACTTTAGGTACAAAGGGTGAGCTTGGGCCAGTCACTCTTTCTCAGCCCAAGGTAGCAAGCAATGGCAAACCACTTCCAAAATATTGCCGAGAAAATTGTAAAGACTAGTCCATGCAGTACTCAGGAGTCAACATTGACTTGAAAGCATACACACATACACAGAATGAAAAATCCCTCCCTCTCTCTCCCTCCCTCCCTCCCTCCCTCCCCCCCCCTCTCTCTCCCTCCCTCCCTCTCTCCCTCTCTCTCTCTCCTATACACACAAGACACGCAAAAGCAGAGAGAAATTTTCAGATTAAAAGTATTCCTTTTTGACAACCAGGGAAGATTGTTCAAAGCTTGATCACAGAGCAGGGAGGTGGGGAGGACCAATGTGGATGATGAAAGGCTATTTCTTCCTCAGAGTCTAAGTGCATTACCTACAGTAGTAGTTGTTGGGGAAAAAATCAAGTCTTATTTCTGTTATATTGGCAGAAAAATGGTTAGATGATTCTGAAAGATGCTATAGGTCACTAAGAAGCTCTTGCCTCCTGTCAGAAATGTTTTTCTTGTCCTTTCATTTGTTTATCTGCTCTTTCAATCATCAGACATGTGCCTTTATTCCACCAAACAAGGAGCTGGAAAAGTTAGTATGCAGGTATTGGGGAATGACTTGCATCCAACCACACAGAGTTTAGGTGGGATACCATTACCACTACTAAAAATATTATTAAGAATAGTAATAATAACCATATACAGTATCTATGTCAGCTACAAATTACTGCCAAGATATCATTAGTAATGGAAACTCAGGGTATTATGAAGAAGGGGGCATTACAAATAGCTAGTTGGAATGTTGTCTTGTCTTTTCTTAATCACATTTTGCTTTACATATCAGGGTCTGCTTCACAAGTGCAAAGGGATGCCAAATTGGCGTTGAAGAGAAATTAGATTCCTTTTCTCACTGAGACTGAACACGTACGGGCTTAGTGGAAGATATGATGTGGCAGACACTTTTAGATCTCTTCCTATTTTATTATTGGAAAATATGTTGGTAGGTAGCTGTGGCATTTTAATTTATTCTAACTTCAAGATTAATTGTAAAAAAATCTGTCTGATTTGCCCATAAGGTTTTTTCCCCCCCTTCTGGCTGGTTTTGCACTAAGCCCAGAAAGATTTCAAGAAAGCTCTGGGAAGGGATTCCATACCCTCAAAAGTGCCAGGAATTTTCTTTTGCAAGAATCTTGCTTGTCTATTCTGTACACACACACACACACACACACACACACACACACACAGAGGGGGAGAGAGAGAGAGAGAGAGAGAGAGAGAGAGAGAGAGAGAGAGAGAGAGAGAGAGAGAGAGAGAGAGAGAGAGAGAGAGAGAGCAATGAGAGAGTGATAAATCCTGGCACGACCTGTTGCCCTGAGTAGAATCATATATTGTACATACATACATACATACATACATACATACATACATACATACATACATACATACATACATACATACATACCGGTACATACATAACTTGCACCAAGAGGCTAGGTCTTCAATAAAATGGATTCTTTTTCCCTATGGAAACTTGGCGTAAGAAATTACTATGACATCTGGAAGGCAAGTTTCCTTTTAGGCAGCCAGGTTAGATCTTGAAAGCAAATTCATCTGGGATCAGACTTTGCTGACATAAGTGTAGAGGCTGTTCTTCCAGCCAAAATTGCATTGCTACCATCTAAATCATTTCTAAAAGACTTGGCTCTTTAATTGAGAATTTGGAAGGTGGAGGCAAGAGGCAGGAGGAAGCCAAAGCCAATTCTGAAAAAGGTGTCAGAATTTTTTTTCTCTGGACAGTCTCCTGTAGGCATAAGCATTAAAGTATAGTCAAGATTTAAAGGTAATTGTATTAAGCACTTTTTCCTTCTCACCCACTTTCCATATTTGCCTACTAAAAAGACTAATCACCATAGATTTCAAGTGATCAACCATAATGGAAGTAGTCTGGGGCTGCTATTCCCTATGTGGAGGTGCTTGAAATGTCTTTATCTCTTCTAAATGTGTTTTTTGGATCCAGGTGTGGATCTAAAAAAGGAACTAGAGAGGACACAGATATATCTAAATTTGACACATACCAATTTAATGTTATAGCTGTACTCAGAGATATGGTGTTATTAAATTAGATATATAGCTCTCTTGACTTTGCCTGGACAATGTGCCCAGGTTACTGCTGCATCGATCTAGTCACATTCTAGTTCAGGGGTGTCCAACCGTGGCAACTTTAAGACTTGTGGTCTTCAACTCCCAGAATTCCCCAGACAGCAAGGGAATTCCCATTCTGGGAATTGAAGGCCACTAACAGAGTAACAGAGTTGGAAGGGACGTTGTAGGTCATCTAGTCCAACCCCACCCACCCCGCTCAAGCAGGAGTCCCTACACCATTTCCGACAAATGACAGTCCAATTTCCTCTTGAAAGTCTCAATTGTTGGAGCTCTCACAACCTCTGAAGGTAAGCTGTTCCACTGGTTGATCGCTCTCACTGTCAGAAATTTTCTCCTTATTTCCAGGTTGAATCTCTCCTTGGTCAGTTTCCATCCATTATTCCTTGTCTGACTCTCTGGTGCCTTGGAAAATAGCCTGACCCCCTCCTCTCTGTGGCAGCCCCTCAAGTATTGGAACACTGCTATCATGTCTCCCCTGGTCTTAAAGTTGCCAAGGTTGGACATTCCTGCTCTAGCCCTTATTTATTGAGGGTTCTCCCCTTCTCTGGTTCTTAATGGTGGTCAGAACTGGGCTGAGAAGTCCTTCAAAGAGAGAATTAGGAGATAAAATCCTAAAAAAGATCAAATTTGAAATCTGAATCAAAATCAAAATAATAGAGAGCTTCATACAATCAGGTATACCTTGCAGTAACAGGAATTCAGCCTCTTGAGAATGTGCATTAGAATGGTAGAAGACCATTTGCAGAGGGGGGAAAAGTGGCCTCACAGAGCACTGGCAACAGGAGGAAGCCAAGAGAGCTCTCACAAGTATAGTGATGAGAGAAGAGAAATGAATGACTGCTATGCTACAGGTTAGTTGGACAGAGCCACACATTCCAAAATTCTATATGAAATAGCCAGTAGGTGCCACTCTTGACCCACTTTTCAGTGGTTCAGGATATATATTCTTCAAGGTTCATTTTGTCTGATTTAGACATATGCACATGTGATCAGTCTTTCCATATAACGTTGGGCAGGAAGCTAGGCCTAGAATTGTTTTCCTATTTTAATTGAATGAAAAGACCAGCAATGTCCCAAGAGTACAAAGGTAAAAACTCCAGGATGGAGGTGGGGGGCATATATGATTGTAGCCCTGCGGCATTCCTGGCATCAGTATGGAAGGCTCTTGCGGTTGCCTTCTTCCAAGCTATTCTGGTGATGCATTTTACTTCCCAGTCTAGCCTACAGCTCTGGCCCTCCCTGGCAGTCTCTGATCCAAGTGCTAAGGAAGCCTGGTCCTGCTTACTTTCCAAGCCCAGGCCAGGCCAGTCAGCACAGCTACCTAGTACGATGTTCCAAGAACCTTTGCTTAAGCAATAGCAAAATGAGGATAGTGCCAAGACATACAAAGGAGTCTTGCCTTACTCAGTGGTGAGATCCTATTGCTGGAGAGATGGTCTCAAGCCTCATTTGCATCTTACAGTAATGAATATGTCAGAATAGTCTTTTGTTACTTCCTCTGAGCAACGTTTATAATAAACTGGTAGACAATATTCCAAGTAACTAGGATAGAACCACAGCTGATAGCAACCCAAGAGACTGCAAACATAGACTATAGATGGCTACTTTCCAACCTGCTGTCTTCAGCAATATTACTTTCACTGCCCTCTAAAACAATTATGTTTGGGATTAAAATGTTTGCCATAAAAGCCATAGAAAAATATGTGTTTTTCTTCATTCTTATTTGACTGCTTCCCTGGAAATAAAATGAAGCAAAGAAACATGTTCTGGAGAGGTCAATGGGGTTAGTAAACAAAGGTCACATTTAAACTCGGTATATCTTCTCTTTTTCCTACCTTATATTCTAGTCTGTTTTTCATTGTCATCTATGACAAATAGATGTTTCCATGGAGTTGATCAGCAGAACAAGAGGATAACTGCCTTCTCTTGATATTGCTCCCTAATGAGTAACGTGTAGTACAGTAACTTCTGTACCTCTACAGCTGCTATTTTAAGGTATATTCCATATATCAAACTGTATCATGGGAGGCAAGACAGAAACTGCTGTTGTACAGCTCTAATGAGGAACTTATCCCATCCCAAGCACGTACCATAGTTCTTTTTTTTCTTCTGTAGCAGAAGAGTTATTCAGCAGATTCTGACCAGTTCTGGAGAACCGGTAGCGGAAACTTTGAGTAGTTTGGAGAACCAGTAAACACCACCTCTGACTGGCCCCACTCCCATCTATTCTCTGCCTCCCGAGTCCCAGCTGATCGGGAGGAAATGGGGATTTTGCAGTAACCTTCCCCTGGAATGGGGAGAGAATGGAGATTTTACAGTATCCTTCCCCTGCTATGCCCACCAAGCCATACCCACAGAACCGCTAGTAAAAAATTTTGAATCCCACCACAATCTGTAGGCAACCCCAGGTTCACTGCAGTGCATCTCTCACCTGCAAGGAAAAATGAGGAATGCAATGTAAGTTCAGTCATAAATAATAGAGCAGCTAATGCCCCATCTTCCCTTCTTTATTTGCTGAAAATGGCGGGGACCTGTTGGAGAACCAAAGCAATTTGTTGAAAGAAGCATAATGTGTGACTCAGCAATGCTGGAAGACCGAGGATACGATGAAGAGATGAAGAATCAGGCTACCCCGTGCTGCTTTAAACAAACAAACAAACAAATACACACACACACACACACACACACACACACACACACACACACACACACACACACATACACACCAGTGGTGGGTTCCTACCGGTGCGGTCCACTCTATAGCACCGGTAGCAGCCCGCTGGTGATGTCACAGTACCGGTGCGGTTGGGTGCCGGTTCCTGGGCACCGCCATTTTTTTCAAAAAAAATTTTACATTAAAAAAAAAATTTCTTCTGGCAGAGCTTCCGGCACTGCGCATGCGCTGCCTTCCTACCCCATAGTGAGTCCAAGCAGGGGAGGATGGCTGAGGGAGCGCGTGAGACGCTGAAAGAATGGGCGGCAGGAGCTATCTCCATTCCCCTCTCTTCAGCAGTCCGAGAAGCCACAAACACACGGTGATGATCCTAGGCATTTTCGCACATTTGAAGCTTCTCGAGCTGCTGAGGGGAGGGGGAATGGGTGGCAGGACCTATCTCAGTTCCCCTCCCTTCAGCAGTCTGAGAAGCCACGCCCACCAAGTAACATGGCCAGCAAGCCACACCCACCCAGTCACATGGCTGGCAAGCCACACCCACAAAATAAGCCACGCAGAGTGGTAGTAAAAAAATTAAGAACCCCCCCTGATACACATTTACATTTTCTGCAATCGGATAAATCCACGGGAAATATTTTCCATGCAGGAGTTATTTCACAAGTCCTACACGGAGGCTATTATGATGCATGGCCAAACCTACATTGGAACCAGAGAATTTTTTTCCCATAGTCAATGGAACATTTAAATTCATATTTCTTGATATGTCAGCATTTAGTTTTTTTTCATTTAGTTGTAATTAATTGCATATTCGTTTCAGGTCATGCTTTCTCATATTATGTAAGAACTGTGACAAATTATGTACTACAATGAGGAAAAGGGAGATATGGTGAAATATAAACGTTGTTATTTGAAGAACTCAAACTGGTAAAATACACTCTCCTCTCTCTAATTCCAGTTATGAAAAATGATGCAAAACTGCTGAATCAATGACATCCCCCCCATAGCTGGACAAAATATGTCAGAAAGAGTTTGATATATAGTATAGGACAGATGATAAAGCATCTGAAAAGTGCTGTATTGACTTCTGGAGGAAGAAATAATGAACTGTAGGTAACTGTGCCAAAAGCTGATGACTGTGGTGAAGAATGAAGAACTGGTAAATAAACCAGCTCTTCAGAATCTTGACCTTTGGATGAGAATATGGGAGATCACCCACAAGCACTCCGAAAAACTTGCTTCTTGTGAGGATACCACAAGACGGAAATCTTTGGCAAATTATGAGCACTGGGAGATGATGGAAATAACCATCTTGTTTGCAGCCTTTTAAAGGCCACTAAATTTGCAAAGTGTCTTTTCTAATTACATTTGGAAATTGTTTGTTAACTACTTTTAAGCTATTGGAAAGCTTTTAAGCTTCAGATTAACACCTGATCTGAAAGTACCAGGTGGGTTTGCCTTCCACCCTTAACAAAACAAATTTAATTATAAGCTTAAGAATTTAAACAATTTAAAAGAAACAGTAAAAAGCTAAGTAAGATTTTGATCTTAGAAAGTTATAAATTAAGGGTCCAGAAAAATCTGAAATGAGATTTTGGAATTAATTTTAAAGAATCCTTCCTGTGGGAAATGGTTTTGTTTGGACTTTTTGCAAAATACAATAAAGATAAGTAATTTTAAAAATTGGACATTAGAAGGAACTGAAGATTTTAGTGAAAGAAGAAAAATACACAAGCCTGATTAAAAGCTAATTAATTGGGACTTATTACATAAAATATTAAAACATTGAAAATACTGAAGGATTAAAGGACATTTTTGAAAAATGGAATCAAAAGTTAGTGTCAATAGAAGACAATGTCAATAGAAAGTTTGCTATTATGGATAAATTGTGTCCAAAAGGTATTATGGAAGAAATGGTAGTTGAAGAATAAGTTTTATTTTGCAAGACAGAGATAGCATCAAAAGTGATCTACAAATGATAAAGTATGAAAATGACATGGAAAAGAATATAAAACAAATGAGTTAATATTTCAAAAATCAAAAGGAAAATAGAAATAAACAAAGAGCAATTTGGGTAATTTAAAAAAATATTAGATTTACAAAAGAGGCTTGTTATAACTTTGAAGATTCTTGTGGAAAGTGACAACTAAGAGAGGGAGAAGAGTTACAAAATGTTCTGAATTATACTTGTTTTGATGAAGGTTGGACATCAATTCTTTATATATTTATTTTCTCTTTCTTTACTATATTCTTACTTTTATCTTCCTTTTTCTATTTTCTACATTTTTCTTCTTTACATCTTCTACTTTCCCCCTTTTTACTATTACTGTTTCTATGACTACTAATTACTATTAGATTTTACTATTATAATTAAAATGTTTAATCAAATTATATACACAAATGAAAAGTGCTGTTGACTTTTATCATTTATTCTTCAATCAAAATTTTCCTTTGATCTTTAATTGTCATGCAAGATGACATGTATTTTAAAACTGTATGTTAATCGAATATTGTTATGAGTGATTTCACTAGGATATTGACATTTTATGTAAAACAAGCTTTAAAAGATTGGCAATGTTATGATAATTTTAAATGTAACAATTCTCACTAGCTGAATTACTCATACATGATAATGACTTGTTCTAGTTGCTTTTATATTAATACTATAGCAAATTAACCTGGACAGACTTGATTACACAGAAAGACAAACTTGTGGACAAACTATGTCAGGGTTTTTTGAAACTGGGGTTCTGGGAGAACTTGATAGGGTTCTATGAAAGATTAAAGGCAAAACCCCTTAAAGTTGAACACAGCCAAAATGTATTACTAGAACTTTATCTCTTAATCAAGGAGTTCTAGGGTTTCCCCCCTCAAAAAAGCTAAATATTAACCTTGAAAAAGTTTGAAAACTGTGGACCATGTAACTCATCCTGTGAGACCAAAGATGGGAAATGATTACTTATAATGGGGAATACACAATGGGAGGTTCAGGCATGTCACTCAGCAGGCTATTTTGTGATGGTTTCTCATTATTTTTTAAATAAATAATCTTCATAAGATGAAGAGCAAAACTGCAAATTTTTCAAATCCAAATACATTGGAGAGCCCTAAAATGATATCTAGTTATGCTTGGATGGGCAACAATATTACAAATGGAGGTCCATCTAAAAAGGAAGCAACCAATATATCAAAGTCCCTAATCACAAGTAAAATTAAAATGGACTTGTGATAGAGAAAATAATTGAAACATCAACAAAGCGTGAAACAGTTTTGAAAACAAAATTCCGGGCTCAGAATCATTGGGAAAGGAACTGAGATTCAAACATCCAGGTTCATAATTTTGCACGGTATATAAACAGATGCTGTGTTGGAATGTTATGTGCAGTTTTGAGCTTTTCTCATAGCATAAAGGATATCACAATGTTAGAAGCTGTGAGGAAGTATAATGAAATGAAAAAACATTCGCGTGATGAAAAAAACATCAATTGTTAGACGTCTTATTAAAAGATAGGTAACAATGTTGAATGAGATGAATGAATTTTACAATTATAATAAGAAAAATCATTCCCTCCCACTGCCCTAATAAATTATTTTGCAGGAGCTTGGGGCAGGCAAAATAAGTTTTCATGCAATCCATAATTAATTTATGGAATTCATAATGATCACTAGCTTAAGCTACTTCAAAAGCAGTTAAACCAATTCATTTTCTTAATAGATGTTAGAACTAATGGAATATGACCTTTTTGTTCAGAGGCAGAGTTTCTTTCTCTGAAAACAGAATGGAAAAGAAGAAAATTTGGCTGTTCTCTGGACATAGGACGGTCCCAAGGAGAGGCCATTGTCTAGGTGTCTTCTTATGCCAATGTCAAATAATGTCTTGACATTGCTCTGATTTTTAAGCATTTTTATTTATGCTTTTAAAGTTTCAATGATAATCTTGTTAATTAATTAATTTAATGTCCCATTGTGTTTCATCCTTTGACAGGATGCTCCTTGGTCTTCGCATAGCCTGCACAACTTCGAAATATCCGGTCACACTATATCCTTTGATCGGATTTAGTCAAAACCATATATTGTAAAATTATCCATAAATCAAAAAGAGTACTTCGAATCATAAGTGGTTCCAAGGCAAGATAGCCCAAATTAATTTGCTATTAGAAGCAAATTAAACAGTATTAGAAGAGTCTTAAGAGTAAACATATTGCTTTGATATCAGTGTTTAAGACACCATGGTGACTAGAAACCAGGAGATTGTGAGTTCTATTCCCGCCTTAGTCATGAAAGCTGCTTGGGTGAATCAGTCATTCTTTCTCAGCCCAACTACCTCCCAGGGGTGTTGTTGTGGGGAAAAATCTGTTTTTTTAAAGGAAAGTCGATTTCTTTGTGGAGTTTTTGGAACCTCCTAAACCGAAAATAGTACCGCTTGCAGAATAGCATGTGATTGCCATAAGGTAAGGTGACCAGATGTCCCGATTTTGGCGGGACAGACCCGCTTTTTAATGATTTGTCCCGCGTCCCGCCCGTCCTCTAAAAAGTCCCAATTTTTTGAAAGAATGCACGACTAGGGCATTCTTTCCAAAAATCGGCCTGAAAGGGCGGCGTGCGAGATTGGGGGGAGGAGTTAAACTTTCGGCGGGCACGGCTTTGCAAGGGCTCTTCGCGGTCTACAAGCTGCTGGGTATGCACTGGAGGGCGGTGAAGAGGCGCCTGATGCAGCCCCGCCCTCTCGAAACGGCCGGCGTCGCGGTGGGCGGGGCGGCCCGAGCGAAGGAATCACATCCAAGATGGCCCTCGGGCCGGCGCTGGCTCAGCCGGCCGGGGCCGCCGCCACAGCCTTCCCACCGCCGGGGCAGCCGGGACTGGGGGCCCAGCCGCAGGGGCAGCAGCAGCAGCAGCAGCAGGCCTCTCAGCTCGGGCCGGCCATGGGCGGCGTTGGCGGCGGGTGGGTGTTCCGCGTTGACTCCTCCGGCGGTGGCTGGAAGCTGGCGGAAGAGCCGGTGCACACCGGCTCTTCCGCCAGCTTCCAGCCGCCGCCGGAGGAGTCAACGCGGGATGCCCGCCCGCCGCCAACGCCGCCCACGGCCGGCCCGAGCTGAGAGGCCTGCTGCTGCTGCTGCTGCCCCTGCGGCTGGGCCCAACCTGGCCGTCCTTGAGTGACTGCAGGACGTGCGCGAGGTCAGCGGGCGGCGCGGGACGCCCGGGCAGGCGGGGGGGAGGGAGGAGGAGAGCCAAGAGACGCTGGGGGCTGCTCCCCTTCCCAAGCCAGCCCAAGCCACTGCCGGCTCCCGAAGGGGAGGCGGGAGGCGAGGAAAGGCCTCCCGCCTCCCCCCCAACCTGGATGCCGACATTAGCCGTCTTTTGCCCTCTGCGCATGCGCAGCGTTCTGCGCATGCGCAGAGGGCAAAACTCAAATTGCGGCGTCCAGGCGACCCCGCCCCCCGTCGGTGTCCCGCTTAAAAAAAAATCTGATCACTTTACCATAAGGCAGACTCTGTAGGAAAGTTGAACCTCGCACTGTGTCAGCCGAAAGCCTCTGCAAAAACCAGAAAGGTAAGTTGGGTGCTGCTGGGCCCTGGGGCCGGCTGAGGAGCAGGCCGAGTCCTGCAAGTTCCTTGGGTGGCTGGATGGGAAGTAGACCTTGGCCTCAAGCTGTAACTCCTCTCCCCCCAAGCTAGTAGCTTCTGCTGCCTAGCTTTAGGCTCCCTTGCGGGGGGGCGCTGAATGGCTAGGTGAGAAACAAGCCGAGGTCTGCATAAATCCTGAGGGGCAGGATGTGGAGCATGGGGTGCCTCAAGGGGTGGGGGTGGGGGAAGGCCTTGGGAGACCTGGGGCAAGAGAACATGGACCTCCACTAGGCTTCCCAGAACCTCCCCTACCCAAGGCCACCACGTGTTCTGCTTAATGAACCACACATTTATTTAAGAGCCACATCAGGGACAGCAGGGGGTGTGGGACATTAAGTTAATGGTTGTCACCACTTGTGACCCTAATGGGCAAGCTTCATTATGGTCGTAAGTTGAGGACTACCTGTATGTGATACTGAACACTGACAGAGTGGGTAGGGCTTGGATTGCAAAGGCACAGGCACCACATCCCTTGGTAAAGGAATCTTTTCCAAATGGGCTGACGGATCTGAAAGCAAATCCATGTATTTTTTTGAGGTTCACTAAATTAATTCACTCTGACTGCTAATAGCAGCAATAATATTTTCTTGGCACATAGTTTTATAAAATATAAATATAAATATATATAAAACAATGTAAAGATTCATTTCCTGCCCTAAGGAAGAAGCTCCTAGAACTAATTTACTGGAAATAACGCTTGCTAGAAATAAATGATGGTTCAGAGATCTGATAAATGTATTGTTTTTAAATGCAAGAAAATAGTAACAAGAGACGAAACCTTTGTATCCAACTTATTCCAGTCTGCTGTCATGAAGATTACTGGCAGGATTAGATTTTTGGGGAAAACAACCTGCCCCCAATAGTCGAATGCGATTGACCATGTGTGGCAGTTGAAGTGAGCGTAAGTAAAAAAATATGTAGAGTACCGAAAAAATGAGACCATTTGAGAACAAAAAGAAAAGCCATCACAAATGAAAACCAATTGCTATAGATTTTCTGTGAAAGAACTTTCTCCTACCTTCCCTTATTTATATACTATCCTGCAAAGTTGCATTGAGAAGAAAGGGGGAGGGGATTGACATAAGCAGCCCCTTCCTCCAATTTGTCAGCTGGAGGAGGGCAGAGACCATGCCAAAGGCTCTAGTCCTGTCTATATGCCTTTATAATCGTTTGAAAGGTGTTGAATACTCATCAGTAAACAGAGTGAAGCCGAAGAAAGGAAAGGTTTACTCAGGTCCGCCATCCAGGTGGGAAGAATAGTTTAAAGTGATTGGTCAATTCGTCTGACAGCCCCTATAAAAGGGCAAGCTGCCAGACAAGGTTTGCTGGAGTTTCCTTGTACAATAAAGAGCTGAAGTCACACTGATGCCTCTGCTTATTCTCTCCACCCACAACTTAACAAAAGGAATTATAACTAGAGCTGGGATGTCAAATATTTTGCGAAGTTGCATTTTCTTCTTCTTTTCATGAGATCAGTTTATTTAAATTTTTAATGTTGTTGTTTTAGTTGTATATGTTAACTAATATCACAATGTGATTGGTATTTACAATTCTAATTATGTATATCATTTAGGATTCCCTATCCTACTATGCAGATGTGATGTCCAGATATGATCTTTTTAGAAACTGCATTAATAAGACACTGTTTTGTCTTGTCTGGTTTAGGTTGTACGAAAAAATCCACATGTTCACAGAATTCTTGTATGCAACTCTATGTAGAAAAAGTTGCCACGAATCCTTGTAAAATAAAAAAAATATTTATTTAACTCTTTGAGATGCAAATTTCTCCAATACAGTTGATTTAACCATATATTTCCAGATACAGCTTTACAAATGGCTATTTTGTTTGATTTTTTAAAAAACAAGCACAAACTAGAGAGGTCATGGAAGAATTGCTTTGGTAAAGGTTGCAAATGTGTACTAATGACACATTTATTTTACATCCCTACAATACACTTTATTAAATTTAGTTTGTGTATGAAATAATATGTGATATTAAAACACAGAGAGCACAATTTGTAGTTGTAGGTATGATGTCATCCTACTGGTCAATAAATGATGAATACATCAAAATATATCAATAGTATTTGAAGTTACCAAAGGGTTCATTGAGATTAACTTGTGATGTTGATGTGAACAGCAAATCAAATATATAGAAATTCTAGCTGCTTCAAGGTTCACATTTTACACTAAATTTGCAAAAAAAAAGCAGCTGATGTATTAGCAAGAAAAAATATCAGTCTAAAAAATAAATTCTTCCGTTTCTGAATAGCTGTAGGCAGGGTAACCTATATTTTGAAGATTACAGATGACAGATTATTAGAGTTGGAAGGGACCTTGTAGGTCATCTAGTCCAACCCCCCCCCCCCCCCGCTCAAGCAGGAGTCCTTACACCATTTCGGATAAATGGCAGTCCAGTCTCCCTTTGAAAGTCTCAAGTGTTGGAGCTCTCACAACCTCCGCAGGCAAGCTGTTCAACTGGTTGATCGCTCTCACCGTCAGAAAGTTTCTCCTTATTTCCAGGTTGAATCTCTCCTTGGTCAGCTTCCATCCATTATTCCTTGTCTGGCCTTCTGGTGCCTTGGAGATCAAACTGTTAAAATGTAAGTAAAATGTAAAAACAGAGGTCTTCAGATTGCAAATTAAGAAAATACAGCAGTAAACATTACATTTCTGAAAGATAGAATTGTGCTACTGTACTTAAGTGATAATATTTATTTGTTCTATGATTGTGCACCATGATGCTTGTCCTTGCTTGTGTAAATATCTTTTTGTCTATCCAATTTTCTCTATTACTGTAATTCTCCATTATATATAAATCTGTAATTGCCAGAGAAAAAATAGTCAAAAAGATATTTACATAAGCAAGGACAAGCATCATAACAGAATAAACATTTGGAGATACATGTTTGCATTGGAATATTGACTGATTTAACTAGAGAAAAACAATGAAGGGCCTCATTTGGAAAAATGAATCTATTGTGTGGAAATGCCCACAGAGGCTTACTGTAGGAATTGTACAGATTTGTTTTTTTGTTTAGAACTATTAAAGAAAGAATATTTCACTGAATGTCTATGCTGTGATAATGAACTTTCATCCAAAGAACCATTTTCTGGCAATATGTTGTACTTTCCCAGCTGGAAGACATCTTGGACAGTGTTTGGTTATACAATGCTTTTAAATGAAGAGTGGAAGACTTTAAGAATCATCGGCTGGTCTGCTGATGATTTGCTTAGTCACTGAGCTCTTAACAGGTCAGAAGGAACAGAAGGAAAGTTCTGTGCATACAGCGGAAATCTGCTAAACTTTGAGAAAATGACATTCCATGGCCTACAGCCTTTTGTGTTCTGAAGCACATAGGATCAACAGCGGATTATCAGTGATATTAAGCATCTGGGCTCGTTATTTATAATGTATGCAGTCAGTAAACTCAATCACAAAAGGTAACTCAAAAACACCTCTTCCACAGAAAGTATTATCCCCATTTTTTGAACATCACTTTGGTCTTTTATGTCTCTCTGTTTGTTTCATTGATTAAATTTCCAGAAGCTCCTCATTTTAATCCTAGATGAGGAAAACTTCAGTTACGTATGCTGGGCTTTCATGCTTTGAGATAATCCCAAAGTTTCTCATAAAATATAGAAATATTAAAGGACAATTTTCATTAATCTTGGACTTTTGATTAATTATTTTTATATTCTTAGTTTGACATTAATATTTCAAAAAATATGTTATTGGAAGATTTCTTGATTTCCATTTGGAATAAAAGCCATCACAGACTGATATCTGAAAATGGATCCAGAGAACAATAACAACAAATGTAAATGAGGCGCAAAGGTTCTATAAAGGCTTAAGATTTAATTTAATTTAATTTAATGGATTTCTATGCCGCCCACTCCCTGGGGACTCTGGGCGGCTCACAACATGTTAGATTCCATTAAAGGGTAAAATGCAATAATTAAAATATATAACAATATCAAGTACAATAATTAAAAAATACAAAAAATACAAAAGTTAAAAAGAGTATCTCATTACCATCATGGGGGGAGACCCTTATTTAATCTAGATGGTCTCACTTTCACCCCGCCTGCCGGAAGAGCCAAGTTTTTATTGCTTTCCGGAAGGCCAGTAGGGTGGGGATGGTCCTGATCTCCGGGGGAAGCTGGTTCCACAGGGAGGGAGCTCCCACAGAGAAGGCCCTCCCCCTTGGCCCTGCCAGCCGACATTGTTTGGTCGACGGGACCTGGAGGAGGCCGACTCTGTGGGCCCTAACCGGTCATAGGGAGGTATGCGGCAGGATGCGGTCCCGAAGGTAACCTGGCCCTGAGCCATGTAGGGCTTTAAAGGTAACGACCAACACCTTAAATTGGATCCGGAGACTAACTTTAGAACAATGTGAAAGTATTATGGTGCAAAATAATCTTTGTGGCCTGGCAACTGTTTTCTTTTTCTTGCTTTCTCCTTTTTCTCTGCATATCATATAAATAGAAACCATCTTGTTATAAAACAATTAAAACATAGAAGATAAAGGACCACACAATGTGTCTTTCCCCCATCATTTGCAGTCCAACTATGCTGAGACCAAATGTGAATTAGAAAACACTAATTTTTGATGGGTCGCCAGAATCTGGTCATTTCAAATCCTGTGAGAACATGACACAAACTCTTCTGATAATGCCAAAGATTATGCATTCCAATAGCTTGTTCCCCAGAGTGGTCAACTACATGCCTTTGGAGCTTTCACAAAAGACATGGAGCAAAAAGACCACCCCTCTTATTTTCTCCAATAACTAACTAATAGCCACCAATAGCTTAATTATCATAGATTTGATTTACCTAACCCCCCCTGTAAAGCTAAATTGGAGGTCAAATATTCTATTTAGAGAGATGGATGGTTAAGGAATATAAAATATAAACAAACAAACAAACAAACAAACACTCTTTGTATTCTCTAAATATTTTCTCAGCTTCTTTAGAGGACACTAGGGTTTCATCTCTCTCTCTCTCTCTTTCTCTCTCTCTCTCTCTCTCTCTCTCTCTCTCTCTCTCTCTGAAAGTGACTTGTATATTTAATTATTTGTCTCTCACCTTTATTATTTTTACAAATGAGGTGATGAACATATCCAACATATCTTCCTCTTCCTCCTATTTCCCCCACAACAACAACCCTATGAGGTTGGGTGGGCTGAGAGAGTGACTGGCCCAAAGTCACTCAACTGGCTTTCATGGCTAGGGCAGAAATTGAATTTACAATCTCCTGCTTTCTAGTCTGATATCTTAACCACTAGACCAGTGGTTCCCAACCTTTCTAATGCCGCGACCCCTTAATATAGTTCCTCATGTTGTGGTGACCCCTAACCATAAAATTATTTTGGAGACCCAGCGAACAAAGAGGCAAACAGGGAGGGAGGGAAGAGAAAGACTGAGAGATATTAGCACAGGGCTAGCCAGATCATATGGAGCAGGGTGGCGGCAATGGACCATGCTCCGGCACCATCTCCTTCTCCTGTTCCCTCCGGCTTAGCTCCTCCTGCCCCCAGCGGTGGCGCCCTCACAGAGGTGGGTTCCTGCCTCTGATTGCCGGTGCGGTTAATAGCTGTTCTTCGGCGCAGAGCCGAAGACGCTGCTGCCGTTCGCGGAGCCAGAGCCTTCCCCGGGCGCTTTCCCCGCCCGCATGGATGCTGCCAATTGCGTTCTTTTGCCCTCTGCGCATGCGCAAAGCGACACCCCGCCGCTTAGCTGATGCTGTTAAAGCTCGGCCGCCAGGTGTCACAAATGCCTCTCACCGAATGGCACCTCTCCCGACCAATCGGAGGGCTCAGGTGAGTTGAGCCGATATGGCCAGGCTTGTGGCAGTGGGGGGGGGGAGCTGAGGATGCCGGGGCGACCCCTGGGAAATGGTCATTCGACCCCCAAAGGGGTCCCGACCCCCAGGTTGGGAACCACTGCACTAGACCAAACTGGTCTACTTTTCCTTCATGCATCATTTTAGATAACTCTAAATTTTCTGTTCCCTCTTATTAGGCTGCATCTTTAGTTGAAAAGTTTAACATGTTTATAAATCTCCCCTTCATGTAATTATTCTACACTTTGATAACTTCTATATTTCTTCAAAAACTACAGTGCCTTTTCAAAAATATTACTTTTCTGCAGTATTGGTACTGTAGGACCAAAAGTACTGGTCCTACAGTGTGGTTCAGTATTCCTATCGTAGTATGAATCACTTATTCAGTTACATTCATAAAAGCATGATTTTATTTTCAGTTCAGTAAGTTTCATAAAGATCATCACTAAGAAATTTACATATTACAGTTTGGCCAACATCTCTTTCCTGGGAATCACTGATGGCTCAGATTCATTAGTAAAATATAACTTAGTTACATGCAATATTTATCCAAATATTTGGCGACTTATTTTCTTCTCGTTCATTTAACTCACACAGTATCTTCTTACTTTTATTTATGTTCTCCACTGTTAAGATGCAATTAATTGCAAAGAGCAATTAACTCTTTGGAGCAGGTGTCTTTGTCCTCCTTCTTTCATTCAGTCACTCCATAAGTATTGTGGATAGTAATCTTGTACCCTTGAAGGTATTACCTGAAATAAATAATACGCATATGAATTTAAATCTACATTTTCAGAACCAAGGACGGACAGTAGACAAAGTCCTTAGGCGGCAACATCCATAGCCACTTGGTCTTGTCCGGGTTGAGTTTGAGCCTGTTGACTCCCATCCAGATCCTCACGTCTTCCAGGCACCGGCACATCACCTCGACTGCCTCACTGAATTGACGCGGGGTGGAGATGTAAAGCTGGGTATCATCAGCATACTGCTGATACCTTACCCTGTGTCGTCGGATAAATGGATGAACATTGGGGCTGTTCAATATTCAAAAGAAGCATTCAGAACAATGCTATACAAAATGCAGTTAGTATGGGTGAGGTAATCCTGAATACATTAAATATATACAATAATGTGGAAGAGCCTTTGAAGCTGCCACACTAATCTACCAGAGGCAACAGCTGCTTTAAGGCTTGAAGAAGAGTTGGTCTCATGTGTCACTGAATTTTGGGAAGAATCTTTTGGATACTTTCCCTAGGCCCAGTGAATATACGGTAAGTTTGGAAAAATAAGAAACAGGCTTGATAGAGAACTCTGCTGAGTTACATGTCTTGAGATTGTGTCTGACTTTTAGTTTGGTTCCTGCTCTTCATAATAACAAATGGGTAAGCCAGTTTTGTGGGAGCCTAATTCCTATGGAACGCTCACAGGCTTTAAAAATGGTACTGTTTGTTCCAGGACACTTGTTTTGTGCCTGAGCTCATGGTTATAAATCAACATTTCTGTTAAGACTGTTTACCGAGAGCCCAATATGTGGGTTTTTTTAGTAGTTACAACACTAATCTAAGCTAAAAAAATGCCTGGTTTTTTTTAAACAGTACACTTTTCAAATGTGCTTTTGGCAACTTAGTGATCAAAGCTATTTTGTGGAATTAGCATGCACTGGAGTAGACTGGTGTGTAAAATTCTGTCAGTAAAATAAAATAAAAAAAATGTGTAAAACAAATTTGATTGTAATACTTCTAGTTATTTTAATAAGTTTCACAATCTACAATACCCCTCCCCCTCTGTCTGATATGCTATGCTTCTTTGCTTTCTTATGTATTAATTACTTCAACATGTGTGCCATTCCAATTCTGAACACTCCAAATGCGTTACATATAATAAACCTTAACTACTAGTTGGCTATTATAACATAACATAATGTAACATAAGAGAATAACAAGGCCGGATGCTACACTATTTGGGTAGCTGGTTCTTCAAGTGCCACTACATGCTTCTCCAAGGAGTCATATTTTCAAAAATGCATTAGAACAGGGGTGGCCAAACTATGGTTCTTTGAGGATCTGTGGACTTCAACTCCCCACAGGTCCTCAAAGAACCATAGTTTGGCCACCCCTGCATTAGAGAGTGGGTGATCTGAATATCCAGGGGTACACTATTCTTGGGGTGGGGGACATCACTGGGAAGCTTTACATAAGCAGCCTGTACCAAACTCTTGCTAGACCCACCCTTTCCATTTCTGATTTTTTAAGTGATTTAAATTTGTATTTCTCTTCTCCCACACTCTTGCCTCCAAGTGGAAGAGTGGAAATAAGGAGGAGAAAGGGTTCTTCTTTCCCACTCCTAGGTAGCAGAACCTCTTCTCTGTGCAGGTCATATTAATCACTTTGAATGGATGCTGGCGGTTGGTTGGTAGCCAGTGCTGTGATTTCAGGAATGGAATTTCTCTGCTATGGCAGCCTTGCTGCTGCATTCAGGACAAGTTGCATCTTCCAGGCCATCTCCAAAGGCTGCTGCATGTAGAGCATGTTACAGTAATGCAGTTCAGTGGTGATCGAGGCATAAGGTACCATCTGCAAAGAGTCTTGGGCCAGGTGCATCAGCCAACACTGACAAAGCTGCTCCTGGCCATTGCTACCACCTGCTCTTTAAACAGTAATTATGAGTAGTTGAGAAGGTTCTACGTTCATGAACAAAGTCCTTCTAGATCACAGGTGTCAAACTCAATTGCGTCACGTTGCTGTCACATGGCGTAGTGTGACATTTTCCCCCTTCACGGAGCTGGGGTGGGCGTGGCCTGTGTGTGACGCATCCAGCCCACAGGCTGCCAGTTTGACACCCCTGTTCTAGAAGAGCACAACCTCATTTAGAGTAATTATTGTGATCACTGTTCCAGGACACTTGCAAATGTGTAACAATTTGGTTTTGTGGGGATTTAGTTAAGAGTCAATTGGATTGAGATAGGCAGCTCTAGAAATGGAATAAATAAAGAAATGAATCTGAGATTATATTGCCCGATCTAGGGCCTGAACAGCCCAACAGGTACCAGTTTATGCTTTCTATGGTATGTTCAACTAAGCCTAGAGTTACAGTGTAACTAACTTAGCTGAGTATCCTCAAGATACTGATAACAGCTTATTCCAAACCAATGGATGTCTTCTTTCAGTAACTTCATTTAAAAGTTAAGTAGTGAAAGAGCCCTGAGTCATCCTACATTGGAACAAGATCTTGAAAGCTGTTCTCCAGCAACTGTAAACTGAAACTGACCACTCAGGCAGGAGCTGAACAACAGCAAAACAGGACCTCTCAGTTGCATAGCATGGTATTTTGCAGAGGGATCCAACAGATCCAGTAGGTCACACTCCTCTGATTCAGGTCCCAGTAAAAGACATCAACCAAAATGACCAATGTTTTTTCCATTCCATGATTGAGAGAGATCCAGAAAACTGGATTCCCGTAGGACTCTGTAAAGCTATGCCTGCCACTACCTCCCCCCCCACATCACTACTATGTCCAAAAATGTAAGGTTGATGACATTGTCAAAAACTGCTGGATCCAAGGAAGGCATCTTCAGGGAAGGATGCATGCACAACTGCCTCTTCTTAAACCGATGGCATTACTCCCTCCCAGAAAAATGAGTTGACCATTTCCCTCATTCAGTGACACACACTATGTCAGGCTATCTGCTAAGAACTAGCAAGATCATTACTAAACTGAAAGAGGCAGAACCCATAAGGCATAAGAATTTTATAGATTCCAGAGGTCCAATAAGCTCAAAAGAACCTCAGATAAAATCAGAAGATCAAGCCTTACCACACTGAATTCTGTCCAATTGGCATCCAACCCAGTTCATTAGATAGAATAACTGGGAACTGCATATATCTGAAGGAGGCCAGCTATGGGAAGGCTGATCTCAAGGCTTCAGAATCTGACTAGTGATGCAACACTAATCAGCTCTTGGCTGCAGTAGAAGCAGGAACCAGCAGGTTCCTGCAGTAGTACTGCTTCCTGGTTCAAGGAACTGGGCATGGCCAGTCTAGCGAAGAGAAGGACCAGGGGAGACATGATAGCAGTGTTCCAATATTTGAGGGGCTGCCACAGAGAGGAGGGGGTCAGGCTGTTTTCCAAGGCACCAGAAGGCCAGACAAGGAATAATGGATGGAAACTGACCAAGGAGAGATTCAACCTGGAAATAAGGAGAAACTTTCTGACAGTGAGAGAGATCAACCAGGAACAGCTTGCCTTCAGAGGTTGTGAGAGCTCCAACACTTGAGACTTTCAAAAAGAGATTGGACTGTCATTTGTCTGAAATGGTGTAGGGACTTCTGCTTGAGCGGGGGGTTGGACTAGATGACCTACAAGGTCCCTTCCAACTCTAGTAATCTGTATCTGAATCTGTTGAATCTTCAAACAGCATTTATAAAAGTAGGGGAAATGGATCTCCATTGTAGTTGGAATAGTCATATAAAAACTTCAATATATCTTTAAAATATGATGGTTAAGCTAACACACTGTTTTTATGGAGGAAAGTCTCCCCCCCCCTTATAGCAATAGGGAACATTTATTTTTCACAATTGACAAATCAGTAATCTTGCAGACAGAGGAAATGCTTCATCTCAATACTATTAAGGGCCAGGGTTGGGCTTAGCAACAGGGCATGTGCTTTGCAGAAGGAAGCTCCCAGGATCAAACCCTGGCTTCTTCAAAAAGAAGAAAAGGAAAAGATTCCTGTTACAACTGGATTTATTCAGTTGGATGTGATTGATTTATTAACCTCACTTGGTCCTTAACCTTTACTCAATCGTATTAGTATGCGGCACTGATGCAATATTGTTCATGTCCTGGTGTAAAGAGAATGAAATCATAAAAGACACACAGTAAAAGGCACACTGCGACTCATTTGGCATCCTGTGAAGGTCATGCTTCCAATGGAAAGCAACCCAAAATGAATGAAATCAGAGTGGAGCCATAGCTCCATGGTGGAAAACATATGTTCCTTATGCAGACAGTGCTGGATTTGGTCTCCGGTATTTCCTGCTAAAAGGATCTAAAGGGTAGAGCTATGAGAAAGCTCTGGCTGAGATTCTGTGGGATTTGGGCAAATAGATATGTTTTCTAATTTTGTGTACAGCCATTTTAAGCAATAAGAATGTTTTTCAGTGACAATGAATGGGAGAAACCATTAACAGTATTTCTGCATATGATAAGGAAAGTCCAGGTTTAGCTATGCTGATTATTTATACATATGTGGAGAAACATTGAGGGAATTCAAGTTTGTTTTTTTAACTTTAAAGTAAGATAATAAGGCAAATATTCTAAGACAGGGGTGTCAAATTCAAGACCCGCGGAACGGATCTGACCCATAGGGTGCTTAGATCTGGCCCGCGGGGCCGCCCTGGAAACAGCAAAGGACCGGCCCACGGTGCCTCTGCCAGCGAAAACGGAGCTCCGTTTTTGACTATGATGACTTCCTGCAACCCTCTGCCAGCAAAAGTAGAGCTAGGGAGGGCCGTGCGTGGCCCTCCTGAGCTCTGTTTTCACTGGCAGAGCGCTCAGGCCACCACAGGTGCCCCCAACACGAGTGATGTCAAGCTGGCCAAGCCCATCATGGCCATGCCCACCCAGCCCCCTGAGGTCAAACACAACCCTGATGCAGCCCTCAATGAAATTGAGTTTGACATCCCTGTTCTAGGCTACATCATGGTTAATAATAAAGGAGAATATTTGTAGCTCAAGGTTGACATGAGGGATCCTTGATGCTTTCTGAGCTTGCTTGTTTTCTTGCAGATGTTTCATTACCCAAACTAGGTAACATCATCACTAGCACTGATGATGATACCTAGTTTGGGGAATGAAAAGTCTGCAAGAAAACAAGCAAGCTCAGAGAGTACCAAGTATCCCTCAGAATGTTTAATTTATGCATCAGAAGGACATACTGTACTGTAGATATGCTGGGTTTGAAGGAAATTCCTGTCATGCTTTGGGATATAGATTGGGTAATTTCAAGCAAATTAGTGTTTTTCTCCCAAAAATCTCGGAGATTCAGCCTGTTGCTACTGTGATCCCATGTTTAAAAATGAGATAAAGTGCCTTTTCCCCCTTATAGTTAATGATTTGCCAGGTTTTCTGTATTGCTAGCACTTCTTTTCTCTTAAAGTAAGACAGGGTTTCTCAACCTGGTTATTTTAAGATGTGTGGACTTCAACTCTCAATTCCACAGACAGTTTAAATGAGCCTGTGAAATACTGATTTCTGATGCCACTTTTTCATTTTATTCTCATTTTTCTATTATGTCTTTAACTGCATTGCACAGAGTCATTACTGAGATGGACAATCATATCAATGGAATAAACGAACAAACAAATAAATATTAGGATTTCTCTCTCTCCATGTTTCAGTGAGGTGGGAAAATCTAACGAGTTCCACAAAATTTGGCCAATATACATGAGCCACAGAAAAGAGAAAGTCTGTAATGCGGTGAGCTCTCTCCATATCTGTCTGGCACTCTTTAGGCAGAGCAAAAGATCTGTATTTGTGATATCATAAAACAAACTAGCCTTTCTCCATAGTGGGTGGTGCTAGCCTCCAAGATTGGGATGACCTCATCCATCAGCCAATCAGGACTGAGTCTGACCTCCTATAAAAGCTGTCACTGTGCCATAATCCCCCTCTTTCGACTCAGTCCTAGGCCTAGGATTGTTTCTCCCCAACTTCGCAGTTTCTATCACCTTCTACTGATTCCAGATTGAGATCAACCATCAACTGAAAATTTGTCTGTGAGTGAGTCCCCACCTGTCCTGTCCATCGGGGGTGTTGGGACTACCCGGACAGGCTTCGGCCTAGTCCACGGCCTACCTCCACCTTGGTGGATGGTGGCCATACTCACAGTGCGGCCTGGCATTCCTGATTCCATCTATTGTCCACAGAAGCCAGGCGCTTGGGTGACCAGCAGCCAGGGTGGCCCTTGCCACTTTCCGCAGCAGAGAGCCCATTTCCTCGATTGCTCCGCAGAAGCCTAGCGCTTGAGCGGCCTGGGCTTCCCTCTCCCTTTCCGCTCCCCTGCTTGGGACCCCAGTTGTCTGCTTGACCCTTGGGAGCGGGCCTCAGTGAGGGCGAGCGTTGGCGGTCCAGTCGGCGGCTCATCGGCCTGCGCAACCGCCCCTCCTCACTGAGAACTGTCAGACGCCGGCCGGCTAGCCTCCGTGGCCATTGCCCCTGTCTTCGGGCCTTTGTCTGGTTGGGGCCTTCTCGAGGGAATCGGCGGCCTAATCGGCAGCAGCGTCGGCTGCAGGCCGCGCCCCTCCAATTACTATTTTGCCGCCCGGAGGAGCAGCGCACCCGCCCCTCAGCTGTTTCGCGCGCTGCGGAGAAGCGCGCAGCCGCAGTACAGCTCGGCCGGCTTCCTGGGATCTCCGGACGACGCGGGCTCTCCCAGCATTCGGCGCAGCCGCAGCAGGCCCCTGACGTCACAGGGGATTCCCCTGTGACGTGCCTCGCCTCCAGCTGGTCCGCGGCTTGCAGCAAAGCGGACCTCAGCCGCGGCTTCTCCTCTCGCCGCCGAGGAAGCGGCCAGCGTGCTCGCCTTCCAGAGCCGGTGGGCTCTCCTCCAGGGGGTCGTTCTCGAGCCGGACAGGCACTTCTCGACAGAGGACTGAAGACCAGCGATGGGCCGTAAAAGCGCCCTCTACTGCTGGACAATTTCCCCCCACAGCCTCACTGATGGCGGAGAAGGCCACCTCGGGCAGGAATAAGCCCAGGCCGGCCAAGGAGAAGGAGGGTGGGTCTGGACAATCCCCAGCACCAACGGGCCACCGTGACCGCTCCCCCCTTAGGCATGGCTCGGATAAAGCCAAGGCCTCTTCCAAGGGCACCCATGCCAGCAAAGACAAGGCCCCCAAGGGACTGGAGCGCTCCACGCTGCCCCCTGCTGTTACAGCTTCCCCAGCGCACCATGAGCCCTCTCTGAGGGACCGGCGCTCGTCAGGCACCCTCTCACTGGACAATCCGGACTTGTGCCTGGGGGAAGATGATATCTGGGAGGACCCCAGACCGGGGTCAAGCACAGCTGCAATTCACCAGCCCACTGCCCCACAGCAACTCTACTCACCTGAGATGCAGGCCCTGATCCAGGCTGCTATTGCACAGGGCATAGAAGCAGGTATGAAGCATGTGGCCGCCTCGGCTCCGCCTCCTCCTATGGCTCCTCAGCTACCTGCGCCCCGTCCAGCGGCCGCTCCGGCCACGGAGCCGACTCCAGCTGCCGACGCTGACCAGGGCTCCCCACTGTCGCTCCACGGGCAGGACGACCAGGTACAAGACTTGGAGCTCTCAGAGGACGAAGACCTCGCCCCTGAGGTCCCGGTGGTTACCGGGTTGTTTAACCCTGCCTTATTTAAGTCGCTGCTCCACAAGGCCAGGGCCACGGCCAAATTTTCCTCCAAGGACCAGGCATCCGCCGGGGAAGAGCCTGAGGACCCTCTTTTCGAGGAAACCACCTCACAAGTGGAAGTGGTACCGGCTCCCAAACTTTTTGTGGAATCAGTCCTTAAGCAGTGGACCTCCCCGACTGCCGGCGTCACCCCCTCGGCAGCGGACAAGCGGTTCTTTAATGTTTCCACCGCCCTAGCACAACATCTGCCGGTACCCCCCCGTGGAACCGGCCATTAAGGCTTTGTACTCTCCTGCGCAGATGCCCGGTGACTCGGAGGAGTTACTCCGTCCGGAGGACAGACGCACGGAACAAGCATTGCAGAAGACCCACCAGGCTGCCGCTTGGGCCGTTAAGGCTTCTGCTACGGCTTCCTTTTTTTGCCGAACATCCATTCGCTGGCTGAAGGCCCTGCAGCAGCACCTGCCACCATCTGACGTCCGAGCGAGGCAGGACATCAACAAGCTGATTGCGGCCTCGCAGTTCACCTCGGACGCAACGCTCCAGGCCACCCGATTTGCTGCCAGAGCCATGGGAACATTGGTGGTGGCGCGCAGAATGCACTGGCTGAGGAGCTGGCCCGCGGACTGTCGCCACAAGTGGCGTCTTGCTGGAGCTCCGGTGGCAAACAAGTCGCTCTTCGGTGAGGCCCTCGATCCCTACCTCATCGAGACTAAGGACAAACGCAAGGTCTTGCCAAACTCCACCAGGAAGGCACAGGCCAAGCCTCAGAACCCTGCCCCGGCGTTCCCCAGGCGCCAATATAGGGCGCCTTCCTATAACCAAAACAGATCGCGGGCCTCGCCCCGTCAGACTCAGGGCCAGGATAGGGCCAATTCCAACCAGCAATCCAAGCGCCCTTTTCGGAAGGCAGGTGGTCGCCCCTTCTGCCGCTACAAATAGTGGACCCAGCTTCTCCCATTGGGGGTCGCCTGCGTTTTTTCTCTAGGCGGTGGGAGGAGATTACTACGGACGCTTGGGTTCGCGAGACCCTAACACTCGGACTCGCCTTAGATCTCCTCTCCACCCCCCCGGATTCCTTCATGAGGTGCTCCCAGTCCTCCAACCAGCAGAAACGGGCCCAGATGCTTGAAGCCATCCAGCATCTGCTGGAGATTGAGGCCACCCAGCGGGTCCCGGAGGACCAGCGAGGGCAAGGATTCTATTCCAATTTGTTCCTCGTGGAGAAGTCGTCGGGTGGGTGGAGAGCGGTCTTGGACCTCAAGCGTCTCAATAAGTTCTTGGTGTACAAGAAATTTAAGATGCATACTTTACAATCCATATTGGACGGCATTCGTAAGGGAGACTTTATGTGCTCTATCGACCTCACCGAGGCGTATTTACATATCCCGATTCGGCCTGCCCACCAAAAGTTCCTGCGGTTCTCATATGACAACGAACACTATCAGTATTCGGCCCTCCCATTCGGCCTCTCATCAGCACCCAAGATCTTTACTAAGATCCTGGCCGCCCTTGCAGCTCACTTGAGGGCAGTGCCGATTCGGATACAGTGTTATCTCGACGACATTTTAATCCAGTCGTCTTCCCTGGTCCGGGCAGAGCTGGACCTGCAGACCACCATGGATGTTCTGCAATACCATGGCTTCTCCCTCAACCTGGAGAAGAGCCATTTGCTCCCCTCTACCCGCATCACTCACTTGGGGGCCATTGTGGACTCTCTGGAGTGCAGGGTGTATCTGTTATTGGAAAGACAGCTCAGTCTTTCCTCTCTGACCCAGCAGGTCCTCGGACAGGGGCGGGTGTCATTGAACCTCCTGTCCTCCCTGTTGGGAAAGATGATATCCGCAATACACATAACACCTTGGGCACAACTGCACTCCAGAGACCTCCAATGGTTTCTTTTGCCATTTCAGCGGGCGAACAAGTCCAACTCATCGGCCAAAGTCCAGCTCCCGACGGCGGTCCGGCGATCCCTGCATTGGTGGCGGTCCCCGGCGATCAGCAAGGGTTCCAGCTTCCTCGAGCCTCAACGGGTAACAGTGACATCGGACGCCAGCCTCTATGGGTGGGGCGCCCACACATCGTCACACGTAGCACAGGGCACCTGGACCACGGCGGAGTCAACGGCCAGCATCAACCTCCTGGAGCTACGGGCGCATCCCTGGCCCTCCGGCAATTCCAGCACCTCTTGGCCGGGCAGCATGTCCTCCTGTTGACGGACAACGTAACCACCAAAGCCCACGTCAACAGGCAGGGGGGGATGGTCTCACGCCGTCTTCTGAACGAGGCCAAGGACTTGGGCCTATGGGCGGAGCGACACCTCCTCTTGCTCAGGGCGGAGCACATTTCGGGGGTGTCGAACCGCACAGCGGACTGGCTCAGCCGCCACGATGTCGACACGGCGGAGTGGGCTCTACACCCAGACATCTTTCGGGAGCTGACGTCCAGATTTGGCACTCCGGTGGCTGACCTCTTTGCAACCCCGCTGAATGCCAAGCTCCCGCACTTCTTCACGCGGTATCGGACGCCCGGCGCGATGGACACAGACGCCCTCCGTTGCCCATGGCTGAGGGGCCTCCTCTACGCTTTTCCGCCACTTCCACTCATTCCCCGAGTTATCAGGAAGATGCTGGACGAGCAGGCGGAGCTGATCCTATTGGCCCCCCATTGGCCGCGCCGGGCCTGGTTTGCGGATCTCAAGTCACTCTCGACCAGCCCATCATGGAGGATCCCGCCGACTGCATCGTCGCTCTCCCAGGGGTCAGTGCAGCACCCGGATCTGCAGTGGCTCCAACTGACCGCCTGGTGCTTGAGCGGCACACCCTGACTCTATGCGGCGTCCCCGAGAGCATCATCTGTACTCTCCTCTCTTCTCGCCGGGCCTCCACTATACGCATCTACAACTCCACCTGGAGAACATTTCACGAATGGTGTGTCGGCACCGGCCTTAACCCAGTCGACCTTTCGGTCATACAGGTTCTCCAATTTCTGCAAGCGGGCCTCGACAAGGGCCTCTCGCCCAGCACCTTGCGGCATCAGGTGGCAGCGCTCTCGACGGTCCTTTCCTGCCACTCTTCTGCGCCTTTGTCAACGCATCCCTTAGTCGTTCGCTTCTTGAAGGTGGCGGTCAATATCTCGCCTCCGGTGGTACATAGGTACCCCACCTGGGACCTGCAGAAGGTTCTTCTGGCACTGACTGAGGCCCCCTACGAGCCCCTCTGGACAGTTTCGCTGCAGCACCTTACACATAAGGTTGCCTTTTTGGTAGCAATCACTTCAGCCCGAAGAATATCCGAGCTAGCTGCTCTATCCGTCCGGGACGATCTTTGTATCTTTCATCCGGACCGGGTGGTGCTCCGCCTTGACCCCACGTTCCTGCCCAAGGTCAATACGTACTTCCACAGGGCGCAGGAGGTGGTTCTTCCTTCCTTCTGCTCCCTACCTACAACGCCGACCGAGCGCAAATGGCACACTGTCGATGTCAGGCGGGCGATCAAGATATACAATGTTCGCACGGCTCCTTTCCGCAGCTCAGAGTCCTTGTTCGTGGGGTTCCACGCCTCGTCCATGGGCCGCAAGGCATCAGCGGCGATGGTCGGTCGCTGGATATGCGCGGTGATCGCGGACGTTTACCGACAGCAGGACCTGCCTCGTCCGCCGCGTCTGACGGCGCACTCGACGCGCAGTGCCGCCACCACGGCAGCTTGGACAACTAATGCCTCCTTGGAGGAATTGTGCCGAGCGACGACGTGGTCTTCTCCGTTGCCTTTCATTAGACATTATAAAATAGACTCCTTTGCCTCGGCTGAGGCGGATTTTGGGCGCAGGGTCTTGCAGACCATGGTGGCTCCTGACGGGGTCTACGATTCTGGTGACAACCCTCCCTAGGGGACGATACGGCTTTGGTATGTCTCAATCTTGGAGGCTAGTGCCACCCACTATGGAGAAAGGGCGTTGTTACTTACCTGAACGCCCATTCTCGTAGGGTGGCGCTAGCCTCCAAGTCCCTCCCTTTTGGGTGTTGTACATACTGAAGGTGTGCGTGGGGAATAAACTATGGGTCTGACCTACTCCTTCGTCTCAAGAGGGGGATTATGGCACAGTGACAGCTTTTATAGGAGGTCAGACTCAGTCCTGATTGGCTGATGGATGAGGTCATCCCAATCTTAGAGGCTAGCGCCACCCTATGAGAATGGGCGTTCAGGTAAGTAACAACGCCCTTTCTCCATTTTTTCTTAAATTCCAACAATATGCAGACTGGAGCAGTTCTCAGAACATTTCTTGTCCTGAAAAAGATTGCTTGCTACCAATGCATTAGTTCAGCAAACTTTCCAAGATTTTCCGTCTGAAATACACTGTGTAGAACTACTGTACATCCAATCTGATGTATAGCGACTGAGTATTGGTAGTAATTTAACTTTTATCTTCTGCATCTCTATAAGAACAGAAACAACTTTCTATGAGCTGAAGAAGCTTCTTCAATGAGAAGTGAAACATCTTCAAAGAAAAATCAGAAAGTCCAGTTGCCTCTTGAAAAAGCACCTTTGGGACAACTTTCTAAGTAATATTTTTATGCTTGGGGAAGAAGAAAATAGTGATGGAACTTTCATCATTATCTTCAAGCATTCGACAAATATTTTCACTAGCTAAACAGAAAATAATAATATCCTTCAGCTTCCAGTAGTAGTAATTCAATAGCAATTAAAATATATTAAGATAAGGAATGGCAGGGAGTGATGGAAAATGCTGATAGTGTTCTGCTATCAGTTGAAGAGCAAAGAAATATTTTGCTGACAAAGTAATGTTTAACACTCCCATATCCTTACTCTTAAATCTTACACAATCTCATGTATTAATTTACGACTGCTTTATATAAATTTACAATCTTCATGTATCTTCTTTTAATTGTGGACAATATTCCTATCCTATTTTTAATTTGTTTTTTAAACTGTAAATCTTTGAAGAACTTTGGTAGACCGTGCAGCAATATACATGTATAATAATCCAATTTTATAATAAACTACGGACAACTTTCAAGCAGACTTGTTAAAGAGTCAAAGCTATGAAGAGTTAATGTACAGTAATGGAGTTATCCTATATCTTTAATAGCAATAGCACTTAGACTTATATACTGCTTCATAGTGCTTTAAAGCCCTATCTAAGCGGTTTACAGAGTTCAGCATATTGCCCCCAACAATCTGGGTCCTCATTTTACCGACCTCAGAAGGATGGAAGGCTGAGTCAACCTTGAGCCGGTGAGATTTGAACAGCTGAACTGCTGAACTGCAGTGCTGCACTTTAACCACTGCACCACCTCGGCTCTTAATATAAAGGTGTCATTGCAAATATATGTTAACCCTAATCTACCATTGCTTCTCTTTTAGCTCCTCTTATAACTTCAGACAAGAATTTGAATCAGTGTTCTGATTCAGTGTTCTAGAGTACCGGTATCTACTCTAGAATAATCTCAGTGTTGTATTTATTGATTATAATCATGTTCATGCTTATTTGGCAGCAGGTACTGGATTCAGGAGGACTTAATTTTCCTGAACTTGCATGCAGCTCCTTGAGCTTCCCACATTTTAAATATTCAGAGAATTTCAAATGAGGAAGGAATCCTATTAAATGGTCTTGACCGTGGAGAATTGCATTGTTAAAATATGCATGAATCAGTTAGTAGGGGATTTTGCAATCAGGTTGGCAGAGTGTTATATTTACTTTCATCACCTATAAAATATGCCTTCCAATCCCCAAAAAGTTTACTTGAGGGATTTGGTGTTTTTGATTCTTGTATTTTGGGACCAATATGGCTACAACAATAGAAAATTAAAAATTGTTCAGCTGGTACATTTTGTAATGTATTAGGCTGTGCACTGTAATCAAATTAATATTCCCAATGCATTTTTAATACATTGAGAATTTGGATAATGTTGTTTGTGTCTTGGATTTGGCCTTTTTAATAAAGCAATAAATCATAAGACAGTTCAATTCTGACACTGCCGTGGTGTTTATTATGCATGATATTTACATGGGGTAATTATAAGAATAAATTCCATCACAATAAATTAATAAATGGAAAATTTATTACTTTATTTTTTTTATTTATGTATTTTAAAGCCCAGTATAAAATATGGCTCTGATTGATAAAGCCTGAGCTACAAGTGATAATAGCCACATGCAGTCTAGTATCTTCCAGATGTGTTGAGCATCCAAGATTGCCAGCACCAGAACCTTTAGACAGATTGACCGTGAATTATGGGACTTGTAAACCCAATCACTCAAAGGGGGAAGGGGTGGCTGTACTTGAGTTCAGAGCTGACCTTGGGGAAGATGTGAAAAGAACCTTAAAAATATCTTGGACAAGAGATTATTCAGTCCAAACACTGAAGGATGCACGAGAAAGACACTCAAAATAATATTGCCTTGATTTTGTTTAGTATGTGATCAAACAGAGATAAACTTGGACAGGCTTTCAAGATTCTGTTATTATATCCTACAATGATAAAGTAGCATTTTTTGAATCACTGCAATGTCTATTTCTTGATATGGTCTACCTCTACTTGAAACATCTGATGCATTTCCCATATAAATAAATCAGGCAATGAAAAAACAATGAATATGTGTTTTTAGGGAGAATGTGGCTCTTTTATGAACCATGTGGACACTTACCCGACAGATGAGTAACCCTGATTCCATTTTCATCATGTCAGTTTACTGCCTTTATTCAGTCATTATTTAAGTACTCAATTATAATCAGGTGATTGTGATGATTAAAAATCCCCTCAAGGTTAAGAACCATTTTGAGTGAACAGATCTGGAGAGATTACAAGAATTTCCACTATACTGTATATGCTTTCGTTTTTCTAGTTTTTGAAACTGGAGTTTTAACTGGAGGTTAGGCCACAAATTAAGAGAACAAACAAACAGATTCCCTCCTGTCAACTCCTCACTCCAACTCTTTATGGCCTCTGATCCCACTCTTGTTTGAAACAGCTTAAGGCATGATAAACACATTACACTACACTTGATGTTAGCCAAAAGGCCAAGAAGTCCCAGGATAAGTACAATAACAAGTGCACACCAAGACTACAGATCTCTTCAAGTTATTAGCGAGATATCAAATAGTTTCTTTCTTAAGAATTGAAGTGCCTCCAGGAAAAAAGACAAATAAATATATCTATTCATAGGTATTTTGATACTTCCTTCAAAGAATCTTGGACCACTTTATAGCAATTAAACCTTGTGCATTTATATGTACAGTATATGCATATGTACCAAATTCTGGCTTTTAATCTCCACTGAACTTAATGTGAGAGGTTCAAACTTCTGCCTCACTTGTCCACTGAAACCAGTGGTAATTAGAAACATTTATCTTTATACTTTGTAACGTTGCCTTTTATCTTCATATTCTTCTCTGCTTTTAAAACTCATACCTGGTGTAGAGATGGAATTCTATTGTGACAAATTGGAGCAAACAAAGAAAAGTTGAAAGGCATTGCTTGAGTGTACTAGTGCAGGCTGGAGGAATAAACACAACAATAATAGCACTGGCAGAATGACAGTTGGGTAATGATCCAAACATTTAATCCCAGATTGGAAGGAAATTTAAGTAATCTTAGATGAAAGCCCAAGCAGATGGTTATTTGGAATCCAAATAATTTTAAAACAGATAACTTCAAACAGTTTTGAAATCAAAACTGCTTAATATTCATTTCTACTTCTTTGAATTAATATAAAATAAGAATATTTTTCATAAAGCAGTTTAAATCAGCAAATGTAGGCAGTCTGTTCCTACTTTTCTACCTAAGAAGAAAACAGTCTTTCTTCAAGTCTAAATTCTAAGAAGTGTGATCCTTACATAAAACTATTTCTTCATGGTAATCAGGTTTAATCTAGACAGTTGGTCATAAAAGAGCTTCCAAGCAAAACTTTAAAGTGTTTTTCTTGGGGAACATATTGGGCTATTACAGTCACAGCCAATCCCAGAACAAAGCATTGCCCCATCCTTGTTTGATCAACTGTTGAATTGAATAGCAATAGCACTTAGACTTATATACCGCTTCATAGTGCTTTACAGCACTCTCTAAGCGGTTTACAGAGTTCAGCATATTGCCCCCAACAATCTGGGTCCTCATTTTACCCACCTCGGAAGGATGGAAGGCTGAATCAACCTTGGGGTATCCCAAAGGTACTTTTTCAAAAGCAACTGGATTTTGTTTTTCCTTGAAGACATTTCGCTTCTCATCCAAGAAGCTTCTTCAGTTCTGAACTAAAGAAACTTCTTGGATGAGAAGCAAAACACTTTCAGGGCAAAGTTGCCTTTTGAAAAAGTACCTTTGGGACAACCATGACCTGGATGACTGAGAATCTCCATAGACATGTTGAATTCAATAAGATTGTTGTTAAATAAAATAAGGAGGCAAAGTATTTGGAACAATACTAGCCTGGACCATGCAAATAACCAATAGGGTTAGAACCTAGCATGATCTTAGCCACGCTTTTAATAAAAACAACCTATTTCCAGTCATATAGTTATAATCAAGGATATGGTAAGCAATTAATTTAGGATTGTGGATATAGAGGGCCTGGTCAGGCATTCAGTTTTAAAGAAACTTAATCTGGTCATGGTTGTGTGAAGGTCAGTTTTTGCCATAAAGAAACCTAAGCATTTGACCAGTGGGAGTGTAAAGAGAAGCAAACTAAGGTAATTAGTAGAACGCAATACTGAACAATACTGAAACTCTAACTCTTGGCTGCATCCAGTGATTGCCCAGATTTTTGCAATCAAGGAGTAATAACCTTCTTATTGCTGTAGCCCAATGGCCCAATTCTGTCCAGGGCAGCATTGTGAGCCACCATTGTTGCTGTTCCACCCCCAACAGCAGGTTGTATGTGCAAGACTCAGTGATCAGAAGATACCTGCTCCAGGGGAGGGTTCCTAATTTTTTTATTACCACTCTGTGGGTGTGGCTTATTTTGTGGGTGTGGCTTGCCAGCCATGTGACCGGGTGGGCGTGGCTTCTTGGACTGCTGAAGGGAGGGGAACTGAGATAGGTCCTGCCGCCCATTCTCCCTCCCCTCAGCAGCTCGAGAAGCCTCAAACGTGCGAAAATGCCTAGGACCATCACTGCACGTTCATGGCTTCTCGGACTGCTGAAGGGAGGGGAATGGAGATAGCTCCTGCCGCCCATTCTTTCAACATCTCACGCGCTCCCTCAGCCATCCTCCCCTGCTTGGACTCACTGTGGGGTGGGAAGGCAGCGCATGCGCAGTGCCGGAAGCTCGGCTTCTGGGCATGCGCAGAAGAAAATGTTTTAAAAAATTAAAAAATTTTTTTTAAAATGGTGGCGCCCAGGCACCGGCAACCGACCGCACCGGTACTGTGACGTCACCAGCGGGCCACTACCGGTGCTATAGAGTGGACCGCACCGGTAGGAACCCACCACTGCATATCAATATATATCATAACATACACCCCCCCCATCTTATTAACTGATTCTGGAATTGCAGGATAGGAATCCCATTTCAGAGGTTTAACTTGTGGCCCATAGAGATTATTTGTACCCTATGACAATCATTAAGTGTTGTACCTTATGATTCTTGACAAATGTATCTTTTCTTTTATGTACATTGAGAGATTATGCACCAAAGACAAATTTCTTGGGTGTCCAATCACACTTGGCCAATAAAGAATTCTATTCTATTCTATTCTATTCTATTCTATTCTATTCTATTCTATTCTATTCTATTCTATTCTATTCTACCATTGATCTTGTTTCTTTCCAAGCATCAACTAACTTTTGTACTAACTCATCTTCTCTATCCTGCTTCTCTCATTTTGGCCAAGCTGCTTAACATATACATAGGAATGGCTGAATTACTTGTACCATCTAAGTCGCAGATACAAATGATCCCAAAGAGCAGAGTTCCGTACCAGGCTTTGATTCGAAAACAAAATTCATTAAACAGATGTGTACTACTTCCCTGGGTCCTTAACAAACTGTCAAGTAGATGATCAATGTCCAGATGTGGATTTAATCACCAGTAGAGCATTTGTTGAATGGAACTGACATCACAATGTTTCCTGCAAATAATGAGAACAGGATACAGCGCCATTGTGATGGAACCAGAGCTGCAAGTTTTGGAATAATTATTTTTTATTGCCAAGTTAGTTGTTGAATAAACAGCTTGCTACAGATACCTCCCCCTATCAGCATCAGATGTTTAATTCAAGGTTTTGCTTTGTATTTTTATAATTACAGATGTAGGTATATCAGATTTAACAGATTAACAGAGTTGGAAGGGACCTTGCAGGTCATCTAGTCCAACCCCCTGCCCAAGCAGGAGACCCTACATCTGCCTCTACCTAGGATCGAACTCACAACCTCCTGATTGTGAGGCAAGAGCTCCACCTCTAGGCCAAATCATCATAAATAATAATATAAATACAGTAACATAATAAATTATAAGATATATGTCTGTAAAACTGGGAGGAATATTTCTCTCAATTACCATTTAAAACTGTTCAATGACAATAACCAAACTATTCTGCTTTAGCAATGAATCCATATAAACTACCTGTGGAGAAGCTTTTTATTTCACTGAAATTTTGAAAGTGACAGAGCAAACCTTTGCAACCTTAACTGTGAGGACTGGAGAAGAGGGAGAGAAAAAAACTTACCAGGATTTGGTGGGAATCAATAACAAATTTATAGGGAGCTGAGGTGGTGCAGTGGTTAGAGTGCAGCACTGCAGGCTACTGCTAGCTGCAGTTTGGCAGTTCAAATCTCACCGGCTCAAGGTTGACTCAGCCTTCCATCCTTGCGAGGTGGGTAAAATGAGGACCCAGATTGTTGGGGGCAGTATGCTGACTCTGTAAACCGCTTAGAGAGGGCTGTAAAAGCACTATGAAGCGGTATATAAGTCTAAGTGCTATTGCTATTGCTAAATTTACATTGCAACGAAAACAAAAACAAAACATTTTTTGGTAAGCTGTGACTGGTGCATTTTGCCAGAAATGAACTTGACTGGTTTATTCTTCCAGGAATAAGATGAAGCCTCTATTTTTATTTTTCAAAATCTTTCTTGTGGTGTGTCTGCAATTTTCTGACACTTGACTGATTCCTTTCTTGTCTCTCTGGAGTTTGATTGTGCAATATAGTCACTGGTGCATATTTATGCTGCCAGGGTGGATTAAATTCTTTAAATAAACCAAATCCATTCTTCAGAGTTGTTCACTTGTTCGCAATAGGAAAGATTGCCCTTACTGCTTCATGCTGGATAAAAATAAATAAATAAATAAAATAAAATTGACAAACTACATTGCCCTTGAGGCTATAAGGGCGATGATTGTAGACATGTGGCTTTATAAAAACTGAAATGATAAAAGACACTATTCATTAAGCAAAGGCCAGAATAAATGAAGTCTCGGAATGACAACATGGCATGTCAACATGGATTAGACGGCGGCATTATTTGTGATGAGCCTGTGGATACAGAGGAGGTGTTGCACAAGCATGTATAAATTCCATGACTGCAGTATGAGTGTGACAATTATAAAGCCAGTTTGTGCTGGAAAATTATTGTAGATAATTTCTGGCTTTATTGTATCAAGCACACTTCTGTCAATCCCTATATCTAATTAAGAGCAAGCCCCTCTTCAGCTCAGCTAGCAAAAAAATATAGCTTAATGTTTGTTTAATAAGCACTGGCAAATAGTTAATTGAAAACAAACCCACAAGATAAAAGCCAGGCAAAAAGCAGGATAAAAGAGAAACATAAACAAGAGAGACATAGGGAAGAATCTACATTTTTAATATATCTCCAGGTATGTATCAAAAGTTTTATTTTTCTCATGTGCCCCTCAGTGGAAATGCTCATGAATTATGACTTAGTGTGGTACTTAATATGGTACTTAACTGTGTATAGTAAAATGTATTATATTGAAGCTGACTTCTTCAACTAATAGTGGAAAATTCCAAGGAACAGAACATTCAATACTTGGAATGCAGAACAAAATAAAGAAATAAGCCTGTATGAAACATTATTGTGATCAAGATCTTTCAATAAGAGAACAGAATTTTTTACACACACACACACACACACACACACACACACACACACACACACGAACCGTGTGGTCCTTGGTGCTCTCTGAGTTTGGTTGTTTTCTTGAAGATGTTTCATTACTAAACTAACTAGTTTGGTAGTGAAACATCTGCAAGAAACAACCAAGCTCAGAGAGAACCGAGGACCCCACAAATGTCAAGTGTGCAACTAGATTGCTATTCCCATTATCATATCTCCCTAACCCAACCCCCAAACGAATCAATCTTCAGCCAAATCTATCTATCACTTATTTATTCATAGTTTTCTTCATTTATTCATAGCCTTAGAAAACTGATATTCCTGTGGCCCAAGGTCACCCAGCCTTTCATGTAGAAAGCTGGAGTACAACTCATGTTCTCGTAGTTTTTAATGTAATGCCTTAACTACTACACCAAACATTTCCATATGTTAATAATACTAAAAAAATGAATGGGGAAATTTGGTCTAAAGCATCTAATTGTCCATTTCATGTGTAGATTGACAGATCCTTCCTATTCCCAGTATGTATATAGGAAGTATCTATCTATCTATCTATCTATCTATCTATCTATCTATCTATCTATCTATCTATCTATCTATCTATCTATCTATCTATCTATCTATCTATCTATCTATCTATCTATCTATCTATCTATCTATCTATCTATCTATCTATCTATCTATCTACAGTGTCTGTCTGTCTGTCTGTCTGTCTGTCTGTCTGTCTGTCTGTCTGTCTGTCTGTCTGTCTGTCTGTCTGTCTGTCTAATTTGCCACCCATCTTGCTATTTTTAGGGTAATGGTATGTCGGAATGACCTTGGGAGACAGGAGTAAGAGCCGTAAATTAGACATCTGTGAAATTATCTCAGTCCATAGAAAGAGAAAAGGCTTGGGGAGCGTTTCAGAAGGGACCCTCCATAATCAAAGGACAGGAGGGGAGAAATACTTTCCATCTGGCAAGATTCTGTTAATATATCCTTACAATGAAGATTGAACTAGTATTTATTATTTTATTTTTATTTTAGTGTTCTTATATGCCGCCCTACTCCCTGGGGACTAGTATTGCACTTCTTGTCTGGACTACAGTATTGTTTTGATAATTTTTAACAAAAGCTGAATCTTGAGGTAAAATGATGATAGTTTTAATAACTGAACACTGTCGTGGAGCCAAGAGTACTGGATCTTATATGTAGTAGATCCAGATTGCTGATCTCATATTGCAAAACTCAGTTCCCACAATTATTATCACAATATGTAGGACAATTATGTAATGTGCATTGTCTGCCCAACTTCCAGATGTTTTGGGCTATTGGCTAGGAGACTGAAATCTGTATCAAGTTGAAGCATATTGGCTTACATTTGAAGTTAATGTCTAAATTTACTTGCATGGTTAGCAGCAGCCTTGGAATGATCTAGAGCTAAACAATAGAGAGGAAAATGCAGAGACAAGAGAGAGGACCTCAAAGGATGGAGAAAAAGAAGTCAGAGGTTAAATCAAAACAACTCTTTGATGCTTCATAATTGTCATCATAGCCTTCTAAGTCATCCCTCGGTATTAATCTATTGTCAGCCAAGTAGTGTCAAGCTGGACACGCAGAATTACAGCAGGAATGTAGCAGAATTTGGGAATATTTTTTGCTTTTAATTGCAATTTTTCAAAATTATATTTCTAATCTGATTTACAATCATAATCTATTTAATGTTCAGCCTTATTTCTGATTGTTTGCAATGATCTAATGCTGGTAACTTTAATTACAAAAATGCTGTAGCGATCTCAGTTGAAGAGATAGTGGTTTATGAAATAAAATCAGTTTATCTAAGTAAGCTTACAATGTTCAAGCATGCTGGTGAGAAATCAATGGATGAAAAAAAAATCTATATACTCAAATCCATTGAAATGGACTTTTTATCTGAAACATGTAGGCTGTTTCAGTTCCAGAAAATTATTATTCATCAGTGAGTAGATTCAACCTTATTTCTCCATTTGTAACAGAACTTACGGAGTGTATCAATAGTCTTTCCAGTTTTCCAATGTTATTTTAATCTTTGGTGTAACTGCTAGATCAATAGTATGTTGATAGCATAAATACTTCTGACTTCACAATAGATTTTCATCACAGTAAATGGGATATTTATAAATTGCTCATTATAAAAGTTAATCAAATGTAAGTTATTTTCCTATACTGTTACTATTGTTTTCAATCTCACTGTTTCTTTCTCTCTCTTCATGTAACCACATTTCCTTCTTGCATTACGCCGAAGTTAATTGTCCCTCTTCTACCTGATATAAAGGTAGCATTATTATTAAAACACACAATAGCAATAGCACTTAGACATACACTGCTCCATAGTTCTTTACAGCACTCAATGTCAGCATATTGCCCCCAACAAGAAACAGTGAGAGTCAATTCGTTGTCCTTCAAATCTTTGGTGAAAAATTTCATCCTTGCTAAACTAAAATTAGTATTCTCCACCAACTGCTAATAGGGAAAGAGCAAATGTTTTACAGCAAAGAATCCACATTGCATGCCAAATAGAGTTCCAGCTGTTGCTGTGGTCGTTGCACATCTTTAATAACTTCAAATGGAATATTTAAACATTTGGAATATTTGTCCAATTTAGAAAAAAACATCATGCATTTAAAATACTTCAGTAATTCTCTTCAGAATTAAGGGAATGATGATTTTCTGCTTGAAATACTTGAAATATGATTATGGAACTTGCTGTCAAATAAGAAACACGTCTATCATTGTTGGTTAAAGAAACATGATGGTAACTTTGGACACCTAAAGACACATCTCCATTTAATTCATTCAAACTTTAGTATTAAATATTGAAATTCTGGATAGCTTCTTCACTGAAGGATGGGCCAGTTCTGGAAACTTTAGCAATGGAGCTGAAGGAATTATATCTTTCGCAATGAGTGGAGAGGTGAGCTGTGTTTTTTTTTTTTTGATGAAGAATGAAGTCTAATTCAACAGCCATTTCATAATCATAGAGTATGCGAAGCAAATTCTTTGTCCTTTGTGCATCAAAGTCTGCTTCTTCTGTGGTATTTTAGGAACAAGAGGAACAACTGTTTCAATTTGCATCTGGGCCCAATTCTGTTATATGTTACAGATGACAAATAGCAGACATTTGATGCAAATAGGATTAACAGAGTTGGGGTGGGTTGTTTTTTTTTTTTGTAATCACATACACGTTCTCTTACACAATCAAGGACATATAACCTAATATAACCCATTATAATGCATACCATCTGTTTTACTGTGACTCAACAACCAAAGGTATTAAAGTGTCTGCTAATAGGTGAATAATAGCTAATGTTTTCCTTGGCTCATCAGCAACCTTTTCTTTTAAAGCATTCATTAATGAATAATTTGAGGAATGATATTACGGTAACCATTAATGATAGATGCATTGTGTACTTTTTCCACTGAAAGAAAAACAAAAAAAGTGAAGTGCAAGTTTTATTAAGAGCACTGTTATCACATTCAATGAATCTTGCATGCTAAATTGTCCACTTTGTTCTTTTGCTTTGGAATAAATATTAACACTATTCCACAGGCAGGCACTGGATGAAGCCTCTAGCTTTACTAGAGTTAGTGTTGCTCTGCACCAGGGGTGTCAAACTTGCGGCCCATGGGCCGGATGCATTACACGCTGGCCACGCCCACCTCTGGTTTAGCGAAGGGGGACAAAGTCACGATACGTCATGTGACGCCTAGACGCTGCAAGTTTGACACCCCTGCTCTATGCTGTTCTTGAGCTGTACCAGATCAGCCTAGAGAAAAGTTTCTGCTCTGCTTGTTCATACACTTTTTTTTATTGATAGTGATTTTTCTGATCAGACTGTTTTAACATATGCAACTTTAACATATGCGAATGCATATTCATTGGTCACATAATTAATATTAGGCAAGAGGAAAGACTGAAATTTGCTAGGACAATGAACCGAATTATCTTAGAAAAGCTTTGATAATGGACATCCTGAAAACTCTGTAATAACCCATTTGTGATTCATCTGTTTAACTATGGCACCTTGGGCAAGTTGAATGAAGCCTGCATTGCACGAAATAGATATCAGGGAAAAGGAAGAAAGAATCTCAAGCAATAATATGTTAATAGCTTTTAGATATGTAATATTCAAAACGAGAAGAGAACATAAGCACAATGTGTAGTTGTCAATATGTTAACATGGAGAAAACAAAAATGGGGGTTAATTTCAGTTCTACATAAATACAATATTGTAAATTTGAATTGCATGTGTCTAACTTATTCAGATATGTACACATTCCAACACATGTGAACCAGATGGGTACATTGTTGTCGCAGTTGTTACTATGATTTAGTTGTGAGTGACCTTTTTAAAAGCCAGAGGAATTGTTTTTGAAGATGTTCCATATCCTACACTTCTTTGGAACATCCTTTATCCTTTTGCACTTCTTGCTCAGGAAAGGATCATTTAAGGATGAGACAGAGAGACATTATCCCAACTCAGTGTAAAAAGGGGCAGAGAGCAACTTTATGCTTACTCTCTTTGCAGCATGGGGCTGTGGTGATTGGCGATTTGGCCTAGGGCAGGGGTCCTGCAATCTGCGGCTCCAGAGCCGCATGCGGCTCTTTGGCCCTCTGCTGTGGCTCCCTGTTGGGTGATCCCATCACTGACTGGCCCTGCCCCTCACCCTCCCCTCCCAGTTACTCCTTGCCTAGAAGGAGAAGGACCGGGGGATGAAAGGGACACACACACACACACACACAGAGAGAGAGAGAGAGAGAGAGAGAGAGAGAGAGAGAGAGAGAGAGAGAGAGAGAGAGAGAGAGAGAGAGAGAGAGAGAGAGAGGTGGGGAGAGTGAGAGAGATACAGAGAGAGAGGGGAGAGAGGGAGGGGGATATATATATATATATATATATATATATATATATATATATATATATATATATGTATATGTATATGTATATGTATATGTATATGTATATGTATATGTATATGTATATGTATATGTATATGTATATGTATATGTATATGTATATGTATATGTATATGTATATAGGGAGGGGGGTCAAAGGGTTTTGTGGCTCCCGGTGTTTTTTAACAACCAGTTTTCTGCCCTAATGACCTAATGACTGAGTAGACGTGGCTGGGGGGGAGTGTCATGTGACGGTGGAGTGAGTGACATCAAGTTGGCCACGCCCACCCAGGTTTTGTGGCTCCCGGTGTTTTCTTTTCTGTGGGAAATGGGTCCAAATGGCTCTTTGAGTGTTTAAGGTTGCAGACCCTTGGCCTAGGGATAAAGCATAGACACAATCCAATTCACTGTTTCCCAGCTCCCCAGTTTTTTTATATCATGCAGCCTATTAGGGGATCTGAATAATTTATCTGTTACCTCTCTACAGTACAAGAAAAATGACCTGAAAGAATAATAGTTTGTCCTTCTTTTCATCAGGGGTGACATGATAGCAGTATTCCAATATCTCAGGGGCTGCCAGAGAGAAGAGGGAGTCAAGCTATTCTCCAAGGCACCTGAGGGTAGGGCAAGAAGCAATGGGTGGAAACTAAACAAGGAGAGAAGCAACTTAGAACTAAAGAGAAATTTCCTGACAACCAGAACAGTTAATCAGTGGAACAACTTGCCTCCAGATGTTGTAAATGCTCCAACACTGGAAGTTTTAAAGAAGAGATGGGTTAACCACCACCCCCAGCAGGGGGTTGGACTAGATGACCTCCAAGGTACCTTCTAACTCTGTTATTCTATTCTATTCTATTCTATTCTATTCTATTCTATTCTATTCTATTCTATTCTATTCTATTCTATTCTATTCTAATTCAACAGTGCTAAGGACAATGATCTTGGAAAAATGGGACTTTAGCAGCAATATTGAAAAATTGCTTCAGACATGTACATATATCAAAAAGTTAAAGGCATATTAAATGACAGATAAACACAAGAGGTTTTTTATATACATTACAATGTGCAATATGCCTCACAAATAACCTGCATCTGCATAACTAACCTGTCTTAGTTTTCCTTCCCTTCCCCATCTCACCTTATCCCAATTTAAATCCTACATTGGTCATGCCACTCTATGTATTTGAAAAGTGACTTGCAGGTCACAAAAGCTGATGACTTTTAAGGAAATGTATTAGTGGAAAATGTATTACCAGACTACTCCTGATACTTTTTCTCCATGTTCTTAAATTGTATAACAGAAAAATGTGGGTATTAATGTAATAAAATAAAAATTGAAATTATATATGAACATATGCATGATAAAGCATGATCAGTGATAAGGTTATATAAGGTTATATAAATATAAATGCTTCCAAGAAATGATAATTTGGCTGATACTAGAGATTTCACTCATATACCGTAAAGTTTCTGTTTTATGCTGAATTCATCCTTGCCAGCCATATCAAAATGGAATTCATCAGTAATAAATAAAACAACATAATCATCAGTTGCACAGCACTTTTGTTCCTTTGATGTCACAGATTTATGAGCTGAAATGAAAATTATTATACTAATTATTTGTTTACTTAACTATAAGTAACAGAAGAATATTTGATGACACCAACTTGGATAAATCATTGTACAACTTCATAGCCTAGATTGGGTATGTGGAATGTGATTGATTCAGTTTGAAAATGGCTTACAATAGAGCAACATATCAGGTAAATAATTTAAAATGTAACGCAAAATACTAAAACATTATGCAATTTTGCATAGTTAAGACTTGTAAGAACCAAAGTTAAAATTTAAACAGTGCAAATCTTAGCCCTTTTGATGATAAGTAAACAGACAACCTGAGATTAGGATTGATAACTTAACCATTTTATACTTCATCAAAGGTAATCAGAACAAATAAAAATGGCCTTAGGCTTTTAGTTGTAAGCTAATGCAAATGTTTAGAATAGTTTGCATATGTCTTCTTGTACTTTCTTCTTGTTTATTATAAATAATTGTATGATATTTACTCATATGATTCTAGATTCAATACATGTACATTTAACCATCAATTAAGAAAAACTCAACCCAACATTAAAATAATATTTTTGCTCTTTTTAATTATTCCTCACTAAAGGCCTTCCAAAGGACTTTCCCAGTTTCTTAATAATTGCTTATTTTATAAGTCTGCAACACCTAATCAGAAAGAAGTAAGATAAGGGACATATCTGGATTGCACCCCTGGGCAGCTTCAACCCCTCTCCTCCAGCCAACTTGACCGCAGCATGGTTTAAGGCAGTGTTTTTCAACTTTAACAACTTTAAGGTGTGTGGACCTCAACTCCCAGAATTCCCTACCAGTCCACACATGTTAAAGTTGCCAGGATTGAGAAACACTGGTTTAAGGAAATCCAAAACTGAGATGGTTTGGTAACAGCTTGAGATATGTGTATGTCTGTGTGTCTATTTATGTATACCAGGGGTGGGTTCCACTTACCTTCGCCACCGGTTCACAACATGACGTTTTGCATGTGCGCTCTCCAGGGGCGGGTTGCTCGCTTACCTTGTTACTGGTGCGCTGCGCGCGCTTCACCATTTTTGTGCGCGCATGCACACGCTATGTTTGCACGCTCCCTCATGTGATTTTGCTTCCGTGCATGCGCAGAAGCAAAATCGCACTGAAATCTTGTGAGGGGCCGTGCGCGTTTGTGCGATTTTGGCAATTTTTTGCTTTCCCGCATGCACGGAAGCAAAATCTCACTGAAATCTCTTTCTTGCGCGTCCCCTTGTGAGATTTTGGTGCGATTTTGCTTCCGCGCATGCGCAGAAGCAAAAGATCGCTGAAAAATTCACAAAAAAAGATGGCGGCTCCTCTGGTACCGGCAACTGACCGCACCGGGTCGGTAGCCTCTTGATGACATCACCAGCCCGCCGCTACCGGTGCGATAGAGTGGACCACACCAGTAGGAACCCACCACTGGCGCTCTCACTCAGCTCGCGCGCGTGCGTGTGTCACCTCGTGCAATTTCGCTTTTCTGCATGCTCAGAAGCAGGAATTAGCCCGAAACACAGCTGAGAAGCTCATCAGCTGTGCTTCGGGTGAAGAAATAAAGGTCAGAATTCAACTGCGGGCTCTTTTTCAAACCGGGAAGGGTAAAAATCCCTCCCCAAAATGGCAGCGCGCACGGAATGGCACCGACAGTGACCAGCAGGTCGTTACTGGTTCGGGCGATCCTGTCCGAACCGGGAGGGACCCACCCCTGATGTGTACCCCCTGAGACAAACATTTTCTATCAAGTAAAAATATTTACACACACAGAGAATTAAACTAAATTATAATATATAAAGTTAAAGTAACAAAGGGCACATATGTGCAGGCAGAACAACCACACTTAAACATTTCTTTCTTGCATTTTCCTGCCTTTTCTGAGTAACATCTGCTGCAAATTCTATTACAGCAGATCTTTCATATTCACATGATTACAGCATTTGCCTTTTAAGTGGGCAGAAATGTAAAAAAAAAGGCCAAACCCCAAAAACTTTCACCTACCCCAATAATTATCATCCTCCCCCAAACTGCCTACTTTTCCATTGGACCTAGAAAAATGATGAAATAAAGTAAAGTTGGACTTGTTTGTTAGCTTGCTTACTTACTTACTCGAGAAGCCCAGAAGCAACATAATTGGCTAGGGAAAGAAAAATAGTAATTAAAAAATCCTGCTGGGGTTTAAACTGGAGCTATTCTGCATGTTAAAATCATTACGCTAGTAGAAAAGAACTCTGTAATTGTGTTAAGCAAGTACATTTAAAGTTTAATAGAGACATGCTTTGATTGAAAATGCATATGAAATGTTTTATAGCATTAAAAGCTTTCAGATGATGAACTAGACTCCGCAGGGGTCTCCAACCTTGGCAACTTTAAGCCTGGAGGACTTCAACTCCTAGAATTCCCCAGCCAGCTTTGCTGCCTGGGGAATTCTGGGAGTTGAAGTCCTCCAGACTTAAAGTTGCTAAGGTTGGAGACCCCTGAACTAGAGTACATTATCTATATTTTAAAATTTAAATCTGCCCCTAGTTTGCTCTTTATATCCGGTTGTTTAACTTTGTATGATCTATCTTTAATATTATTTTAAATTGGTATTTGCATATGCATTTTTCTTTTATTGAATAATTTTAAAATATTAAAAACAGAACAGCTATAATAGAATCTTCAGCAGATAATTCAGAAAGGGCAAGGAAAATGCTATAATGTAAATAATAACAATAAATAATAATAATAATAACAATAAATAATAATAATAATAATAATAATAATAATAATAATAATAATAATAATAATAATAATAATAATAATAATAATAATAATAATAATAATAATAATAATAATAATAATATTTAACTCTAGTTAAAAGAAGAAAGTGTGGATAATTGATGTGGCAATACCAGGAGATAGTAGAATAGAAGAGTTGGAGAAGATTACAAAATGTCAAGATCTGAAAATTAAAATTGAAAGATCATGGCATAAATTAGCCATGGTGGTCCCAGTGGTTATTGGCTCAGTAAGTGTCATATCAAAAAATCTTGGGCAGCACATAGAAATTCTGCACATTGTCAAAATTTCCATCTATTACAAAATGCCACACTGCTTGAATCTACACATATACCATGCCAGTACATTACAACACCCTAGGTTCTTGGGAAAAACTCGATGCATATGAAGGCCAACACCAGCTAAAGAACTGGCAGCTGTGGTTTCACATTTTATGTATATAATAATAATAATAATAATTTATCAAATGTATATGTCACCCAGCTTTCAGCAACTCTTGGCAGTTAGTGCCGGGGCTTGACTTAGAACAGTGTCAAGCTCAGCAGGCGAACTGGATAGAGGGGCTAGAGCTAACAAAAGCAGGAAAATGCTACTTTGAAAGTGGAACAGGTAAATGAATATAGAAGCCACCTTTGTGGTGGGAGTGGGGAAGAGGTGGGTTCCTGCCCGAGCTGCCCGGTATGCAGCTCCGGTAGGGAGTGGCGGATTTTGCAACTACTCTGGAGCCCTCTCTGCCGGTCCACCCTGCGTGTCGCCATTTTTTCCCCATGATTTTTGGTGATTTTGGGGCGATTTTGCTTCTGCGTATGCGCGAAAGCAAAATCGCGCCGAAATCTTGTGAGGGGACGCGTGCGCACTGAGATTTTGGTGAGATTTTGCCCCCGCGCATGCGCTTAAGCAAAATCGCTCCAAAATCTCACACGCCCGCGTCCCCTCACGAGATTTTGGCGTGATTTCGCTTCGGCGCATGTGCAGAAGCAAAATCATGTGAGTGGGTGCACGCGCGTAGCAAACGCATGCCCCCCCAAAGCATGGAGATGCGCACGCATGGCTCCGGCAGCGAGGTAAGTGAGCAACCCGTCCCTGGAGTGGGGGCTATTTTTGTTCCCTGCAAATGGTTGCTGGCTCATATACTTGCAACAGGGCAGTCTCACCATGAGGATAACCCCGGAGAAAAAATTAAGAACAGAATCTTGTTTTGATGTAGGCTTTCATGGCCAGTATCTGCTGGGCATTGTTGGGCTTCAGGATTTAGTGACAGTGGTCTAGACAACAAATTTCCTGACATTTCATTGGTAACTGTGGCTAGCTTCTTCAGAGGGAGGGTGGTCTACTCAGCAGACCACAACCAAGTGGGAATGGTTATTCCTTTCCTTATAACTGGATGACCTGACTTATGATTGGTCTTTAGCTGAACTGATTTCTGATTGGTACAGGTTGATGAAGACTGATCTCTGATTGGTTCTTTGTTTGTTCCCGATCTTTGTTGGTCATTTTGGTGGCTACATGTCTAGTTTAGGTTAATCAGTTAATATTCTGTATTTATGAGGCAGGGAAGCCATTTCAAAACAGTTATATTTACACCATCTGGCTCATTTTGTCTGCAAATTGTCTATTAATTGAATGGGGTCAAGTTTGATTAGTATTTGGATGAAAGACCTCCAGGAAATTTCAGACTAGACTGGAAAGCTGAAAAGAATCATGATTATATCCATAAAGTCGATCAAAGTCAATTCTGATTCAAGAGCAACTTTATAATAGCCCTGGGCCACATTTTTCCTTTAAAAGAATAAGGGAGAAATGTTGAATGGCTGTTGAAACAAAGATGTCAAGAAAGCGGGATCTTTTCTGCATTTTGAGGAAAGAGGCAAAATGGTGGATTTAAACATTACAAATGTTTATTGTTATGCACTGACAGTTGTACATGGTTTCACCCAGGTCCAGCGTTTGAGCGGGAGAATGCTCAAACGCTATTGGTTGATGCATCTGACAGCTCCCTATAAAAGGGCTAGCTGTCAGACTGCAAATTGCTGGTTGTACAGAGAAGTTGCCTAGTAAAGAAGTTCCTGTAGAAGTCTGTCTCATGTTGTTATTCCCACAACTCAACATTTATTATACCTATTTTGCCTTAATTCTGCAAAATGTATCTCACACATATGAAAAATTATATCACCAAAATCTGAGAAATGGCAAAAGTGAGGCTGAGGTCACCTACAATTTAATGTGCTTGATGGCCCGTAGTCCTGCTCTTTCCCAAGTTTATCTTAGAGCATGAACGAATGAACCAGTTCCCATGATCCATCCATGCAGTGTTTTGACAATGGAAAAATATCACACATGATGTTTCATTGTATTCTATGCTATCTGTTCAGGTTGACTAATGCAAGAGTGAAAACAGTGATTATAAGTAACAGATACGATAAACTTGTACCATATTTCTTTTTTGGGGACTGAATCATGCTATTTCTAGTTTGGTTCCTCCCAGCCCTGAGTTTCTATAAGTTAAGGGACTACCTACCTCTGGCTTCTCTTGAACGCCCCCATTCATCTATCATCCCCCCACATCCTTTCCCATTTTGCCATGCATACATCTGCTGCTGCCAGCTGCCTTCACTGCCCAGCTCTGATCAGCACCACTGGGCATCCTGCTGTTGTGGCCTGTCAGCCGCTGGCCCCTCCAGCAGCCGAATCAGATGAGGAGGTGGCGTGGGAGTCAGGGCCAGCATCAAGGCAACCTGAGAGCTCCCAGGGGGAAAAGGGAATGGAGCTGTCACATTTAGAGACAGAGGCGGAGCCCTCCATCAGCCCTCAGATGGAGCGTCAACAGCCCCCAGGTCTGGAGGTGGCTGATGAGGAAGAGGAGGAACAGCTGGGTCCAGTGCCTGATGCGCAGATGCACAGAAGGCAGAAGAGAGGAGAGCAGTGGAAATCTATGGGCTGATCCTTGGGACGAAAAAGCCACCGCTGCTAGTGAAGCCTCACCCTAGCTCTGGGGATAAAAGGCAGGGGGTGAAGATGAATAGGTGGGGAAGGCAACTATTCATCTCCCTGCCAGACAGACTTAGCCTGCTCTGTGTGTGTGTGTGTGTGTGTGTGTGTGTGTGTGTGTGTGTGTGTGTGTGTGTGTGTGTGTGTGTGTGAGAGAGAGAGAGAGAGAGAGAGAGAGAGAGAGAGAGAGAGAGAGAGAGAGAGAGAGAGAGAGAGAGAGAGAGAGAGAGAGAGAGATATGAAACCCTAGTGTCCTCTAAAGAAGCTGAGAAAATATTTAGAGAATACAAAAAGAGTATTTGTTTGTTTGCTGGGGCTGCTGGCGCTCCTAATAAAGGAATCATTGATTTAACTACAGAGGGTTTGTCATGTTTGGGAGCCAGGTCAGAACACCTGCACCATGCACTACTTCTGTATTAGCTGGGGCCTTCTTTGTGTTACTTTTCTTTGTACTTGTACCACCAGGGCTGGGCGATGGAGGCAACAGGTGTCAGTAGGAAGCCATCAAAAGGCAGTTGTAAACGCACGTGTACTCAAGTGGGTCTGAATTTTGTTAAAAGACTGTCTGTGATGGTTCTGAGACAGCGGCATTCAAAAAGACCAGTTATAAGTCTGGTCTTTGTTGAGTGCCATCGTAATTTCGACATACTTTGTAGTTAAGTGAAGACTATCTGTAGAAGCAACGGGTCATTTTAAAAAGAGCGGGGGAGTTACACAAAACCATTTCTCAAATACGTTCATGCCATTAAGTATTCACTAAATAGCCTGACCTATTTACCTTTCCAAATGTCCAAATAATAGGTTTTTTTTCATTTGTTCAAATCTTATGCACATTTGACAAATATGGAAACTCAAAAGTTAATGTATAAGTAACCTTGACTAGAAAAATTCCTGAAGTTATTAAATCAATACCTTTTGGACAAAAAGTATCATATGTTGAGGAATTCAGAATTAACAATAAAACTCGGAGCCTTTATTGAAATACAGTGCTTATTGTGAAATTGTGCAATCTCTTCTGTAATCTCATTTAAAAACAAAGCAAAAGCTTTGATATAAAACTCATTTTTAAAAAATAAATAAATAACTGAACACGTCTGCTAGACGGACTTGCAATGGAAGCTATTATATTTCAGTAATATAAACAGAGGCGATGTAAAAATGTTCAGTGGTTCATAAAACTTGAATGGGCAAAGCCATGCTGTTATGATTTGAAGGCATGGAATGTATTTAAAATGATGTTTTCTTTGGAATAAAAAGTCTTGGATTTTAAAATACAGAGATGTTTCATTGTCCATTCATAAACCTGAAGGACAGTATAGTCTTATTTTAGAATGACTCAAATTAGCACATGGTGATGTACCAATGGCCCAGTCCATATATGGATATTATTGGGTTATTTTTTTTTAAAGTAGAGCTTAAAGCTCTCTTCCCAACCCTTTTCACTGAATTTACGGAGTGTGAGTGAAGGGCAGAGGGATATTCCACCCAATATTTTGAGGCAGGAAGGAAGTAGAACTATCAGAAAAGTTAAGTGCAGGTGAAGGAGAAATTTTATTATGGAAAAAGTGGTTTGGTTAAAAATGAATTAAATTACCCTGTTATTTCATACATTTGGATGAAGAAAGCAGATGGCTCAAGAGAGGAGAATTGGAGGCCAAGTTCATAGCTTCTTTATTAAAATAGTATTGAACAGTTGTGGAACAACAATTGTGTCAGAGGTTCCCTAATCCCCAAATCCAAAGTCATCATAAAACATATTGGAAAACCCTTTCTAGATTTCATTTAAAGAAGACTTTTATCTGCGTGTCCTTTTCTATAGAAATATGCCCTATTGCTACACAGGCTGACTGTGTCATTATAAAATGGAAACACTTTTATCTTACTGTAGTTACCATCCTATCAGTAGTGGGTTCGCATGCGCACTTGCGCACGCAATGCTTCTGTGCATGCACAGAAGCCTTCCGGTGGGTGGGCGGAGCGTCCCGAGTGGGTGGGCGGAGCCTCCCACCACTGGCTCTACCGGTTCTTAGAACCAGTCCGAACCGGAAGCAATCCACCACTGCATCCTATGCTGTGTCCTTCTGTGTCATTCGGGCTAAATGATTAATTCCAGGGCATCTTCATTTTTGACTGCTTCATTACTGATCTTAGGAAGGTTCCGTTCTCTGTCTGCAGAGAGAGTGAGATTGCTGAACAAGGTGAGAATATACATTTCCACAGTAGTTTGTAAAAAAAACTTATTTGGGCAGCAAGTGACATTAGACAGGTTGTCTTCATTAATAGTGCTTGTGCTATTATGGTGATGGTGGGTTACGAATATGCATATGTATTTCTTAGCAGTTTGAGATAGATAAGACTAGGAAAACAGTTAGAAATGCTAATATTGGTTTCATTGTAAGGTTACAGTGACAGAGTCTTCCAATGTGCCTCCCCCCCACCACCACTTATTTTACTCTTCAAAGGAACTTGGAGGGTTAAGTTCTGGTCTGGCAAACCAGGAGACTGTGAGTTCTAGTCCTGCCTTAGGCATGAAAGCGGACTGCATTATTCTGGGCCAATCCCTTTCTCAGCTCAACATACACCACACGTTTGTTGTTTTTGTGAGGAAAAAAAGGAGGAACAAGGAGTATTATGTATGTTTTGCTGCCTTAAGTTATTTATAAAAATAATAAAGGCAGATTTTTTTTTTAAATTACATTTCTGACTTTGACACAAATTTCTTTTGTCTTGGTTGTAGTTCTTCCTCCTGTTTCTCAAAGTTATTGCTACTGCCTATTACAGAATTTTGGTGTGGTAATCTTTAGCTTGTTGCTTTTGTAAACTGCTTCGATTTGTTTCGATTGCAGCAGTTGTAGGCAAACAAGACAGGTTTTTTTAGCATAATTGAAATAGCTTAGCAAATGAAATTGCACCTCTGCTCAAATAACTCTAGTATTATCCCTTCCCAGTTTATAACTTAAATACTATTACTTTGTTCTGTATGGGAGATAACACATAGAATAATAGAGTAAGTTAGAATAATAATAGATGAGATTGAAGAGTTTCAAGATGGTGGCTTCTTCTGCAGGCAGCTCTTTATTGCCCTAATAAAGGCTCAATCCATGAAGGGTCTGTAGGGTGAAAAGGCTCAGCATAACAAGCTATTTCTGTTCCATTTCTGTTTCCAGTTCATATTACCTCCAGTCATCTGTGTGCCTCCAGTCTGTCTACCTGTTCTCCTAAAGTAAATAAAGGACAAAGTAAATGCACGCTGGTCATTGACTGAAATAACGATTAATTGATTGATTGACTGAAAAGTATTGTATTTAGAGCATGGGGGAGGAGAAGTCTGCATAGATTTTGAAATGTGGTCTCAATTTTAAGCTGATATTTGAAATGGATGATAGTTGGCTGAACCTAACATTCAGTCATGCTGCTGGAGTGGCATGGTGAGTTAACTACACAAAGAGTAGAAAGACTTGCAAAACTCTGAAGACGGTTTGAGTTCAAGGAAAACATGAGGTGGTTAGATTAAATTAGAGCTGATTTAAGTAACAGATTGCCCTCCAGGAAGGCAGAAGCACTGGAGATTGAAAGATTGACCACTTCACTCAGGGAAAAGTTGGATCCCTTCTCCCCCAGGACAGAAAGTAATATGACAGAGAACATTTAATCATGGGTCAAATATGGGTTGGGTTGTTGTCATGGCATTGCCATGAAAATTTGGCTTAGCAACACAGTCCAGAGAAAGTTACTGAATGGAAGCTGCTTTGTCCTATCTCTTGCTTCTGGCAAATGTCTGAACTCCAATTCTAACATTCCTACCCTTGAATTCCTTGAGTGGCTAAAATTTTTGGCAGTCTCTTCTCAGCAAATCCAAGGGAGCATTTTGGGAAAATCTGCCTTAGAGGGACAGTCGAAAGGGACAGAAGTGAAGGAGTCTCAGGAGAAGAGAAGAGCAATTGCAAGCTGTGCATCTGTGCAGAACTCTCATTAATCTGCCTGCTGAGTTTTCCACGAGGAAGCTTTTCTTATGTTAAAACCATAGAGCTGAGATATTATAAAATAGTAAGCCCCCCCCTCTCCTTTTGGACGCTGGGGCGATTTCTCCCTCCCCAAATCTAATATGCAGGCTTTAAGAGTCAAGTAAAACTAATGCATTTTAAAACTGTTCATGAGAGCTGCTTTGGAGGAGCTTTGCCTTCTTTCTTTTCAGAAAGAATTGAAAACTGGAAACAAGAACATACTTTGGATGAAGAATGATGGTTTGACTGAATCGTAGAACAAAACCATTCTAAAATAATGTGGAAATATTTGGGATACACACCACCCGGAAATGCCTGGAAGGCAATGTGGCTTCTTTGACTAGTGTCTTTTAATGATATCTCTAGTTCTTAGGGCAAGGAAGAAAATGGTCAAAGTTCATTAGGAAATTCTTGCAGTGTGTTATTAATTAGATTGAAATTGTCCTTTTCTCTGCAGGAAAAAGAAGAAGGGGAAAAATGGTTTCATGCATTACTTAAGATCAACATCTTGGCTCCTTTACAGAGTTTCCAAGTAGTTTCAGTGATATATTTTGCCTTTCAGAATATAACCCTTGGAAGGCGCAAAAAAAGGAAAGCTCTAAGCTATTGGTAGATCGCTGGAAGTAGTGCACAAGTGACCTAATTCTTTTGATGAGAGGTTCCAACCATTTACCAAATGCATCTGGCAGAAGGAGGATAAAATCATTCTCAGACAGTTCACCATCATGGAGACATTTTTCCTGTTATTTTATTTTTAAAATCCCACAATTCCTGGAGCTTCAGATAAGTTGCGGTCTTATACAAGAAGGAAGCAAACTTTAACAAGCTTTAGGGCCAGACTTGAAATAGGAGAAGGAAATATCTTTGGGGGTATCTTCTTCAGCTGAAGAGACAGAATGACGTTCTGCACACCTGCAAACCACATTCAGACTGAATGGGATACTTTTCTGACCTTATGTATCAAAAATGTTTAGCTAGGGAAGCATGAAATATAGGAGGAAAAAGGAAGGGGGCACAGGAAGAACATCCCAGAGTCTGACTATTTCAGTTATTAAGATGCAATTACAAATATTCTCCTTTATTGATCCAATTACCTGAAAACTAAGTATTTTCTCCCTCAAGTAACACACACACACACACACACACACACACACACACACACACACACACACACACACACACTATTGTAAGTTCCAGCTTAGTATGTTTAACATATTAACAGAGTTGGAAGGGACCTTGCAGGTCATCTAGTCCAACCACCTGTCCAAGCAGGACACCCTACATCTGCCTCTACCTAGGATAGAACTCACAACCTCCTGATTGAGAGGCAAGAGCTCCACCTCTAGGCCGCAGAAGTAGTACTTTTAGTTTAGTCTAAAGCAGGGGTCTCCAACCTTGGCAACTTTAAGACTTGTGGACTTCAACTCCCAGAAGCAAAGCTGGCTGAGGAATTCTGGGAGTTGAAGTCCACAAGTCTTAAAGTTGCCAAGGTTGGAGACCCCTGCTTTAGCCTAAAGAGAGCCACTGAAGATGACAAAGTTAGGTCTTATAGTATCTCTCAGATTCTGCTGCCACATTCTGAACAGCTGTGTTTTCAAAACAGTATTCAAAGACAGGCCTACCTACTGTGCATTACAATGAAACAATCTGGATGCAGTACAGTACAGTACAAAATAATAGAGTTGGAAGAGACCTTGTAGGCCATCTAGTCCAACCCCCTTATACCATTTCTGACAAGTGGCTGTCCAGTCACTTCTTGAAAGCCTCCAGTGATGAAGCACCCACAACTTCTGAAGGCAAGCTGTTCCATTTGTTGATTGTTCTCACTGTCAGAAAATGTGATCTTGATTCAATTTAAGATTGCATTGGCTTCTTGGTTGCTGCCGCACACTGCTAGCTCATATTTAATTGGTAGTCCACTAGGACTCCAAGATCCCTCTCATAGTTACTGCTATTAAGTCAGGTTGTTATAATGGTATGTGGGAAAGACCTTGGGAGACAGAAGAAAGAGCTGCAGCCTGGACAACTTTCATGTAAAAGATGCCTCATCTCATGAGAGGATGGAAGAAATACTTTTAGTCTTGCAAGATTCTGTTAATGTAATGTTAAAATAAATACGGAATTAGTACTACTGCATTGTGCTTCTTCTTGCTTTTTCTCTGGACTACTTTGAAGGACACACATCAATTTTGCAAAGACTGAAAACATTTCTCCCCTTTTCTCATTTTACTCTCTGGAGATCCAGGGACAGTTCCTTCTAAAATACTTCTCAGCCCCCTTCTTCTTTGGGCTGAGATATCTTTTATATGAGGGTTGTGTTGTGGGTTGCCCGCGTCCCGCGCAGCTGGTCACAGATCCCGAGGATGACAGGCGATGGTGGCGCGGCACCATCGGCCTGTTCACCTGGCACCCGAGTCCGATAGCGAGGAGGACTCGGTGCCAGAGGCTGAAAGTCAACCAGGGCCTTCTGCACCTCCTGAGGTGCAAATGAGTGACTCAGGAGAAGAGAAGGAGCCTCTTCTTGATGCTAGAGTACGCAGGGCTGCTAGCAGGCAAGAGCGGCTATGTAGGAGAAGGCCTCCTCGTGAGTAGAGCTGCAGGCTATGTGGCCACACCCTTAGACTATTTAAGCCTTAGTCATGCCAAGCTTCAGCGCTGGAGACAACTTTCGTTCGAACCCAAGTATTGCTTCGTTCCTGAAATCTCTCTTGTTTGGTTTTTGGATTTTAACTGGCATTTCTTCTCTGCTAATTGAGCTCCGGGCTTTCTGCCAAACTTCGTAAGTTCAAAGTGAACCATATTGGATGGACTAATCTTGTGGGATTGTTTGCTGTGCTTGGTGCTTGGACTCTGGCCAGCTGTTAAGCAGTAATTAACAGCTGGGGCTCCGAAAAAAGACTTATTTTATGATTTAAAGAACTTTTCAAAGGACACTGCTGCTAAGGACTTATTAGTAGTAAACAGTTTATGTTTAAAACAGTTTGTGTGTGCATATTTCTGGTTGGACCCGACGCTGGGGCAGAATAGGTTGTCTAGTCTAGGCTCTTCCTCCTGCCCCCCAAAGTCATCCCCAAATACCATCACAAGTGGCCAGTTTCTTAGGCCTCATCCTCATGTCCCAGGAATTATATTATTTTTTTAAACCAAGCCCTTATAATGTAACTTTCTTCTTATTCTGACCACAACTGAGAGGTTTCAAGTTGCCTTTAGCTGTTCCAGTTTTTCAAATATTGTTTCCCCCTAACTCCTCCACACAATTTAGGATGCTTTAAAGATGATGTCCTTGATGATGCAGTCAAGAATTGGAACTTGTTCACTTCCTATGGGCCACTTTATCCTGCTGGGCCATTCTCCCTCCCTTATGCTATCCTGCCTTCTGCGGTCATTACAGGCAGCCACCTCCATAGTAAAGTCAGCAGTTTACTCAGGGTTTAAACAGGCTCTCCCTCATCCCTCGTGATCTTTTTAAAAATCATTAGACTCATGTTTATAAAAGCAGGACTAAAGCTCTCTTGAACAAGTGTTAATTCTTTGCTGAGTGTATTCTTCTTCTGCTTCTTCTTGTGTTTTCAGGTTTTTCTGTTTTTATTACTTGGGGGTAGGATGAAGTAGCATTGTGAGCCCAAATCAATGCTACTGACTCTTTAGCATCTCAGGAGCTTCTGATCACAAGGGATCAGGAAGAGGTAGATAGAGAGAAAAGGGTTTATGGGTATCATTTATTGGACACTGCCTGCTCTTGTCTATCAGATTGCTAGCCTGAGGTCGCTTTGCCTGCCTTTCTTCCCCAGCACACAGGCACAGAGCACATGCTGTTTAAATTGCTTCTGATCTGAGGCAATTGTGTAGGTGCTGGGCTTCAACTTCCAACAGGGCACGTCCATTTTGTCTGTTTCACAACCTATTGAGTACTGCCAACTATGACCACTAGTTGGCAGCATTGCCATTCCCTTGCAGTACTAATCAAGGAAGAGGTCACTTGTCAGTTTATCCTCCTCTGTGCTTGAGACATTTATTTATTTATTTTATTTATTTATTTATTGGTCAAACATGTGCAAGATAGTAGTTGTTTGTATAAACATAACATAAGTAAAAAGTACCGATAATAGAGGACAATAGGACAGTAGGACAGGGACGGTAGGCACAGTGGTGCGCTAGTGTCTTTTGAAAGAGTGTGAGACCCATGTTTAGTCTAACAGGTGCCTCTGACCAAGCAATTTGGCAAATGGCTAACCCAACTATTCCAAGCATCTTCCTACACTTGCCCAATTCTATCACATTAAGGACAGTGATTGATTATTGTTTTTATCACTGACAGTTGATACTTTGCGAGGAAGACAACAAAGCTAGAGGAACCCAACACTCACTTTCGTAACTTGTTGCACATTAAAACAGTAAAGATAGAACCATTTACCAGCCTTCTTACTGAGGCAAAAAAAGGGATTGCCAATGAAGAAAGCAAGGTTAATGATGGCAGACATTTCTGTGCCTTAAGGACAGAACTTTAACACAGCCATCTGGCTGTGCTCTTAGTCTCTAAAAAGGGATGCAGTTGGGAAATATCAGTTCTGGCCTTAGCAGTCGCTTGGAGAGAGTCCCAGAAATACTGCCAGATTGTGAGCTTGTTCCTTTTGGAGGCTGGCAATTTTATTTATGAAGCTTGGAAACCCCTTGCCATAAAGTATTAAAATAACAGGGAAGTTTTAAAGACTAAAACAGGAATATTTAATACTATGGGGACACTGTGTTAAGCGTACTAAAAACTTTTCTCATACTAAAAACTTGCAAGATGAATTTATGTCTTATAAATGAGACTTATTAGAATTAGATAGCATCAGTTGCAATATGGATCTATTACACTGTTATGAGTTTCATGCTAGTATGTCATATGCTATTTCCCTGGACAAGGACCATACAGCATCCTTCCACAAGTTGAAAAATACTTTTTAAAAGATTGCACTCTTTAAAATGTAACCCTAATATTTTCTGCCTTGATGTGAATTACACTGGCTTATACAGTCTTATATGATGCAACAAAATGTCCAGCTAGCGTTATACTAAAAATGCAGAAAAATATTTATCTCAGCTATGATGCACTGCTTTCAGCAACTGTAAAACTATGCTGTTTTGCTTGTTTATTGAGCTTGGCAGTAGAGAAATATATTTCTGCTATTAAAATGTTAACAAATGTTGAAATGAATCTATTGCTGTTGTCTTCTTCTTTACATGATGCAGTTCTGTAGTGATTTGTTCAGGCAGTCCATGGTGCAAAAAGTATAGAGTTGTTGCCTTTATTATTTGCTATGGGGTTATTATTTGCTGTTAGTATTATTTGCCAACCTTTGCTAAAGAAAGAAAGAAAGAAAAAAAGAAAGAAAGAAAGAAAGAAAGAAAGAAAGAAAAAGAAAGAAAGAGTGAGGGAGCAAGAGCAAGCGAGCGAGAGAGAGAGAGAGAAAGAGAGAGAGGGAGGGAGAGGTAGAGAGAGAGAGCGCATTTTTAACCAAATTGTAAATTGGATGATAGGTACACAGAGGTGGGATTCAGCAGGTTTGCACCAGTTCAGGCAAACCGGTTGTTACTTTTTGTGCAGTTCGGAGAACCGGCTGATCCCACCACTGGCTGGCCCCACCCTGCCCCTCCCAGCCACTCCTTATCTTGCCTTGCCTGCCTTGGCCGGTGCCTAGAGTTATGCCCACGGCATAGCTGCTGCTGCTCTCTGCCTCCCTCGCTTGCTCACTTGCCTCGACCACATGGCCACGTGGTCCAGCCCGCTTGCCTGCCTTCGCCGTGGCCTACCACGCAGCACCCGCAGTCCAGCTCTCTGCCTCACCTGCCTTCCATTATTGATCTCTGCTCCTCCTCACTCGCCTAGACTAGACTTGCCCAGCTGCCTCGGCCTGATCCAACCCGTTCAAGAAGCAGAAGCTTCGAGGTGGAGGGCAGCACAGCCAGGTGCCCCCTCAGGGAAGCAGGGCTGGGAAGGATGCTCGTCTCCAAATCCTCTCATTTCTTTCGGCCTCCACCTCCTACCGCTTCTCTTGGCCTCCACCTCATACCGCTACTCTCAGCCTCCATCTCCTACTGTTTCAGCTTCCACCTCCTACCGCTTCTCTTGGCCTCCACTTTTGTTGGTGCCTCGGTTGCTCAGGGAGACACTGGCGTGTTGCGGGAGCCGCTGCTGCAGCTGCCACTTCATGGCCTGCCTTCTGGCCTGACCCAGCGCCTCCCTGAGCAACCGAGGTGCGTGCAGCACCAACAAGGGCCAGAAGAAGTGCCTGCGAGACCCAGCAAGAGATGAGGCACCATAGTGCTTCCCTGCTCTTTGGACTCAGAGCTGTAAACCGCTTCTCTCCGCTGCAGTGCTTCCTGGATGCGACTTACAGCTCTGAGCCCAAAGAGCAGGTCACACATCTCTCTCTGAGCGACTGAGGCACCAACAAAGGCCAGAAGTAGCTGCCCACCATTTCCTGCTGCAGTCTGTCGGGCAGCGAGAGGCGCAGCAAGAGATGAGGCAGCCACAGCCACTTCTCTATGCCATAGTGCTTCCCGGACGTGGCTTACAGCTCTGAGCCTGAAGTGGCGGGAGGAGAGGGTTGCCTTGAGCGCAAATGTACCATGAGGAAAGTGGAATGCTGTTGCTGCGACTGATGCAAGTACAGGGGCACTTCACTCCCGCACTAAGGCTCCGGCCATCGCCACTGCCACCGCCACCACCGCTTTGGCCGCCTGCAATGCTCCACCTTGCCACAACAGCACCATTACCTTGCTCCAGCCAGCGGGGGCCTGAGCTACTCCTTGCACCATTTCTTGTACCACCCTCTACGGCGGAGATTTCCAGCCCCACCCAGAATGAGTCTCCCTCCCCCGCCATCGCCCTTACCTTCTCAGGCTAGGCGAGGAGTGACTGGGAAGGGAGGCGCGAGGGGAGGCGCCAACCAGCGCTTTGTTCCCACACTAAGGCTCCGGCCACAGTCACTTCGGTCTGCCTGCACCGTCCCTCCTTGCTGTGAGTGACGTCGAGTGGGCCATGCCCACTCAGTTACATGACACCCATTTGTTTTACTTTCCCATTTGTTTTACTTTCACTTTTGTTCCATCAGTGTATAGTAAATTACAATTGAAAGCAAAGTCTTAAAAATTGTGAAACTAGCATTGCCATTCCATCCAAGAAAAGAAATAGAATATCCTTGAGTGGACATAAGGAGCTGCACATTTTGTGAACATGCAAAATTCTGCAGAAATCCATATCTTGACTCATAAAAATTCTGCTAATTCTGGATATGCCATTTTGGGCACAAATTCCATATTGTTTAAATAGAAGTGGGTTGTTGATGTTAGCAAATGTCATATATATAATACAACACATCTATTTCTATTATAGACTCTGCCAGCTGGTGGATATATTGAAATGTATTATTTATTTCTATTGGTATCAACCAGATGTCCAAACTAGTGTTTCTTTGGTGCCTTCACCTGCTTGATCCATGTATCACTTATATAGAAATTCGTGGTCTATATTTTGGAATATATTGGAAAATAAAATAAAAACAATTTAGTATTATAGGACTGAAAGGAATTTGATGAAAAACAATCCAATGCTTTAATGATCAAGATTCGAGTTGTGTATACAGTATCAGTATAGTATATACAGTTGTGTCTCCAATATGACTACTATATTAAAATCATAGTGAAATGCTGGTTGAGTAATAAAGCTTGGGGGGAACCATATTTCCATATCTGAAACTGTAGAAGTAATCAGGCTTTTTTAATTGTGATATTCTGTTGGAAGATATTCCCTTGAGTGGCACTCTTGATTCATCACTGAGAGCTTTTGAACATATTTTCCAAGTTGAAGTTTAAATATTATGTATAACTTAATGTTGTTTATAATTGCATCTTGATCACATCTTTTAAAATTCCCCCTGTTCTTTAAGCAGAAGAAAATGTAACATATGCCCTAACGTGTTTAGGATTAGAATCTTAGCTTTAGTTGGAACATATACTATATTTTTGTTTAGTTTGTACAGTTTCTGTATGTTCTATATCTTCTAATTGTAATTCTACTTGCATTTGACATCATGCAAAGTATGCTACATTTTGATTTGTGAAGTAGCTGTTGCAAGGAAATCTGGCAAATTAGTTCTGCTCTAAGTAGTGCATCGCTTAATCATCATAGCACTGTTAGGAATTACCAGTTTAGCATTTCAAAGAAAATTATTTTCAAAATAAACAATAAGACAAGATTGAAAAAAAAAGGATGTGGAGAACTGTAGATGAACAAAAATATTTGTGATTTACCCATATACTCGTGGAGAGCTAACAGATTTTTAGTAATGAGGCAGGCTCCTGTTTGACTTAATTTAATCTGACAATTGTGTGTTGGCAGATAAAAACTATTAACGAATAGCTAAATATTTTCCAGCAAAACCTTAATTCCCCTCCTTGAGTTTCATGTACTGTATGTCAATTTAATTACAGGAAACATAACAAAATAACTGTGTTTTATGGGTCTGCACAGACTTAAGTATTTGATTTCATCAAAATTTTGGCTGTCTATGACTCTATGAGGGAAGAGTTTACATCTTTTCAAAAATGTACTCTGCCAAGGCATCCGTCAAGCGTTCTCACCATTCTGAATTTGCTTTTGGGTAAAATAGGTATTTGGTATTTGATTTGGTGTGTTATACCTGTTGACTTCCTTTCTTATTGTGCTTAATATCATGATAAGAAAAATGTGAAATCAATAACCAGGTAAAATTACGAGAACACTGATATTAATCTTTACCAAAGTTTTAAAGGCTTACATTTTATCTCTGTGCCCATATAGTTTCACATATGGTCATCATGTTTACATTGGCTGTTATTGAACTATGTCTCTGTGGTTATTTGTCATAGCAATTATGTCCCTTTTGGTGGCTTTAATCTTTTAAGCTGCCATACCAACTCTGAGCAATTATATTTTTTGATAGGGTTGGAGCAAAAAGAGGAGAAAATACAATATCACTACAGTGAGCTTATTTTCTTGGAAAAAATAAAGAAAAATAAAAAACAGGGTGGATCTGAAAGATAAAATCATTTAATTGTTTATGTTTATAACTTCCATTTTAAAGGAACATTCAAGAGCAAAACCAAGAAAAAACTTTACTGTAAAAACATATTCTAATAAAATATCTAAAATCAAACAGAATATGTAAATTTATTCTAAAAAGGCAATTCAGCTTCTATATTGTTTACACGAATGTGAAAGACAGTGAATTAACTGGTACCATTTGTACAGTAAAAGCTAAATAACCAAAATGCAGGATGAAAATGAGTTTTTGAAAAATAAATAAAGGACAGGTTCTGAAATAAGGCTCTGTTGTTTGTAATAAAGAGCTCACTATAAGTATAATCCTTAAATCCAACCTTTTTTTAAAAAACTGTTTTTGCTTCCTCAGAATATAGCATAGCCATGCCTTTACCTAAAAAAAAGGAATACTAGACAGAAAATATATATGAACACAGACAAAAAGCTAGCACAATCTTGGTTTTCCACCTTGCAAGCTGAGATTGCTGACTCCAATTTATCAGATGTAGAAATTCCTTCCTCCTTAATAACTATGTCCTTTCATACTATATGCGTATCATACAGTATGTGTATATGTATTATATATGTGTATGTGTACATGTATGTGTATGTCAGGAGTCACTTTCTAAAAAAATGTTTCATCAGGACAAACCTCTAGTTATAATTAAAATCAACTGCTTGTTAAAATTAATTACATCATTTACAGGATGAATTGTTCCTCAACTATTAAATACTTCATTTACAGAATGAAGTACCTCACTTCAATTGCAAAAAAGGTGAAGCTTCCTAAATGGGAAGGGAATAAAAGAAAACTAAACCAAATGGAAATGAAGCAAGAAGGAACAATAGGAAGAAAGAGAGGGGGGGCATTTCTGCACTTGCCTTTTTAGTTACTCTTCAGTCAGTTTTTGAGAAATATGATTTTTTTGGGGGGTAATGGAATGTCCTTGATTACTCTGCAAGATGAGACTTGAACAAAGGCATCTGCAGTATTCAAAGAGTATTTTTTTTGGATAATTTTATTAAAGATTTTAATTAATTACAATGGTAATATCTAATACAAATTAAAAGAAAGAACAGAAAGAGTGATAGGTGCAAAGGAGAAAAATAATAGAAAGGAAAAAAGAAACAAAATAAATAAGAATATGGTAAAGAAAGAGAAAAAAATATAAAGAAGTGACTTCCAACCTTCATCACGTGTAAACAATTTTTGTAACTCTTTACGGCCTCTTAGTTTATAATCAATAATATATTTATCCCATTTGATTTTTGAAACATCAATCCATTTCTTTGGTATGTCCAGTGAGACATCCTTTTCCATCTCATTCTTATAGTCTATCATTTAAGGTTCCACTATTGATGCCATTTCCATCTTGCCAAATAAAACTTATTCTTCAACTGCCATTTCTTCTATAACATCTTCTGGATACAGTTTATCCACAGAAGCAAACTTTGCCATTCATATTGTTGATACTAACTTCAGATTCCATTTTTCAAAAGTTCTCGTCAATATTTTAATGTTATAATGTTTTGTGTCATTTTATTAAGTTAATTAATTAACGGTTAATTAGCTGTTAATCAGACTTGTGTATTTTTTTCCTTTAACTAAAATCTTTAATTCTCTGTAGTGTCCAAGTTTAAAATTACTTATCTTTATTTTGTTTTGCAAAAGTCCAAGCAAATCTATTTCTCACAAGAATTTCTCACATTTATAACTTTCTAAGATCAAGGTTTTATTTAGATTTTTGCTATTTATTTCAATTTTTTAAAATTCATTAATTCTTAACCTTTTCTTTCATTCAAGATTGGTGGCAAAGTTACCCAGCATGTTCAGACTTATCAATCAGAGATCTCTAATAGCTTTAAAGTAGTTAACAAGCGATTTCTGAATGTGGTTAGAAAAGGAACTTTGTGAATTTAATAGCAATAGCAATAGCACTTAGACTTATATACCGCTTCACAGTGCTTTACAGCCCTCTCTAAGCGGTTTACAGAGTTCAGCATATTGCCCCCAACAATCTGGGTCCTCATTTTACCGACCTCAGAAGGATGGAAGGCTGAGTCAACCTTGAGCCTGGTGAGATTTGAACAGCTGAACTGCTGAACTAGCAATAGCCTGCAGTGCTGCATTTAACCACTGCGCCACCTCGGCTCTTAACATCCTTTCAAAGATGCGAACTGCGGTTGCAAGCAAGAAGACTTTGTTGTCTCCCAGTGTTCAAAACTTGCTGAGGATATGTCTTTTGGCATCCTCACAATGAGTAACACGTGGGCAATCATCTGTCTGCTTGTCCTGAGATGTTCCGAAGTCTACTCACTGGGTCTTCATTTTTCACTAGGGTTGTCAGTTCTGCCTTTCTGCAAAGCTATCTTCAGCCCACCATTTTTTCCTCTGAAAGTCGTTAACATTGAAAGAATTTGAATTCTCATTCACCATGCAGTTGAATTTGCTCCACAAGCCATCATGATACTGATACGTAAGTAAGTAAGATATGTGTATGATCTTTTTTCAACACAGTTTAACAATATTATTCTGAGTCCTCAGGAGTGATCATCATATTAAATCAGTTAAATTATTTTCACACATAGTTCATATGATGATTAAAACTCACTTCTACATAGGATACCCTGTTCCTCTCCCTCACTTCTTGTTACAATTACTTTATGTTTTGTTATTAATATAAATATTTCATTTATTTATATATTTAGAAGATTTATTTAGCTGCATCGTTTGGATAACTGCAACTTTGAGTCTTTAAAAGCCAAACAAAACATATTAACTACATGTATGAAACAGTATGGAATCAAAAGAAATGGCATATCTAAGAAATATACGGCTGGAATCAACCACAGACATATGCTACCTATCAATATCCGGGCTCATCTATCATCCTGGTTATAAAACAGGTGAGTAGGGATAAAACAGATTTTTAAAACTTTCCAGAAAGCTAATAAGACTGGGTCATTTAGTGAGTAGATATTGTCACAAAAAAGGCACACCTCCCAGATCTCATGAAAGAGAGCAAGCCTCATCCTATGAGAGCAGGGGGGACAGACAGAAATATTAGGAAATGAGTCAGCCCTGTGCTATATGGTAACTACCGGTACTTTTATATCTTCCCAGCTTTATGGCTTTGAACATTTGAACTGTCTACCCAGTGCAAGAATCTTAGAATTAATACTACATTTCCTAGTTTAAGGGCACTTACGCAATGCTGACTTCTGAAGGATTTTTGACCACATTTATACATTAGTACATTTAATTGATTTATAACCAATTGTTTAGCAACCATTCAAAGTGACAATTAACAACAACAAAAAAGGACTTATGACTTGGATTCGAAGTTTTTAAAATTTATTTTTAATTTAATTTAATTTAATTTGTCAAACATGTACGATATCCAGGTATAAGTATAAACATGGACATGAATACAAGAAATGGGGACAAATAAATGGGGACAGTAGGACAGGGACGGTAGGCACGCTGGTGCGCTTATGCACGCCCCCTTTACGGACCTCTTAGGAATGGGGTGAGGTCCATGGTAGACAGTTTTAAGGTTAAAGCTATGGGGGTTTGAGGATGTAACAACTCCCACTGTGGAGTGGGCGGCATACAAATGCAACTAATAAATAAATAAATAAACAGAGTCAGGTACTGATAGTTGGGCTCATTCCACGATCGCATGACTGAACTTCGGGCTCTCGGCAACATGGTCAAATTTATGGCCATTTTGCAGTGTCCTGCGGTTATGTGACCACACTTTATTAGGGTTTTACTGAAAACTGGCACTTTGTAGTGAACCATTGGTTTACTTAACAACCATAGCATTTGTTAATGACCATGGACTTGCCTAATAGCAATAGCCCTTAGACTTATATACCGCTTCCTAGTGCTTTACAACCCTCTCTAAGCAGTTTACAGAGTCAGCATATTGCCCCCAACAATTTGGGTCCTCATTTTACGAACCTTGGAAGGATGGGAGGCTGAGTCAACCTCGAGCCAATCAGGATTGAGGGAATCGAACTCCTGGCAATGTGAGCAGAGTTAGCCTGCAATACTGCATTCTAACCACTGTGCCACCACGGCTCTAATGACCACAGTGTTTCACTTAACAATTGCCACAAATGGTAGGCTCCACCATGGTCATATGTGAAGGAATATTTGTAAATGTCAATCAAGTAGATGTTCTTTGAAACATACCTTATTGATGATTTCTCTCCAAACTTGCATGTAATGGGTTCTTTATTATATTGGTCACTTTTGCATCATGTGCAATGTGTCCTTTTGTGCCCTATATTCAAATGAAGCTCAACTTCATGTTGCACCACTCATGATGCATCTATATAGGCATTAATTTATGGATGACTGCAAATCATTCCCCACATTCTCCACAAAAGTAGCTTTGGAAATCTATTTAGCAAAAACTACACTATAAAGAATCTTGTTTCACCTTAGACATTAACACTGTTTTTTTCTTTAAGATGTCGTAATTGTTTTACGACAATTAATGGGCATCAGCACATTAGCCATTGGGGAAAATGACTGCTACAGAATTCACACCAAAATGAGTGAGTTTACCCAATGTCCCATACATAAGCAAACGTCAAGACTCTGTCTACATTCATTTTCTGATGTGAGCCTTGGACATGATTCGGCTACTCTCTGGGGCAATTAGCTCATCTCTGTGCATCAGCAGTAGACAATCACTGATGTGTCAATCAATCATGCACAGCTATTTTAGAAGACATTCCAACCACCTGGCTTTATTTATTTATTGGACATGAAAAAAAAAATAATAAGAGGAAAAAATGGATCTCAGCTCCCAAAAATTATAAATTTCTCACGTACTAAACAAATGCAGACTTAAATGTAAGCATTCGGGTCTTGTCACACCATTGAATTATTAACTTTTAAGTCAGTTTATTTAAGAATGGAGAATATATAAGAAATACAACCTCAACACGCAGTCCATATTTCTAAATAATTCTCCAACTGGGTCTCTTGGCAGTAACATTTTCAGATGTTTTTAATTAGTGGAAAGTTAAATATCATTTCCAACTTTGTAATATCTTTTTTTTTACAAATTCAGAAGTGTGCGGTATTCATTTTTGTTGTCCCTCCTTTTGTTTCCTCTTAGTTCAAATAATACATATTGTGGCGGGTTGCTTCCTTACCGGTGCCGGTGCGCTGCGTGCACATCTCCATGTTTTGGGCGCACGCACGCTTGCTATGTGTGTGTGCCCCCTCACGCAATTTTGCTTCTGCGCATGCGCAAAAGCAAAATTGCGCCGAAATCTCACGAGGGGACGCACACGCATTTTGCAGAAGCAAAATCTCACTGAAATCTCGCACGCGTGCGTGTCCCCTCACAAGATTTCAGCGCGATTTTGCTTCCGCACATGCGCAGAAGCAAAATCGCCCAAAAATTCACAGAAAAAGATGGCGACGCGCGCGACGGACTGGCAGAGAGGGCTCCGGAGCGGTCGTGCGAAAATTGCGCAATTGTCCGCTCTCTACCGGAGCTGCGCATTGGACAGCTCCGGCAGGAACCCACCTCTGAATACATGCATATATAAAGACCAAAATATGTGCAATAACTTTTGTTGAAAAGGGAGCCACTATAACTACTCACAGGAACCAACCTTGCATTTTGACACCATACCCCCAGTAATTTCCTGAATGCATAAAATTATTCTTGAAGATTTGTATATGTGCTGGTGTGTGTGTGTGTGTGTGTGTGTGTGTGTGTGTGTGTGTGTGTATGTGTATGTGTGTTGTAGTAAAAACAAATTGGGGGTCTGATTGTGGATAATACAGTATACCAAAGGTTGGATGGCCTTGCCCAATCTAACTTCTTTCTAGCCCTTTGACACTCCCCTTTGTGGTTACAGACATGCCACCACAAAATAAAATAATAAGAGTTTCCACAGAAGTTTCATTTTTTACAAGGGAATCTAAAATTTCATTTCTTTTGCAAATGTTTTTAACCCTTTCAGTCTCATTCAGCCCCTGAATCAGTGGGCAGGCAATTCCGGGTTCCTTTGAATTAAAGCCAACTCCTTTTGGATTAATTTTTGGGATTTGCTTGACTGGGTTGTTGTGTTCACAGGGCACTGTGATTGTTGATCAAGTTAAGTTTGTCATATGAATAGGCAACTGCATTCAGTGGGGCCTATTCCTAGAAAAGTATGCATTAATGTTAAAAATATAAATTTAACTTCACTGGGAGGTTGACATAATACGAGAGGAAATCTCAGAGCACAACAGTCATTTATCTGAGATGTGGAAAAAGAATGTACCGAGCCAGGAAAATGTCAACTCTTTTTGTTCTTTTTATTCCTCTGCTCTTGCTTTTGGAAATATTTACTGATCTTGCCATATCATAAAAAGCATCAGTAGGTGACGCGAGGGAGACTTCATGAGATCAGATAATGCTATAAATACTTTACAGGGGATAAAGCACACACACACACACACACACACACAAAACCATTTTAGATTTTTAAAAATGATTTGCTCCAAATGTTTGACTTCTTCCCAGAACAAAGAAAGCGTACATTTATAGTATTGTAATTGAAATAAAGAGAGGGGCTTTGGAAACAAATTGGAGGGGATTTCTAGTGTCTTCTGGGGCATTCCATGGTGAAAGACAAACACCCAACCGTAAGTTTATATGAGCTGGGAATCCTGGGCATAAGCTTGACAGCTGGCCTTCATTAGAGAAGCAGGCCATTAATTGGAGGGAATGTTTAACACATTAGAAAAGGCCTTGTTTCCAAGCAAACTCTTCCTACTTAAAGCCAAAGGGACTTGAGTCTTCAAAGCCCACATCTGCATTATATTTTCCATATTTTTCGCTTTAGGTCCTTGCTTTGTATTTGCATGCAACACTGTCCAATACTTTGCATGTAATGTTAGAGTCTATGATACTGTGAGTTTGAATACTCTTACGATAGATGTTTATAAGTACCTACCGTAAGTATTTTATAGCATAAATAAAATGTGGACAGTGATATAATATGCACAGATACACATTAATATTCATGACATTCTAATGAGCTGCACTGATTTCCTTACAAAAGGATATCCTGTAATATATTTAATATGACAACCGCAACATCAATAACAAATGTTAAAGATTTTAATGTTCTGACTAAACTCTAGATGTAAAAACGGTTGCAAGGCTACATTCATTTATTCAATAACCCTTACCTGGAGTGAGTGCAGAAGAAATCTAGCTAATGAGTTAGAGCCTGGGATGCCCTTCTGTGTAATGTTTGATCAAGGAGAAGCTTCTCCTAATGGAAGGAGCTGAGGCAATTCTTGCTGAATCTCTTCTTCCCTCGTGATAGGAGGACAGCCATGTTATTATATGGTAGCAAAAATTGAGGCTATGTTAGCACCTTTTTTCGACTAACAAAATGTATTATAAAGCACAAGGCTTTGTGAGCTGCAGCTCACTTCATTAGTTTAGGGCCCTCTACTGTATATAGTCTTCTCTTTCTCTCTCTTTCTTTACTTTAAATCAGGGCTGTCAAAATCATGGCCCGCGGCCTGGATGCGTCACGCGCTAGCCACGGCCACGCCCGGTTTAGCAAAGGAGAAAAAAGTCCTGATACGTCATGTGATGCTGCTGTGATGACACGAGTTTGATAGCCCTGCTTTAAATGCTTCACTGTGCATCTGATGAAGTAACCTGCAGCTTACAAAAAGTTATACCTTTTTTTAAAAAAAAAAATATTAGTCAGAAAAGATACTACCAAATGCCTTTGATCTTCCTTTTCTATTCCTGCTTCCCTACTATTCTGGCAAATTTCTAAGGCATACTACCGCATCCTACCTCATACTTCCCTTCGACTGGTCAGGTCCCACAGAGTGGGTCTCCTCCAGGTCCCGTCAACCAAACAATGTCGGCTGGCGGGGAGGGCCTTCTCTGTGGGGGCCTCTGCTCTCTGGAACCAACTACCCTCAGAGATACGAATTATCCCCACCTTGCTGGCCTTCCGAAAAGCCATTAAGACATGGTTCTTCCTGCAGGCGAGGCTTTGAGACAATTTCACATCTTAGGTCTCCCCCTCGTATGTATGATTTTGTATGTTTTTTAAAATTCATTTTAAACTGTTATTAAATTATTATATTGTTTAGTTGTTCTTTAAATGTTGTACACCGCCCTGAGTCCCCAGGGAGTAGGGCGGCATATAAGAACACTAAAATAAATAAATAAATAATAAATACAAAAAAAGAAAGGGTATTAAAGAAGATTACTTCCCCCTGTCCAGGGGTGGGCTTCAAAACATTTAGCAACGGATTCTCTGCCCAGTTGTTGGGTGGGTGTGGCCATGGTGGGCATGGCTAGTCATCCTCCTGCACCATGGTGGGGGGGGGGCTGTTTTTGCCCTCCCCGGGCTCCGAAAGCATCCTCACCCAGGCTCTGGAGGCCCTCCAGAAGCCAGAAATGGGCCCATTTCCGGTGTTCCAGAGCCTCCAAGAGGCCCGTTTTTCACCCTCCCCGAGCCTCCGTGTGGCTCTGCACTTACCTGGCATCCAAAACGGGCCATGTGGAGACTCCTGGGAAGGGCGGAGTGGGGTGGGCGGGGCCAGTCAGGAGTGGGATTTGGGGGTTTGCTGAACTGCACAGAATCTTTGCTAGAGGATTGCCCGAACCCGGGCAAACCCGGAGCAGCCCACCCCTGTCCGTGGATACCCAAGGACAGATTCTTAGAAACATAGGATCCAACCTGAACCAAACTCTGCAAATGCTGTGTGTCCACAGTGTTACAGTTTCTCTATTTTCTGGATAAATCTATTTTTTTTAGACATTGGATGTCCTGCCAAATAGGAATCTAAAACATATCACAACCTGGGCTCCCTCATTCCAGAGCGCCAACTGCCCTTGAATAGCCTTATCCCTCTTCCCCCAAATTTATTTTTTGTTTAGTTCTCTTTTTCATTTACATTATTAAATAATGTAAGCTTCTTCCTCTTTTTTATGCCCATACTCTGCAAATTCTTTCTTTCTCTCACAGCTTTGTACTCTTTCATCTCATAGGCTTATTCTTTTCTGACACTCTTTATTTCTTTTAGCCCTGTCATCCATTCCTCTGTTGCCTGCAACCAGCCTGCTTTCTTGCCACTCATTATATCACCAGCCCACTGGAAAGGAAAAAAATTACTGTATAAATCAATGAAAATAATGCATTTAGAAACCTGGAATGTTCCAGACATCTCAATTTTTATTTGCCCTCCTCCTGCTCCCTGACCTCCAGCCAAAATCTAGAAACTTGCCTTCCTTTTTTGGCATTCAGCATAGAATCTGTTCCATAGCATGAGTTACTCTATGCAGCAAAAAGTGTGGTAAAACAGAAATTATCGGGCAAGCCTGACTCTGATTCAACTGGTCTCACTGCTGCTTTTTTAAACTTTCTATCTTTATTAAGTTTATTAGGATATAAAATACAAAAGAAAATGAAAATAGTGGGAAAATGGAGAGGAAAAAGGGAAGGGAAAATGTGTAGGGGAGAAAGGGGGACAAAGAAAGAAAAGCATTGGCTTCTGACTTTTTAGTGTTTTTAGAATATAATAATAACATTGCAGCCTCAGCCTTTTACTTTTACATGCTAATACACACTAGTCATTTCTGTACCCTCAAACCTATCCAATCAGCAAAACCCAAAGTCAACGTTTTACTTTTTTTCATTTCAAGCACAAAATCAAGAAGTGTCACCTCTGCTTTTTATCTTCATTTTTCTTCCTTCTCCCTCCTTCCTGGACCAAATGCTGCTCTCAAAGAATTACAGCATCTTTCTATAAACAAAGATGTATTTTACTTATCATTCAAACAACATCAGTGTTCACAAATAAGTCAGGAGAAACAATAGTGTTCTAGCTTGGGTAGAACGACAGGGTCAGGAACTGAGGCGAGACGGTGATTAGAACGGAACCCCTTTATTAGAACAGCTGTCAACAGGACAAAGCAGTAACCGGCACAGGCAAGCCTCTGTCAGGCTGCTATTTATATGGCGGCTGTTAAAACTGGTAGCCAATAGTGGGGCTGTAATTTTCCTGCCGGCTGAGCTGTCAACGGACAGCCAATAGGAAAATAGCTCTTAGCTGCTAGGTAGATTTCGAGCGTGGAGACGCAGCAAATAGCATTGTATGTAATTATAATATGAGAGAAGAAAAGTGGTATGGTATATGACAGTGATGGCAAACCTTTTTTTCCTTGGGTGCCGAAAGCGCGCACGTGCACGCTATCACACATGTGCGAGTGCCCACACTCATAATTCAATGCCCCCCGGCCCCTGCGCAGGCACGTGACCCCCCCTGTGCTGCCCTGCCCCCCGTGCATGTATGCATGACCCCCTCCCCCATTTCCCAACCTCCGGTGGGCCCGGTAAGCTCGTTTTTCGCCCTTCCTAGGCTCCAGAGGCTTCCCTGCAGCCCGGAGAGGGCGAAAACGGCCTCCCCCACCCCCCAGAGGCCAAAAACACCCTCACATAGCCTCTGCGCGAGCTGAAAATCAACTTGCCGGCACGCACATGTGCGCTGGAGCTGAGCTAGGGCAACAGCTCGCGTGCCGGCAGATATGGCTTCGCGTGCCACCTGTGGCACGCGTGCCATAGGTTCGCCATCACTGGTATATGAGAATGACCTGGGGAGACAGGAGGAAGAGCTGCAGCCGAGACACCTTCACGCAAAAGCTATCTCAGCTCGCAGAAGCTGAGGGGCTGTGGGAAATGTTTCATAGATTTATGGAGAGTAAAAGGAGAGGAGGGGAGAAATACACTCAGACTTGCAAGATTTTGGTAATGCAACTTTACAATAAACAACAAGTTAATATTCATGGTTATGCTTCTTGTCTGGACTACCTTGAAAGGCTAACACGGGGCAAGAAACAGGGTGAGATTGAAGGGAATCTTCCAGAAGCGGACCACCTAACTTACACACATTAACAAAGAACTAGCTACTACGGTTAAATTTTCCTCAGTATTTCTTCAGCATAAAGAGATACAATTCTGATTAATCTGTGCAGAATTCTTAAGAATTCAAGTGTAGTGACATTGGGGCCCGAGGCTGGCAAACTGTGAACATCTGTCCTCACTCAAACTTCAAAAGTTAATCGAACTATGCAGAAAATAAGTTGCCTAGGCCTAATTTCTATATAAATAACCAGATGTCATACAGAGATCAAGAACAGGGACAGACAGAAGTAACCTGATCCCCTCAATTTTGATACCTAAGATCTGAAGGGGTAATAAAATTAATATCAATCATAAACAAATACTGTGTGGTACATATCACGGAGTGGGCAACTATGGCAACTTTAGGACCTGTGGATTTCAACTCCCAGAGTTTGTTGGCTCAGGAATTCTGGGAGTTGAAGTCCACAAGTCTTAAAGTTGCCATAGTTGCCCAACCCCGGTACACATACAGAATATTTAATCAGCTATTCAGCAGTTCTTTTTCTGGACCACTATGTGGCAGCATTATCAAAGAAAACCTCTGCTTGCTTTTTTTGGCTAAACTTCAGTGATGGAACTCTGGTTTAATCGTTTATTCTAGAATCTAGATTGTATCACTGAATAGATAAGAGAGCTCTAAAGTATGTGATAAAAGGTGAATTTTTATCTTAATATGTTGGCATATTAACTTTAAAACAACTTTAATGTAAGATTAAGGGATAAATGGAGAGCAAAGTAAAAAAACAAGCATATTTATTTGATTTCTAAAGAGAAAAGATTAGAACTGTGTTTTATTTTTTAAAGGAAAAAACCCCAATTTATTAGAGAAGCAGATAACATATCTGTGAATCTTTCAGTGTAGCAGAATACCACACTGGTATTTTTTAAAAAAATATTGTTATGCTTGCAATCCCATAGTTCCATGTTTTTTTCTCCTGCTGTAATTGTAAGCATTCTGTAAGTTAAAAAAATGAAAAAAAGATAAAATCTATAGAAAATCTTATTATCCTATCCATTGATAGATTTGAATTTGGTTTTATCAGAGAAGTATGTTATCATTTCTAAATATTAAAATTCATTAATCAGCTAATAAGATCATTCATTAAAAACAGATAGTTAGAGGTGACAATAAATGCTTTGGTAGCTGTGTTTTGGAATTAATTATCATGCTTTGTATTGGACCAATATTCTGGGAGGTTATTGTTTGATTTGGACTTTAAGCAAGAACAATAGCTGGAACTGGTGTCCTTCATGGGAATAACTTTTATTGTACAGTGGGTTATTTATTGAAGTTCTAGAATGATATTTTGACTAGGCACTATTTTAGGGGGTCTGAATAAAGTTGTCTTCATCTCATATATGAAATAAAGATGGCCTGCCATTTTCTTTCCATACTAACTGTTCTTTTCAGTCCTCTCATACTGGAAAAGTTTGCCAATATAAGTATATTCTTATTGATTGAGACCATGGTTTCCTGAAAAAGTTCAAGACAAATTAATCTTCACTATTAAAAAAAATACTATTCAAAATATTTGGTTTTGATGAATATATGGATACAGCTCTATACTACAATGACAATTTCTGATCTCAGGAAAAGCTCAGGCAAAAGTTCAAATCTTTTAAAATAGGAAAAAAAGGCTAAGCTATATAGAACATAATGTTTTGAAAAGCTATAGTGTTGCAGTGGAATTTTTCCAAATCTAAAGTACTTCCCACTTCAGGAGCCAAGATATTGTTCAAGAAAAGGCAGAACAGTAAAGACAGAACCAAAACCAATTTGCCCTGAGATCCTGAGGAACCAATCCTTGACTGAATTACATTTGTGTTGTGAAAACAACACAAGCTTCTGGAACTTAGGAATTATGGGCCTATCAACCTCCATAAAAAACAACAGCAACACCCATTTTAATAAAGTTAAAGAAGTGTTAAGAACAGGACAGGAGAAACGAGACTGCTGTGTCAGGAAGAGAAATTTGTGGTCCAATTTTTTGGGTTGGTTGTGGGGAGGTGTCACATGCCTGTGGTACATATTTTCAGCTTCGTCCAAATTGCTTTAGCAGAATTATCCTGGTATATTCATTTACTTTAAGGCACATTATTTGGTTAAGATGAAGTCTTAAGGATTCTTTGGAACAATCAATGATTATAAATGTGTGAAAAGAAATCACAATTTATTTCAAGTATATTTATCCTAAGAATGATCCTTCAGTCATTTGCTCTCGTAAATGCAGTAATTTTAGGTAGGATCTTGTAACATAATTATATGAAGACAGGGAGGAATTTGAGGAATTAATTAGTTTATTTACTGTATATAGAATTTCAAGCTGCTGTACCTTCCTGCTCTTTTTCAATTCCCTGGAAAATTTGGCTGTTCTTATTAATGTAACTGAAATAAATCAAATGGTGTTCTTTCTTATTGAGCTTTCTGACCCCACTTCTTTTATTTTGCCTAGCCCTAGCTCATTTGCCGATAATAGAGAAAGAGATAAGGAATGTTTCCTCATAGTATCCTAATATGCCATTAAAACAAACAAATACTACTTGGATCATATCCTGACATAGCATGATTGGATATATAATCTCATCACTGATGCCAGGTGTAAATGCAATTGTATTTCTCAGTCTTACTTTTCTAAATACAGTATAATCTCTCTTAATTTCCCTTGGACCAATACTGAAATAGGAGGTCAGCCATAACAGTCTTGTTGGTCTACACAGTAGCCAATGATATAATAGTCATAATAAAACAGTTGGTCAAAATAGAATAGAATAGAATTCTTTATTGGCCAAGTGTGATTGGACACACAAGGAATTTGTCTTTGGTGCATATGCTCTCAGTGTACATAAAAGAAAAGATACATTTGTCAAGAATCATGAGGTACAACACTTAATGATTGTCATAGGGTACAAATAAGCAATCAGGAAACAATCAATATTAATATAAATCGTAAGGATACAAGCAACAAGTTACAGTCATACAGTCATAAGTAGGAGGAGATGGGTGATAGGAATGATGAGAAGACTAATAGTAATAATAATGCAGCCTTAGTGAATAGTTAGACAGTGGTGAGGGAATTATTTGTTTAGCAGAGTGATGGCGTTCGGAAAAAAACTGTTCTTGTGTCTAGTTGTCTTGGTGTGGAGTGCACTATAGCGTCGTTTTGAGGGTAGGAGTTGAAACAATTTAAAATGGATGAAAAATATCCAACTTCGCAATACCCTTTTTTCAGAAAAGTATATGTATGTATGTATGTATGTATGTATGTATGTATGTATGTATGTATGTTTGTATGTATGTATGTATGTATGTATGTATCAGGGACGGGTTGCTCTTACCTCGCTACTGGTCACTGCGCGTGCATCGCCAAGTTGCGCTCGCGCTCGTGTACTCGCTATGCGTGCGTGCCTCCTCATGTAATTTTGGCAATTTTTTGCTTCCGCGCATGCGTGGAAGCGAAATCTCGTGTGTGTGCACATCCCCTCGTGAGATTTTGCTTCCGCGCATGTGCAGGAAGCAAAAAAAGCTGAAAAATTGCGAAAAAAAGATGACGCTGTACGACGGACCGGCGAAGACGGCACGGGAGCTGTCGTGTGCAAATTCGCAATCCACCGGCCGCTACCGGTGCCATAGAGTGGATCGCACCTGTAGGAACCCACCACTGGTATGTATGTATGTGTGTATGTGTATGTGTATGTGTATGTGTATATGTATATGTATATGTATATGTATATGTATATGTATATGTATATGTATATGTATATGTATGTAAAAGAATCTATAATTCTTTGATGGTGGCTGTGTCTATAAATTTATTTCAATAATTCTAAAAAATATTTTTCTATTTATCTGTAAGATTTTTGTTAACCAGTATTTTTTAAAATATAAATTAAACTTATACTAAATTTAAAAAAACCCTCAAACACAAGTCAAGAATCTTGGGGAACAAAGGTTGTCTATCTCTGTGTGCAACTGAACTTGGGCAGTTTCTGTCTTCAAAGACAGTTTTTATACAAATATTATGGTGGTTATCTTCACTACTGAGCACTAGGAGACACTATACAACCAGTTTAGTTCTTTTTAGTTCTTATACATTGTCCCTTCAACTCTGCATTGGGATTTGAACTCACAAATAAGATATGGGGGCTACCTAGGCCTGTTGTGTTCCAACAAGTACTAAACCAGTTGTGTAATGCTTCCTAATAGTCAGTAGTGAAGATACCCATAACCACTATAATACAAAATTACATAAACCCTCCTCAAGGGGGAGATCTTGAAACTTCTGGTTTGAGGCAAATTAACATTTATAGGGCTCTAGTCAGAGAGCACAAACAAATAAGAAAGGAAGCCTGTACCATTCCTAGCATCTAAAGATTATTTTTAATTGAAGTACACATTATTGATTAAATGTACCTGCAGTCTTGCACTGTTACTTGATTTTCTTGGCCTACCTTTATATGTTGTAATTCTTGCAGACTCAGTGGAATTTGTTCTAGAAGTTTTAGTAAAGAAAATGGTAGAAAAACCTAGTTTATATGTCTTATTTAATCAGTGGAAAAGACATAATAAGGTATAGCATTCTAAAGAGCAGATATATTAACACTTGCCTTTTCTGTTTGGGAAATTTTTCATCTGATTCCTGAATTGGAGGGAAATTAGCTCAAATCCACACTGTTGATACTTGATTTGATAATTATATTCACAAAAATCGGGAATAACTATTAACATTTGAGTAGGTTAATAAGTATTTTGTGAGTCCCTGGGATCTCTGAGCTTGCAATATTACATTACCCAAAAAGGTAATAGCATCAGTGAGAATCCCTATTTTTATACAGTAGCTTGCCCTGCCAGTGTTGGTTGGATTATAGTTTTCTCCTTGGCAGTTCCTTGATTGGGGTATTGTTTTCTACTTGATTGTTTGTCTGATGTTAATCCCTGTTTATCAGGATATTAGCTGATGGAAAGGACGTATTCTGGTCTTTTTTTCTCCTTAACTTCTTTATTGTGTCTTTTGAATGGTGTATAAATGTGGTTTATCTATGTATAATTTGCACACTCAAGCAAACACTCAATATGGAAACAATTACTTTTACAGAGAAAAAAACGGAATACTTAACAAGGTCAATTCAATCAATATTTACAATACATTCACATGCCATTGGATTTAAATATTCTCATATAAAGATAGAAAAAACAGAGAGAAGAAAAACACTGTTTACTGGTTGTGAAGAAAAGTTATGAAACCAGAGGAATAATAAAAGGGCCATGGTTAGTAATAAGTAAAATTGGATAAATTTAGAAAAGAAAAACATACGAAGAAGTTAAATTCAAAATAAACGCTGTGTAAAGGGTTTTATTTCCAATTTGTTCAGAGGAAACCGTAAATAGTAGCTATATATCAAAAACTTTCTAAAATTTCAAACTGAGTGAAATGCTTGGTAAATCTAAATGCCGCAAACCTAACAAACAAATTTCAGATTGCCTCAGAACAAGAAAAATATTTTTTTAAGAAGTCATATCTGGCAACAGTAAGGGAGAGACGAAAACAAATTTAATCTGTTTTATTTAAGACAATGTTGTTAAAAATAGATTTGAAAGTAGTCAATACTTACAATTAGATTAGGTTATTAAATAGCCGTATCTTGGGGATGTGCTCATTATAAAACCAATGATTTCAACACCAGATGCTCAACAAATGAAGAATCCTTTATGCCAGGCATAAAATAATGCTGAAGAAGATAATAGTGCTAGGTAAAAGTCCCAAGGAAGAAAATTGGCTTATACTAGTTTAAGCCAAAACAAAGCAACAGACCAAGATCAAGACTGATTATAGAAAGAATAACCTATGAAAAACTAACTTTATTGCTTATTCTACACTTTAAATGGCTTAATTAAGTAAAAGCTTGAGATAAGTCCAGATAAGACCAGGAAAGAAAATGATTTTTAGTAAGTAGAACACCAGGACTGCTTGATTGCTTGATTCTACCAGAGGTGGGTTCCTACTGGTTCTAACACAGTGGTTCCCAACCTGTGGTACGTGTACCACTAGTGGTACGCGAGGGCCTTCCAGGTGGTACACGAACACTTTCGGGGTCATGAACGATTTTTAGTTAGTTATTTTTTACTTCACAAAAATGTTTACTGCCTAACACAAGATAATCTGGCAACGATTTGCAACTGTTGCCACATGCCACCCACCTGGTCTCAGTGGCCCGAGAATCCAGTTGCTGGATGCGCGGGGCCAAAAAAGGAACGGTACAATTATGGAAATAAAGTGATACTGATCGAATTTAGTTTCTCTGGAACCAGGTGGTACGCGGCGACTGTACGGGGACCTCTAAGTGGTACTCGATCCAAAAAGGTTGGGAACCACTGTTCTAACAGGTTCTTTAGAACCGTTAGTAACTCAGTGATGATGTCATGGAGCCAGTTCTATCAGTATCTCCGTGGGCGCCGCTATCTTGGATTTTGCTTCTGCCCATGCGCAGAAGCTATTTTTTATTGCTGCAGGTGCGCGCACACGCACGGCGTGACCCTGAGCAAACCGGCAGCAAAAGGATCCAGAACCCACCCCTGGATTCCACCTAAGAAAAGTTAGAACTAACAGAGATTTGCTGAATAAACCCAGTGCTTTTGTGTTGCCATGATCTGGAATGGCCTGGATAAAGGTGATTTTGTTTTCTTTTGTTTAATCTTGTGTTTATTTGGGATAAACACAAGATTAAACAAAGGAAATTCTATTGTGTGATTGGGAATGTATACATGAAACACTGGAACTTGATTGAGTGAAGGATAGCTATCATGAAAAGATGCTCCCCAGACATAAAAAAATCAGTTAGAGATATTCTTTATTTTCCAAGATCCATTGTTGAACACACAGCGGATAAAGTCTTCTGTGCTATTCCCAAGCTGTGGAATGAGCTTCCCCAAGAGTTCTGCTCAGCCCACACACTTTCTGCTTTCAGGGAAAGGAGCCAAAACTTTCAAATTTAACTCAGCATCACTATCATCATGTAGACTTGTGTTTATGCTTCCCCGTTTCTCAGCAACTCTTCCTCATTGTTACTCCAGATGAGCAAAGTGATGGAAGACATCAGCGGTGAAATCTACTTACCTTCCCTACCGGTTTGGAAATGTGCACTTCGTGTGCGCGTTTTGCGCTTTGTGCGTGCCACTGGCATGCACGCTTTTCACCCTCTGTGCATGCTCAGAAGGCTTTGCGCATGCGCAGAGGGTTAAAAACAAGAAAATGGCAACGTCTGGGCGGGTGGGCAGAGCCTCGTGCTGCCGCCGTTACTGGTTCTCTGAACCACCGGCGGCCTCTGCTACCGTTACGCTCAAACTGGGCTGAACCGGTAGCATTTCACCCCTGGAAGGCATACATAAACCATTTTGGGGCAATCTATAAGTAGTGTTGAAAACACATTTAACATTTTCACAAATACTAGAAAGATTTAAGTGAGTTAGAGGTGTTTCCTACAGCAAAGTTAGATACCTGTCCCAAGTGAAAGATTATTTTGGGTTGGGGACCAAAAATAATATATTTGAACCCTTAAACACCTTCAACTGATCAGTTGCAAAGGGGGATGCTAATCTATTGACAGTGTTGATGTAAGATTCATTTGCAAGTCTAATTTCATTTTATATGAAACATATAAATATTCATTTAATGTCAAAACATAGAATCAAAGAATGTGAAAGAACACTATTTCACCCACCTTATTTTTCCTGAACGTGTTACATTTTCAAAGGGGTAAATGAAGAAGAACAGTGATCACAAAGCTTTGCTTGCAAACTGTTTAAGAAAATGTTAACAGCTGTTTAGGCTATTAAAAAGTTACATTTAAAATGCAGACATTCTTGGATATTTTTTGTTTCATTTGAGATCATTGATTAAGCCAAATGGGTATAGCTTTTGCCTAACAAAAGAGCATTCATAAAGAAAAATACAGACTGTGTCTCCAGATATATGTATTTTGCAAATTCTGGATAAAATAGAATGGAAAAGAGCAAAATCCACTGGGATGCAAAATCAGCAAAACCTTAACCAACTAAACTAACAAGGAAGTGGTTAGGAGTATAAATTCAGTCTTCTACTCCAATTTTCTCAGCCTTATAGCCCTACCCCAAGTTTGGAGCATCCCCTCCCACATCTTTATTTCATTCCTCCCAGTAGGATAGAGACCAGGACACAACACAGACTGCTGAAAAAAATATTTCCAAAATTCAATAAGCCTGGCACAGTGGCTTTGTATTTTGAAACATCTTCATACTACCCAAACTGTGGTCATTTAAGGACTACGAAGAACTATCTTTCTTTATAGTTAGGACAGAATAAAATGTTCGGCAAGTGGCATTCATCTATTTCCCCTACTCAGCTACATTTAAAAGCAATGGTCAGAATCCACAATTCTACATGAACACTATTTACACAAAAATAAGCTGAGCAGTGTTTCTGAAGGCATTTTAATTGATGACAAAACTCCTGGTTTTACAGCTGCCTTTTCAGCCTCAAAGAAAATGAACATCAGGCTTTGGTTCATATTTTGCTTTGGTGTGAAATAAAAGTTATGTTGTTCCCTCTGAATAAACATGGAAAAGGGAGGTTTTCCTATTCCAGAAATTCATTATTAGTCTTCTGGGTTTAGATCAGTTATTTGGAAACAATGATCTTTTATGTTGCCTTTGGGTTTTTCTACATTTTTCCTTCTGGCCACATTGCAACTCAACTAAAAATGGGGCCTAGATAAGGTGGGATCTTGTTTCTCACCTGTCTATCTTGAATGGAGATAATATTGTTGGACAGGCTTAGCTGGGCAGTGTCAGGAAATGACTTTAAAAGATGTTTTGCCATCTGTAAATTGACTCCGGGGAAGTGAGGTGTTACTTTTATTATTAACTTTTATTAATTTATTTTAACTCTCCTATGTCAGCACCACTAGGTGTACAAGGAATCCACTCCACAGGAAGGCTAAAGCTGTTTTGAATGAAATTGGCTATAAAACCAGAATCTTGCAGGTCTGAGGGTCTTGGGGGGTCTCTGACTTTAGTTATTTTCTTGCAGATGTTTCATCACCCAATCTAGGTAACATCCAGGGGTGAAATTCAGCAGGTTCTGACAGGTTCTGAAGAACCGGTAGCGGAAATTTTGAGTAGTTTGGAGAACTGGCAAACACCACCTCTGGCTGGCCCCAGAGTGGGGTGGGAATGGAGATTTTGCAATATCCTTCCCCTGCCATGCCCACCAAGCCATGCCCACCAAGCCATGCAACGCCACCAAACAACGCCCACAGAACCGGTAGGGAAAAATTTTGAATTTCATTTCCCATCTCTAGCACTGGTAACATCAGTGCTAGAGATGGGAAATGAAATGTCTGCAAGAAAACAATCAAGCTCAAAGGTCTTTTTCAAGAGGCAACTGGACTTTCTGGTTTTTCTTTGAAGACGCTTCGCTTCTCATCCAAGAAGCTTCTTCAGCTCTGAGAGGATGAGAAGCTTCTTGGATGAGAAACGAAACATCTTCAAAGAAAAACCAGAAAGCCCAGTTGCCTCTTGAAAAAGCACCTTTGGGACAACCATGACCTGGATGATTGAAAATCTCCATAAACAATCACGCTCAAGAGTGCACCAAGGACCCCTCATTTCAACCCTGAGCCACAAATATTCTCCTGCATTGGTCTTGCAAATCTGATTATGTTGTATCTCCTCCAGCTACTTATAGTTCGTTGAATTCCAGAGCTAGTTCCAAATGTTACTTGGCTGTTGTGGATTTATAATATGTTTTTCTCAGGGGTAGTTCTGAGGAGGAGGAGGATGCTTAAGAGGAACATGTGCAACAGCAGCCTGTCTCAAGGAGGAGCAGGGAGATCCCTGGAGCTGATCCGGCTGCAGAGCATTTGGAGCAGCAGAAAATGAAAGGTCTAATCAAGGACTTCTATCCCTAAAGCACATAGTGCTGAGCAAAAGGCAGAACCAGAGTCTCTGCACCCTATATCTATAGAGATATAGAGATAGAGATAGAGATAGATATAGAGATAGATGATATAGAGTTAGAGATAGAGATAGATAGATAGATAGATAGATAGATAGATAGATAGATAGATAGATAGATAGATAGATAGATAGATAGATAGATAGATAGATAGATAGATAGATAGATAGATAGATAGGGATAGGGATAGGGATAGGGATAGGGATAGGGATAGGGATAGGGATAGGGATAGGGATAGGGATAGGGATAGGGATAGGGATAGGGATAGGGATAGGGATAGACATATAGATATATTCCGTGGAGGGGCAGAATTGTGTCACTGGTTCTATATAACCAAGGAAAGGAGACATAATTAAGAGTGATAATGAGACTAAGAATAAATAACACTAACTAAAGATAGACAGGAGAAGGAACTTCCTTTCTATTATAACAAAGGAGTAGGCAGTGGATATTAGATGATAATAGCCAGAGCTCCGCGTTTTAATTATCCGGGCATTCTTTTTTCAGATCCTGGCAATGCCACACAATGGCCCACAAGCTCACATCAAGGAAGGCTTGTAAATTGTTTTAACTGTGGAAATGATCATGTGTACCCAACCTTCGTCAGACCAACTTAGAGCAGCTTGGCAAGTGTTGCTGGGCTCATATTGCATAAAAATAAATATTGTACAATACAAGTTGATAGAATTTTAAATCCATTATTCCAAATTAGTTATACAAGGTTAATTACAATGAAGATATGTGAGCAGCTATCCAAGTAACCAAGTTTTCCAAGTAGAAATGCATTGTTTCAGTTTGGTTTTATTTTGTATCTTTACAAGCAAGGGCTCATTTGCTCTTGAGGCAGAGTTTTCACACAGTTGTCTTCAGATTGGCTCCACCTCCTGTAGCTGAAAATATGTAAATATGTAAATATTTAAATCCATCAGCAAGTTTATATTTCTAAAGTTCCAGAGAAAAAGGGCATTGTCCCTTAGCTTATATTCTTGTTCAAGAATATTTTTATCTCCATGGATTAGAAATGTACCTCATTCAGTAAAATATTGTGGTTTGTTATCAGATAATAATATTTATATTACCAGAAAGATTGCTTTCTTTACTGACACCACTAAATAAATTGCCTCAAATATTATTGTAAATTGTAAGAGAGATTAATTAAGATAGATAGCACAGTCCTTTGTCTATAAATTATACTGAACCTTTTTCTAATTCTATTTTATTTTTTCTGCTGTAAAAACATAGGGTTGTTAATCATGCAATTATGAAGAAGGTGTGTTATTATAATGATGTAAATCATTATGATGTTTAAAAGGAATGTAAGTGATTTCATTTGTTTGAAGGGCTCCTGGTAGACTCTGAGCTTGGTTGTTTTCTTACAGAAGTTTCATTACCAAACTAGGTAACATCATCAGAGCTGGAAGAGAGTGGGGTTTGCTCTCATTTTATATGCCAGTGGCTTGCTCTGTCAGTGTTGTTGGGAATGGTCTTGGAAGTTCCTTGATTAGGCTGTTGTTTACTGTTACCTTGTTTGTCTAAGTTGTTGGTTCCTTGATTGAGGTATTGTTTATTTCTTGATTATTGCTCTAGTGCTAATCTTGGTGTTAAACTACATTCATAAGGTCTTGATTGTTGGTGAGGAGATTGTTTTTGGTTTTTGGTTTCCCTTTTGGCTTTTTGATTGTATCTTTTGAATGTTATGTAGATGTTGGTTATCTCCATGTGCCTGTTGACGGGAGTTTCTTTGGATAATACTGGCTCCTTTTGCTAAGAAACAGAAATGAGTACCACCCCTAGAGTTGGACATGACTGGACAGGGGAAACCTTTACCTTTACCTTATGGTGATTCTTACGGGTGAAAGGAATACGTTCCCTTCTTTTTTTGCACACATGGAATTTACAGGCTTTTGCCATAGGCATGTGGATGAAAAGGATGATGTTTTAAGTCTCTCTATTACTAAAACATTCTTCCCACATTTCTAATAACTGGGCACCACGTAGGCCCATTTGTACCTTCTATGGAAAATCAATAGCACTTCACAATTAAGGACTCATTTGTTTCAACCATTGTCCACAGAAATTTTTCTGAGCTTATTACTTTAGCATGGACACATAGAAATAACACTTCAAGTAAGACCCTTTTTAAAAAAACTGTAGTGCTAATTATACAAGAACATCTTTGATCTTGGTAAATTTAGATATGGATTCTTCAACTCCAGAATTACCCAGCTGGTATGATCTAGATATTTTAATCTGCAATTCTTATATCACTGATATTATTAGTCTTGCTGGCTAAGACCAAGTACTCACATGAAGATAGGTACAAAGAAATGTGTAGATGATGTTTGTGTCATGGCTTTGACTAATGTTTCCAACATTATTTATGATCTTGTTGATTTTTTATATTTTATAGGTGAAGTAGTGATGGAATCTCTTAAGCAGTGTTGTCATTATTTTGGAAGCTAAGGAAATATCTACCAGTGATTCATTGCTCTAAAATAAATCTACCAGTAATTGCTCTGTCCTAACCATCCAAGCAGTTTCATACAATTATGACTTCATAGAAAAAAGAAAAGCCAAAAGTCACAGACCAATGCTATTGTGAAATAATGAGCAAATACTTGGGAACTTCATAAATATTCATATTATCTTTCATCCAAATATAGGATTAGGTTGATAAAAAAGATGAATGAGGAAAACAGCTACTGTTTATAATAGTCTGCTTGTTTATTTTCCAGGCAGAGAACAAATAAGCTGTAAATCATGGTTATTTAATTCAGACTAGTTGTCATAGTTCCATCAAATTAGATCTAGACTCTGGAATGTGAAGTTGTAAGATTTTCCATGAGTTTGGTGGTAACTCAGTCAAGGGGGCAGATGAAAACACACTATCAGTCTAAATCAAAGACACTAAACAGCCATTTCTGGAGAAACAGAACTTCTTAACATGCTTAACACGCACTCACATGTGATCAGAAGCCTCTATCCATAACCGCTAAATCTGTACGGAATGGGATGCCACTGAAAAAGAAGTCATCTGTAGATCACTCAAGGAAACATCTCAACCAAGTTCTGCCTGTGATTTTCTAAGAATCGAGAACTGTTGTCTAGGACTCTGCAAATCTGTCAAAAGCGATGCTTCTTAATACCCAGAAGGGCATAAAAAGTACCTCTTTTCAGATTGTTAACCTAGCCACAACTTTTTCCAGGCTTACACAGCTGCTTCGGAAGCTGCTCCCGGCTGTCTCCAGCTTGCCTCAAGCCAAACAGTGATGGCTGAGTTCCTGGAAAAAGATGTGGTCACTTTAAACATTCAGAAAGAGATGTTTCACAAAGCATCCTTAGGAAAGCTTTGGGCTGCCGTTCTGCAATTTATCCTGGGTGCTGAGGAGTTCTAGCAGCTAGCCCTTTTGCTAAGGTGTTTTGAATAATTATTCCAACATTATTTATAATTTGTTGGGTTTTAAAAATATTTTATAGGCGATGTACCAGTGAAATCTCTTAACCAGTGTTGTTTTAGGCAAAATATGGAAATATTAGTACATTCTGTATGAGTAACACACTGTGGAAGGATGCATAAAGTTAAAGATTAAGCTCTTTCTGGGAAATTTATTGGTCATTGGCTTATTTATTTATTTTTCCCTGATAACCAAAGAACACTGCACCATATGCCACCAAGGAATGTAATTGGTGTTGATTTTAGCTTTGATTGCTGCTAGGTGCACATCTTGCCCACGTATACTGTGAATTCATAGCCACAATGTTTCTATGTTGCAAATGTATATTGTGGAAAGAGCCAAAGGATGAGTAGCTGTTCTTTTAAATTCCTAGTTTATTCAGAAATCTATAGATCTTTGACTATGTCTATTGGATCACTGCATTATATTTAGAAATGAAGTTTATATGAACTGCATTGGGAATCAATTCTGGGTTTAGTCTAAAGTACTTTCAAGTCCTAAACTTCAGTCAAGTTACTTGAAGAAACATTTTTATCTATATGACTTTGCCTAGGGACTAAAATAATTTACAGATAGGCTGTAAGCATTAAAATACCCAAGAAATGCATTGCCAACTAAAAAAAGTAACAATAATAAACTTAGCTATTAAACTTAAAGTCTTCCACCCTTAGGCATGCCCACCCACCCAGATTCTTGTCTCACATGTTTGCTTAACTCCCTTGCTTTGCTTTCTCTCTCCTCTCTGCCCACTAGCATATTATGGCACATTAATGGCAGCAAGGAGGTTCAGTAAATCTCTGTGCTGCCACACAGAGGCTGTCTCTCTTTGTAGCTAAGAAGCAGTTCAGGGATCAAATATGCAGGCCTTACATAGGGATACCTCTTAAAAGAGACTATGAATCAGTAGTGTGGAGTGATTGTAAATGTTCAGGCAGAGGAATAGTTGTTTCTCTGGGATGCTTTGATTAGGTTCTACGCATTAATCAGGAGGTTGGGTTTGCTGGTCTAAAGGTCTTCTAATTCTATTCTAATTGGTTGATTATGGGCCATTAAGTTAGTGTCAGCTCTTAGCAACCATATAGACACCGTCCAGAATGATCTATGACTCTGTAGGTCAGCATTATGTTTTAATAGAGCCGTGGTGGTGCAGTGGTTAGAGTGCAGTACTGCAGCTACTTCTGGCTGGCTGGCTGCAGTTTGGCAGTTCAAGTTTCACCAGGCTCAAGGTTGACTCAGCCTTCCATCCTTCCGAAGTGGGTAAAATGAGGACCCAGATTGTTGGGGGCAATATGCTGACTCTGTAAACCGCTTAGAGAGGGCTGTAAAGCACTGTAAAGCAGTATATAAGTCTAAATGCTATTGCTATTGCTATTGCTATTGCTATTGGTAATAAAAGGATGAGTCTCCTTTGAAATGCCAGGAAAGAGGAAGAATTCAAATCTTACATAAGCAGGCAAAAATGTAAGAGCCTCATATTTATTAGACTCAATCCTGAATAAACAAACCAGTAAAATCGCTACAGGAAGATTTGGAGAAGAATAAAGAAAGTAATACTAAAGAGAATAATTGGAGAAGGAAATATAAACTATCTTTCCCAGTATCTTTCTGAATCACCAACCTCTTTTTAAGATCAATAGCAATAGCAACAGTACTTAGACTTACAGTATATACTGCTCTATAGTGCTTTACAGCACTCTCTCAGCAGTTTACAAATGTCAGCATATTGCCCCCAACAATCTGGGTCCTCATTTTACCAACCTTGGAAGGATGGAAGATTGTGTCAATTTTGAGGCCCTCAGGATTGAATGGGCAGAGTTAGCCTCAATTACTACTTTCTAACCACTGTCCCATCTGGGCTCCTTAAAATTTTCAGTAGCTTTCAACAGCTGAAAAGTCAGCAGCAAGTATGTTGGCTTAAATGTTCAGTGCTGCAGAATGCAGATACACGTCTACATACATACATACGGTATGTAAATTAAAAGTGCATCAAGGTAAGGAGTGACCAGTCAATTTGCCTAAGATGCCTTGTATAGGCTTTGTCACCCATTCAACTCCTAATTTCAAACCACAGTGGATGTCATGTAAATGAGAACTGGATGTACTCAATTAGTACATTTTGCCCTCTCTCTACAATGACACAGGCAGGAATTCTATAAAACTCCATGCTCTCCATTGGCCTATTCTGAACTTCTAGAAATTGCCCACATTTAATAAATATTAATAGGAAATGTTGAAAAGAATTTGTTCCCTTGGTAGGAAATTCAGAGTGACACAGCTGGAGCCCATTTGCTTAAAGCACTTAAATGTTCACCTTCCACATTTTCAAGAGTACCCAGTAAAAATAAACATCTTTATTGATTCCTCCAAGTGAGCCAAGTAAGCATTTAAGTCCACGGTTGACTTTTTGTTTCCTTAAATATTATTTGGGTTTAGCTAGTAGCAATGTAACGCAAATCCATTTTTTATAATTAATTATTACTTATTAAGTGGAAACTTTTTATTTAAACATAGATCTACTGCTACCCGATAGGTTCTGCACTTCTTCCAGTTTCTTCTCTTCTCCTTAAAAAAAATAAAAATCCTAAATTTGGTCTGGAAGGGGATTGCATCATGTTCCTGCTTTTACTTCTGTTTTGACTGTAACTGTGCTTAGCTGTAAGTGTACACCAAATAAAAATAATTACTTATTTAGTCTCCTTCTGTAATGGATTTTTTAAAAAGAAATCAATGTGACATATAAAATTATGATTTAATATGCTGCATAGAAGTAATTTTTATTGAAGCTTGTAAAACTGATCATCACAACTTGGCCTTGGCTAACCTTCAACTAGATGTCAAGCTCATGTAAACAATTGTCATTCTCAGCTAAGCTCTATGAGCTTCATGATTTCCCTTTGGCAAAGGGAAATCATCAAACCGTTAAAAAGTGAAAGTTAGAATATTTTGGACATGTGATGCGACACCCTGAAAAATACGCCATACTTCACTTAATCCTCCAGGGAAAGATTGAATGCAAATGAGGTCCAGGCAGAAGAAGAACATCATGGCTTCAAAATCTAAGGGACTGGTTTGGACAAAACTCAACAGCACTTTTTCATGCGGCTGTTGATAAAAATAGGATCGCCAACATGATCGCCAATGTCTGATGACGGATATGGCACAAGAAGAGGAAGAAGAAGAATGAGCCTCATGTAATAAAATAAAAGGCAGGGGATTTACCAAGTTCTCAGACCAAATCTAAAAAATCCACACAGGTGTTGCAGAGGGATATCTGTAAGAGGGATGTAAAACAAACAAACAAACAAATAAACAAACAAAGTAGCAGTTGCAATCTTATGATTGAAGTTTGGCCCCTTTATATGTCTTGCAAGTCTGATTCAAGTAAAAAAGGGGTTTAACTTGTGTGGTTATATAAGACATCATAAACAAAAGTGATTGCAGGCAGAAAATAAAAGGAATGGAAATCTAACCAAATTCATTCTCCATTGGAGGTTGAAGCCAGCATTCAGTGAGGGTTGTCCACAGCCAATCACATCAAGGGCTGAGTCTGTCAATCAAAAACTGAGCCTCTGTCCTCCTCCTCCTTGGATATTGGCCCAGTTTAGACTCAGCCCTTCAAAAAGGCTAGACGTGGATTTACACCTCTCTGACTGCTTGCTTCAACTGTAAGTTTAAAAAAAAAGAAAGAAAAAAGAAAAATGTATGAGGATTGACTTAGTTAAGAAAGGAAAAATAACAACATTTAGGAAATTGTTTCCTTCTCCCGTCCCCAGGCATTAACAAATCGCCACTTGTGGCTGTTAAACGCCTCGATTCCAGCTGCCCCCCCTCTTCCCCCTCTGCTCATTGTCTGGGGAAAGGGCTTGCAAGCCCTGAGGGGAGCGTTGTTTGCCATCGGCCGGTGCTTGCACTCCGATGAGGCTGGAGGGACACTCCCTTACCAAAGCTCCTAAGGAGCACAGATACAGGGGAGAATTCAAGACTCACAGATTGTATTTCTGGTAAGGCCGATCTTGCGGCCGGCTTCTTTTAGCCTGGAGACTCGGCGGCGCGGCTTTTAAGCTCAGCGCCGGCCGATCTTTTCAAATTTGGCTGTTTTTCCCGCCCTTTCGCCTCCTGAGCCGGTCGCCATCTTGGGAGCGCAGCGCCATCTAGCGGCGCGCGCAACTCGCTATTTTTAGCTGATTCACGATGGCTGAGGCTGGGAAGGCTCCGGCGAAGCTGAAGAGGCCAGCAAGAACGCAGAAAGGGCCCGATTCTGGGGAGGAGATTACTCCTGCCCCGATAGAAGCCAAGCAGCCTAAATCGACCCAAGGGTCTAAGGCTGCAGAACGCGACGAGAGGAGGCGTGATCGGGCGCTACAGCGCATAGTGGACAGGGCGGATCAGCAAGAGGAGGCCATGGCACCTCCAAAACACCAGGTAGTGATCCAGGCCCAGGTCCACAATCTGGATGCCCCAGCTCCTACGCTCTTAGACCCCAATGTCTGGGGGGAAGGAGGCCTGGTCTCCTCTGCCCAGGGAAATCCCCAGGAGATTGCTACTGCATTTGGACCAGATATCCCTGTGGCCTCTGCTCCCACCATAGACTGGACACAGGCGGCTAGGCCCCCTGCTAGTGTGGCCTCCAGCTCCCTGACTTCTCAGGCAGGCCCTTCACATCAGCCTGATCAGCCAAGCTGGCAGATGGTCATGGCAGCAACAGTGCAACAGTGCCTAGCTGGATTCCAGCAAATACAGGCCTCTGCCCAGGCCATTCCATCTAGGCCTTCTAGTCATGCACATTCTCAGTCCCTCAGGGGGGCAGCCATTGCTGAAGACTCATCTGATGATTCCAGTGAGGATATCAGACCTGCCACCCTGGAAGAGGGTGAGTGTGATCCCACAGCACTATCAGAGGATGAAGGCCTCGCTCCAGAACAACCCACTTCAGTGGGCTTATTCCCACCTGCCTTATTCAAGTCGTTACTACATAAGGCCAGGAATGTAGCAGGCCTGGCCTCTGCTCCAGTAACAACAGATGCTGCGACTTCTTCATCCAAAGTTCTGGTTTTTGAAGAACAGGTGACAGAGCTGGATGTTATTCCAGCGCCCAAGATATTCCTGGACAACGTGCAGCGACAGTTCGTGGCTCCAACCTCAGGACCAATGCCTTCTGCGCAGGACAAGAGATTCTTTAATACGGCGGCTGAACTGACGGGTCTACTCTCCCCTCCATCGGTGGATGTTCCGGTAGCTGCGCTCCACTCTCCAAATCCCATACCGGGGGAAGCTGAGGAGCTCCTGAAACCGGATGATCGTCGACTAGAACAACTCCTGCTAAAGTCCGACCATGCCTCGGCCTGGGCGGTTCGCGCTTCCTGCTCTGCATCCTTCTTTGCCAGATCGTCTCTCTTGTGGCTGCGCCAGCTCCAGGAGTGGATCCCCTCATCAGAACTTCGCATTCATCAAGACCTCAATAAAGTCATAGCTGCAACTCAATTTACTGCTGATGCTACACTCAGGGCAGCACGCTTTTCTTCAAAATCCATTGCGGCTGCCACCGCAGGTCGCAGGGTGAACTGGCTCAAGAACTGGACTGCCGATGCTCGCCAAAAATGGCGCCTGGCATCTAAGCCGATTGCGGGTCAATCCCTTTTTGGGGAGGTTTTAGACCCGTTACTGGTGGAGTCTAAGGATCGTAGGAAGGTCCTTCCAACTTATAACAAAAAAGGTTCTTTCCGTCATAACCCATATCCTAGACGGCCCTTTCGATCGGCTGACCAGGGTTCCAATCTGCCCCGAACCCCAGGTCAGTATGGCCAAAGGTCCTTTTACCAGGATAGAGCGGCCAGGGGCAGATCTTACAAACGTCCCTATAGGGGATGGGGTAACAAGTTTTCCAGACGAGGCAAATAATTTATCTCAGGATTTCCCAATTGGAGGTAGACTAGCCAGGTTTGCGGATACCTGGGAATTGACCACTCAGGACGTCTGGGTTAGACAAACTATCCATTTTGGGTTATCATTGGAATTTTGGTCACGGCCCACTCCAAGTTTTATACCCTGTCATGTTTCTGGAGTTCCAGAAAAGCGCCGGTTAATGGAACAGGCCATCCACCATCTCCTGGAGATTAGGGCCATTGAACCGGTCCCTAGGGAACAAAGGGGAGCAGGAGTATACTCAATACTTTTTCTGGTCCCTAAACCCTCCGGGGATTGGCGACCTATACTGGATCTCAAAAGGTTAAACCAGTTTGTTAAATATCACAAATTCAAAATGCAATCCCTACGTTCCATCCTCAGGGGTATCCATAGGGGTGACTATCTGGTCCCCTTGGACCTATCCGAAGCATATCTCCACATCCCCATAGCACCTACAGACAGGAAGTTTCTCCGTTTCTGCCTTGCTGGAAGACACTTCCAGTATCGAGCACTCCCGTTTGGCCTCTCCTCAGCCCCCCGAGTCTTTACAAAGATCTTGGCGGCATTGGAGGCTCACCTTCGTTCCTTAGGAGTTCGGGTCCAGTGCTACCTGGACGATATTCTGCTTCAGGCTTCTTCCAGGTCCTTGGCAGAGCATCATGTGCAAGTAGTGCTGGACGAGCTCCAACGACATGGCTTCTCGGTAAACCACCGTAAGAGCTGTCTGGTTCCTAGTACCTCAATTCTCCATTTGGGCTCAATTATAGATTCCCAGCAGTGCAAGGTTTTCCTATCCCCCGAGCGACAGGGCAGCATTAGGGTCATCATAGGTAATATCAACTGCTGTCCATCAGTTTCTCTAGTCCTGTTGGCCACACTACTGGGAAAAATGATATCGTGCATCGATATCGTGCCCTGGGCACGGTTGCACTCCCGTAGATTGCAGTGGTTCTTACTTCCCCTTATTCCCCCGGGTCAGTCCCCCCCTGCAGTTTGGGTTCGTTTGCCCTCTCACGTTAGACAATCCCTAGTCTGGTGGACATCCTCAGCCTTGGAAGAAGGCTCTTCCTTCCTCCTACCAGATAGAATTACAGTAACCACAGATGCCAGCCTCTCAGGCTGGGGGGCACACATTCAGGGCCAACTGGCCCAGGGTACCTGGTCTAGGGAGGAATCCAAATGCCCCATTAACCTACTAGAACTTCGCACTATCCATTTAGCGTTAAAGAGCTTTAAGACTAGAATAGAAGGTTCTCATGTGTTGGTCCTCACCGACAATGTCACGGCCAAAGCACATGTTAATAGGCAAGGGGGAACACGTTCAGCAGCCCTGCTTGAGGAGGCCTTGTCCCTGGGTCTGTGGGCAGAGAAACACCTTATTTCCCTTTCAGCGGAATATATTTCAGGGGAAGCCAACAAGCAGGCTGATTGGCTCAGCCGTCGGGATTTAGATCAGACCGAATGGCAACTACATCCAGGGGTGTTTCAGGATATTGTTCATAGATTTGGTTTACCTTTAATTGATCTGTTTGCTACCCCACAGAATGCACAGCTCAGCCGGTTCTACTCTCGCTTCCCGACGGAAGGCGCAGAAGCAGTCGACGCCCTGCGCTCACCTTGGCCCCAGGGACTCCTGTATGCCTTCCCTCCCCTCCCTCTGCTCTCCAGGGTCATCCAGAAAATATTAAAACATTCTGCGGAGGTGATTCTAATTGCCCCTCACTGGCCACGCAGGGTTTGGTTCGGGGACCTCCTTTTCCTCTCCCGCGGTCACCCGTGGAGACTGCCCCCCCTTCTGGATCTGCTCCAACAGGGGGAAGTGGTTTACCCGGACCCTCAGTGGTTACGCTTGACCGCATGGCGGTTGAGCGGGAGGTCTTAAAATGACAACATTATGATCTGGACACCATCGAAGTCATCTTGGCCTCCAGGCGTCCTTCCACTAACGGAGTGTATCAGAATACCTGGAAGGCTTTCTGTGAGTGGTGCAGACTGGAGGGTATCTCTCCTCTTTATGTGCCCATTCCTCTCCTACTCCGTTTCCTCAAGAAAGGACTAAATTTGGGGTTGGCCCCTAACACCCTTAGACGCCAACTGGCTGCACTTTCCACCATTCTCTCCTGCCCAAATTGCCCCTCTCTGGCACATGTGCCCACGGTGCATAGGTTCCTTAAAGGAGCCTCCAACATCTGCCCGCCAGTCGTGCACCGTTTTCCCACCTGGGACCTACCCCTGGTCCTGGAGGCCCTAACCGGTCCCCCCTTTGAACCTTTAAGAGAGGCGCCCCTTAGCCTCCTGTCTTACAAGGTAGCTTTCCTTGTGGCTATAACATCAGCCAGACGTATCTCCGAGCTCTCAGCTCTCTCTATTCGGCAGGACCTTTGTCTTTTCCATCCAGACAGAGTGGTCCTCCGCCTAGACCCTTCCTTCCTTCCCAAAGTAAATTCCTTATTTCACCGTTCCCAGGAAATCATTCTCCCGTCCTTCTGTGCCCACCCACGTCATCCTAGAGAGCGTCAGTGGCATACTCTGGACGTGAGGCGTGCCTTGAAGGCTTATATCAACCGTACTTCGGCCTTTTGTAAATCAGAGGCCTTGTTTGTTGCCTTCCTTCCCCGTTCCATGGGGCTCAAGGTTTCATCCCCTACCATAGGGAGGTGGATCAGAGCCACAATCACTAGAGCTTATACCTCAGCTGGAAAGCCGGTACCAGAGACTATCACGGCCCATTCCACCCGCAGCGCCGCTACGTCGGCTGCATGGAAGACTCGGGCTTCACTTGAGGAAGTGTGTAGGGCTGCTACTTGGGTTTCCCCTACTCAGTTCATACGCCACTATAAAATTGATTCTTATGCTTCTACAGAGGCAGCCTTCGGCAGGCGAGTGCTTCAACAGGTTGCTGTGCCTCTGTCCTAGTAGACACTGGGGAGGAGTGGTTGCTTTAGTTGCCCTCCCTCGGGACTCGTAGCTTGGGTATGTCCCTCACTGAATGCTGGCTTCAACCTCCAATGGAGAATGGGCGTTTACTTACCGTTGATACGCCCGTTCTCGTTGGTTGAAGCCAGCATTCAGACCCTCCCTTATGTTCTTTGGTTCTTATTGAATACGTTCTACACTGTTTTTTGCTCTACTACTTGTTGTATTAATAAATCCAGTTTTTTGTTACTTAATTCCGCAGTCTGAGGTGTGACTTACTCTCCTATTGGTGCAGTGTATTGTTTTTTGTTCGGTTAACACTGTTCCTTTCCACGTCAAGTCTGTCTTTCAGCTTCGTCTAAACTGGGCCAATATCCAAGGAGGAGGAGGACAGAGGCTCAGTTTTTGATTGACAGACTCAGCCCTTGATGTGATTGGCTGTGGACAACCCTCACTGAATGCTGGCTTCAACCAACGAGAACGGGCGTATCAACGGTAAGTAAACGCCCATTTTATATGAACTGTATTCACCTTAACTCTCCCTTGCAAATAATCTTGCTTCTATGTACATAAATTCATATATTGTCTTTTGCTCTTTCGTTTTTTCATCTCTGTCTTTTTGAGGATATCTTCATTTTCCTCCAACCATTACTTTCTGAGCCTGGCATTTAGACAAATCAGCCATCGGCAGGTACATAGAGATTCATACACCATTTGAAAAAGACAATCAAAAAGCTAAAAAGGAAGTAAAAAGATCAAAACACCTCTACATAAGCAATCAGCACCCGGATAAGCAGGGATTAACACCAGGTTTAATATTAGACAAACATTCAAGCATTAACTACCAACTCAGACAATTGGTAAACAACAGCCTAATCAAGAAACTACCAAGAAGAAAACAATATCCCCACCAACACTGACAAGGTAAACCACTGTATAATCTATAAACAGAGAGAAAAACCAGGGGTGAAATGCTACTGGTTCTCCCGAACTGGTAGTAAAAAATGCTTTAAAAAGTTTTTTAAAAAGGTTCCGATGATCAGTTGTGACAATCAGCTGTGCCACGCGATCGTCGGAACCTTTTAAAAAAACGTTTTAAAGCATTTTTTTACTACCAGTTCTGGCAAATAGGTAGTTAAAAATGCTAAAAAGTAAAAAAAAAGTTGGTCACGCTCACCCAGTCACATGACCCCCCACCAAGCCATGCCCACCAAGCCATGCCCACAGACCCAGTAGGGAAAAATTTTGAATTTCACCACTGAGAAAACCACTTTCCCTTCTAGCATTGAATATATTAGCTAGTTGGATAATGAAATGTCTGCAAGAAAACCATCAAACTCAGAGAACACCAAGGACTCTGTATGTCTCAACATTTCTCCATCCATTTCCTTATCTTTAATAAACACTCTTCCAAGATATATAAAACTACCTATCAATATCTAATACAGCTGTTCAATACAGTTTTGACAAGCTCAAATAAATGAAAAATAATAATAAACTATTTTTAAAATGTAAATTGTTTATGAGAAACAAAATGTTCTAAATAAGATAAGATGAGATGAGATAAGATTAGATGATGAGATGAGATAAGATAAACCTTTATTCTCCTTTTTTACTGAGGCCCACATTAAAAATGAAATTTTGTTGCCTGCTCTCAAAAGAAAGTATATATATATACATATACAAACACAAACATAACACACATATACACATTATATGTGTATGTAAACATGCACACACACACAAATATACACACCTACACCCCCCTCTCTCTCCCTCCTTCTCTCTTTCTTCCTCCCCCTCTCTCTCTTTCTCCCTCCCTCCCTATAAATATATTAATCACTGTCCGTTTTGAATGCATAGCAGAAAGAGGAAACTTGAAAGTTCACAAGGTTGATGCCATACAGTAGAACAAAACTGTGACTGAATCTGGATGTTCTGTTTTGGATACCACAGTCAAAACTTCAAGTTAAAAGTGGGATGACAAAGCAACAAAGTTACTTTTTCTGTTGTAACCTATATGATTATAGACATTTTTTGTAACATTACTTTAAAACATAATGGTTGTGATTATTTCTTAATCCTTAGGTAGTCATAATCAACTTCATGCTTTCTCTTCTCAGCTGACTTTTGCTTGATTTGACTAGTGCATATACTAAAATCTTCTGGGCAGGCACACTTTTTCAATAAACGAGCCACTTCTTCGTTACTGTTAAACTTGCATCTCCATACCACAAAGCATCCGCTGTGTGCAGATGTGCTATAATTGCTTCCAGGCAAAACGTGCTTTATTGTTTAAGAAAATGGCAAAGAATTGTAAACAGTTTAGAATCAGTATGAAAAAAATATTATTTAGCCTACAGTTCCTTCTGCATAGCATGAGAGCTACCAGTTTGGTTGTAATAAATGTCCTAATCTTAGTTTCTCCTCATTTAATCTCTATGACTGCTGATCATTAGGGTTTCTTTCATTTGTTTCCAGAGGATTGTATCAGAACAAACAAACATAGCTGCTGGGTTTGTGAAGAACAATAATGTTAATCTTCCTTTAATACCAAGCTAGCCTTAGCACTGAAACCCAGAATTATTGATCCCAATCACCCTAAATGGGAGTTCAGTCTTTCTTTCCATTTGAATGATATGCCTAGATTCTAAAATGGATTCAAACTGGGACATTTTGAATAATAAGTTGAACTTTGAAACTTGGTCTTTTGTAAAGAGAAGCCCTTAAAATTTGAGCACTGGGATAACATCAGAACATCTCCTGTTTTTTGAGGCAATCCTCAATTTGTGACCGTAATGGAGACTGCCAATTAGCTGTGAGTCATGATAGTCGTAAAATGGGTTATCATGTGACCAGATCTGTTTTTATGACCTTTTTTGTGGCAATTGTTAAATGAACAGTCATAACGGTCATAAAGTGACTGCCGCAGTAATTAAGCAAGAGCCACAATCATAAAGAGAACCCATTGTTTGCTATGAACGACTGATGGTGAAAAAAGGCAGAGGAAATTTCCTCTTACATAATAGAAAGAATCAGGTCTTGAAGCATCACAAATCATGCTGTGTGGGAAATATGGGAAACACCATATTTCAATGGAAGAGCATATTCCTTGTATAGTATATCTCCTCTTTGCAGGAGATGACCAGGCTGAGGCTGAGGGAGGGGTCGAGTGCATCATCAGTCTTGAATCTCTTTGCACCCACAAGAGATCTAGATCCAGCCCACCTTGCATTCCATTGACTCTTATTTATCGCCAATTGATTTTGACCGTTAATAGTTCAGATTCTTGTAGAGCAGTGGTTCCCAACCTTTCTAATGCCGCGACCCCTTAATATAGTTCCTCATGTTGTGGTGACCCCCAACCATAAAATTATTTTCGTTGATACTTCATAACTGTAATTTTGCTACTGTTATGAATCGTAATGTAAATATCTAATATGCAGGATGTATTTTCATTGTTACAAATTGAACATAATTAAAGCATAGTGATTAATCACAAAAACAATATGTAATTATGCCAGATCAGAAATTCTCGGACCAGTCTTTGCAAGAGCACAAGGAATATCATCTTCCACAACAAGTCTACGTCTGTATTTAGACTTGATAACCAACAAGAGTACAGCAATATTTCTCAATCTCAGCAACTTTTAAGGTGCCTGGACTTCAATTCCCAGAATTCAAAGCAAAGCTGGCTAGGGAATTTTGGGAGTTGAAGTCCAGGTATATTCAAGTTGTTGAGGTTGAGAAATTTGTGTTCTGCAGTGTCGAAAAACTAGAAATCAGATAAGCTTCCAGCAAAGTAATCCCTGTTTAGTAGCTTCTCCCAGGACTCCAAAGTTTCAGGAGGCAAACAGGAGGCAAAAAACCCCATGATTGGTCCAAAAACATTGCCAGGGTCCCCAAAGCCAATTTCCTCTTTTAAGCTCTTTCTTCTTAAAACAGCCCCATATTCCTTCCTCCCCCATGGGGCCTGCTTACCCACCCTTTCCAAAACCCCTGCAAAGACAACAATTTTAATTTGCAAGGCTCTTCTTTCAACAGTTTCTTTCTTACTTACTTTCTTTCCCTCTCTCACTTTTTTCTCTTCCTTCCTTCCTTCCTTCCTTCCTTCCTTCCTTCCTTCCTTCCTTCCTTCCTTCCTTCCTTCCTTCCTTCCTTCTCTTTTCTCTTCTTCCCTCTCCTAGCCCTCAGCAGCGCAAGATGGCCAGGCTTGTGACAGTGGGGGGGGGGGGGGCTGAGGATGCCAGGGCGACCCCTGGGAAATGGTCGTTTGACCCCCAAAGGGGTCCCGACCCCCAGGTTGGGAACCACTGTTGTAGAGAATGTGAGTATGCAGTATTCATTTTAGATGCCTGGACTCCTGATTTCCTGCACTTGACAGTCTTTGGTACAATGATGGACCTGATTGGGAGAGTCCCATGCCTAAAAAACAGTTGCCCCAGCAGTCATAGATGGTATCACATACGTGTGTCATGGCCCCGTTGGAGCTTGGATCTGAGGATGAGGATGAGATAGAGCTAGCGCTGACAGAGGAAGATGGTGCGGCTTCTCTGGCCCCGGAGGAATGACCAGAAGGGCAGGACAAGGCAGTCCTGGGTCCCTCAGGCCTGGGAAGAGTCGCCAATGAAGGAGAGAGGGTGCAGGATGACCAAGCGAAGGGGGCAGGAAAGGGCAGGCACTGGAGCAGAGGAGTGACGGACCTCTGGCGACAAGCAATTACCTCCCCCCCCGATCACCGAGCAAGAGAATGGAGAGGAGACGGGATCAGTTCAGGGCGACACAATGACTTCGGAGGAGGGCGCCCCACCCATTGTCACAAGGCTTACCTGGGGAATGAGATTTTAAGAGACCCCCTTGGGATGGGTGCTTGTCAGGAACAAGCGTTGCCTTTTTCCAGCCTCACATGTTGTTAGTGACATCTGGATACTTTGCTGGGGCCTTGCTCTGCTTGCCCGGCCTGGCTTTGTGTGAGTTCGCAGCGACACAGTTCTGCTCCATTTGTGCTGCACTCCCAGTGAACTCTTCCTGTGATGAGGACTCCCTGGGACCAAGTTCCCTGAACTGTGACTGCTCTCAGAACTGTGCTGCTCCTCTGGACCAATAGCAGCCAGGGACTATTGGAGGTGCGTGTTTAGAGCTTTGCTCATGGACTTGCAGTGAACGGTGGGACTTTTGGGTGAAAGTTGGAGCAATAAATGGAAGTTAAGCCTTCGTTCCGGCTATGTGGATTCTGGGCCCAGCCCCGGGTCATCACAACATGTATAAATGGCCTAACTAGGAACTATTAATTAGTTAGATGGGATCCAGGAAAAGAGCCTTCTCTGCCATAGTGCCAGCCCTCTGGAACATCCTGCGCTCCAGGGTGAGGTCTTCCCCTGTACTCCTGACCTTCCGTAAGAGCAGAAGTCTTCAAACTTGGCAGATTTAAGACTTGTGGACTTCAACTCCCAGAATTCTCCAGCCAGCTATGGAGAATTCTGGGAGTTGTAGTCCACAAGTCTTAAAGTTGCCAAGTTTGGGGACCCCTGCGGAAGAGCCTGAAGACCTGGCTCTGCCAGTTGGCCTGGGGACCCAATGGCTGGGTACCACTCTGGTACTATTAGACTAATTGCAGACCACATCTCTCTCCCTGTTCCCTCCCACCCATTTTTAAATTTGTATTGCTGTACTTTCATTATTTATTGTTTCATTGTTTTACGATTGGTTATATTTACATTTTTTATAATTTTACATTGTTGTACTGTTGTAAGCTGACCACAGTATCCTCAGGGTGAGATGGGGGGGGCAAATAAATGTAACGATAAACAAACAAATAAATTAACTGAGTTTAAAAGCCTGTCACATTGTTCTTGGCATGGGAAAACCAAGTACTCTGTACCTTCGTCCATGCTTCCCTAAGTTGTGACTGCTGTGGCTATGATCAGTTGTCAGAAAATAGGCCATACTTCTCCCATTGTTGAAAAAAAAAATTAATTAAAAACTAGGTTAGTTGTGCTGTGTATTATTTTTCCATATTATTAGGGAAACTATTCCTTACCTTCTTCTGTTTTAGTTTTAGAGAGTATCGAAGTGGCACAGTGGTTAAATGCAGCACTGAACTACTGCTAGTTCAGCAGTTCAGCTGTTCAAATCTCACCAGGCTCAAGGTTGACTCAGCCTTCCATCCTTCTGAGGTCGGTAAAATGAGGACCCAGATTGTTGGGGGGAAATATGCTGAACTCTGTAAACCGCTTAGAGAGGGCTGTAAAGACTATGAAGCGGTATATAAGTCTAAGTGCTATTGCTATTGCTATCTTTTGGGTTTCAGTTCCTTCAAAATGTACTCTCATCACCTAAAATGTAGTGCCTGATAATCCACCAAAGCCAAGTGAACTTTTTGGTAGTTAATGCCTTAAAAAAAAAGATAGAGGAAACAACTAGCCCAATGGATGTGTAATGGAATAGCTTCTCTATAAACTGAGAAGCTGTGCCTGAATTCAGAGAACTCTGAGGCCCAAATGGAAATTTGCCATTTTGTTGAACTTAATCTTAAATGGAAGAGTAAAGTGGAATCCTGGTAGTAATAACAATGATGATACCATCCGGAAGCTGAGCAGCTGATTTGATTCATCCTTCACATTGCATCATTGGAGAAAAACGTTTTTATTCCCAAATGTGTTTGTCATCTGTCAGAGGACTCCAGTTCTGGTTGCGTTAGATGAAGTGATATGTCTTGAATGAGGCAATGTGGAAATGTTACTGACAACTTGAAATTTTTTTCCCCAAATAAGGCCTATCATGTATGGTTTTCAAAGAAGGGGAAGAAGTCTTCTCTTTTATATGTGAAATTGGCTAATAAGAATCAGTGTGTGGTTTTTTGTTTTAGAATAAAAGCAGCATCTTTTCCCCCCCAGGACACATGTTAGTGATTTAAAATAATGAATTTCTCAATGTTTTAATTTTTTTTTTGCAAAACAAACACATGCATGAGGTTTATTTATTACAGTATACCAAAATGTTTCCTTAGCCTTATGAACAGAACTATAATCTCAATTTAAATGTTACTTTCTTGTTAACATACAGGTCTAATTAAGATAGACACTTCATTGCAATGTGCTGTCCAGCAGAAATGTGTATTTCTATGATAAAGATCAGATCTGAAGCCATTACTATATTAAACTGGTTGCAAAAGAACCTTAATTCTTAAAATGTCCCCATTGTCTTGAAATGGCTGTCCGTCCATCCATCCATCCATCCATCCATCCATCCATCCACTTGCTTCACCGGCAATTCTTTTCTGCAGTCAGCTTAGTTTTATTGGAAACATTTGGGAATGTATACCATTCCTTCAATCATAATCTGCCTGCAAATATGTTCAAATCTTTCTAATTATCAATGAGCTATCTATGTAAATTTAAGTTTAATAACTGGCCTGAAACTCACTTTGGGGAGACCGTTGCAACTGTTTTCAGGATATACTTCTGAAAACTTTCAGGCTTATCTAGTCATTATTAGACTTATTTAGGTATTCGGCCTGAATAAGATATCTAACATGCTGCCTTCACCCTGCAGTGTCTCTCTGCTTCCTCAGTTCTCAGCCTGATCTGTTGAATGACAAGGCATAGAAAGGAATTCTGTAGAATTGTTCATACATTAAAGGGCTCACTGCTTGTAGTGTTGCAGGGAGCCAGTGTTTGGGGAATTGGTGTGCTACTCTTGAATTTATAATTGCCTTAAGTATTCTGGAGTATAATTCAAGTTGTTTATTTTGATGTAAATATCCTGGGGGAGATTCTTAGGAAAAACAGGTACCTTTGTAATCCATATGCATTTGATTCCAGGGCTTTATATCCCAACAGTTTTGATATCCATCTGAGGAAGTGAATAAATAGATGTGAGAAATTCCTTTGATATCAATATATTGGTCAAACTGAGTTCCTCATTGGTATCAATTCATAATAATTGTAAGGCTTCATCTGTTAGAATATTTTTACATGTAGAAAACTAGAAATGGGCAAATCTTTCTTCCTTCACCTTAAAAACTTCAGTTTTGAAAGTATTCAGATGGACTGATTATAAAAAGCATTGTAAATGGTATCTACCAACATCATCAGTTCCATCTTTATTAAAACATACTACATTATTTGATTCTGATGAGAACTACCGTATTTTTCAGAGTATAAGACACACCAGAGTATAAGACGCACCTTAGTTTTTGGGGAGGAAAATAGGGGGGGAAATCTACCTACCAGGTATTCATCTGGCTAGTGTCCTTAGTCTGGTCAGCTTCAGCACATTATTTTATCCCCTGGTTAGGGCTGGAAAAAAGCTTCTTCGGAGGGAGTAGCAATGAAAAAATCCTGCAAGCTGGGAAGATCGTTAGCACCTCGTTAGGGCTGAAAAAAACTTTTTCGGAGGGAGTAGCAATGAAAACAAGCCTGCAAGCCAGGAAGAGACAGGAAGATCGTTAGTACCTTGTTAGGGCTGAAAAAAAAAAGCTTCGAAAAAGCTACATTCGGAGTATAAGACGCACCCAAATTTTCAGCCTCTTTTAGGGAGGGAAAAGGTGCGTCTTATACTCCGAAAAATATGGTAGATCATAATCAATATGTGATCCTACATATTATAAATGGCTTGTTTTTTTAATTTATATGCCTTGCTTAAGTACTTTTAAGTTACCTACTACTGTATATTTGTTCACTGATCTGGTTCTTTTAAAAACTATTTTCATTCAGCTTTTTTATGTCACCGAATAAGCATCAAATGGACTTTTTGGCTCAAATTCAGTGAAACTATAGTATGATTTTTTTCTCCCCATCCCCCTGCCTTTGAGTTAGAATTTAACCCTGGTGATTGCCTTGACAAATCCCTACAGTTTTCTCAGCATGATTTTCTAAAGTGACTTGCCCTTGCCTTCTTCCTGAGCTAGGAGAGAGTGATTGGTGCAAGGTCACCCAGTTGACTTCATACCTAAGGCGGGACTAGAGCTTAAGTTTCTCCATTTTTTAGCCTGATACCTTAATCACTATATCAACCTGGCTCTCATAATATATGATATCTTTAAAATCTATTCGGTGTTTTGGTTCCAACCCCCTAAAGTGGCCCAGAAGGATATCAATTCTTCAGTGATCTGAAGCTATTGTAGACCATCAAAAGATCAAGCAAGGTCAGGTTTGCTAAAGGTCATCTACAAGCACAATGTTCTCTCAATGCTATAACCTGGCTTTAAACTCGGCTAAACTTCAACTCCTGATAATCTGGTCCCTCCAAGGCCCTTTCAAGCTGCAAGCCTACCATCTTCTCAACAACATTACATGTGCAATTCTTGTGCATACCTATACAGCAAGGACACACAGAAACACATATTTAAATATTTGAACATACAAAAAGGCTTTCCCTTTTCATGTTATACAATGCAGTTTGCCTTAACAAAACTAGCAGTCTCTTGCAACACCCATTTATAAACTGCAGATACAAAAGACCATTCTATACCTGTGAAGATTATTGGGGAAAAGCCTTTAAAATGTTATGGAATTTCATTTTAACCCAAGGGAAATGAGTTATTAAAATGATGGTTCATTTGATATACTGTAAGTTGATGCCAAGGGTATTGATTGAATGGCCCAAATAATTCATAAGTTGCATTAGTTATAATGCAATGTTATATTTATAGAACAACTTGTATATTTACTCATTATGTGTCATATACTTCTTTCTGGAATCAAAGATCCATTCCTCAGGAACTGAAAGATGCGTCCATTGTACACCTCTATAAGAGGAAAGGGAATTGACAAGTCTGTGATTATCATAGAGGAATATCACTGCTTTCCATCGCAGGCAAGATCCTTGCACGAGTGTTGCTGAACCGCCTGACTGACCATCTGGAACAGGGTTTATTACCCAAGGCACAGTGCGGTTTCTGCAAAGAGCATGGCACTGTGGACATGATCTTCGCAGCCCGACAGCTCCAAGAGAAGTGTCAAGAGCAGAATCGTGAATTGTACACCACCTTCGTGGATCTCACTAAGGCTTTTGACACTGTCAGTCGTGAAGGTCTGTGGCACATCATGTCAAAATTTGGGTGCCCTGATAATTTCATCCTGATGGTACGTCAGTTTCACGATGGTATGATGGCCCGTGTTCTGGATGATGGAGAAGCTTCAGAGGCCTTTCCTGTTACAAACAGCATCAAGCAAGGGTGTGTGTTGGCACCAACCTTGTTCAGCATAAGGTTTTCAGCCATGCTGTCAGATGCCTTCCAGCACAGTTCCTTGGGAGTTAGCCTGAGATACCAGACCGATGGGAAACTGTTCAACCTGCGAAGACTCCAGGCTGTCACCAAGATAAAGGAGACTGTGCTATGTGACCTCCTCTTTGTGACGACTGTGCCTTGAATGCTGGATCAGAGCAGGAAATGCAAGCCAGTGTGGACAAATTTGCAACAGCATGCGACAACTTTGGTCTCCTTATCAACATAAAGAAGACCGAAGTGATGCATCAACCAGCTCCGAAAGCCAAATACCAAGAGCCCACTATCACAGTGAAAGGACAAAAACTGCAAGCAGTGGACCAATTTACATACCTTGGCAGCACCCTCTCCCGTGCAGTGACAATTGACATTGAGGTCAACTGCAGAATTGCCAAGGCAAGCTCTGCATTTGGCAGATTATTGACCAACGTGTGGGACTGTTGTGGAATAAGCCTTGCTACAAAGCTCAAAGTCTACTGAGTAGTAGTGCTAATTACCCTGATGTATGCCAGTGAGTCTTGGACTGTATATAGGAGACATGCCAGGCAATTGAACCACTTCCACATGACCTGCCTCCATAAAATTCTGAGGATCTGGTGGTAGGATAAGGTGCCAGACACAGAAGTCCTCTCCAGAGCAGGCCTGCCATCAATTCACACCCTGCTGACGAAAGCCCAGACACACTGGGCAGGCCATGTTGCAAGGATGCCAGACCATTGCATCCCTAAACAGCTCCTCTATGGTTAGCTGTCTAAAGGAAAGCAATCGCACGGGGGACAAAGGAAGTGATACAAAGACACGTTGAAAGCCTCCTTCAAGTCCCTCGATATCGAAAGCACTTCCTGGGAAACCCTGGCACAAGATCGATCAACAAGGCGCATGCTGATTCACCAAGGCTGCCAGACATCTGAGGACAGAAGAACAACCATAGCAGAAGAGAAGCGAGCACTCCGCAAAGCCAGAGCTGCAAATGCTGCGACAATGGTGCCCACACGTCTGCCCAACATGTGGCAGAACATTTCATGCCTGTATAGGCCTTACCAGCCACCTGCGGACACATCGTGGACAGCCCACAACCTGTTAGATGTCAAGGTCCTCTTTGAACACGATGGACGAACATCATCATCACTTCAGCTACTTTAATTAAAAGCAATTACCTTTGTATTCCATTACACTTTTCTTACAAAATCCAGCAGTCAGTGCAGATAAAATTCTAACTGCAATCTTATTGGTGAGTCCCTCTTTTGAGTCTATTGTTTTATGAAGAAATGGAGAGCAGATGTCACCAATTAGAAAGCTATTTCACACTTGCTATAAACTTAGCTATTGAAAGTGCCAATAATTTAAAACATCTCCACAAGCATTTATGAAGTGCATTCCATAGGCAGCCTTCTCTTGATTACAAATCAGAAAGAAATAACAAAATGTTCTCAAAATCCAGAATTTGAACAGTTTCTCTCACACGTATACTGAAAATAAAACATATACAGTAAGTATTAGGAAAGAACTGGGCAATTGATAATTCACTGAATGTGCTTGGGATTATTATTAATTAATGCAAATACCAGCTATTATTAGCAGCTTAGTCGAAGCTAAATAAATGTCAAATCCATTTTACTACCAGCCTACAGTATAAAACAGGACCAATCCAGGCCAGTATATATTTATAAGGGATTGTGTTCCATGTAATGGGTCAACTTATGCCAGTTAGTTTTAATGAAATGAAAAAAGAAAATCTTGATCCAGTTTCAGGGTGAGTTGCTCATAGTGCCTCAAAATAATAATAAAAAAATTTCACTGACTAATTCTACAAGGAGTTTAATGTCAAGTGAGTCTCACTGCATTCTGCAGGGATGAGGACTGAATTTCAGCCTTAATTAGATAAATTTGCAAAAATTCAAAAGAGATTTTGCCAAGAAAGACTTCTTATTCATAGACACTGGGAGTAATGACACGGTGGGAATAGTAATGGTATGTTGGAAAAGCAACGGGCATAGAGTATTAGAAATGAATCGCAAGTTTAGGCCACTCAGAATGTTGGCAGGCTTAATCAAAAAAAGCTGGAGTAATTGATATATTATGTAATAGCCTTATGATGCTCAAGAAATGAATGTGATTTATTGAAGCATATTTCATATGACATTATGTTCTGAAAGGACTGTGAAGTAGTGTCTCCATGTGTTTGACCACATGTTCCTTCTTTCTTGATTCATCACTCAATTTATTATTTAACATTCTGCAAATATTGTTCGGATGAGATTGCTCATCTCTTAAATCTCCCTTTAATCAATCCTACTGATATTACTCTTGTTCAAGACAGACATCTGGGTACCCACTTCAAAGAGATTTTCCACCCCAAACCAGAATATGCTTTTCTTGGGCACAGAGAACACTGTTAGGGGATTCCAGGACTAAGGGGCATTCTTTCCTCTGGGTCCTTGATTTTTTTTTGAGGGGGGAGTATGATGTGGGGAAGATGAGCTATAGCCAGTCCTATATGACCAGCCAATAAGCCAGCACATTTAATTAATTTATTGAGAAAATTTTTACTCCACCCTCTCGTGGCATTTGCGTTACTCAGAGCAGCTTGCAGCAATTAAAAAGAAATCAATTCTATTTTTTAAGAAGGAAATGCATTGGGCAGATAAAGACATTCTAAAATTGGTGTCTATCACCCTGTTTCCAAATTGCTGGCAAAGCAATTGCTCACCAAAACAGGAAAGACTTAACCGATTAACAAAAAACAGGAAAGCTTGATGGAACGAATTCTCATAGACCAGTATTCTCTCTCTCCCCCCCTCCCCATTAGAGTGTGGCTAAGAAAAATTCCACTCTGTTGCATAAATGTTAGGCTCTTGTTTGCCTTGCGAGGTAGTCCAGTCGCAAAACACACCCAGGAGCACTAGCTCTATTTTTATTGCAAGGTGACAGTAACACAGAGGTGGGGAACTACGGCCTTTTATGATCTGTGGACTTCAACATCCAGAATTCTTAAGGCAACATGGCTGGCTCAGGAATTCTGGGAGTTGAAGTCCACAAGTCATAAAGGGGCCTGTGGTTACATAATGTTGCAAGTCTGAAAATACTTTTGCTCTCCCCAAACCTGGGGAGGTCCTCCTCTGAGAGGCTTTTGCCACCCCTCCTCTTTTGGACTCCGAATTAATATATCAGACCACTGTGTATGTTGCGGTTCTTCCTCCTGTCTCCCAAGGTCATTTCCATACACCATTACAGCTCTGCAGAAGACAGATTTAGGCCTTGATGATAGTTTTATCAAGCTTGTTCCTCTCCCCACCTTGGTCTTCAAATTCTTGCACTGTGGTTTATACTAAAAATAAATCAACACGTTTTAAACAAAAACTAACATATGAATAAAAAAAAAACCCTAGGCTTGATGTTTTATTTCTGCCTTGGTTAGGAAGAGAAAGAAATGCTTCTGCATTCATCTCTATGTGAGAGCTTTAGAGAATGCAGTGGACTCTGTATACTATTCTAAGGGATGGACACGAGGAAGCAAATGATCAGTACTTTGCAAATTATCCAAATATCTTGATTCTGAAATGCCATATTCTTGCAGTGGTGCCATCATATTTCTCTTTGAATGTGACACTTAATCTTCCATGTTCAGAATATTAAATGTCCTATATACAGCAGGTGTAAATAGCACAAATACATGCTTCCCCTTTACCCAATTGCAGATGTTTTCAGCAAGTTGATCCCCTCTGAAACAAATCAGCCCATTTTCATGGGTTGAGGAAATAGAGGTAGTCATTGACATAGCCATAATTGAGTCCAGAATTATGCCTGAAAGTTATTATGACTGTTCAACTGGTCACTACATGGCCTGACCAGATTTTATGACCTTCTGAAGCCACCGTTAAGCGAATGGGACAGTTGTTAAGCAATCATGGTAGAGGTTAAGCGAATGCGGTGGTTGTGAAGCAATCAATTTTACCTCAAAATTGGGTAAATATTATGCCAGAAACCAGAAATAAACACTGGAAACTAGCAAAAAATGTCAAAAATTGTGGTCACATCACCACAGGACGCTGCAAATGGCCATAAAAGTGATCCAGTTGCCAAGCGCCCCAAAAGCAATCACATGACTGTGGGGCGGGCACTGCTGTAACTTCAAAATTTGGTCATAGGTAGCTTTTGGGGGGGGGGGGCAGTCATAATTTCAAACTGTTGCTATGTGACCAGCCATAAATCAAGAACTACCTGTATATGTATCCCCCATCAGAAGTTGAAATAGATGTGATCCAAGATACCTCATTGTCACCCAAAACAGCCCTGTCCTTTTGATTTCTTTCCTTGTCAGAATAACCCAGTGGTCTTTAAACTTGGCAACTTTAAGACTTGTGGACTTCAACTCCCAGAATTCTCCAGCCAGCATAGCAGGCTGGAAAATTCTGGGAGTTGAAGTCCACAAGTCTTAAAGTTGCCAAGTTTGAAGACCTCTGGAATAACACCTAAGCAAATCTACCCTTGTTAATTCCTTGCCTTTTGATGACTTTGACATGAAAAGCTAAGGAAGGGTAAAGGACGGGGAACTCGGCAGAAGGATGCAGTGTTTACAGAACGTGTCATCCTGAAAATCGTGTTCCACTATTGCGTTTTGTGACAAATATAGAGCAGACATTTGTGCTCTGGAATCTTTTGTTCATTAATAGAGATGCAGTAAAACGGCTTGTGGCTCCCGAGCCCAGTTTTGCACCAAGATAGAATCTAAATTTCATCCATTTCAAGGCTGGAAAATTGATACAAAATAGGAGCACTGTCTTAATTCAGAATCATTCCCAGCAATGAGAAGAGACTGTTAGTAGTTACCTCACAGTCTCTGTTTTATGTATCCAAGGGGGGAAAATGGCATGAGCTATTGAAAGCAACTGAAAAAAAAACCTGCTGGGCTTAGTTTACTCGCTCCAGTATTAAAGCCATTCTGACAAGCTTGGGTGGCAAAAAAGATTGCAGCAGTCAGCTGCACACCTGGTGTTCATTTTTTGGTACGCTGTGGAAGTAAACTCTGAAAATGCCAAGTTGTGATAAGCGTATTCTGTTACTTATACAAAGTGTAAGTGAAAGGAGAAGGCAAGCTTCACACGGCCTCCTCAAGGAATAGCTTCAAGCATTCTTGCACAGTGAGGCACTAGTTTAAAATGTGGGGCCATTATTGTGTATCAGCAAATTATCTTTATGTCTAAGATTACACTATTTCCAAAGATTCCTGTGCTGAACTTTAAAAGGAAAGGAAATATAAATGAAAATTCTATTATAAGTTAAAATTTATTCCTGAAGGGACATGATATCAAATCATACAAACATCATATAAGAAAGCAGATTTTAATTTTGTTAAATTCCTTCTCAATGTAACTAACCAGAAAAAATCTTGCCATAAAGAATGTGTGGGGCAGAATTCTTATTCTTCTTGTTTGTTTTGTCCAATCAATATCATTCTTTTTTCTTTCTTCCTTTCAGCAAAGGATTATTAACCTATGGGCCACTAGATGGCAGCAAGGAGTTGCAATTTTCAACCTCTCTTGGCTCCTCTAGTGCAGGGGTGTCAAACTCTATTTAACTGAAGCCGCATCAGGGTAGTGTTTGGCCTTGGGGGGGGGCAGGAGTGTGTGGCCAGGGTGGGGGTGGCCAGCTCGATGTCACTTGTGTCGGGGGCATCTATGGTGGCCAAGTGCCAAGGCAGGACTTCCCTCAGAACCTATCTCCCTTTCATTATAATCTCCTTCCTTCCTTCCTTCCTTCCTTCCTTCCTTCCTTCCTTCCTTCCTTCCTTCCTTCCTTCCTTCCTTCCTTCCTTCCTTCCTTCCTTCCTTCCTTCCTTCCCTCCCTCCCTCTTCAGTCTCCTTTCTTCTTCCTCCCCCTCTTTCCTTCTTTTTCCTTCCTTGCTCTCTGCCCATCTTTCCTTCCTTTTCTTTGTCTTTCCTCTTTCTCTTTCTCCTTTCCTGTCCCATCATGGATGCTAAAATGCAAAAGGGGAAGCATTTCTCCTTTTGCTTTTAGTTTGTTGGTTTGTTTAGTTTGTTTTGCTAACCCTCTGCCAGTGAAAACAGAGCTCACTCTCTCTGTGTGGGGAGGGTGCGTGCGTACGCGCACGGGCCACCTGGGCCCCATTTTTGGCCACGACAGCCTTTTGCAGCCTTCTGCCAGCAAAAATGGACCCGGGTAGCATGCATGGCCCCACGGGCCCTGTTTTTGGCCGCGATGGCGTGCAGCCCTCCTGAGCTCCATTTTCGCTGGCAGAGGCACTGCGGGCTGGTCCTTTGCTGTTTCCAAGGCGGCCCCGCGGGGCAGATCTAAGCGTCCCATGAGCTGGATCTGGCCTGCAGGCCTTGAGTTTGACACCCCTGCTCTAGTGGTTGTCTGGAATTGTTTAGCACAGAAGCAGCTGCTAGATAAATACTGTTGAGCAGTCAATGCATGAGGGGTTTGGGTATGTGCAAAAGAGGGTTTTTATATACTATACTGCATGTGTTTTTCCTCCAGTCTGGGGACCTGTGCATAGGTGAGCGCATGTCTCTTGGTGGAATACTTGATTAGATTATGTCCAGCTGCTATGTGTGTTATTTTTGTTGTTTACATTTTGTATTTCACGCGATGTAGTTGTTCATATTGTAAGCCACCTGGAATCATAAAAATGAGATCAAATAAATAAATAAATAAATGTGTATTATGTGTACATATTTTTGAATGTGTTACAAGTCATTCTCAACTTAGAACCATCATTGACCCCAGAATTACGGTTGTAAGTCATGCCAATCATTAAGCGATCATCATCCACTGTCTGCTAGGACACCGTATACTAATTTTATGATAGCCCACAGTAGGCCTGCACTGAGCTGAAGGCAGCATAGTTAGGATGTCTTCTACAAATGATTGGCAGGGTCTTGGCAAGGAAGCAAGCATCTTAAAAGTATCAGCTATACAGAGAAATCAGGAAGCATCCTTAGCTTACTGTTTCTACTCCTAATGCCTCTGGGGAACCACAAAATAAAAGATACAAAGAATTACGCTTCTGGAGCTGCAGCTTTTGACTTTTATATTATGGATGCCAAAGAAAAGGCATAAATTTTGTCAGTTGCATATTCTTCTCTAAATCAACATCTGGATTGGAATACGATACCTCATTCGACCCTTTCCTAATGGCACAGTATAGCAAAAAAAGTTTTTAGGAAGGAGTGATGGATCCCAGCTTCCAGGAGACCCTCTTCATAGTTTGGCTACAATATTGGCAACAGTGACAGGGAAGTCACAAAAAACAAATCCCCCTCCACTCCCACTCTAGATCTGAAAAACTGAGCTAATAATTTTTTTATTGGAACTATTGGAATATAATAGTACAAGCATGAATAAGAGTAAAAGAAGTATGAATATATGGGTACATTAGGACAGGAACGGAAGGCACGATTGTGCGCTTATGCACGCCCCTTACCGACTTCTTAGGAATGGGGTGAGGTTGATGGTAGATAATCTAAGGTTAAAGTTTTTGGGGTTTGGGGAAGAAACTACTGAGTCAGGTAAAGTGTTCCAGGCATTGACCACTCTGTTGTTGAAGTCGAATTTTTTGCAATCAAGTTTGGAGCGGTTTACATTACGTTTGTATCTATTGTGAGCTCGTGTATTATTGCGGTTGTAGCTGAAATAGTCGTTAACAGGTAGGACATTGTGGCAGATAATTTTGTGAGCTACACTTAGGTCAGATCGAAAGCGGCATAGTTCTAAATTTTCTAGTCCTAAAATTTCAAGTCTGGTTTCATACGGTATTCTGTTGTGAACAGAGGAATGTAATACTCTTCTTGTGAAATATCTCTGGACATTCTCAATTGTATTAATGTCTGATATGTAGTGTGGGTTCCAGACAGATGAGCTGTATTCAAGAATTGGTTTAGCAAATGTTTTGTATGCTCTGGTTAAGAGTACAATGTTACCAGAGAAGAAGCTACGCAAGATTAGGTTAACCACTCTTAATGCCTTCTTGGCTATGTTGTTGCAGTGGGCTCTGGCACTTAGATCGTTAGAGATGAGTACTCCAAGGTCCTTTACTGAGTGAGGATCATCATCAAGGTCATGATCTTCAAGTTTGTATTTTATGTTTTGATTATTTTTGCCAATGTGTAAAACTGAGCATTTGTTGATTGAGATTGGTAGTTGCCACTTGTTTGACCATTCAGATACATAGTCAAGGTCTTTTTGAAGGGTTGTAGTATTGTCGGTGGTGTTGAATAGTTTTACATCATCTGCAAAGAGGTAAACTTAAAACTTAGTTTGTCCCTAGTCTAGTGATAGGCAATGAATAAGAGTTTCTTTTTACCACTCCAGCTCCAGTCAGATATCAAAAGGAGCTTCCTTCAGAGGCATTTCGGGGGTCTCCTCTGCGGCTTCATTTACCTGGTGAACTGAGGACCAATAATGGATCTGTGAGAAGGGAGAAGCTGCTCTGACCAATGGTGATCATATCTGGGAAATTCCCCAAGCTCCTTTTGAAAACTGGCTATAGGTAGTCCTCGAATTAAATCCATTCATTCAGCAACTCTTCAAAGTTATGAAGGCACTGAACGAAGGGATTTATGACTGGTCCTAAATGTTCTGACTGCTGCAGCACCCCTGCGGTCACACGTAAAAAATTAGGGCGCTTGGCAACCAGCTCACACTTACAACTGACTGCAGTATCCCACACTCACATGATTGGCAACCTTCTCTGCTAGCTCCCCTAACACAAAGTCAACGTGGAAGCCAGCAAGGAAGGTCTTCAGTTGTTTGAGTAAGTCTCCCACCCATTGGCCTTTCTTTACTCATATATACTGTGACCTATTTTCCCCTTCGCTTGCTTGCATCCACCAGTGCTGTTCTCCTCTGGGCGTCCCTGCATTAACATGCATGTGTGCATCCAACATCCTTTTTCTTGGTCTTCCTTGAGCTTACGCCATATTGTAGCATCCCCCCCAACTTGCATGCCTCCTGCATTAGATCTCCAAGGGCCACACACACTCCCTTACAGCACTCCCAACTCCTTACCTGGAAGTTCTTTCATGTCCTGGTTAATGGGCTCTGTGTCTTGGGGTTATGATGATAGTTAGGACTGCCTGGATGCCATTGCCAAGTGTTGAGTTTTATGTGATGTAACACTTTGTGACCACAATGCTTAGTAATTGCTAAGTTTCTATTATCTTCTAGTGTTGTAAAAGTTTTTAATATTTCTTTAAAAAAAACCAAATGCAAGAATGTCCCTTTAGTTAAATCAATGGTTACCACTGTTTCTAATATTTTCTAGAGCTGTATTTACCAGTAATGCTATAGTACAGTGATGGCGAACCTATGGCACGCGTGCCACAGGTGGCACGCGGAGCCATATCAGAGGGCACGCGAGGCGTTGCCCTGTCAGCTCCACGGGCAAACCGGAAGTTTGGAAAAATGCACTTCCGGTTTGCCGTTGGGCTGTTTTTTGCACTCCGGGAGGGTTTAGGGAAGCTTCCTGAAGCCCCGGAATGCGAAAAATGTCGAAACAGGCAAACCGTAAGTTCGGAAAACGCACTTCCAGTTTGCTGTTGGGCTGTTTTTAGCACTCCGGAGGGTTCAGGGAAGCTTCCTGAAGCCCCGGAGTGCAAAAAACAGCCCAACGGGCAAACCGGAAGTGCGTTTTTCCGAACTTCCGGTTTGCCCGTTTTGCCGTTTTTCACCATCCCAGGCTTTGGTAAGGCCTTTGCGCGGGGGTGGGGTGGGGGTGCGCATGCGCAGGGGGCAGCATGGGGGGGTTGTGCGCATGCGTGGGGGGAGAGGGAATCGGTGTGGGTACGTGTGCGTGCGCTAGCGCGCGCACACACACCCTTTTGGCACGCGAACAAAAAAAGGTTCGCCATCACTGCTATAGTAGGTTATAATATCCGGTTATAATATCTGCCTTGTAAATAGAAAGTTGTTGGTTTGAAACCATTCTCTCCCAAGTGACAGCAAAAACTTTGAAAAGAAATGCTCTGAAGAATTATCCTTTCATGTAAACACTATGAAGAATTCAGAACTCAGCAAATATACTGACTTATCTAATTTACTGTAATTGGGAGTTATCTTAACCCTCCCTGGTGACAGGACATTGAATGGTGTGACAGGACACTGTGAAAATGAAATTCAGGCTGAGTTTTATTCTCTGAGAAGAAATGACAGGTTATGACATTAGGGCTGGAAAGGAATGGGATTGGCAATAAACACAGCCATGGCTTTGGGTGAAAAGGTTTGTTTTGGCAATTCTCAGATTTTCTTTGCTGGCTCCTTTCTGTTGGAAATACTGTCCAGGATTCTCAGAAATTAAAAGAGGTACTGTGGGGATTTTAAAAAAGTGTTTATGGGAGAAGGCTGAATTGGTTAATGGTGTGTGGTTAGCTTTTTTAAATATGGGAAGTATGGTAAAATCTCTTTATCAACAATTGTGTGAATTGTAAATCTTCTTGGAAAAGAAAATATTATTATTGTCAGGTTGTATCAAGTTCCTCCCGTTTGTTAGCTTAGTTAATGTTTAGCTCTTAGAAGTCTTTGCCATATATTTGTGCGAATGAAGTATTTATGTGCCTAAAACTTTATATGTTATTAATGTATTGTTCACTGAACATGTATTAAGGGAACACGTCAATAAGAATGTTAAATTATTTTAAAACCTTACTTCAGTGCAGAATTCATAGCCAAATCAATACAAACAATTTGATTTGAACATCAATCAATTTCATAGCTTGTTTTCTTAAACTCATATGGAATGCGAAGGATGTTTGTATGTCAGAAACAGCTAATGAGTAAGCCATGAATGATCTTTTATTATAGTATTAACATTCAATTAATAAAAACTATTTATTTATTTATTTTATTTATTTATTATGGTTCTTCTATGCTGCCCTACTCCCGAGGGACTCAGGGCGGCGTACAGCATTATGCAAGAACACTAGATAATAAACAACAATTAAAACAGAATTAAAAAATTAAAAAGTTAAAAATGTTCACCACCAGACATACCGGGGGAGAGCTCAGATGGAACTAGTCTCAACCCCCTGCCTGCAGGAAGAGCCATGTCTTGACGGCTTTTCGGAAGGCCAGCAGGGTGGGGATGGTTCGGGTCTCTGGGGGAAGTTGGTTCCAGAGCACGGGGCCCCCCACAGAGAAGGCCCTCCCCCTAGGGCCCGCCAGCCAGCATTGCTTGGCTGACGGGACCTGGAGGAGGCCCACTCTGTGGGACCTAACTGGTCGAAGGGAAGTATGAGGCAGAATGCAGTCCCGCAGGTAACCTGGTCCTAAGCCATGAAGGGCTTTAAAGATGATGATCAACACCTTGAATTGTACCCGGAGACCGATGGGCAGCCAATGCAGCTGGCGGAGTATAGGTGTAACGTGGGTGTATCTTGCCACACCCACCACAGCACGCGCAGCTGCATTTTGCACCAACTGAAGTCTCCGAATACTCTTCAAGGGTAGCCCCCTATTAATGGTATATGAAACAAAAGTTGCTTTATTTTATGCTTCTAAGTATCCCAGTTCTTTTTTGACACATGTTTCCATCTCAATGTCCATATTCTGTCCTCAGCAGATCATTTTGAGGATTCTGTCTGTTGTTGGTGCGTACATCAATCCAGAGAGTGATTTTGCATGGCTAATACCATTTCTCCTAGATAGCCAACAAATTCCAACAATTGGCCAACAAAAGTATAAACAGAATGATTAAAGTCAACCCGAACTTAGAGAGCTTATAAAATTATTCCTGCATCCTGAAGACACTTCCTGAAGAAACTGTCTCTTTGAAATGAAATAAATAATAAAATAATCACTAAAACTGAAGAGGAATAAATAAACAATGAATGAATGAAGTTTTATTTCTTTGTTTGTTTGTTTATATCTATCCTGCTTTTATTATTTCTAAAATAACTCAAGGCAGCAAACATATCCAACACATCTTCCAATCTTCAGCTCTGTAATAGCCCATCTGCAATGTTAACTTGGTACAAGATGGAATCTTGTTAAAAGAGGGTTTCCTCCACCTATCTTTACATCATTCCTCTGCTCCAACATTTGCTTGAATGACCCCTTTCCCCCCTTTCCCCAGGATTACATTATGCTAATATATGCTAACATCCCAGGAGCAGAGACTTTATCCCCCTATGGTTAGTCATATGGAAAAAATGAAAACAACTAGAAGCCTGAGAGTGGAAAACTTTTCTGATAGTAGTCAGATGTGCTTGTGTCTCCCCTTGAGTTAATTGATGCGACACAATGATGTCTGCAGCCTAGAAGACCAGCATTGTGCAGCAAGAAGAATGGGGAAGACGTCATGCGCTCATCATGTAATGATTAAACCAGAACTCCAATGTAAATTGCTCAGGGTATGCAATCAGGCAAGAATGTGCTGCTCCCTGTCAGGAAGGCTTAAGTAAAAGTTTTCAACCGGCAGCCCCGAAAGATCTCTTAGGCACTCTTTCATTAAGTAGTGGAAAGGGATACAGGGGCAAATATGCAGGCTCGCATCTTGCCAAGGGTTCAGGAGTCTCCATTCGCCTGAGCCACACTTAGTCTGAGGATGGTTGCTAAAGGAAACATGGCAGCGATTACGGTTTCGTAAAATCCCTTTGCTCCTGTGAGATTGAGCTACAAATTGTAAAAAAAATCCCCGGTGTAGAAATACGTTTCTAAGTCAATTTCTACATGTGCGAAATGGATCAGGGAGTAGGTATCTGCTCCCACATCCAGAGCCAGATTGGGTCATGACTCCTCATGTATTGAAAGAAAACATTCTCCATTTAAAGACCTGCCTGCTTTCTCTCATCTGTCTTTAATCTTTCCCACCATATTATTCCTCTGCTTAAGGTTAGAACTGAATTCAGGGATTTTCTGTACTGTGTTAGTGACTTCTGCCCCTCTGCCAGAAAAGAACACTATGAGCGGCAGTGCTGTGTCAGTCACTTGGGTGGGGGCAGGCATATCTTCTTTTTTAAAAATTTCTTTATTAATTTTTCCATTTTAAACATCATAACATTTCTACACAGTTCTACACCCATATTCATACATTATTATTAAATTTATATAATTTATATATTACTTATTCATATTTATAAGATCTTGCGTCCTTGACCCACATTGTCTCTCCAACTTTCTTTTTTTGGTCCATACGTCGTAGTATTCCGAGTCCTTTTGTCCTTTCAGTTCGATAGTTAATCTGTCCATCTCGGCACAGTCATATATATTTTCCATTATTGCATTCTCCGAAGGCACTTGGGTGCCCTTCCAATGTTGTGCATACGCAATCCTGGCCGCTGTCACAATATGCAATGTTAGGTATTTAATATTTTTAGGGTATTGCCTTTTGATTATTCCTAATAAGAAAAATTCAGGGGTATATTCTATCGTTCTTCCTGTTAAGGCATATCTTCTGGTAGAAAGATTATGTACAGTTATGTACCTGTATAATAGCATATCCCAAACAATTACACTTGGCCTTATTATTATTATTTTATTTATTTATTTATTTATTAAATTTATATACCGCCCTTCTCCAGGGGACTCAGGGCGGTGAACAGCCAAGTAAAAAACATTAAAATACATTTAAACCAAGTAAAAAACATTAAAATACATTTAAAATAAAATATTCAATATGGCCCTAATTTAATACAATTAAAATTTAGTAAAATCTTAAAATTTTTAAAAACCCCAAAAACTTTTTCACGCCAGCCCGGCTTGATAAAAATAATGTGTCTTGAGGGCACGGCGGAAGGTGGACAGGTCGTGAATTGTTCTTAAGTCTGGAGGGAGCTGATTCCAGAGGGTGGGTGCTCCCACAGAGAAGGCCCTCCCCCTGGGCGTCACCAGCCTACACTGCTTGGCTGATGGCACCCCAAGGAGGCCCTCTCTGTGGGAGCACACTGGTCGATGGGAGGCAGTTTGTGGCAGCAGGCGGTCTCGGAGATACCTAGGTCCAATGCCATGGAGCGCTTTAAAGGTAGTAACAAGCACCTTGAAGCGCACCCGGTAGACCACCGGAAGCCAGTGCAGCTCGCGCAGGAGGGGTGTTATATGGGAGCGCCAATTAGCCCCCGAAACCACCCACGTGGCCGCATTCTGGATCAGTTGGAGCCTCCGGGTGCTCTTCATGGGGAGCCCCATGTAGAGAGCATTACAGTAGTCCAGACGCGACGTGACCAGGGCATGGGTGACTGTGCACAGGGAATCCCGATCCAGAAAGGGCCGCAACTGGCGTATCAGGCGGACCTGATAAAAGGTCGCCCTGGTCACAGCTGTCAGATGGTCCTCTAAGGACAGCTGTGGATCCAGGAGGACACCCAGATTGCGAGCCCTTTCGGCGGGGGCTAGAGACTCGCCCCCGATAGTCAGAGATGGAATCATCTGACTATATCGAGATGCTGGGAACCACAGCCACTCCGTCTTGGAAGGGTTGAGCCTGAGTCGGTTTCTCCCCATCCAGATCCGCACAGCTTCCAGGCACCGGGACATCACTTCAAGGGCATCATTGGGGTGGCCTGGGGTGGAAATGTACAGCTGTGTATCATCAGCGTACTGATGGTACTTCACCCCAAAGCCACGGATGATCTCACCCAGCGGCTTCACATAGATGTTGAACAGAAGGGGCGAGAGAATCGACCCCTGGGGCACTCCGTATGTAAGAGGCCTCGAGGACGACCTCTGCCCCCCTGCCAATACAAACTGCGACCGGTTGGAGAGAAAGGAGGAGAACCAACGAAAAACGGTGCCCCCTATCCCTAACTCTTCCAGCCGGTGCAGCATGATACCATGGTCGATGGTATCAAAAGCCGCTGAGAGGTCTAATAGGACCAGGACAGAGGAACAACCCCTGTCCCGAGCCCTCCAGAGATCATCAACCAATGCGACCAATGCCGTTTCCATGCTGTGCCCGGCCCTGAAACCCGACTGGAACGGATCTAGGTATGATGATTCCTCCAAGTACTGGGGAAACTGTCGTGCGACCACACTCTCAACAACCTTCACCACGAAGCGAAGGTTGGAGACAGGGCGATAGTTAGCTAAAATTGCTGGGTCCAGGGAGGGCTTCTTGAGGAGAGGCCTCACCACCGCTTCTTTCAAAGCCGTGGGGAAGTAACCCTCCCCCAAAGAGGCGTTAATAATTCCCTGGAGCCAGCCTCGTATAACCTCCCGGGTAGCCAGCACTAACCAGGAGGGACACGGGTCCAATAAACATGTGGCTGCACTGAGCCTCCCCAGAATCTTGTCCACATCCTCAGGAGTCACCGAGTCAAACTCTTCCCAGATAACGTTCTCAAGACTATTCCCTGTCACCGCGTCCGTATCCACCCAGTTGGAGTCCAGTTCCCCCTGAATCTGAGCGATTTTGTCATGTAGATATCGTCCAAAGTCCTCAGCCCTGCCTTCCAGGGGATCCTCCCGCGCTTCTTGATGGAGTAAGGAACGGGTCACCCTGAACAGGGCTGTTGGACGATTCTCTGATGATGCGATAAGAGCGGAAAAATACTTCGATTTCTCCGCTTTTATCGCCACTAGGTAGGTCTTAATATGCGACCTTACCAGTGTTCGATCAGATTCAGAGAGACTGGCCCTCCAACCGCTATGCCAGAAATTGAACTGATATGACCTAGGGTTGATTTGCAATGTTCCAGATGCTAATATAATGCCTATGTAATGAGGCATAAGTGATGTATGTATGTATGTATGTATGTATGTATGTATGTATGTATGTATGTATGTATGTCTTATTTGTGTAAGGCACACATATTCTGCCATTCCAGGGCTGAAATTGATTCTCATATTTCTTTTCCCTGTCATTTATCATCATTAAGATTTAGGAATATGGTACTCTATAGGAAATACCATATTCCATAGGAAGTGAGGAATATGGTAAACCATAGGGTGAAGAATATATGCCTTGCTAGAATGCTTGTAAGTAATAATACTATTCAAGATTTACCATAAAATATGTAACTAGAATCATTTCAATATAGTGCCTATTTGAATAACTTTACATAGCTTCCCTATCTCTTTATTTATATCCATTATCCTCGAGGTGGCACAGCAGTTAGAGAGCAGTACTGCAGGCCACTTTAGCTGACTGTGATCCGCAGGTCAGCGGTTCAAATCTCACCGGCTCAAGGTTGACTCGCCTTCCATCCTTCTGAGGTAGGTAAAATGAGGACCCAGATTGTTGGGGGCAATATAAATATACATTGCTTACTGGTGTAAACCGCTTAGAGAGTGCTTGCACTGTGAGGCGGTATATAAATCTCACAAATAAATAAATAAATAAATAAATAAATAAATAAATAAATAAATACTCTATTACATGCTAACTTACCTATCTATCCACCCTCACACCCACCCACCTAGGCTTATATGTTGCTCCAAAGACACAATAGACTGTTCTACCATTTCTAAACTTTACCCTAGGTCCCAACTGCTAGTTTTCTGGCCAATGGACTCCTGGATTTAATTGTGCCTGAAGTGTTGCTCTAGATTAGAAGGCTCCTTACGCTGTGAATAATTGTACCAATTGTGACCTTGCACAGGGGATTCAAATAAGTTGGCTAGCATTATAATACTGGAATCAGTACATTCCACAGTAAGTCAATCTGAAGCATAGAGGTAATGAGACTGGCCTCTCTGGAGCTTTATCCAAATGGATTTTCCATCACGGAATTTCCACGCATGCACCACGCATTAGGCCAACAAAAGCAAAAATATATGAAAGGTGATTTTGGTCTCGTAGTTACAAACACTTTGCTAGCTGCTTTTAGTTAGAAGACTCCTGGTAAAACCATCTTTGAGGTCCCATAAAATAATGTTCTATCACAGAAGGAAAGGAACATCCAAAAACTAAAGCCAAATAAATGCACGAGGATGTGTAGAAATAAAAATAAAAATCAAAGGATATAAAAATACAATAATTCAGTTTGGGGTACCCTGTGAACATAAGTTAGATTGATTCTAGTTTATAGGTTAATTGCTAATGATATCCTTGTTTTTCTCTGAGACAGGAAATGACTGGATCACAAGGGTATATTTAATTTTTTAGTAACAGAGAATATATTTTGAAAAGGGGCCTGTTACTATGATTAAAGAACAGATGTGCTTTCCACATGTATGCATTTTGTGGGCCACAATCCAATAAATGTAAGTTTATTTAATTCATTTTACATGAATGTACCTCAATATATAGATCTAAATCAGCCCTTGTAATTATGGATTCCGACACATGTTATGTGGTGTTTCTATGTCCATGTCAATTTTGCTGTAGGTTTCTCAGGTGATTAATACAAATTTCAAAGCTTATATACTTTGGGTAAATGTGGAAGTTTAAGAACATTTATGATAGTCTCTGCAGTTACGCCAAAGTAAAATCCCAAAAATCAGGAGGCCGTCTTAAGCTCATAGGGTGTGGTCATAAACAACAGATATACACAGATAGTGGTAGTCTGGTAGATTGGTTGGCTGATTTTTCTTGACTTCTACATATGTTATGTATATGTAACTTTGATATACTGTTTTTATCTTGTTTCAAAATAATGTTAGCCGCTTAGAGTTGTGTATTTGAATTTGGCAGCTATACAAATGTAAATAAATAAATGTTTAACAACTGGCTCTCTGGAAAAAAACAGTGTGTGTGTGTGTGTGTGTGTGTGTGTGTGTGTATGTATATGTATATGTATATGTATATGTATATGTATATGTATATGTATATGTACCCTGTTTCCCCCAAAATAAGACATCCCCTGATAATAAGCCCAATCGGGCTTTTGAGTGCATGCATGGCAATAAGGCCAAGTGCTTATTTCAGGGTTCAAAAAATATAAGACAGGGTCTTATTTTCAGGGAAACATGGTATATGTATATGTATATGTATATATACATATATATACACACACACACACACACACACACACACACACACACACACACACACACACACACACACACACACACACATATATATATATATATATATATATATATATATATATATATATATATATATATATATATATACACATATATATGTATATATATAACTGTGTTTGTGTGTGTATTTGTGTGTGTGTTTGTTTGTGTGTTAGACGTGTGTATTTAGTCAAAATACCTGATCCACGGCAGCTACCTAGCCTTTCACAACTATCTCTCTCCAGAAAGACATGCTATCAAGCTCCTCCCATGTCTCCAAGTCTCACCAATACAGCCAGTTTCATTGCTGCTGCTGTGCTGTGCCACTGGCTGCCAAACAGCTAATCAGCTTGCCAGACTCACTTCAGCTGTGCTCTTAATTGTCTCATAAATTCCATGAACTTTAATAACTGGCTCCTGTGAACTGGTATGAGTTGGCTTCCGCACACCACTGAATACCCACATAGATGATATTGATACAGGTGAAATGTAAATGGCAAAGATGTGAATGTACATTCTGACTTTCACAAAGTTCACTGGCTAGTGTTGATCCAGTTGTTCTGAGACTACTCCACCTAACAAAGAAATCATATGCCAGGTCATGCTTTTCCACAAGCTTATAGCCTTGGCACACACAATTTCCGAATATTATAGTATTATTCCTGCTGTGAAAAGATACATGGGAGCTATGCTGGACTAAACCACTTCCACAACAGAGTTTTTTTTAAAATATAAATTATTATTCCTGGTTTTCTCATTGAAATTCAACTACTAAAAATACTATTTTGTCCATTCTATTTATTCCTATAGATGGGGACAGTATAATATCCAAACCAAAAAGATGTTGCTTTATTCAGGATCTGGTTTTTTCCAAGCTGCTAGAATTCCAAAACTAGGGACAAAAATAAACTTTTGTTGAAAAAGTTTTTACCTTATACTATCATCTATTGCTCTTACTATTTGCTGCCCTATTATCTAGCTTCAGTTACTTATGAAATTAATGACACATTGACCAGGATACTTTGTGTATCCATGGATGGATATATACATATAATTCACCACAGGTCAAGCCTCACTCAAATGTCACTCTATTGATCAATTGATAACAAGAATTATAGATGAGAAACTTTATATTTAAAACTAACTGCGTATTTCTAAGATCATTTCCCTTTAGTGACTTAATGGATGTCTTCCAGCATCATGTAATCAAATAACACTAAGATATTGTATGTGTTTTGTAGAGTAATGATGTGCCAAAATAATAGTAATGAAGACAGTCTTTATATCCCTTCAAAAATGGCTGAGTGATGCTGTGAGAACCTCTTGTCATTCTGCCATTGTTGAAGTAGTATAAAGTCTGTCTTCATTATTGTCAGTCACTAGGCCAGGGCTCTCCAAACTTGGCAACTTTAAGATTGGTGGACTTCCCAGAATTCCTCAGCTAGCATTGATGGCTGAGGAATACTGGGAGTTGAAGTTCACAGATCTTAAAGTTGCCAGGTTTGGAGACGTCTGCACTAGGCCAATAGTAATGGATGTGGCCAAAAGCAGCATCCTAAGCTATCCTATGAGTTTTCCTCGCTCTGGAACTTCAAGATAGCCCCCATTTAATGCAGTTCTTGTTGAACAGCTATATTAATTTGATAAACAAACAAATAAATATAAAACCTGGTACCTTTGTCAACTGCCAGTATCCAGCTAGTATGTGCAATATTGCAACCTAGACTGAACAAATATTTGCTATTTTTCTTATATCCTTTTCCTAGAATCTATCAGTACAACTGTGTTCTAGTAGCAGCCAATTCTTAATAAGCGATCGGAAAAGCAGTGCTATGCTTTTCAGGGGAAAAAGTTAGGTAGCCCTATTGCATTGTTTTTTCTCAACCATCAAATGAACCCCAAAGGCCTGTCCCTTTTCACAGTACAGTTAATCACCCAACTATTGCTGCTCAAACACTGTTGAATGTCAGGCTCATTTTTCAAGAGGGGTCTTGTAATGGAAACACAGAACAATTAGATATTCCTTTAGTGATCTTATTTTTTTAAAAAAATCTGAATGTGGAAAAAAGCAGACAGGAATAAGCATACAGCTCTACTGAAAATCAGTCTGCTAGAAAATATGCAGCTGTCTCTTCCTTTTTCACACTGCCTTCTGGATAGTGTCCCTGCTTTAACATTTTTTTGAGGCAACTCTAGGACAAGTTATAAACAATAATGTTTGTTCCCCTCCTCCATGTAGTGTCTACAGACCCAGAACCAGAGTTTCTCAGCTGGGGTTTGGTAGAACTTTAGAGTTTTATGCAGCGGTGGATTGCTCCCGGTCTGGCCCGGTTCTGTGAACCGGTAGCAGCGACGGCGGGAGGCTCCACCCACCCACCTGGGATGCTTCTGCGCATGGGCAGCAGCATTGCGCGCGCACGCGAATCAGTAGCAACAGGTTTTAGAACCCACTACTGGTTTTATGAGATGTCAGTAGGGGTTCCCTGGAGATTTATTTATTTATTTATTTATTTTGGAATTCTTATATGCCGCCCAACTCCCTAAGGACTCAGGGCGGCGTACAACAGTGAGAAAATACAAGAATAACCAAAATCTAAAAAGTTAATTAAAAGCAAATATAAAAATTAAAACACACTATAAAAAGAATCATCACCAACCATTCAACATCATACATACTTGGGGGGTGGGCTCGAATGAATTAAGCTCTACCCCCCGCCTGCAGGAAAAGCCATGTCTTAACAGCTTTCCGGAAGGCCAGCAGAGTGGGGATAGTTCGGGTCTCTGGTGGAAGTTGGTTCCAGAGCACAGGGCCAGCCACAGAGAAGGCTCTCCCCCTTGGGCCCGCCAGCCGGCATTGTTTGGCCGACGGGACCTGGAGGAGGCCCACTCTGTGGGCCCTAACCGGTCGGAGGGAAGTATGCGGCAGAATGCGGTCCCGTAGATAACCTGGTCCCAAGCCATGAAGGGCTTTAAAGATGGTGATCAACACCTTGAATTGGACCCGGAGACCGATGGGCAACCAATGCAGCTGGCGGAGTATCGATGTCACGTGGGTGTACCTTGGCACACCCACCACAGCACGCGCAGCCGCATTTTGCACCAACTGAAGTCTCCGGATACTCTTCAAGGGTAGCCCCATGTAGAGCGCATTGCAGTAGTCCAAGCGAGAGGTGACAAGGGCATGAGTGACCGTGAGTAGAGCCTCCTTCTCCAAATATGGCCGCAACTGGTGCACCAGGCGAACCTGTGCAAAGGCCCCTCTAGCCACAGCTGAAAGATGATGGTCCAATTTTAGCTGTGGATCTAGAAGGACCCCCAAGTTGCGGACCTGGTCCGAGGGAGTCAGTTTCGCTCCCTCAAGGACCACGGAGGGACAGTTGTCGTAGTCCTTAGGAGGCAATATCCACAGCCACTCAGTCTTGTCGGGATTAAGTCTGAGTCTGTTCCTCCCCATCCAGATCCTGACGTCGTCCAGGCACCGGCACATTACATCAACTGCCTCACTGAAGTCAGACGGGGTGGTGATGTACAGCTGGGTGTCATCAGCGTACTGATGGAAACACACCCCATGTCTGCGAATGATCTCCCCCAGCGGTTTCATGTAGATGTTGAACAGGATGGGCGAGAGAACCGACCCCTGAGGCACCCCACATAATAGGGGCCTAGGGGACGATCTCTGCCCCCCTGCCAGCACTGACTGCATCCTATCAGCGAGATAAGAGGAGAACCACCGCAGAACGGTGCCTCCCACTCCCAACTCGCTGAGACGATGCAGAAGGATACCATGGTCGATGGTATCGAAAGCCGCTGAGAGGTCAAGTAGCACCAGGATGGAGGAATTTCCCCCATCCCGGGCCCGCCAGAGATCATCCATCAGAGCGACCAAGGCAGTTTCTGTACTGTAGCCGCGCCTGAAACCCGACTGGTAAGGGTCTAGATGATCTGTTTCATCCAGGAGCTGCAGAAGTTGAGTAACCACCACCTTCTCCACAACTTTCCCTAAAAAAGGTAAGTTGGAGACCGGACGATAGTTCTTCAAGTCAGCTGGATCCAGGGAAGGCTTCTTCAGGAGGGGTCGCACCACCGCAGCTTTTAACGACTGCGGTACGGATCCCTCTCTCAAAGAAGCGATGACCACCGCCTGGATCCAGCCGCGTGCTACCTCTCTGCTAGCCGAAACCAGCCAGGAGGGGCACGGGTCCAATAAACAGGTGGAGGTACCCATCGCTCCCACAGCCCTGTCCACATCCTCGGGAGAAACAGGCCCAAACTCTTCCCATAATGATGGACTAAGACTAGCCCCTGTCAACTCAATGGACTCTGCCCAGCCGGAGTCCAGATTTGACCGAATCTGAGCGACTTTATCCGACAGAAACTCAGCGAATTCCTCAGCTCTGCCTTGTAAGTGTTCCTCGCTCCCCCCTTTTGCAAGGAGGGAGCGAGTCACCCTAAACAAGGCGGCTGGGCGAGAATCTGCGGACGCAATAAGAGCGGAAAAATAGGATCGTTTTGCCGCCCTTATCGCCACTAAATAAGATCTGATGTAAATTCTTAATAGTGTTCGATCAGACTCGGTTTTTCTGGCCCTCCAGCGGCGCTCCAGACGTCTCTTCTGGCGTTTCATCTCCCGGAGCTCCTCGGTAAACCAGGGAGCTTTCCGGAATCCACTGCCATAGAGAGGTCGCTTAGGCGCAATTCGGTCTAGAGCCCCTGATGCTGCGGTGTTCCAAGCAGCCACCAGGGAGTCAGCCGAATTGTGTACCAGGGTTTCAGGTATTTCCCCAAGTTCCCTCTGGAATCCTTCCGGTTCCATTAGGCGCCTGGGGCGGAACCACTTAGTCGGTCCCGCCTCCCTGCGGGGGAGGAATGGTTTACTTAAAAAAAAAAGGAGAGACCAAACAAAAAACTTGCAACCTCCAATACTGGGATGGCCCGCTGGAGCATGCACAAGCTGAGAAGTGAGAAGTAAGCAAATGAGGAGTTGGGAGGAGAGGAGAGAGAGGAGCAACAGGTAGTGAGAGAGGGAGAGGGGGAGAGAGGGAGAAGGAGATCGAGATGCTCCCTGGGCTTCCAAGTCAGGGCACTTCTTACTGGGGTGCACCTGCTTTTCTTCAGACACAGGAAGGGGGGAAGGTGTCTCAGACAGGTGCCAGATATCTGGGGTTGAGTTGGCCTGGGCACCAGCAGCAGCATGAGCCACCCACATAAATATGGGGAAGATGAGGGAAGGAGGGAAGGAGGCAGGGGAAAGGAAAAAGTTTAATTCTTTATTTTTAGTTTAAGAATACTGTTAATGTATACATAGAGGTCTATACATGGAATCAATATAATTATTTTGTAACTTCTGGCCAATATTTGAGCCTGAATGTACAAGGATTCTCCTAGGGCAGAAAATTATTTTTAGGGTTCCTCCAGGTTCAAAAGGTTGGGAAAGGCTGATCGAAATGAAACATGCCATAGCACATGTCATTTAGGAGAACTGATTGCCCAGTTTTTAAGTGTTGGCATTCAATTGTTCATATGAGATTTACAGCATGGGTGGGGATGATTTTTTTGCGGGTGGGGAGGGGGAAATCATGAACTCTGATATTACGTAAACCTTATTCTCTTCTTCAGATTTATCCACAATAATATCATTCTCCCTCACTCTGGCCAGGTAGCTTAAAGCATTTGAACTGCCTGACAGGGAATCTTGTTTAAGCCACAACAGGTTTGAGAAGTATTTATTTTAATTTTATTTTATTAATAGAAAAAAAGAGAAAGAAAAAGAACAATCACAAAGATAATAAAGATGGGAATTGTCAACAAGAAGAGACAAAAATACTTGAGGAATATTGTTGAATTATTTTTATGCTTACTGTACATATTCTTTTGGGTGAGTAGATCACTAAAGATTTTAATACCTGCTTGTCACTCTTTTGCATAAATAGATATCCTACTTAAAACTGCTTATAAAACATGCTTCCAATGGGAAAAATGTTCCATTATTCATGATCCTACTCTTAATATATTTCTGAAGAAAGAATGATGCATCTGGCGATAACAAGCGCAGTCTTGGAAAAATACTTAAGAAAAAAAAAAGAATCCACATATTTAGATTAACTATTATTTAGAAACATAATGTTTCCAACTGGACGCCGTTGGTATAAATATCTTGCAATTTGTCTCAAAATATGATAATCTGGAAGATACAAGGCTGCTTTTTATTTAGGGCTGAATAAATACAGTGGGGGCTAATTACTAAAACTGACATTTAATATATCAAGGGATTTGCAGAATTTTTGAAAGATTCCAACAGTTTTTATCCAGAACAATTGCCCTCTTTCCCTCTCGAGAATCGCTAAGCCTTTCATCTTGCTCTCTGGTTTTCATGAACTTAATGACAATAGTGCTTCTTGCATATGGTCATCTCTCCCCTAGGCTGTGCTACTATGTGGCCCTTAAACCTGTCCTCAGGTATAGGGCCTCCTTTCCTTGGTTTTCATTAACAAAACCATAGCAGACCCTTTGATGGCTGTAAAATTGCCTAGTGGCTCATGAACATCCATAGCCCTTTTGCTAACAATGCTTCTTTGAAAGTTGCAGACAGAGGTTGGGATATACAGGTATATTGTTCTTATGTCTTTTCTTGAATCTGGATGCATTAGGTGCTTTGAGCTATGAGGGACCATTGCAGTGCAGATGGATAGACAGACAGACAGAAATGATAGATGATATCTATCTATCTATCTATCTATCTATCTATCTATCTATCTATCTATCTATCTATCTATCTATCTATCTATCTATCTATCTATCTATCTATCATTTCTGTCTGTCTGTCTATCCATCTGCACTGCAATGGTCCCTCATAGCTCAAAGTGCCATAGATAGATAGATAGATAGATAGATAGATAGATAGATAGATAGATAGATAGATAGATAGATAGATAGATAGATAGATAGATAGATAGATAGATAGATAGATAGATAGATAGATAGATGATGGACAGACAGATATAGCGTGTTTCCCTGAAAATAAGACATCCCCCGAAAATAAGCCCTTCTCCGAAAATATTTAAACGCATGTGCAGCCGGTCCCTGCCATTTCTTCTGGATAGGGTTAGGGAGACAAAGCTGGAAATCAGGTAAGATGGCAAGAGGAGCCCCGTCTTGCTCCACGTACCCCAAAATAATAAGACCTCCCCAAAAATAAGACCAAACACTTATTTCTGGGTTCAAAAAAATATAAGACAGGGTCTTATTTTTGGGAAAACACAGTATTTTTTGGGGACATACATTTTTATGTATGTCATATCCTTTTATTATTACTAAGCAGTTATTAAATAGCAAACACCCCCTGGTGTTTGACAGAATCTTGATTATGGATCTATATTAAAATCATATTTGGCAGCAAATATAGGAAATTCATACAAGCAGGTTGAGATCCAAGTCTATAATTGAAGTAGAGCAGTTCAGGATCCTAAAATCCCACATGGCTTCACATATAAAAGCAGGATGGGAAAAGACATTTTCAGAGCATTTCGCATCCAACCACTTCCATCCAAAACAAATTCCATGACTCACTAGGTTGCATAGGTTAAACACTCAATGTCCATTTTAGTTCGGACATTTTTCATTCACTTATTCACTGACATAATAGTTTGGAAAAGCAGTTAGCAGTAATGGTCTATTTGGCAGCTGAAGTCGAGTGCATCATATACTTTCTTTCCATTGTTGTTGGAAAGAAAGTGAAGCAGAAATAGGATTCCAAAAACCACTGGCTTTTTAAAGGATGTCTTACTTAGAACAAGTGGCTCACTACTCCACAATGGCTGTAGAAGAAACAGAAAATGCAATCTCTTGTGGTGTTCATCAGGTTGTAATTTACACGCTTTGTATATGCTGCCATTTTGGAATTCATAATAACATATGAAAGTAAAAAATAATAATAATGTCCCGATGGATCACAAAATGGGCTCACCTAATTTGGAGAGAGATTTTCCAGAGGCCAACCAGATGCTGGTGGGAAGCAAGAAAAATCAAAGCTGTCTCTTGCTGCTGCAGCTGGTAATAATAAGCTTCCTGTTTTGGAAGCTAGATAGATTATTGCCATCTTCTTATTTAGCATTGGGAAAGTTCACTCTAAGACAGAAAAGCTATCATGACTTTCATGAATTAACCAATAATTGCATAAATGTCCTCATGTTTGATACTCTGTATGACAGTTTCACTGGATGAACCCAAGTTGCATTAGCTCATTTACACCACAATATGCATACTTTTCTACACCTTTAATGTATAGACTTTGAGTTCCATTTTTTTTCTCCAGCACTCCCCATTTCCCTGTTATTTTGATGGTTCTTCTCTGCACTTTTTAAATCTCTTGATTATCCTTTTGGAAAAGGAATGATTCAGAGAATGAAGAGTAATGACAAATGCAGCCCTGCTATAGATTTGAATAAGTTCTGGTTCAGAAGCTTGTACAACTTCTACACATACTTGTTTTGTAATTTATCATGCATAACAAATTGTTATATTTTATTAGCTGTGCTGACATACCACACTAGCACAGTAGGAACAGGAAAGCATTCAAAATCCCTCTAGGTTAGTTCTATGTCCCCAGAAAAAGTTTCCTAAGGATTGGGAACATTGTGTTCATTGTAAAATCAGGCAACTATCCCAAAAGGAAATCTCAAGGCAAGGGAACACCACAATCTCCTATGGGAGAAATTAAATATACAAGGAAATTGAATGAGCCAAACCTCAAGGACTTCTCCCCCCCCACACCCACATGCAATGTTGAGGAAAGTAGGAAGTATCTAGAGAAGGGGTGAGGGAATTTTAGTTAAATACACTTGGTAGATCTCATCCTATTCAGAGGTGGGATCCTGCCTCTGATTGCTGGTGCGGTTAATCGCTGAGTTCGGCGCAGAGCCGAAGACGCTGCTCGAGCCTGCTCCCGTTCGCGGAGCGGGAGCTTTCCCCGGGCGCTTTCCCCGCCCGCATGGATGCCGCCAATTGCGTTCTTTTGCCCTCTGCGCATGCCCAAAGCGTTCCGCATGCGCAGAGGGCAAAACAACTCAATTGGCGGCATCCATGCGGGCGGGGAAAACGCCCGGGGAAAGCTCCCACTCCGCGAACGGGAGCAGGCTCGAGCAGCGTCTTCGGCTCTGTGCCGAACTCAGCGATTAACCGCACCGGCAATCAGAGGCAGGAACCCACCTCTGATCCTATTGTCATCTTTTGGGTAGACCTGCTTTAAAAACTAAGTTTGTTTTCCAAATACATAGATGTACTTTAGTATTCAGACTCTGAAATATATTTCTAGTATCCCAGAAGATTACCCAAGGGGAACAAAAGAAATGAATTCAAAATATTCCCTAAATATGAGTTTTATTGAGAAAGAATGGGGAATAATGAAAAGCTGCAAGATATGGGGGCCAAAGGCTGATTGCTTATGACTGAAAAAGAGAGACGGTAGAAACTACCTTGGAAATTTGATTTAAAAAATACATTTAAACACAGTTAGAGAGTGAAGTAATTTCAATTAAGTCTGGAATTTATAGATTCAAAGTTGACACTACAGTAAAGACTTTCCCAACCCTCAGAGGTAATGTCAGCTGACTATGACACAATGTTTGGTTCTAATGTTAGTTGTCATTGGAGAACTAGTGACAGAATATATTAGCTATGAATTTATGCTCTCTCTCAGGTGGATAATGGTTCCTCAGTGTCAATAAACTAATTGGGTTAAGAGCCAGTTGCATAACCAAATCCTTAATATTTTGAGAAATAGCAGTTGACAGAAATATAACCACCGGAGGAGCTAGATGGCTGGAAGAAACATGCAACAATACAGGGAGAGGAAGATCAGCAAAAGGCTTAGAATGAAAAAGTACAGAGAAAAATGAAAGAAGGAAAAGACATCTACCTGTTGAGGAAAAGGAGCAAAAGCCATTAGCCAGTAGGACAACATCTGGCTTGGAGACAAATAAGATCCACAACAGCAGGCTAGGCCAAAGTCTTAGCAAGATAGTACAATGAAAAACATGGTGCGATAGCCTTAAGAAAGAAAATAGATACGACACACACTTATCCTATAAAGATGAATGATTATGATTTAATCCCTTGCACCCACTACACTATTTATGAATATGTTTGATGGACATATAGAGATCCTTAGCGTCAAGATATATCCAGAAGAAGGTTTAAAGGAAGACATTATTAAAAAGAGGTGGTTTCCCCCAGCTATGTCAAGCCTTTTATGACTTGAGATGATAGGAATTGGAAGTATAGGGAATGAGCCCATAAAGTTATGGTTTATCACATTTATCACAGCAAGATACTTGAGATCTCTTGGAGTTTAAAAATCTAGAGATGGGGGGTGGGTGGGTAGGGAAGCATCCAGTTAGGACATTAAAAAAAATCCAGGTAGATTATCTGTTAGCAATCTCAAAGATAAATGGGAACTTTAGGAATATGTAGAAGACAGGGAAAAATAATTAACTGGGTGTATTAATTGGTCCAAAATCTTTATAGTTCTGGAGAACAAAAGAGTAATGGGATCATTCACAACAAAACAAGAAGGGTTTATTTGCACAAGAAAATTAAGAATAGTCTAGCTCTGTTAAGGAAAGGAAGTCTATAACTGAATTTCAAATATTTCTTGTATTGAATTCCAGGCTCTACACAACTTCCTGTCTCTTCTCTTCCATCCAAACATTAATAAATCTATCTAGCTATTAGCAGTCTACTATCCTTTAAAAATGTAAACGTAAATAGTTCTCTTTGACCCTTTTAGGAGAGGAAACCTACCAGATGAGCAGGAAGCCAATCTTGGTCTCATATCACGGAGGGAGAACATGAGGTCATTTATTAAATTTTGCAACTCGAATTTGTGGTGAGGAAGTTGGAAGCCACTTCGAAAGCCCTTAACCAATATTTAGAAAGTTTGTGGTGAGTTGCTTATACACAATTTAGGATGAGAGCATAATGATGTAATGAAAGCTCACTTACTGGGACACTGGATTGTAATATTATTTTTTGCTGAATTGATCTCTTATATTGATAGCAGTGGTGGGTTGCTGCTGGTTCGGACCGGTTCGCCCGAACCGGCGGCGGGAATTTTCTCCCGCTCGCCAAACCGGCAGCAATGGCCAGCTTGCCACGTCCCCGAACCGGTCCTCCAGTCGTCGCTCATTGAAAGCGGCTGGCAAAGAACCCTCTGCGCATGTGCAGAGCCTTCTGTGCATGCGCAGAGGGTCATTTGCACGACGTGACGGGATCATTTTCACATCACACTTCCGACGCGATGCTAACCGGTAGGGAAGGTAAGTAGAACCCACCCCTGATTGATAGGCATCTGAGAAGGTGAAAGGAGAGGCTGCCTGGTTTGGAGAATTAGGCAAACACACAAGAGAGCAAAGAAGAATGTGAGAAATATGAATGTCTTTGAGCTATGGGATATATAGGAGAACCTAACATAGAATAGATTGCATTTCAACTGTGATTATACAGCACACATATTAAAGCCAGTTTCTGTAGTCGATAAGGCATCAGAATAGGAACTGGGAGCCCATGGGTTCTAGTCTCACTTTAGACAAGAAGCCAGCTGGGTGAGCTTGGTCCAGTCACTCTTTTCTCAGCCCTGGGAAAAAGACAAGGCAAGCCACTTCCAAAAAACCTTACCAAGAAAACAGCAGAAACTACTCCAGGTAGTCACCAGGAGTCAAAAACTGACTTGAAGGCATGCACATGAGCATGCGTGAGAACACACAATACATAATACCATAATGGAAATGGGGGGGAAAATACCAAGAAGACTTAGGAAAAACAAGGCAACAAAGGATAAAGTAACATCTGCTGCAGAAAACCCAGGGCTAAACAGAAAACCCACTAAACAGGAGAAAACAGCAAGACATTTTTAAAGTTGATTTTACTGGTCAGAGCACCACCCCTGTTTAAACATATGTTAAACAGCGAAGAAAAGTGTTATATAACTGAAGAAGTAACTGAGGTTGGTTCAACTGGTCCCACTCCAGAAAACAAAACAAAAAACAAAGAAAGGAGACAATTAAATTTCTTTGATTGTTCCTTCACCATAAGTCACAATTTCCTGAAGTAAACAATGTGAAGAGGAAAACAAATGAACCAGTTATCTTTGTATTCTTCTTTCATGGTAGGAACATAGTCTCTTTTTTGACTAAGTCTCAGACCATCATATTGTATTGTCTTGATGATGATAATATATATAATAACATAGTTATACTATGGAATTGTGTTCTGGAATCAAATATGCTGCACGTTCCTGAAAATGATTCCTTCCTCTTCAATAAGAAGCATAATTATCCAATTGTCAGATGTACGGTAATAAGGATTGAACAGTGGATTTCATTACATCCTTTCCACAGTTTCCACATCGTTCCTTAAAACTTCTGGAAAGCAAAGTTCTAAGGAATCAAGATTTACTTGATCTCCTAATGTTATTTGTTTTGGGATCACTTGGAATCACTTCTTTGGGTTTTAGCTAAATGACTGTCAAATCTCAGCTTTGCAAAAGATTGCAAATATTTACAGAACTTTCATTCTGAGAAACACCAAATAGATAATCGCTTGATCCATACAGAGCATGACTGACATGGAGCCACAAGGATAAATGGATGAAACTCCAAATCAAACAGACTAGCTATTAATCAGTGGATATAAAAATCCAATAGTGTGAATGACAAAACACATCCTTGGTTCACCTTTTCTTTGATAACATTATCTTAGATAGTCATGCATGTGTAAAACACGAAGCCAAAATTATATGAAGGACAACTGCAGGACACCTGCATTGGTTGCCAATTAGTCTCCGGACGCAATTTAAGGTGTTAAAAACAACACCTTAAAAGCCCTACATGGCTCAGGGCCAGGTTACCACCGAAACCGCATCCTACCACATACCTCCCTACGACTAGTTAGGTCCCACAGAGTTGGTCTCCTCCAGGTCCCATCAACCAAGCAATGCCGGTTGGTGGGACCACGGGGGAGAGCCATCTCTGTGGGAGCTCCGTCTCTCTGGAACCAACTCCCATCAGAGATCTGGATTATCCCCACCCTGCTGGCCTTTCGCAAAGCCATGAAAACATGGCTTTTCCTGTAGGCGGGGTGAAATAGATCTTAATTCCCCCATGGATGACTGGTTTTAACTTTTGTAATTTTTTAAACTGTTTTTATTGTATTTTCTGATTGTTCTTTCTCTGTTGTACGCCGCCCTGAGTCCTACGGGATTGGGCGACCTATAAGAACAATAAATTAAATTAAACTGTTTTATGAATAAAACACTAAAATTTGAAAGTGCTAAAAGATCTAGGTGAATAAGGATTAGGGTTAGGCAAATATGGAGCCCTACTGATGATCTAAGAGTCTGGAGTAGGTTATATGGGAGTAAATGGCTGTTAAGCAGAGCTGAACCTTATAAGACGTAATTCATCATTGGGAATAGTTTGACTTGAACTTAGAAGGCAACCAGCAATTAATAAAGTTGTTTCAAGACAGGGATTAAGAGAGATCACTCATATGTGCTGCTTCATGCTGGAATTTTTGGACAGTCTTCAAGGGCCATCTTAGAAAGAATTCATAATAATAATCTATGAATCACCTAAGTCAGAGCTTTTCCCTTTAGGCAGACACACATCTCTCATTCCCTTCAATATTAATGTGGCTGTCCAACATCAATGCTGGATCAAGGAAATTGTCAAAACTGCAAAACTGATCCTTAAGAGAGAGAGGACCCCATACAGAACAGGACATAGTTCCTGAGTTACAGTCTAGAATCAATAACAACACCATCTTGTTAGCATTTCATTTCAGCTTGTTTTCTTATACCCAATCCTTTCCAATATGGAGATACTCAAGAGTGCCATGGAGACATCCAGATCCTTAAATTACAGGAAAAGAGAAGTATAGCTGAGTCCCATGAGCATAATTATCACAAACCAGCAAACAAGTCTTCATAGAAAATTCCTATAGATGCAGTATTAATTAATATGGGAGACAAGGTAGAGCCTTGCTGATTAAACTGAAATCTCTGAAATTAAGAGAACTGAAATTAAACTCTCCTGGTATTGTTTTCTGGTACTATACTGAATGGAGAGAAAGGAGAGGACCTGACACAAACAATGTCTTCAATGCACAATTCAACAAGATCCCAGGGCTCATTGTATAAAAAACTATAAATAAGGTCCAGGAATATCAGCAGTGTGGTCTCCTGAATCTATTAGTGTTAATCATCAATCATCAATCATCAATCATCAATCAGGGTGATTTAGGCTGTCCCTAATCAAGACAAATCCAGTCTAAAAATGATCAGTCTAATCCCAGATACACAGACCAGAGTACTACTTTCATTATTTAAAAATTTAAAAACTTCTAGGTTAAAGACACACAATATCCAGATATGCATTCTCCTAAACTCAAAGGTTGGTTTTGTGGCTTAAATATTCTTAAATATTTAAAATAAAAGAGTTCTTAAAAGAACTCTTAAAACTCTTAAAAGAACTCTTAAAACTCTTGTGTAACTAATTATAAATGAGAGGTAAAGATCAAATGTTTCTAGATATCTAATTATAAACAAAATTCAACTTTTGCTATACTTTTGATTTCCTCTTAGGACCAAATGTAACTTTCATTTACTATTAGTTTCTGCAGTGAGACTGCCATGGTAATCCAGTTATTAATAGCTGTTGGTGTTCCCCAATTTGTTCCCCCCTGAGTCCTTCGGGAGTTGGGCGGCATATAAGAATACCAAAATAAATAAATAAATAAATAAATAAATAAATAAATAAATAAATAAATAAATAAATAAATAAATAAATAAATAAATAAATAAATAAATAAATAAATAAATAAATAAATAAATAAATAAATAAATAAATAAATAAATAAATAAATTTAAAGGTGGAAAATAATATAAAGCAGAATATAAATCTCAGACAATGGCCGAGAAATTGCTACTAGTAGCTGAATTTTTTAAAGAACTATGGGCAACTATGTCCAGGTCTAGGAATATGCACAAGTGATTCACAAGATTTCAAAAATTCTCTAAGTTAAAGGAGGGAACCACTACAGAACACTTCCCACTACTCCAAACCACCCAAGTCAGTCCAGAAGGATACTATGATAAATCCATAAAAGATGGGCACCCAGAATGTATGCATCAATCCTATCCTGAGCTCGCCAGAGGTCATCAATAAGGGGTAACTAATGTTTATATCTCAGTTCTGACTAAAAAGAGTCCAGATTTTCTCCAGGCCCGTTGGAACTAAAGACCAACTGCTTTCTCAACCACCTTCCCTAAAGAGGGAGAGCTCTGTTTGGTCCACCGATAGCTTTTTGAGGAAAAATGATTGCCTCTTGAGGAATCAGTGGTGTTACTCCTTCCTTCAAAGAAGCATACTTTATTGCATGAATCTAACCATTTGTGACCTTATGGGAAACCTTTAGCAGGCAGGGACACATATCCAGGGGTGAAATCCTCTGAAGTCTGCTACCGGTTTGCTTTGCGCGTGCACATGCACGCCGCAGGCACTACCGTGCAGCGCTAAAAAAAGGAGCATTTTGAAGCCATCAGAGTCTGCAAAAGTAAGTAGAACAGCGAGGTGGGGGGATCAGTTGTGCCGTGCGATTGCGCAGCACAGCTGATCATCGCACAGTTGATCGTCGCACAGTATATCGTCGGATATACCGGTTCACCAGAACGGTTTGGGTGAACCAGTCCGAACTGGTAGCATTTCACCCCTGTGACATATCTAGAATATAGCCAAGCTCAGAGGACTAAGAATCTTGTCCACTGTAATAGGACTAGTAGGATTAAACACTCCCTAGATAACTAAACAGAACTTCTCATCATAGAACTTGGACAGCCAGAGTCCAATTTTGATCGAATCCAAACAAAATTATCAATCAGAAGCATAGAATAATCTTTAGAGCAATTGACAAATGTTCTCTCAGCTACTCCTTACCCAGGAAAAATAGGGCCTATAGTCAGCTCTCTGAGGATGCAATAAGAGCAGAAAAATAGTTATAATTTGCTGCTCTTATCACCACAAAGTAAACCTTACATGGTCTCTTACCTGCATTTGGATGGATTCAATCTGTTTTGATGCTTTCATCCCCCAGAATTCCTCTGAAAACCAGAGAATTTTCTGGGATCTACATACACAAACACAAGCTAAGATCTAAGGCCATACATCTTCATTCCAAGCAGCAACTCATATTGAGGGACATGCTCCACTGGATCATTTTGCCAAGAGAACAACAAGTGCAAAATTGGGGAAAAATGTAAAAACAATGGCCTTCATTTACCTGCAAAACATTGTTAATCAGTTCTAAAGGGAGATTGCTATTTATTTCATAAGTTACTTTCTCAATTCTGGGCCTTAAATAAATTATAATAAAATATAAAAAAAGCAGGGAACAACCCACCTTTTTCCCTGCTGATCTCAGATATATCTATGTGTGAGTGCATAGCTAAACTCATTGCGTTAAACTGCGGCATATTGAATAAATCAGATTTCATAGGTTCTCACATAATTTCAAATTTCATAATATCATTTTTGCTCAATATACATGCACAGGTACATAGAAATGAGTCATGTAAACTTACTGTAAAACTGAAGTTAAAAAATAGATTGAAGTTTAATAGATAGAAATGAAATATATTTACACCATAGGTATAATATCTAAATCTTTTGATGTCTAAGGGTTACTGCACATTTTAATTTCACATTTTCTTTGGAAATATCAACAAAGCAATTAAGACTGATAGTTCAGGTGGAAGACAAACATCATGTCCTTAATCCTATTACTTCTGAGTCACATTGTGTGTAATATTTGTTGGTTGCCATTGCATTTTTAGAAATATAAGTACTTTTTAATGAAGAAAGTCTGCTTATTTCTAGGGGTGGGTGCAAGTGATAATTACCTTTTATCCAGGAACAAAATAGACATATCTATTTTCTTCTTGGATAAAAGATTTTCCTTTGCTGATTACTTCTTCCATGGCCTAGTTAAAGTAATAAAAATGAACATATGGCTGCCTGCAATTTTGTTTTTATAACAAGTAAAATGAAAAAGATGGTATTTTGCATGCTTCACTTAGTGGGCATTAATGCTTGGCAGTTAAAATTGCTAAGAGGCATCTGGGAAGGAACCAAAGTACCCAATTCCAAGAAAATATTTTTCTTCATCATTCCACTTTATGGAAAACATAATTAAACCAAAAAGGGACTATATTTGCCATTTGTGAACTGTTAACGAATCCTGAATATTTGCCAATGGGTCAGGATCAGAAATAGGGACTTGCTTTATTCAATGTGCTGGGGAGAGCAGAGCATGCAAACATTAATATATTGCTTTAGGACAGTGGTTCCCAACCTTTTTGTGATCGAGTACCACTTGGAGGTCCTGTACAGTCGCCGCGTACCACCTGGTTCCAGAGAAACTAAATTCGATCAGATATCACTTTATTTCCATAATTGTACCGTTCCTTTTTTGGCCCTGCGCATCCAGCAACTGGATTCTCGGACCGCTGGAACCAGGTGGGTGGCATGTGGCAACAGTTGTGTTAGGCAGTAAACATTTTTGTGAAGTAAAAAATAACTAACTAAAAATCGTTCATGACCCCGAAAGTGTTCGCGTACCACCTGGAAGGCCCTCGCGTACCACTAGTGGTACACGTACCACAGGTTGGGAACCACTGCTTTAGGATCTTCTCCTTTCTTCCTACAGAGTAAGACATTAGTAACTGGGACTGAAGGAGCATTACCCATTAGCTCCCCTTACTGCCAAACTAGGAAATATTTCTGAATAATGAGAGGTAGCTGGCTACCAGATTCTTGCAACTGTAACTCAGTGCAAATGGCAAAATATCCTGCAGTAAATCTCCACAACTGACGGACTCAAGGAAGAAACGTCTGTATTCACTGCCTTGACCACCACAGGATTATGCAGTTTTAAGGTTCATCACTCTTTTTGGAGGAATTTAAACCAGGAGTTCCTAAACTTTTTGCCATAACATTTCCCTTTATAGTGCAATTTTAATGTACAGTATACACTTCCTCTAAAATCCAAACACCAAAATGCATACAAAGGTACAATGAAAACAATGCAATAGAATATTTTTAATAGACAGAAAAAATAAAATAAAAAATTTCACACCTCCCCAGGACTTTTTCTATACCTCCCCAAAAGAAATACAACTGACAGTTTGGGAAATCATGGTTTACACCAAGCTCGTTTAGCATTTTAAAGAATAGCTAGATACCATTTTTATGAGGGATTCCTAGTGTGACCTATCAAGATGCCACAGATTCATGTTTATCAAAAGACATATTTTCTTTTCTGAATGGTTTTATAACTCTCCTGCCTTCTAAAGAATAAGGCAAACCAATTGGAGGCTCACAGCATTTGCCTTTCAAACAAATAGGTTAAGGATAACAACGCCATTTTGAAAATACTATTCTATTCGATTGTGTATAAGAAATGTGCTTGCTTTCAATACCCAAGCAGTATTTTCAAATTTAAAAAAAACCTATGTGCTCTTTATCAAGAACAAATCTAGAACAATATTGTCAATGTTGCAACAAAAAAGTATAATGTTGTTATTTAGAAAGCAACAAAAGATTTTTTTCCTGTCATATTCAGTTCTAACAGGTGATCAAAAGCGGCATATGGTTAGACATCACAGTAGTCTTCCCTGAGATAGTAATCTCCAGATAAAAAATTTTAAATTGTTTTTTTTTCATTAAGATATGTATATATTACAACTCAGTATTTTCTCAGCTGGAAGAGCGAACTCTTGGTTTAGAACTGAAGGAATTGCCATACCAGCTCTCTTGAGCGGCCCTGATATTGGGAAAGACTATGGACCATTTCTGAATGTTTTGATGCAATCTCAAATTTTAAAAAAATGCATTCATGGGGGAATGCATTTTTGGACAAAATGCTCTATTTTTAGAATGAGAGTTAACAGAAGTCACGTTTAGAATGTAACTGTTGTGAATAACTTGATTTGCTCATAAAATAATGAAGTTGGGAATATTGCATTAAATATAATAATGAAGTAAGTAATTTTGCAACGAAGTCGTGATAATTCTATTATAATTTACACAGAAATGAAAACATGCTAATGCAGTTAACAATTTAGACCAATAACATAACAAAATTGAGAGTCAGTCAGTAAATAAGTCTGTCTGTCTGTCTCTGTCTCTGTCTCTGTCTCTGTCTCTGTCTCTCTCTCTCTCTCTCTCTCTCTCTCTCTCTCTCTCTCTCTCTCTTCTTTTTTGTTCCTTTGTGCTTCCATTTCTCCATGCAAAGAATAATCTGCCCTATGGAACTACCTCAGTTTTTGTCCGTCTTCTTTCAGAATTCTTGAGAAATGGTCACAATCAATGGCTCAAACAATTTGATTTCAGAGAAATAACTTTTCTGCACAAAAACCAAAACCCATCTTTGGTAAATGTTAGCCCACCTGAAAAAAATGAGAAAATCCAGACTTGGGGGAGGGGGGTAGAGGGTATGTGGGGGGAGTGCCATAGGAGAATAGTGCCATCTGGTCAAATATTCTGAATTGTTGGGTAGGAAGTTCCTGTGAGGTCTTGCCTTGACTTTCAGGTGCCATAAAAGTGCAGGAAACTTCAAGATCAATTCAAAGTTATCTAGAACAGAAAATGCATACAGGCAATGCATGTCTAAACCAGTGGCAGGGGAGGGAGGGAGGGAGGGAGGGAGGAGAGAGAGAGAGAGAGAGAGAGAGAGAGAGAGAGAGAGAGAGAGAGAGAGAGAGAGAGAGAGAGAGAGAGAGAGAGAGAGAATGTTTTGGAAAACAGAAACAATTAAAAAGGAAAAAGGAAAAAAAGGAGCAGATTGAGCAATCATCTCTGTAAAATATTATCTTGTGTTACCTATGAAAAGTCTTTCAGTTCTTGAGGAGAAGCTCTAAAATTGGTTTGATTGGTTTGTTTATAGTGGTTATATGAGCTAAACTCTAATTCCATTCACAGAAACCACATAAATAATGCACTTAGGTTATTAAAGCTGGGTTGCTTTTGTGGTTATAAAGATGACATGTTTTTCTGATCATGTCAAGGTAAAGTGGCTTTGTTGATCTCATCCTACTTCCCAGTAGATACTTATCTATATAGGGAAAAAACACACACACAAAACAACAACACCCCAACCCCAAATCCTCACTCTGCAGTTTTTGGAATATCTGGAAAACCACTTTTCAACAGAAACCCAGTAGCAGGGATAGGGAAGTAAGACAAACTAACACCCATTTTGGCATAGCAACACATAGAAAGTTGTATATATATATATATGCCTGGATGGTCCCAGAGAGGGGCTGAAAGGCAAAATGAAAGCTGTGATGCTTTCTCCCATATTTGGGTACACCAGGATAATATGACAGAAATATATATTTAGTCTCCCTTTATTTTCATTTATCAGCAAAAAATGCTATACACACACACACACACACACACACACACACACACACACACACACACACACACACAGCATATACATACATACATACATACATACATACATACATACATACATACATACATACATACATACAGTATATATAGTATATACAGTATATACATATATACATATATATATACCGTATTTTTCGGAGTATAAAACGCACCGAAGTATAAGACGCACCTTAGTTTTGGGGGAGGAAAACAAGGGGAAAAGGCCTCTGTCTCCAAGCAATTTGCCAAACAACAAACAGCAAACAGCACAGATGATATACACTGTTTGCTGTGTATTTCTGTGCATGTGTGTCTGACCCATAGAAATAGCAAAGAATTGGAGAAATGTACATTATGCCAGAAAGTTTTCTTAAATGTAGTCACACTAACTCTTCCCAATTATTTAAATAGATCTACTCCAAGGTAACTAAACTCTAACACTAAACAGGACACTGTTACATTTCATATTATACTTGTACAGAGCTGTTAAAATTAATTAAAATTTCTGGAAGTATACATTATTCTCTATTATTTAAAAGAAGATACAATAGCACTAGGCCTCTTCAGAGCAAGCATTTATTTTAAAAAGTTTTATTTTGTTAAGTTGTCTAGATTTACAGGGATCTCCAACTTTGACAACTTTAAGACTTGTGGACTTCAACTCCCAGAATTCCACAGCCAGCAAAGCTAACAAAGCTGGCTCTTGAATTCTGGGAGTTGAAGTCCACAAGTCTTAAAGTTGCCAAGGTTTGAGACCCCTGGCTCTAGAACAATAATAAAGCAGTCTTTAAAAAATAAGTATAATAATTTGAACATTCTACAGACATTTATAGTTATTCACTTACCCCCTTCCATCCAGTTCAGCAAAAAATAAAAATCTGCTGTGTTTCTCCCAGCTATTTGCCTCTTTGTAGTTAGTTTCACTTTCATTTTCCCACGTGGCAAACCTAATCAGCTGTAGATTGGGAAACTGCTACTGACTTGCTCCACATTACAGGCTCTTCCCTCTTTCCTGCAAGCAGGTAAATTGCTGGAAGACAGAGGCCAAAGGGTGGGGGTGGCTGGGTGGATGGGGCTGCATTCGGTGTATAAGACGCACCCAAGTTTTCACGCTCTTTTTGGGGGTAAAAAGGTGCATCTTATACTCAGAAAAATACGGTGTATATATATAAAGGAGACTATTATAGATCTATTTCGAGCTACTTAGCTCTCATCAGATAGCCATACCCTTACTGGAATTTGAACCTGGGCTGCCTGCCTTGTAAGGCAGCAGCTTAGCCATTAGGCCACAGGCTTTATTCCCTATCAGCTCTTCACCAGGAAAGGGTTATATATGTTTTTCTGTCATATTGTCCTGGTGTACCCAAATAGATACTCGAAATAGATCTATAATTATCATCTTTTATTTTTATTTATCAGCAAAAAATGCTACACATATAGAAGATAGTGTGTCGGCTATAGAAACTGCCTGGATGGTCCCAGAGAGAGGCCGAAAGGCAAAATGGAAGCTGTGATGCTTTCTCCCATATTTGGGTACACCAGGACAATACGACAGAAAAACATATATAACCCTTTCCTGGTGAAGAGCTGATAGGGAATAGAGCCTGTGGCCTAATGGCTAAGCTGCTGCCTTACAAGGCAGGCAGTCCAGGTTCAAATCCCAGTAAGGGTATGGCTATCTGACGAGAGCTAAGTAGTTCGAAATAGATCTATAATAGTCTCCCTTTATTTTCATTTATCAGCAAAAATATATATATAAAATCTATCTGCATATGTCTTTTTCTCAACAACAAAGACAAAGATAAAACTCAATGTATTTGTTTTCTGTTCTCTATTGTCAAAGCCATGTAAACTATCGTTTTGATTTCTGTCATATATAAGCTGTGGATTTAGCCCACATATTGTTTCTCTGAAGATATAATACAAAAGAAAAATATTTTTAAATAACTCACTTGAACTAATTTATGTATCTAGGACATAGTCTTGGACTAAAAAATCCCTGGGATTCAGCCATTAATTTATGTGGTATTAGGATCAATGCGTGTGAAGAAATTCTCTGTGTATCCAGCAGGAGTACAAAAAAAATGCTTTTCAGACAAGTGCAAGGAAAGACAGTTTTTGTGTGTGCGTGCCATAGAATCATTTAAAAGGAAATTGGTAAGAAACTTTATAATGGAAAAATGTGACTCAAAAGTATTGCCGGAATTGTGTATCTGCGTATAAACTTCATAGCCATACAGTTCCTAAACACAGACCTCATTTAGACTTTATCTGTACTTATTTTTCTTGTAGAAACATAGTCCCATGAGAAAGAACTACCGTGGAATCTTTTTCTCATAGTAACACTTCCATACAGTTGACGGAGAAACCAGAAGATGGTGAGTTCTAGTCCCACCTTAGCCATGAGAGCCATCTGAATGACTTTGGGTGAGCCGCTCTCTCTCAGACCAACTCACCTCACAGGTTGTTGTTTTGAGGAAAGCAGGGGTGGGTTCCTACCAGTGCAGTCCAGTGCTGGCATTCCGGTAGCAGCCAGCTGCCGACGCAATTTAGGCGTGATGGCTCCGGTGCCATCTTTCCCGGTCCGTGTGCGCCACCATCTTTTTTCGGCTTAAAATGTCCTTTTGCGCATGCGCGGAAGTAGAATTGGCGCTTTTTTCTGGTTTGGATGGCTTCTCAGCTGTGTTTCGGCTTCAAATTTCCTTCTGCGCATGCGCAGAAGTAGAATCGTGTGGCAGGGTACGCGAAACATTGCTATGCGCACTGGTAGTGAAAGGTAAGTGGAACCCGCCCCTGGATGAAAGCAGGAGGAGGAAGATGTGTTGGATGGGTTCTTGAGTTATTTGTCAGAAATAATAAAGGTGGGATACAAACAACAGAACAAAATAAAATCTGGTGCCATTAAAATGGGTTAAACTACTGGTCCCAGAGTTCCCCATTAATGTGGCACATGGACATTTTCAGAATGCTGGCAGATAAAAAATGGGTTCCCTTACCTCAGCAAGGGTTTCAAAAAAAAGAGAACTTTTCACAGTTCCTGAGATTAACTTAGAAATGATCTATCGCTAGAAAAACAAATCCAGGAAAAAAGGACACTTGAAGAAGAGCAGCAATGGGGCAGGACGTGAAAATACTGCATCTTCCATGGTCCCCTGGTGTTGCACAGCAGGTTGCTAGCCAGGGAATTTGGGAAGCAGGCAAAATGGAGGGAAGGCATAAGTCTTCCTGTGTGTTTGCCAGGAAAGTGAAAAGAAGGGGATTAGAGGTTTGATTAGTCAGGCTGGCCAAAGGCTTTTTGGAGCTAGCAAGGAATGTTGGAAAGAAGTCTAGTAACTCAGATCCTTTGGAAGTTTGCTTTTCATTTGAGATGGCAGGACATTCTTCTGATTGCATAATTGGGTGTGATCAGTCACAAAATACCCATATATCTGAAGCCAGCTACCTCTGTCTAATATTTTATTTTCTAATAGAGGGTTTGAGAGAAATACAGTATAATTTATGCTTGGAATTGGTGCTTTGCTTTGCAGCACATAGTTAGTTCTCCTTCTCCTTCTTCTCCTTCTCCTTCCCCTTCTCCTATATAGAATTAAAAAATGAATTTGAATTTGACAAAAAGCAGGGAGCTTTGTAGGCAACAAGGAACATGTTGGTAGACGCAGCATTTCCTGGGAACAGTGTTAGGGGCCAATCGGGGTGGGTTCCTCCCGGTTTGGACCAGATCACCCGAACCGGTAGCGACTCGCTGGTGACATCACTGTTGGTGCCGTTCCATGCGCGCCGCCATCTTTTTTAATTTTTCCCCTTCCGCGGCTTGAAAAAGGGCCCTCCGACCCACCCGCGGGTGAATTCTGTCCTTTATTTCTTCACCCGAAGCACTGCTAATGAGCTCCTCAGCTGTGTTTCAGGCTAATTCCTGCTTCTGAGCATGCACGGAAGGCAAATCGCACACGCGTGCGCACAAAACATCACGATGCGAACTGGTGGCGAAGATAAGTGGAACCCACTCCTGGGGCCAATGCTTCTAAAGCAACTAAAAGCTATAAAACAAGGTTGCAGTTGGTTGTTATACCAACATTTTCTCCCCCTTGCAAGGCAGTGCTCCCTGTTGCCAACTGTCATATTTCCTCAATCCAGAAGAGGTGTCTCAAAGGTCTGATGGGGTGTGGTCTATGCTGAGGGAAGAATGTATGTTGTTTTTTTTGACTTTGCATTGGAAGAATTGAATGTTCTCAGAGTGATGCTCCCTGTCCTCCCTTGTGGGTGAAGCCTTTTGCTACTGCTTGCAGCTTATTCAAAACATGCCAAAGGGAAAGAAATAGCTTTTTGGAGATAATGGAATTGTGGGAAGAAATATCCACCTTGTTCAGTTCCAAGCTGGGAGAAAATACACTGGAAACATGGAGGCTGATTGGAAAGATGGTTTAATGATGAAGCAGAACCACATGTGATTCTGGGAAGCTCATAAAATGTAATAGCCACAAAGAAGGCTACCTTGCAGGTGAGAAAACACAGGCTGGCCATTCGTAACGGCTCAAAGCGAGCCAAGGAGAGTGCCTGCAGGACCTTTGGTAAGTCCCAGGTGGGATACCTGTGTATCACCGGAGGGTTTAAGTTGGTTGTTCCCTTAAATGTGCATTTAAGGGAGCATACATTCTCCCTTGCTGATGATACCCAGTTGTACATCTCCACCCCGTGTCAGTTCAGTGAAGCAGTTGATGTAATGTGCCGCTGCCTGGATGATGTGAGGGTCTGGATGGGAGTGAATAGACTCAAGCTCAACCCTGACAAGACTGAGTGGCTCTGGATATTGCCCCCCAGGGACTATGTCGACTGTCCCTCCTTGGTTCTCGGGGGAGAAAAATTGACTCCCTCAGAACGGGTTCGCAATTTGGGTGTTCTCCTAGATCCACAGCTCAAATTGGAGCAACATCTTTCAGCTGTGGCTAGGGGGATCTTTGCACAGATCCGTCTTGTGCACCAATTGCGACCCTACTTGGAGAGGGAGGCTTTGCTCACAGTCACTCATGCCCTTGTCACCTCACAGCTGGACTACTGTAACGCGCTCTAATGGGGCTACCCTCAAAGAGCATCCGGAGACTGCAATTGGTACAGAATGCAGCTGTGCGAGCTGTGGTGGGTGTGCCAAGATACACCCACGTAACACCTATTCTCCGCCAGCTGCATTGGTTGCCTATTAGTCTCCGGTCGCAATTTAAGGTGTTGGTTTTGAGCTTTAAAGCCCTACATGGCTCAGGGCCAGGTTACCTTCGGGACCGCATCCTACCGCATACCTCCCTACGACCAGTTAGGTCCCACAGAGAGGGCCTCCTCCGGGTCCCATCAGCCAAACAATGTCGGTTGGCGGGCCCACGGGGGAGAGCCTTCTCTGTGGGAGTCCCATTCCTCTGGAATCAACTCCCACCAGAGATCCGGACTATCCCCACTCTACTGGCCTTCCGCAAAGCCGTAAAAACATGGCTCTTCCGGCAGGCGGGGTGAAGAGCGAACTCCCCCATGATTGAATGTTCCTTTATGTAATGTTTTTAAAATTTATTTGTCTACACATTGTTCTTATTTCTGTTGTACGCCGCCCTGAGTCCTGCGAGATTGGGCGGCCTATAAGAATTTTTAATTAAATTAAATTAAATTAAATTAAATTAAATTAAATTAAATTAAATTAAATTAAATTAAATTAAATTAAATTAAATTAAATTAAATTAAATTAAATTAAATTAAATTAAGTTATGTACAATAGGGAGATGTGTGAGGGACTCCAAATCCCCACATGACAACACCAACAACAGAGGTGCCACCTGTCTGCGTATGGTGTTGGGGGATAGGCCCTTGTCCAGCCCGTCCTGGAGGAATTCCAAGATCTGGGCAACGGATACAGAGGTGGGATTAATGTTTCCTTGGAGCACCAGTTATAGAAAGTCTTTCAAGTTGAGTCATAGATTCTGTTGGTTGATGGCCTCCTACAGGCCTGGATTATCCTGATCACCCTGGTAGAGAACTTGCCTTGTCTCAGAATCCTCCGCTCAAATGGTCAGTTGAAGCCATTGTGGTTCAGGGTGGACTATAGCCTCCTGACTGAAGGATATTCTGTCCCGAGGAATCCTCCATGGCCTGGATAAGGACAGACTGATCAGATCCACAAACCACGGTCATCTGGGCCAGTGTGGGGCCAGGAGCAATACCTCTGCCTTCTCCACCAACACCTTCCTGATATACCTTCTTTGAGCTTTGTACTTGAGCTTCCTGTTCCTGTGCAAGAACATGTATTCTAATGGCTGTTGCCAGATTCCTATGAGGTCATGTAGGGGTTATATAGGGGTGAAAGCTGGCTCTATACGCAAAAAGGAAATACAAATCTTAGGTGTTTGTCTGAGCTCCCAGGTTTGGTTGAAGTCTGGACTTCTCTGAAAGGGTGTTGTGGCTATTGTGTCTATTGTGGCTTAATGGCTTTACCCCAACGAAAGAAGACTTTGAGGCTTGAAGTTCCTCAAAGTTCCATTTTATTAGAGATGACATATTGGCACATCTAGGAAAACCCAAATCTGAAAGCTTCCAGGTTTTCCCCACCCAAAAGAAAGTACAAGTCCTTGCCCAGCACCCACATGTCTATCACGAGGTCCAATCAAAGCACCGTCCCAATTGGGGATGCCTCCCAGTCATACCCCTCCAGGTGCAGGGCAAGATGGCCTTGACTCTCTGAGAAAGGAATGTTATTATGACTACATATCACCCCTGCTCCATACAATCCCCCCTCCCAGTTTCCCACAGCAGTAAATGTGGCAGGCCTGAAGGCCCAATGCAAAAGATGGCTTCCAGGCCTGACATGGTGCTTGTTTACTGGGAGGATCCAAATAACTGTTGCAAGTTTGGAAAGTCCCCAAGTTGTTCCCCTGTACTGAAGAAATGAGCTGTGTATTCCAGACCTACCCTACTTGCTAGGTAAGATCAGTGGTGGGTTGCTCCCGGTTCGGCCCAGTTCTAAGAACCGGTAGCGCCAGCGTCTGAAGGCCCCGCCCACCTGCCTGGGATGTAAGAGCCAAGGTGGCGCAGTGGTTAAAATGCAGCACTGCAGTTCAGCAGTTCAGCTGTTCAAATCTCACCGGCTCAAGGTTGACTCAGCCTTCCATCCTTCCGAGGTGGGTAAAACGAGGACCCAGATTGTTGGGGGCAATATGCTGAACTCTGTCAAACTGCTTAGAGAGGGCTGTAAAGCACTATGAAGCGGTATATAAGTCTAAGTGCTATTGCTATTGCTATGTAACATTCTATTCCATCTTACCCAGTAGTGGGTTCTAAAACCCTTTACTATTGGTTTGCGCGTGCGCTCAGCAAGTGCGTGAGCGCACACGCAAACCGATAGTAAAGGGTTTTAGAACCCACTACTGGGTAAGATGGAATAGAATGTTACATTACCAACCTAATCAGTTTTGTGCTTTGATCTGAGTGCTACCTTACATTTCTCAAACACTAACATGTTTTGGGCCAGTTTCGAACATTGCCATTAATTTTGCAAAGACAAATGCAGGCAGTAGAAAAATGTAGCAGTAAGTAATAATAAAACATATTCTCTTTGGGCAGAAAATGGGCAATAATTAGACCTTCTTCCAGAATGGTACCACTAGCTTGTGCCAGAGTGCAGGATAATATAGCTTTTGAGGTGCTAAGTAAGCCACATTTGCCTGATCGGCAAGCAGACTGTAGTCTAGATATTGTTGGGATTTATCAAGCTAGTGATAGACGCCTGTCAAATAATGAACATATTATTTTTCAGGAATAGTCATTAATATTAATGTTCTAGAGCAGGGGTGTCAAACTCGATTTTAGCATTTCTGTCTCAGGCTGTGTATCAGGCTGTGTGACTTTCTCAGATTGAGATGACACTTGTCTAGCAGACACATACAGGGGTGGTGTTATATAATGTAAATTCTGTACATGGAAAGTATGCTTTATCTCTCTTTAAATGTCATTGTATTGCTTCTTCATGGCTTCTTCATGGCATGAGTCCAGTGATATTTCACGAGAAGAGTCCTCCACTCCTCTGCTCGTAACAGAATACCTTATGCCACCAGACTTGAAATTTTGGGCTTAGACAACTTAGAATTTCGCCGTCTTTGGTCCAACCTAAGCGTAGTACATAAAATTATCTGCTACAATGTCCTACCTGTCAATGAATACTTCCGCTTCAACCACAACAATACACGAGCACATAATAGATACAAACTCAAGGTAAACCACACCAAACTTATTGCAGAAAATACGACTTCAGTAATAGAGTGATCAATGCCTGGAATGCACTACCTGACTCTGTGGTTTCTTCCCCAAAGCCCCAAAACTTTACCCTTAGACTGTCTACTGTCGACCTCTCCCCATTCCTAAGAGGTCTTTAAGGGGCATGCATAAGTGCACCAGGGTACCTACCGTCCCTGTCCTAATGTTCCCTTTTATTCGTATCCATTTCATGTATTCATAATTATGTTTATACTTATATCTGTTATCTAATACATGCTTAATGAAATAAATAAATAAATAAATAAATAAATAATAAATAAATAATAAATAATAAATAATAATAATAAATAAATAAATAAATAAATAAATAAATAAATAAATAAATAAATAAATAAATAAATAAATAAATAAATAAATAAATAAATAAATCTTTAATGGAAAGTATCCCTGGGATCCTGGTAAAGTGCCTCCTGTTCATTTCTTAACCTGTTGCAAAAACTTTAAGTATGATATTAATATCATAGTGCAATTGCCATCGAAGAGCTAAGCCTGATTTCTATATGCATATGCTATATACACTATATATCCCTCTTTAAGACTGTGTGTGTGGTCCATGCTCGGGGAATGTTCTCTTTCTCTCTCTCTCTCTTTCTTTTTTTAATCAAATCAACATTTATTCAAAAAAGCTGTTTCAGAACGGGAAACCAGGCAAAAGAAATGCCTAATTTGAATCCTTGTCTATATGGCAGTTTCTTAATTTATTACACTTATAAATGTATCATCCCAGAAGCTCTTTAAATATGATCTCATACTTAATGCAAAAAAAGATATAATAAAAAACAGCACAAGCCTTAACAATAACAAACAATAATGGGGAAGATCTTCCTCTAGCAGCTTAAATACAAAAGTTGTAGCTGTTCTCTGGAAGGCAATAAGAATGAGGGCTCTTCTTGCCTCAGAAGTTAAGCAGTTCCAAAAGAATAACAGAATAACAGAGTTGGAAGGAACCTTGCAAGTCTTTTAGTCCAACCCCCTACTCAAGCAGGAAACCTCTATACCATTTCAGTCAAATGGTTGTCCAATCTTTTCTTAAAAACCTCTAGTGTTGGAGCAGTCAAAAGAAGTTAGCAGCCATCAAGAACACACATGTTTAAATATCCAATCTTCACCCAATGTTCTTTTTTAACTAGATCAGACAAGTGGAAAATCTAGTTCAAGAATTAGACAGATTTACGTATTCACATTCACACTAATTTTAAAGGAAGGAGTTCAATATACGTCAACAAATATTCGGAACTAGCATTCTAGTTTTGGAACTAGGCATTTCGGCTCTCAATCCCAATCCTAAATTCCTAGGCTGGTTCTTTATGTACAGCCCTCAATGGAAAGAGAGACAACCGCAGAGAGGAGTGACATGCAATCATCACAGTTTCTCTTAGATGCAGTGGGTTGCCAGCATTCAGGAAAAGACTGTTAGTGAACACTCCCCAAGTCTACGTTCATGCAACAAATATTTTATGCATGCTTCATATTATTTTGCATTATTTTAATGAAGTATCCATTTTGCGCAGGCTTTACAGGAAATGAAAACATCAACAAGATAATTCAAGAATGTTGAATATTGCTTGACCCTTCAAAACATGTCTGATGAATGAAGCATGTTGCGTTCTGCTTTCAGCCACAGCTGGTGAAAGCATAAGACTGACCTTGGTTGGTCCTAAAAAAAGCTAAGCATGATGATAAACCACCAGGAAATCCCAGGACTATAAGTTAGTTTGGAAACTTAAAAAAGTCAGGCTGGGTTTGAGGAAGTATTTTGTGTTACTGCTATCCACCCAAGGATTCTAAGATCTTTCCATACAAAATAGAATAGAATTCTTTATTGGCCAGGTGTGATTGGACACACAAGGAATTTGTCTTTGGTGCATATGCTCTCAGTGTACATAAAAAAATACATTCATCAAGAATTATAAGACACAACACTTAGTGATAGTCATAGGATACTAAATAAGCAATCAAATCATACTAGGAAACTAAATAAAACAATATAAATCGTAAAGATACAAGCAACGTTATAGTCATAAGTGGGAGGAGATAGGTAATAGGAAGGATGAGAAGAAGTCTTAGTAAATAGTTTGACATTGTTGTGGGAATTAGTTGTTTAGCAGAGTGATGGCATTCAGGGAAAAACTGTCCTTATGTCTAATTGTTCTGGTGTGCAATGCTCTATAGCGTCATTTTGAGGGTAGAAGTTGAAACAATTTATGTCCAGGATGTGAGGGGTCTGTAGATACTTTCACAGCCTTCTTTTTGATTTAAGTACAGCAAAAATAATATAGAACAATGGCATCCCAGAAGTTTAAAAACAATGATGACACTGATTCATCTGAAATAAGGTCATCTCTCTGCATTTAGTAAAGACTATCAGAGGAGACAACAACCATACCTCTTGAAGCAAGATTTTCTGTAATTTAGCATGGCTGCTGTTGGACTTACTGGCTCCCAAAGAATCCCATCTTAGCTGTTTCAAAGGCTATGGTGCCATATCATGACAGATGCTGTTTTAACAAACAACTGCAAAAATTTGCATTTCTTTTCCCCAGTGGAGGAACATAGCTTAGAGGCTCCAAACACTGAGAAATAATGTAATCAATCTATGGTTGATCTCAAAAGTTAGGCATCTGCTCTACAAATGATGATAACTAAACACTTGACTTGATAAAGCCTATTTCCTGGACAGCAGTGGAACTCAAACATATGGTTTCAATAAGCTAGAAAGTGATCAAGATTGCCTCATTTTTTTGCCTTGACTTCCTCCTTTCAGGAAGTAATTCCATGAGCTTTTTTTTTTTAAAAAAAGAAGTAATGGAGAAGAAAGAATAAACATAATGGCAAGAATCTGACTGTGAAGTAGGAAAATTGGGTTTCGTCTTGCAGAGCTCATATTTCCAACAGTTTCTATAATGTAATGTAAAGTACATGTCACAATGTTAAAATACATTATTTTAAGAATGAATAGGTTAGACAGGAAATAGTTTGATTGCCTGAGACAAGAAAAGTTGAGAATCAGCATTTTTGCAGGCTGCCATGAAGATCAAATAACTATTCATAACCCATTAAACATTAAATATTAGTCTGTGGTAAGTCATAACTATTCCACTGGCTCCACTTCCTCAAGAGCAACCACCATGGAAGCAACTGAAGACAAATAATTTAGAACATGGAAAAAGCAGGTTGGAAGGGCTGAATGTCTGATCTTTAGTTTTCAGTTCTCTACTTCCTATCAAAATTTCAATCCCATCCATATTTCGGCATAGGCTACTACATATCATAGTAGATCATGATGGCGAACCTTTTTTTCCTCAGGTGCCGAAAGCCCGTGCGTGGGCGCTATCGCACATGCGTGAGTGCCCACACCCATAATTCAATGTCTGGGGAGGGCGAAAACCGCTTCCCCGCCCCCCCCAGAGGCCCTCTGGAGGCTGGAAATGGCCCGTTTCCTGACTTCCGGTGGGTCCAGTAGGCCCATTTTTCGCCCTCCCCAGGCTCCAGAGGCTTCCCTAGAGCCTGAGGAGAGCTAAAATGCCCTCCCCCGCCCCCCAGAGGCCTCCGAAAGCCAAAAATGCCCTCCCAGAGCCTCCATGTGAGCCGAAAATCAGCTGGCCGGCGCGCACATGTGTGCTGGAGCTAAGCTAGGGCAACAGCTTGCGTGCGGGCAGATATGGCTCCGCGTGCCACCTGTGGCACGCGTGCCTTAGGTTCGCCATCACTGTAGTAGATAATCACAACAGGTATTAGATCTAGGCTGCAAAAATATTGGCAACCACCAGATGATGGCAAAGAAATGCAGAAATCTCTGCATCTTTGTTTTCACTGATTGATCATAACAGATTTATTTATTTATTTATTTATTTATTTATTTATTAATCGTTCTTATAGGCCGCCCAACTCCCACGAGACTCAGGGCGGCTAGATAGTTACAGTCCAGATCTGGTTATTCTAATTATTATTCTATTTTTATTTATTATTTTCAATCTTTTTTAAAAAATAAATAACTCAAGATGGTGAAAATCCCTAATATTCTTTCCTCTTCCTATTCTCCCAACAACAACAGCCCTGTGAGGTGGGTTAGATTGAGAATGACTGGCACAAATTCACTCTTCTGGTTTTCATGCCTAAGACAGGACTAGAACTCACAGTCTCCTGGTTTCTAGGCCGGCACCTTAACCATCACACCAAACTGGCTTTCGATGCATTGCAGCCCAACAGCTAACTTAGCCATATAATATAATTTTAACTAACATAGACTATTTTATTCAATTGTTTATTAATGCTAATATATTAACAAAATGATCTATTCCACAGATACCTCTGAATTTCCATAAATTTTTTATTTGCCTCGTATTAAAAAAATAAGGCTGGATAAGGGACTGGACCAGTGGTGGGTTCCTACCAGTGGGGTCCACTCTATAGCACCGGTAGCGGCCCGCTGGTGACGTCACAGTACCGGTGCGGTCGGTTGCTGGTGCCTGGGTGCCGCCATTTAAAAAAACTTTTAAAAAGTTTTTTTTTTAAAATTTTCTTCTGCACATGCCCAGAAGCCGAGCTTCCGGCATTGCGCATGCGCTGCCTTCCTACCCCACAGTGAGTCCAACTAGGGGAGGATGGCTGAGGGAGTGCGTGAGACGCTGAAAGAATGGGCGGCAGGAGCTATCTCCATTCCCCTCCCTTCAGAAGTCAAAGAAGCCACGAATGCGCGGTGATGGTCCTAGACATTTTCGCATGTTTGAGGCTTCTCAAGCTGCTGAGGGGAGGGGGAATGGGCAGCAGGACCTATCTCAGTTCCCCTCCCTTTAGCAGTCTGAGAAGCCACGCCCACCCAGTCACATGGCCAGCAAGCCACGCCCACCCAGTCACATGGCCAGCAAGCCACACCCACAAAATAAGCCACGCCCACAGAGTGGTAGTAAAAAAATTAGGAACCCGCCCCTGGACTGGACCTTAAGACTGCTACTATTGAAGCTTTAGAGTAACTGAATAAATTCTACCAGGCCAGAAGTCTATGTTACACTTTCAGGACATGTTGAAAAAAAAACATTTTGATTAGCACTGGTAGTTGTCATCTGAAAATGTGTAAGATGCCATAAATGAAAAGCTTGAGCTGTTTCAAAATTAAAGAATAAACTTATTTATTTTGAAAATTGGGTGCCATTCTTCTATGTTTCTGGTGGAATCTTGCTTTATTTGCTCCAGACTTATTCTCTTAATCTATGCCTTGAACATAGTTCTCTAAATGGCTCACAGGGAATAGATTTTTAGAATAGAGTCTAAAAAGATAACAAAACTGAACATGAGAAAGAAACATCAGAAATCAACAGGTCAAAAGGTCATATCATTCAGATGAGATTTTATCCCATGGTCATCACGACATTTGATTTTGCAAAAAGAGGACCTTCTAGTGCAAAACAAATATTAACTATGGTAAAGCAAGGCTTGGGATACTATAGAATTTCATCACTTTGAAGGTTTTGATTCAAAATTACACCAGTAGCCATAAAAAACACATGAGAATCATACTTGGATGATCAATCCAGCCTCTCGCCCAGTGCATGCTGGAGTCATTGACCTTATCTTATGATTTATGATTATTGAATTTTATGATTATGATCATGATTTATCACTTGTCACTAGTATGTACACTGACAGCTTATGCACCTGAGACAAATTCCTTGTGTGTCCAATCACAGTTGGCCAAAAATTCTATTCTATTCTGTTCTGTTCCGTTCCGTTCCCTTCCCTTCCCTTCCCTTCCCTTCCCTTCCCTTCCCTTCCCTTCCCTTCCCTTCCCTTCCATTCCATTCCATTCCATTGACAGACCTCCACTGTGCAGAAAAACTGTTAAAGGTGAGAATAAATCTCATAGAGGCGATGTGGATCTTTTCTTGGAATTCAGACATTTAGAAATAAAGCCGAGATTAAAAGTCTAATAGAAAATATTTATTTCGGTACAATAAATCATTGTACACAATAAATCATGAATAGTTACATCTTACTAATAAATCATGACCGCTCCGGTCAGAGTCAAAGGCAGAAGAGGAATAATGGAGAATCAGGAATGCACACATGCGCAGAAGATCACATCATGTGTCCTGCTTGTATTGGAATGTACCATAATATTAGGATAGGGATGCATCACCCTGCATATACATACAACTGACAATATTCACTACGTGACAAAAACACACAAAGAGGAATGGATATTGACAGAAATGGACTCTAACGTCAAGGATGAGACTAGGTCTAGAGAGGTCTCTTTCCAGTCTTATTTTAGGAAAGTCATTTATTAGCTCCTTTTCATTTTTATATTATTGTTCCTGTCCATCTCTCTCTCTCTCTCTCCCCCCTGCTCTCTCTCTTACACATACACAAAACAGATCCTTACTAGGTACAAAAGCTTATGAATTATGCTGATGATACAGCATCATGATGTATATCTTCCTCTTAAAGTTCAAATCTTACATTTTTGTTTTCTCCTGACAGTCTGTTTTGCCCTAGAGAAATGGTTGATTCCTATTGTATGCATATTATTTTATTGCAACAGGTCACTCCTTTTCTTCTTATCTAGTCTTCACAATTTATTTTATTTATTTATTTATTTTGTCAAACATATACAAGATAACAGGTATAGTATAAACATAAATATGAACATAGTAAATGGGTACGAAAAAAAATGGAGACAGTAGGACAGGGACGGTAGGCACGCTGGTGCGCTTATGCATTCCCCTTACAGACCTCTTAGGAATGGGGTGAGGTCAACAGTAGACAGTCTAAGGTTAAAGTTATGGGGGTTTGGGGATGTAACAACAGAGTCAGGTAGTGCATTCCAGACAGGGGTGAAATTTAAAAAATTTTCCTACCAGTTCTGAGGGCGTGGCTTGGTGGGTGTGGCAGGGTAAGGATACTGCAAAATCCCCATTCCCTCCCCACTCCTGGGGGAAGGATATTGCAAAATCTCCATTCCCACCCCACTCTGGGGCCAGCCAGAGGTGGTATTTGCCAGTTCTCCGAACTACTCAAAATTTCCGCTACCGGTTCTGTCAGAACCTGCTGAATTTCATCCCTGATTCCAGGCATTGACCACTCTGTTACTGAAGTCATATTTTCTGCAATCGAGTTTGGAGCGGTTTATCTTGAGTTTGTATCTATTGTGTGCTCTTGTATTATTGCGGTTGAAGCTGAAGTAGTCATTAACAGGTGGTATGTTGTAGCGGATAATTTTGTGTGCTACATTAAGGTCGGACTGTAGGCAACCTAGGTTGTCCAAGTCTAAAATTTCAAGCCTGGTGGCGTAAGATATTTTATTGCGAGCAGAGGAGCGGAGTACTCTTCTCGTGAAATACCTCTGGACTTGCTCAATTGTAAATAAGGAGGAACTTTCTGACAGTGAGAACAATCAACCAATGGAACAGCTTGCCTTCGGAAGTTGTGGGAGCTTCATCACTTGAGACTTTCAAGAAGAGATTGGACTGCCATTTCTCAGAAATGGCGTAGGGTCTCCTGCTTGAGCGGGGGGTTGGACTAGATGACCTACAAGGTCCCTTCCAACTCTGTTAATCTGTTAATCTCTTAATTGTGTTAATGTCTGATATATAGTGTGGATTCCAGGCAGACGAGCTGTATTCGAGAATTGGTCTAGCAAAGGTTTTGTATGCCTAGTTTGCAGTACAATATTACCGGAGAAGATGCTTCGCAAGATTAGGTTGACAACTCTTAATGCCTTTTTGGCAATGCTGTTACAGTGAGCTCTGGCGCTTAGGTCGTTTGAGATGAGAACTCCAAGGTCCTTGACAGAGTGAGGGTCATCTACAAGGTCATATCTGCCAAGCTTGTATTTGGTGTTCTGATTTTTTTTCCAATGTGTAAAACAGAACATTTGTTGGTTGAGATTTGGAGTTGCCAATTGTTTGATCATTCTGACACATAGTCAAGGTTGTTTTGTAGGGCAACAGTATTGTCGGTGGTGTTGAATAGTTTTGCATAATCAGCGAAGAGGACGCAGTTGCTTATAATGTAATCACAAAGGTCATTTATGTAAAGTATAAAAAGGTCCTAAAACACTGCCTTGGGGGACACCGCTGTTAACAGGTGCAGGGTTTGATAAGGCGCTCCCTATTTTAACTACTTGTTGCCTATTTGACAGGAACGCAGCTATCCACTTATGCAGGGGTCCGGAAATGACGTAATAGTTTAGTTTTAACAGTAGTTTGTCGTGTACCACTGAATCAAAGGCTTTGCAGAAGTCTTTGTAAATTGCATCTATTGCTTTACCCTGGTCGAGTTGTGTAGTCCATGTTTTTGCAGTGTAGGAATTGTATGTTACAGGACAATTTTTTTCTGAAAAGAAACTGCTTGTTAAAGAGTAGGTTGTTTGTCTCTAAATGTTGTCTAAAATGTTTCAGAAACTTAACAACCTTTCAGAAGATCATCTTATTAAAACTGCTATTTGTACTACTACAAAGGGAAGCAGAGAGCAAATTGTCTGATTTAAATTCTGTAATTGTACTCGTCCTTGCTAGAATAATTTAAATCCTTCTTTGGCTCCTTGTGTGAGATGCCAGTTGAGATCCTAGTTTGCTTTTGTTTTTGAAGTTTTCATCACTGATATATTTACTCAGAAATAAGTCTTACTATGTTCAGTGAGTTTTATTTGTAGATAAATTCCTCTAGGGTTGCATCCAGAGCTTAATAAATCAATATGCTTCACTCTGCACTCTTCACTTTTTGCAGTGCCTGCTTGCATTGCATATGATGATTCATATAACGCATATAATGATATAAAGATTGGACAACCATTTGTCTGAAGCAGGGGTGGATTCTAACTTACCTTGCTACCAGTTCGCTTCCTCCCGTGCTGCGTGGCCACGTCTCGTGGGCGCATGCGCGCTTCATGCACGTATGCACAGTGCCGAAAAATTTAATTTTTTTTAAAAGGCCGAAAACAAGATGGCGACACATGCGCAGTGCCAGAAACTTGGCTTCTGTGCATGCGCAGAAGAAAAAAACCCAGAAAAAATTCCCCCCAAAAAGAGCTGAAAACAAGATGACGAAGCATGTGCAGTGCCGGAAACTCGGCATGCGCAGAAGAAAAAACAACACGGAAAACATAAAAAAAAATCCCTAGAAAAACATTCCCAATTTTTTTTTTAAAAAAGATGGCGGCATCCACGGACCGGCACCAACAGAACTGGTTCAATGATGTCATCATGACATCACCAGCAGCTTGCTACCGGTTCGGGCGCACCGGTCCGAACCGGGAGGAACCCACCTCTGGTCTGAAGTGGTATAAGGTTTCCTACCTGAGCAGGGTGTTGGACTAGAAGACCTCCAAGGTCCCTTCCCACTCTGTATATTCTGTTCTGTAATTCTGTTATTCACACATGGCTTGATTCTCTATAGAGGAGGCAGAACAAAAGAATGGTCAGAGACCAATGGAAGGGAATTCCATCGCAGTACATCATTCAGAAGTTTCCATCCAAATAGCTTCCACAATAATAGCAAAAAATAATAAAACAATTAAGGGTTTTCGTAGGATTTGAATCAGAGAAAGCCTATAAGGTCAAACAATTATTATGTAGGAGCATATGACATCATATGAGGGAAGTGGGGTGGAGAGTTGCATTTTTTTTCTTCTGAGAAAAAGACAAAGCAGTTACTTCATACCATGAGATAATCGGAGGCAGAAAGGCAGTAGAAGCATCACAGCGAAAACAACCCTTATGCACAAACTATAAACTATTTGCTAATCAGACAAGAATTTTTTTTGTGGGGAGGGCAATCTTTTATCTTTTCCTAGCTGCGTCCATGTTTTCCAGTGAGTTGGATCTATCTGGGAAGGGACTAGAAAATAAATTATAGAGTGATATTTAATAATGTTTAGAAACTGAGAAGGGCCATAAGTGACTCTATTTGAAATATTTGAAGATTCATACGGCACCCTTGTGAGAAAAATGTATACAAATGTGAGGTCTGTCTGGAAGCCAAAATGTCCTTGACCTTAGCAGAAATGTGGCCAATAAAATCCCTTGACACCAGACATTCCCTTCCTGTGAGTTCACCTTTGCTCAGAAGCACATCCAACAGAGATCTCATAGCTGCCTTCACGGTGGGCTCTTATCTTTTTGCCAGTGGGACTGAATAAATACATTGCATGGAATACATATATACTATACAGAGAGAAAGAGGGTTTTCATCTCATTACATGACCCCTTTATACCCCACTCTAAATAAAGAGCTTGATTCTGAAACCTTTGAGGAACGGATTTGGTTATAATCAGTAGTGGGTTCCTACCGGTGCGCTCTTGGCTATCTGTCGCCGCCGAGCCGAAGAAGCGCACCGGTAGGAACCCACTACTGGTTATAATCACCCGGCTATGTATTTGGGCTGACCTATAAGAGGTAAAACAATAGCAATTCTTGAGTACCACAAAGATGTTGCATGACACTTAGTATTGACCCAATTATCTCAGATGCTTAACATGGATAGGGGTTTAGTTTCCAAACCTGGACACCCATCTGTGATATAATTGACAAATGAAACTGATTTTTTTGGTGTTCTTTTCCTTTAAAATATATTGCTTTTATGAGCAGCAAACTGAAACTAAAACTGAGGCTGAATTTACAGGTGAGCAGATTGTAATAACCCATGTTGTCATTGTCACTTTAACTTTAGAATCATCTTTTCAGAACCAAATATTCTCTTTCAATAACTTCTGATCTGTAAGCAGGGTAAGAGGAAAATGACAGTATTTATATACTTTTTCTTCTGAGAATAATCAGTTTAAGCATACCTGCCTAGCCTGAAGAGAAATCTGCCACCTTGCCATTTATTTATTCGGGTTTTTTTTAAATCCCACCTGTATTATTTTTAAAAATAATTCAAGATGGCAAACATACCTAATACTACTTCCTCCTCCTATTTTCCCCACAACAACAATCCTGTGAGGTAGTTTGGGCTAAGAAACAATGATTAATTCAAGGTCAACCACCCTGCTGTGTATCTATACCAGAGGTGGGTTCTTCCCGGTTCAGACCAGTTTGCCCGAACCAGTAGCAACCTGCTGGTGACATCACGATGATGTCACCAAACCGGATCGGTTGGTGCTGGTCCGTGGGTGCCGCCATCTTTTTTTAAATTTTTTTTGGAATTTTTTTGGGATTTTTAATTTTTTTTCTTCTGCACATGCGCAGAAGCCGAGTTTTTAGCACTGCGCATGCATCACCATTTTGGTTTTGGCTTATTTTTTAAAAAATTCTGGGGGTTTTCTCACTGCGCATGTGCCCGTGCGCAGGCGCACATGCGTGGCCACGCAGCGCAGAAGGAAGCGAACCGGCAGCGAGGTAAGTTGGAACCCACCTTTGATCTATACATACATACAGCCATATATAAATCTATCTATTTGTATCTGTCCATAGGAAGGAAATCAACGGACAGTTGCCATCTTGGAGATGAATGGAGAAGAGCACAGCAGCAGGAAATTATCTGATGGGAAGACAGGGTAACCCACTGCCCTGATTTACAAGTTGTTGCCAAACAATCACAGTCCAGATTAGATGTCTTAATTTGTTTTAGAGTCAATTTGGCCTGGGCAGGACAGAAGCATCTTAAACTGTAAGTGTGGTTATTCCAAGATATAGAGACATGATGCACTTCATCACATGAGCTTCTATTTAGAAACCAATCAAATTATCCCTTCAGATGGTTTATTACCTCAACTACTATTCTTTAAAAACTAGGTCTCAGTGGCTGCTATACAGTGATCGCCAAACTCCTTTTATGTGTTCCACAACAATGTACACAATTGCTGACCCTCCCCCTAACTTTCATTGTGTGCTCTATGGATGGAAAAATATTGATGTAATAATAATTTCTTGCACATGGTTATCTGAATTATATAGTCCAAGTTCTAACATAGGTTTTCAATATTTTAGGACCCTAAATATATAATGCTTCTAGATGACAGAATAACAGAGTTGGAAGGGACCTTGGAGGTCTTCTAGTCCAAACCCTTGCTGAAGCAGGAGACCCTATACCAGCGGTTCCCAACCTGGGGGTCGTGACCCCTTTGGGGGTCGAACGACCATTTCCCAGGGGTCGCCCTGGCATTCTCAGCTCCTCCCCCACTGCCACAAGCCTGGCCATATCATGCCCCACAACCCGTGCCCCGTGCCCCACCCCGCTGCCGCCATTTGGGTTCTTTTACCCTCTTCACATGCACAAAGCATTTTGCGCATGCGCAGAAGGTAAAAGAACCCAAATGGTGGCATCCGGGCGAAGTCTCCAGATCCAGGCAAGATCTCTGCTCGCTTCGCGTGTTGCCTCTGGGAGCTTTTCGAGCCCTGTCACGAAAAGCGTGTGCGACTTAGGTGGGGCCAGGACAGGCGGCTGCCCGGAGAGAGCCACCCCCTTTGCACCGAACGCTACAGGTAGACGGGAGAGACTCTGCGAAGGGGATGGCTCTCTCCGGGCAGCCGCCTGTCCCGGCCCCACCGAAGTCACGCACGCCTTTCATGACAGGGCTCGAAAAGCTCCCAGAGGCAACACGCGAAGCAAGCGGAGACCTCGCCCGGATATGGAGACTTCACCCGGACACCACCATTTGGGTTCTTTTACCCTCTGCGCATGCGCAGAATGCTTTGCGCATGCACAGAAGGCAAAACAACCCAAATGGTGGCGGTGGGGTGGGTCACGGTGGGGGCGCAGGGGCGGGACGTGTGTCGCGGCATTTGGAAGGTTGGGAACCGCTGCCCTATACCATTTCAGACAAACGGTTGTCCAATCTCCTTTTAAAAGCCTCCAGTGATGGAGCACCCACAACTTCTGAAGACAAGCCATTCCATTAGTTTATTGTTATGGAAATCAGTGGACTTCCATATGAAAATCTGTGGACATAGTCTTCAGATACCCAAAGGATATATTGAGCAGAAGTCAGAAATTTTGACACTCGTGCCCCTTCTGCTGGAAATATCTGAACAACATTTTGATTATTAGGCAACACATATTTTTGAATATTCTTGTTTGAATGAATTGGGAACATTGATAACTATTTGAGATCTTGTCTTAAATTCTTTAAATGAATGAATTCTTTTCTTACATTGCTTGACTTGCTGCAGAGAAAGACACTGTAAATCCAAGAGTTTTGCCTAACGCACCAACATAATTGTAGAATCTGAAGAAGGAGCCCAATGTACAAAAGTTAGCCAAGATGTTGCTAAGTTACTCTCCTGAAAGAGGATTTGTTAATAGAGCCAAATCTGCGTGGGTACCCCACAGCATTGCACGGATATTTTGAGGGATGGAAAACATCTAGAAATTGCTGGAAGTGCAAATTCCTAAATAATTTTACATGTTATAAAATTTTGTTTTCTTTGCAGTGTACACTATTCAAAGAATGCTGCAACATGTACACAAAAACACATACTGAATATTGCAGCCCAGTGAATGCAAATTCTTATTAAGATATATTGCAGTTCACTTGAGCAGGTAATAAAAAAATCCCTAACAGAATATTGGAGAAATTTTAACTTCTGTACAAAGATTGCATTTTCATCACATCCAGAGAAATAGACAACAAATAGCAAATAAATAGCAAATCAAAACAAATCAAAACAACAAAACAAAACAAAACAAAAACCAGGCAGTAGAATGAATGACATATACTGTATATTCATCTGTTGTTGTGACCATCATAGAATAAAAATAACTCTGTTTTCAGAGACAATATTCTATTTTTTTTATCCAATCCTTTTCTCTTTCTCTACTTTGAGACCAAACAAATTTGCATTTGAAGAGTGATAAACATAAAATGATACCTACAAAGATGATCACAATATTTAAACTTGCTCTGTCTTCCTTGGGATGTATTGTCAGAGTGTGACATACAGTGTGCCATAACCAGGGGTGGGATTCAAAATTTTTAGCAACCGGTTCTCTGCCCGGTTGCTGGGTGGGCGTGGCCATGGTGGGAGTGGCCTACTCGGCCTCGTGCATCATGGTGGGAGGAGCATTTTCACCCTCCCCAGGCTTCAGAGGCTTTCCTCGAGCCTCTGGGAGGGTGAAAATTGCCTCCCCCGGGCTCCGGAGACCCTCAACAGGCCCATTTCTGGACTTTCAGAACTTCCCTCCCCAGGCTACGGAGGCTTTCTTAGAGCCTCCGGGAGGGCAAAAATGGTCTCCCACAGGCTCTGGAGGCCCTCTGGAGGCTGGAAACAGGCCCGTTTCTGGACTTCTGGAACTTCTGGGAGGCCCATTTTTCATCCTCCCAGAGCCTCCATGCGGGCCCTGCACTTACCTGGCATCCAAAACAGCCGCATGGAGACTCCTGGGAGAGGCAGAGTGGGGTGGGAGGGGCCAGCCAGTCCTTGCAACTACTGGTTCGGCGAACCAGATATAAAATTAGCATCCAGTTCGCCCGAACCGGTCTGAACCGGTTGAATCCCACCCTTGGTAACAATTAAAGAAACACTAATTTAGCCTAACATACATCCTTTCTTAAATCAGGGTATCATCAACTAAATATTGCAGAGATAAATATTACAATGATGACATCCTGAGTCCTAAAATGAACCACAATTTAAAATTGCCTAAACTGAATTTGGGCATTAATTATACACCTGCTTCGTATAATTTTATACCTTTAAACTTAACATTATTTTAAAAAAACTCAGCTACTCAAAGATTACCACGTTTAATAAATATATTGAATACTAGTTATTTGAAATGCCTATAAGTGAACAAAAAATTTTGGGAATTACTTTTATGATATAATACTATGCCTGAACACAATTTAGGTGACACATTCCCAACTGTCATAATTTACAATAAACGGAAACTCTGAATTCCTTGCTCTAGCACATTTATATAATGAAAGTATCAAAATCATACTGAATTTTATTTTCTAAAACACATCAAGAAGATACCCAAATACAGATGGGAAAAGGTTATCTGCATTTTCCAACTGTCCTATCACCAGAAGGGAAAAGTTATTATTTCTGGAGGACAAAAATGGACTGCATTGCTCTTTATTAATTCCCAGTCTCTATCACGATGACCTCAAATTGCATTTTTCTGCTCTACTTTCGAAGTACCCATTTTCCTATTAGGCAAACTTTAGTACTCCTGTACTAAAGTCTAAAGGAGAATGCTCCAGTGTATTGCAGACTAACCATCACAATTCAGTGGCTACTTTTTACAGGAAGAGCAATCTCTTCAACTGAAACGATGCTTACCTAAAACTCTAATATCTTCTATGCTTGTTTTACCAGTACCCTTTCAAAGCTATGGTATTTACTTAGCACACGTAAAATTACCAGTGTGAAAGAAGCAGAATTTTTTTTAATAATGATTTTTCTTTTCCTCAATAACTGGTTTTCCCCTGGACTTTAAAAAAAAAAATTAATGCAGGAGTGCATCATTTCCCCGTTTTCGCAGATCCCTGAGGATTTCATTCCCAGAAACTCCAGGTTACTTGAGGGACCATCTCACCCCACTGGGATTGGTCCATTCCATTTGTGGCGGCAGAGGAGGCATGCTGTGGGTCCCATCAACCTGCTTTTCCAGTTGGTAGGATCGAGGATGAGGGCCTTCCCTGCTGTTGCTCCTGCCTTCTGGAACATCATGCCCCCTGACCTGAGGTCAGCCTCAACCCTCCTATTCTTTCATAAGGACCTAAAGACTTGTCTTGGAATTGGGATTGGGGCCAGGTAGCTTGGGACCCCAATAGGAGAGTATTATATTGGAGGTGGTTGAGCGAGTAATAGCAATAGCATTTAGATTTATATATTCACAGTGCTTTTCGACCCTCTCTAAGCAGTTTACAGAGTCAGCATATTTCCCCCAACATTCTGGATCCTCATTTTACCCACCTCAGAAAGATGGAAGGTTGAGTCAACCTTGAGCTTGGTGAGATTTGAACTGCCAAATTGCAGGCAGCCGGTAGTCTGCAGAAGTAGCCTGCAGTACTGCATTTTAACCACTGTGCCAATGCGCCATTATCTAATTTACTAGATAATAATAGATCTCACCTCCTTCCACCCTCCCCCTACCCTCCCCATGTGTCCTTACATTTTAATGTTTGGTTTTAATGTATTTATGTTTTAATGTATATGTTTAGAAACATTTTTACAACTGTAAGCTGTTCAGTTACCCTATAGTAAGATGGGTGGTCAACAAACAAACAAACAAACATACTTTATTTGAGATGTTTGAGAGCTGGGATTAAAAGCCATCTACACCAGAGAATTGGAAAATGATAAAATGGTTGATTCCTGGACTTATTTTAATAAAATTAAAATATTTTAAAAGATACACTTTCTAGTGACTCAGGGAAAAAGTCATTAAAATATCAGTTTTTGCTGGATTCAAATCAGCAACCTACTCAGGGCTAAACAAAGTTCATAATTACCATGCTGTTTCAGCAGAACTGATAAAGGGAGGTATACAGTAGGATTTATTAAAATGGAAAGGGTGTGTGTGTGTGTGTAGGGTAGCCTGCCATTCAGAATGAATTAACTTGCATGTTATTGCCAAAGGGACACAGTCTAGTCAAGATTTTTTTTTTTAAATTAGAATCAAGTCAGTATGAACCCAGGGCAGGAGCAATTTAAATGATAAGCGAATGGCTTAAAAGACCCATTAATTGTTGATAAGATGGGAAGACTCAGTTCATATGTCTCTCATATTTCTTCATCCTCCTCCGCCTTCTTCCGCCTTGTCCATCTTCAACTTGGACTGTGAGATTTTTCTGGATTATTTCATTTGGAATGCATGTGAATTCTTGCTGCTGTGTGTATAGAAAGACGGAGCAAAAATTACTCAGCTATCTCTTCTGACACAGATTAACCCACCCTGTCTGCTCCACAGCTGGACAAAGGCAGAAAAAAGGAGCTATAGTTTACAATGATAATGTAAACTACAGAGTTTACATTGCATAGCTGTGCAGCATTTTAGTTTATAATGGCAGTGGAACTGCACAAGTTTCTATCTGTTTATTTTTGAATTTCACTTTTGCGTTTGATTGGAAGGACATTTTTGAGATATCATAAATATGCAGAATAAATATTAAGAGTAGGAGCAAGTCTCAGTGAATTAGAAATGTAGTCTAATGCAGTCAACCCCGTAAACGATGGAGGGTTTTTAAATGTGTGTCTTCTGTGGAAGTTAAGAATCTCTTGCGGGAAAAAATATCCTTGATTTTAACATCGATTTTTTTCCCACTTCTACACTCAAGACTTTGAACTAACCCCCCATCAATTCAGGTTGTACTCTTGTGTCAACTTTGCAGGGAAGTTCAATAAAGACCAAACACATTTTTATTGTGTGTTTTTTCCCCATTTTCCATTGGAGTTAGGTGAACAATTCATTTCTGGATTTTACATTAGACTTGATGCTGAAAGGCAAAGAGAAGAGCTTCCAATGATAACAACCCACTGCCTTTTTCATGCATCCTCAGCACATGTGTAAGACAGCTTATTATATCCATATGAGCAACAGCATCTTGTTCTTCTGCTTAATTCCACTTTTTAAAGTCTTTGTGAATAAATCATGTTTGGCTTAGAACATTTGTAATTTGTGAATTAGTGATTTGTAATTTGGGAATTTTAATCGGTCATCCCACATTCATGTTTCATTCATTCAGAAAAAGGTCATACTCAGTTGCTTCCAGGCCAACGGTCATGCTTTCAGACTGAATCTGTGAGTAGATTATATGTATGTTCAGCTCATGTTGGCTTCAAAAAGCAGGCTCTCCAAATGTGCATGAGTAGCCATTACATCCTCTTGTCCTGTTCAGCATAATGTATGAAGGCTGGGCATAGAAACAGTCACAGAATTGCTGTTCAGTCTTCCATGAATCCAGCTGGCCAACATTCATTGTTCAAAGCTTATGATCCTAAATCAACCAAAGCAAACCATTTACAAGAAACAATTTATTCACCAGATACATTTTTTTAAAATGAAAGAGATTGTTTCAATAGCTTGTATTGGAACATATGGTTGAATGTGACTTCAAGGACTATTTGCACCATATTCTTATGAGAACTTCAAAGCACTTCATGTTGAAAACTATTAAACAAACAAAGAATATTGAAGAGGACTGACCCTATTATTTATAAACTTCCCACGTCATCTTTATTTGGCTTTCTAGCTGAAAAGATTGTGTGTGCGTATTAGATTATGTAATATGCAGTATATTTTATAACTATTCTAGTATGCCAATGTAGATTGAATGGTAGTGATGAATTCTTTGTTATAATGTATGCGTGTGTGTGTGTGTGTGTGTGTGTGTGTGTGTGTGTGTGTGTGTAAATACGTGAAAGTATTCCAAGAAAATTTTCAAATTCAAAGTGAGTTCATCTTGACTAAAGAGATGAATTTGAAAATTTTCTTGGAATACTTTCCTCCAAGTCTTTGTTGAACTTAGTCCATCCATTTCCCACTTGCTACAAATCAATTGCCTTTGAATACGGTCCTTTCCCCCACTCATTATTCTCCTTCTGTGGCCTAAAGTTGGTCTTCCTTACTAAACAAATGAGCAGTTGGGATCTGAGACTCCTCAGATAAAGAAGAGCATCATGCAGTTTGTACTGAGTTCATTGCAGTCCTTAGCTGGACCCAGTCCTTGATATCAGGATAGAAAAAGCAAGGAGGTGTTCTGCCCACTTAATTCTGCACTGAGAAACAAATCTCTTTCCTCTCAGAATAAAAAAAGAAAAAAAGAAGAAAGTAAAAGAAACTAAATTGGTTTTTTTAATCTTCCACCACAGTGATTTTTATTTTTATAGTTCTGCTTTTTTGCCTTGATACTTAGTCTTGCTCCTAGCAGAAAGCTCAACGGAGCAAAATGCAGCTGCTTGCAAAAAGCCCCATAAAATGTTCCAGTTGCCCAAAATCTCACAATTGCAGTAGCAGGAAACTAGGATCTTGCTCACTTACTCCCTAAATCATCACATGTAGAAGGTACAAGTGGTCCATGGTATTTAACAGATTTAACAGATTTTAACAGATTAACAGAGTTGGAAGGGACCTTGCAGGTCATCTAGTCCAACCCCCTGCCCAAGCAGAAGAGTATTTAGAAAGGGGGTGGAAAGATCTCACTTCCCAATCTAATTTGAAATCTCTACATTGATTCCCCACCCTCACCTCATAGGTGAAGCTTGTGATGATATTTCACAGACTGATTTTCATTTCTGGGTCATAATAATGAAACAATGGCTATCAGAATATGTGAAGCAATTTCTGATCTACATTTGCATAACTGAAACGACTGCTGGCAAATCTCCACCCTTGAAGCTTCCATCTCGTCTAACAGCATGAGAAGAATCCTTTTTTTCACAAATCTCCCATCTGTACAAATCTACATCTGTAATGTGACCTACACATTCCTGTGAAATGCCGAGCTTAAAAGCAATTTCCTTTTTTAAAATAATATATTTTTGTTGTTTACATCTAGATATATTGAATACAGTGCAATTGTCCTGGTATTCCAGTTGCCATGAAACAAAGGTAAAAACAAAATAACATATATACTATTTTAAACAGTGCTAGTGTTGTACAATTATTTTTGACTATCTTATTCTAGAATGTCAACTTATCTATCTATCATTCTAATACCTACATTCTAAAACATACATAGTATCTCTTTCCATGTCTACCTAATCTGATTCTTTCGCATTCCAACCATGCGCAGCCCTCCCAAGCTCTGTTTTTGCTGGTAGAGGCACCGTGGGCCGGTCGTTCACTGTTCCCAGGGCAGCCACGTGGGCCAGATCTAAGCACCCCGCAGGCAGGATCCAGCCCACAGGCTTTGAGTTTGACACCCCTACACTAAGTCAACTATTGATTGCAGAATAAAAAAAAATACATAAAGCACCTCAAGTTCTTCAGTGAATGACCATGGTAACGAACAATCACAAAGAACAGCACCATAGCCTTGATCTAGCTTTTCACTTATCCAACAGGAACAAATGAAATCATTGCTCCATGCAAGAGCACTCTGTGTCATATTTCAAGGACAGAAATGTGTCCAGCCTATTGTCTCATGTACTTACTCATATGAAAATTTTTAATTTTAGCGAATGTGTGTTGCAGATGTTTCAAAAGAATCATTTAGATTTGTTTCTGGAACAGTTAGCAGTCTTGGGCTTAGCAAACTCTTAATTTTTATATCTTTAAATACTTGTTTTTATAAATGTATTCTTTTTTTTAACGCTATTGTAGGTTGCCCAGAGTCACTTCTCATGAGTTGGGTGACTATATAAATTTGATTAATAAAAATAGAATCAATTGTTAATAAAAATCTTTACAGATTTTGTAATAGACTAGCAAATCTATGCAGGATTGTTTCTATGGTTCAGAGAGGAATGAGATGATGCTTGCAGATTGGTTTGCTCCAGCTAAATTCCTAAGTATTAGTATTCAGTATTAAGTATTAACCATATATTTTGGTTCTTCCTGATTGTCTCTTTATCTGCTATATTTGAGATCCAGAGTGTTCTGTTTCCATTGGACTGATTTGTGAGCAAAGACAACCAGACACCTAATGTGAAGGTCAAGACAAGGTCCTTGTTTCCCATATAGGGTCAAGGAAAAAACAACATTACTACATTGCTAGTGGGACCCCGTTCTTCTGATGAATCTGAGCACCAGCTGTTGGTGCTGATGGTGGAGAGCAGGAAACTAAGCAAACACTTAGTCTTGGAAAGACCCTGTTATTTCAGTTCAAATCTTAGCCCAGGGCTGTCAAACTCCCGGCCTGCAGGCCAGATGAGTCACGTGCTGGCCACGCCCATGCCCAGTTTAGCGAGGGGGGAAAACAGTAGTGGGTTCTAAATCCCATTGCTACCGGTTCGTGCGTGCATGCGCGCCACTTCTACGCATGCGCAGAAGCGTCCTGGGCGGGTGGGCGGAGCCTCCCACCCTGCCGCTACCGGTTCGCAGAACCCGGCCGAACCAGGAAAATCCCACCGCTGGGGGAAAAGTCCTGATATGTTATGTGATGCTGCTGTGACGACGTGAGTTTGATACCCCTGTCTTAGCCCATATACTGTAGATGGACTTATCCTATAAGATCAGGAACCAACAGAGATTTAGTTCCTTAAATGAGCTTTATAAGCAATGAAAAGGGAATGTAAGAATGAATTAAATATTAGATATAGAGAGGGATATGAAATTATGTTCAGTGTACAAGGGATCAGCAGTGCTGCTAAGGATGGGCTGCTGGATTCATATCTAGAGCTTTCTCAATTGTCTCTGGGAGAAAAAGGTGTCAGATTGGCCCTGAAGTCAAGACTTTTCAAAAGAGAAACGGAAAGAAGTGCCATTGCCTGGAAGGGAGGGAAGAGAGAGATTGGATAAGGAAAATGCAACACAGGCAGGGGTGAAGAATGAGGCAGAAGGAGAGAAAGCAGGTGGAGAGCATCTTAAGAATAAATGAGTGGAAAAAAATAAAAGAGAAAAGCATATCCCGGATGGCATCTCGTGAATTTTGGCAAGGACAGGGTACTTGTAGTACTTGTTAAATATATTTGTAAAAGCCAGCTGTGGATGAGTAAAACAGAAAACTGGACACATAAGCTTGTCTTTCCTCTCTGGTGACTCTGTTCATTTGAATGTTTTTCCATACAGTCTTCTGCTCTGTTCACTGAAGTCCTTTCTGTCCAATAAAGAAGACAAGGCAACTCCATTAGGTCAATGGACAGTGTTAAGTCCCCTTTCAATGCCAGGTCCAACAATCCCTGGTTGTAGACTGCAAGTGAAAAAGACCGGCTGGTGTGATGAACAGTGATTTGGCAGGGATTTCAAGTGATTTCTTTTTCAGGGTGTGTAACATGAGTAAGAATGCTTCCCAACAGTTGTCTTTGCTGCAAATATTTCCTAGCCTTCTTTTTGTGACGTGTCCTCAATGAGGACTTCTTTTGTTGTTTTATTGGCTTTACTGGGTAAATAAGAACATCCTGTTCTTTGAAGCCCAAAATTCTTCATTATTGGCCAGCTTTATCCCCATTATTTTCTTTCCTTTTTGATTTGCGGTATACACTGTGAGGAGAAATTTAAGGTAATAAAGCTACCCTCAACTGGCAAGTTGTGTTTCTGCAGGGTACATATTGCCACAATAAAAGCACAGTTGTTTCATGTGAGTGTCGATCCTTTAAAAGAAGGGGCTAATAAAGGAGGCCTCCTGCCTCCAAAAACAAATCTTTGCCAAGCTTAGTTAACTTGCTCTCTTTTTGCTCTCTCTTCCTTTTCATGTGAAGGAAGCATTGAAGAAGTTAAAAAAGAGAAGAAACCTGGGGATTTTGTGTGCTCCCTGCAAGACTTGGAAAATTATTGCATGAACAATGTTTTATATACCTGGATGCAGAAAGAGTCAAAATAAAGACTCTTTGAATTGAATTCCACTCCTGGTGATTACATAAGATACATAAGGCTGCTGCTACGGGAATGAAATAGTTTGAGACCCTGAAGAAATGATTGGATTAGGATATAAACCTAATGAATAAATGAATTGATAAAAAGTAAGATTCCTCGCATTAGCTGTGAATGGAATTGACACTCTTCAATCAGGAGGTTGTGAGTTCTATCCTAGGTAGGATCTCCTGCTTGGGCAGAGGGTTGGACTAGATGACCTGCAAGGTCCCTTCCAACTCTGTTAATATGTTAAATGGTGACAGAATGCGTGGAAGCAGTGGGCCCTTTTCTGTGTTTCATCACTTTATATTCATTTTTACATTTCTTCTTTTCCAAGAGATTTTTCTAATCATGAGAGTTGGACTGCAAAATTCCAGATGTGTATTTTGTGTGTGTGTGTGTGTGTGTGTGTGTGTGTGTGTGTGTGTGTGTGTTGTGTATGTGAAAGAGAGAGAAAGGGGGACACAGAAAGAGAGAGAAATCTTAACTGTTTGCGGGTGGGTGGATACAGTGGCCTTGGATTTTCACAGTGCAAATCTGATAGCCCTAAATAAACCTAAAAGAAGCGTATGCAGTGGTTTGTGGAGAAGTTAACTGAAGCAACCCAAAATAAGAAGTTTATTTAGAGTTGCTATTTACTCTGGGCAGTTTTCTGTATCTGTTTCCATCTAGTATTCATTTGGAGTTTTGGGGGTATAAATATGGGTCTAAATAAGCAAACTTTTCTGGAGGGTACAATTAACAGTCAACAAGAATGTGCTCACTGTCTTCAATGACTGGTGCTCCACAAATGCACAATCTTTTTCAAGTGGGACTCTGTGAAACGTCACATATCTTGCCATGAAGTCCAATTGGTTGAATAGAGCTTTAGAAAAAGCTCTTCCGAGATGTTGAGGCTCATAAGTTGTTAAATATTTTTGTAACCAGGAGGCTGATTTGAATGGAGCCAGCCAGTTCAGAGGCTTGACGCATTTAAGGGCTGTAATGCCATCTTGGGCAGTCACATCAATAATTTTTGAAAGCTTTCTTGGCCTTCCTTGATCTGATTGGACTAGAAATTGGATGGAGAATCCATATTGAGAAATGGAAGTTGGGTGGCCCAAGTGTAAGGTTTCTTGTGTAATTGTTCTTCAAAGCACAGCTTGGACAGTCTATCTGGGTCCATGGATAGGATCTTCAGCCAATAGTGAAATAATAATTACCAAATGGCTTTTATATACGGGGTATTCCCAATTCTGTTCCTTCTTCTGGGGCTGGTGTAGACTTATCCACGCCCCCAAGGTACATTTAAGAAAAGTAGATTGTGAGACATTTATGTTTCCACAATTCTGTGAGGATTAGGACTATTTTGGGACAATTTTGCTTTATATACCATTATTATAGGAATTCGAGAATAAGGGTAGCTATGGTTGGTAAGTTGTCTTTTGCCATTGGCACAGGCAGTAGCCCTTAAAAAACTCCTCTTAAAGTGGGGAAGCCAGGAACTGTTTATGAATAATTGAGTTAGGGAGCAGTTAGTTTCATTTATTGGGTTTCCAAATGTATAGGCTTTTTATCCAGTAGTTACAAAATATTAGCATAATTATGCTGCTTGGGGAACATATATTTTTCCCCCTCTGAAATCTCTCTGAAATCCTTGTTGATATCTGAGAATAAATAGTGGGTTTCCTTGGTGGATGATTGACTTTATATTTAGATACACATCTATCTCAAAGTGCACAACTGGCTATACTTATGTGGTAAGAAATAATTTCCATTTCAATTATACCCAAATTTAACATAAAACAAGCCCAGGAGCTTCTGATTGTCACTGTATATGTTTCAAGAGCTATACATTCATTTTTATATACCAGGGATGGCGAACCTTTTTCTTCTTGCGTGCCAAAAATGGGAGTGCGCGTGCGCACTAGCGCGTGTGCTGGCACACAACCCCCCCAGGTGTGCCACACTGTGCGTGTGCGCATCCCCGCATATGCGCCCCTCCGTTGGGCTGTTTTTCACCCTCAGGCTTCCCTGAAGTCTCCGGAGTATGAAAAACAGCCCAACGGGCAAACCGGAAGTTCGGAAAAATGGACTTCCGGTTTGCCCGTTGGGCCGTTTTTCGCACTCCCTGAAGCCTCCTGAAACCTCCAAAGGGCAAAAATAGCCTTCCCCAAAGCCAAAAATCAGCTGCCCAACATGCACATGCGCACTGAAGCCGACATAGGGCAATGCCTCGCGTGCCCTCACATATGGCTCCACGTGCCACCTGCGGCACTTGTGCCATAGGTTCGCCATCACGGTTATATACTGTAAATTTAAGTGAAAATTTCATATTCAGTCAATTTACATGTGTCCTTTCCTTTAAGGCATTTTTAATATTAGCCTTTGAATAATATGTTTCAGAAATCAGAATTCAGCTGGCAGAATTGAATAGTTTTAAATCTCATTAATTTCTCTGAAATTCCTCCCATAGAAATCAATAAGATTTTGAAGTGTTTAATTTTGGCATATATTATGTAAATATATAAGCTTTGCTTTGTCCTTAGAAGGAAACTACCAAAGGATATGCTTGTCATAAACTTTGTAGCTTAAGGTTGCATGAATTTATTTGTTTCTTCTACCCATCTCACCCATTTTCCTTTTGCATATCAACTTTGAAATCAAATACTTGCCAGCAAGAACTGCCTTGTTTATAGTTAGCTTATATAACAAACATGTTCTGGGAGTTATGTTGGCTGTAGAGTAGAGCTAAAATAGTTTTAACAAACAAATGATCTTTATTTTAAAGAAGTCCACTGGTGAAGTGGATACAAAACCCCCACATCTTTGTTTGATTTTTGAAAAATCTGAAAAAGAAAGCGCCAACGTAACCTTTTAATCTATGTAATTCTAAGGTAGTTTCAGTGAATCACATATGATTACCTTGAGGGAAACTTGAAATGAATTTCAAAACTCTGCCTTGGGTAAAACATCTGTGAAAAATCTGAAGAAAGTAAAATGATCACAAAAATAGCAAAATCTATCAAATTGAAAAAAAAATGCAATTATGAATATAATAGACAAATTAAAGCCCAGAGCTTCCCTTAGATTTAGGCTGAAATCCTATATTAGTTTATCGAAGTAAATCTGGCAGATCAGTGGTGCTTTCTTCTAAAGAAAACATGCATAAGTTGATGGTGTTAAATACCCTCTGTGATGGGGGAGATTTGAAATAATTCTGTTTTTACATATGAACTCTTTATTGACCTTAATTATCCTGATCTGTTTCAGCATATGGACTAAGCGTATTTGAAGACTATTGTTAGCCTACTTTAAAAAATGCAAGAATACAAGAAGCATTCCACATATTTGGGGTATAAACGCGAAGCCAGAAATTGTTTATTAATCAAAAACAAATATTTCCAAAGGCGCAAATGCTGGTTTTGATTAAACAAATACTTCCTGGCATAGAATTGGTGCATTGCTGTCATTTGCCAGAAAGTTAGCCCTCTTGTTTCCAAGTGGAATTTTTCATTAGCCAACCACATTTCCCATGATCCTTTACTACCCATCCTTCAGTGAATTGGGAAGGTTTTTTTTTTTGGGCAGGACGTTTTATTTGATTCAAATGATAATTAAGGGCAATAACTTTCGGGTAATAATAACCCAACCCACCCCCAGTGACTCTCTTTGGAAATAATTTGAAACAAAATTCATTCTCCATATATGAAACTTTCTCCTGAGAAGGAAGTTAAATGATTGCATTTGCATGTGCGGGGTGTCTGATGCCTCCCTATAGAACTTCCAGATGACCAGCCTTTTTTTTTTTGTCCAAGTGTTCTGATTTCACAATGAAAAGGCAGCAGGGAACAGATGGTCTGTTCTGCTTATTTTTAGATCAGAATACTAGGGCACAGTGGGAGCATCCACACACGTTTGTGATTTTATAATATTTGCAAAGAACCAACAGCCCTTCCCAAACACTGAGTGAGCACAGAAAAATACCAGTCAATCAGGACTTATTTGCCAGGCAGTAATGAGTACCCTCCTCATTGTTTTGTACCGAACCATACATATATTCCATTTTTTTATAAAAGCAGGAAATTCTGAGGCCTCTGTACTTATCATGGTACCAACCCTTACTTTCCAAGCCATTAAACTGGTCAAATACACCAAGATTGTCTTTTTGGACCTTTCATCCACCGCAAGGAAATACCAAGAGAAAGAAGATATGGGACAAAACACCCATCCCCTCCAGCGACCACCCAGGTTCCCCATGTAATTCAGCAGAGCAAAATTCTGCCATTATGCTCACCACGTGAGATTCTGGGATATCCAGCACTTTTTATGGTGGTAGCCTTTTGGAAAAGCATCAAATGATCAGGCTAGGCTTTAACTCAAACGGTGATCAAATCGGCATGGCTTTTGTGGTTTTTCATGGAAATCTCTGTGAGGGTAAGTGGAGATAGCACCAAAGTTTTCATATTTTAAAATAATGAGATACTCCAGAAGTGCTGATCTGAATTACAGTGACGATCTTCAAGTTGAGAAATGATTAGGTAGAGTGATGTGTTAGATCAGGGGTCGGGAACCTTTTTGACTAAGAGAGCCATGAAAGCAAAAAATTTGGAAATTTATTTCAGTGAGAGCCATATACCGTATATTCCGGCGTATAACACGACTGGACATATAAGACGACCCCCAACTTTTCCAATGAAAATATAGAGTTTGGGATATACTCTTCGTATAAGACTACCCCTCCTACCATCTTTCTTTTTCTTTCTGTCTTTCTTCCTTCCTAAAATCTTTCTTTCTTTCTTTCTTTCTTTCTTTCTTTCTTTCTTTCCCTCTCACTTTTTTCTCTTCCTCCCACCCTTCCTCTTCTTCTTCCTCTTCCTTCCTTCCTTCCTTCCATCTCTGGTCTTCCTTCCTTCCTTCCTTCCTTCCTTCCTTCCTTCCTTCCTTCCTTTCATCTCTGGTCTTCCTTCCTTCCTTCCTTCCTTCCTTTCATCTCTGGTCTTCCTTCCTTCCTTCCTTCCTTCCTTCCTTCCTTTCATCTCTGGTCTTCCTTCCTTCCTTCCTTCCTTCCTTCCTTCCTTCCTTCCTTCCTTCCTTCCTTCCTTCCTTCCTTCCTTCCTTCCTTCCATCTCTGGTCTCCCTTCCTTCCTTCCTTCCTTCCTTCCTTCCTTCCTTCCTTCCTTCCTTCCTTCCTTTCATCTCTGGTCTTCCTTCCTTCCTTCCTTCCTTCCTTTCATCTCTGGTCTTCCTTCCTTCCTTCCTTCCTTCCTTCCTTCCTTCCTTCCTTCCTTCCTTCCTTCCTTCCTTCCTTCCTTCCTTCCATCTCTGGTCTTCCTTCCTTCCTTCCTTCCTTCCTTCCTTCCTTCCTTCCTTCCTTTCTTTCATCTCTGGTCTTCCTTCCTTCCCTTTTCTCTTCTTCCCTCTTTCCTAGCCCTCAGCACCACAAGATCCTTTTTCCCAAATGAAGAAAAGAGTGCTGGTGGCGGCTGCGGTCGTGCCGAGGGAGCCCGCGGCTGAGAGGCATCTCGCGCGGGGAGGAAACTTTGTCTGGCTTGCCTTCGAGAGCGAGCAAGCAAGCGAGAGCAGCGCAGCCACAGCCGGAAGGGAAGCAAGCAGCCTGCTCTGCCACTCAAGCCAGCAGCTGCCGGAAGCAACAAGGGCGTTAGGAAAAGAGAAGGAGGAGCGCCGCCACCACCGCTAGCACTCTTTCCTTCAGTTCTATCTTTTCCTTCTCTTTTCCTAACGCCCTTGTTGCTTCCGGCAGCCGCTGGCTTGAGTGGCAGAGCAGGCTGCTTGCTTCCCTTCCGGCTGTGGCTGCGCTGCTCTCGCTTGCTTGCTCGCTCTCGAAGCCAAGCCAGACAAAGTTTCCTCCCCGCGCGAGATGCCTCTCAGCCGCGCGCTCCCTCGGCACTCCCTCCTTCCTTCCTTCCTTCCATCTCTGGTCTTCCTTCCTTCCCTTTTCTCTTCTTCCCTCTTTCCTAGCCCTCAGCACCACAAGATCCTTTTTCCCAAATGAAGAAAAGAGTGCTGGTGGCGGCTGCGGTCGTGCCGAGGGAGCGCGCGGCTGAGAGGCATCTCGCGCGGGGAGGAAACTTTGTCTGGCTTGGCTTTGAGAGCGAGCAAGCAAGCGAGAGCAGCGCAGCCACAGCCGGAAGGGAAGCAAGCAGCCTGCTCTGCCACTCAAGCCAGCGGCTGCCGGAAGCAACAAGGGTGTTAGGAAAAGAGAAGGAAAAGATAGAACTGAAGGAAAGAGTGCTAGCGGCGGTGGCGGCGCTCCTCCTTCTCTTTTCCTAACGCCCTTGTTGCTTCCGGCAGCCGCTGGCTTGAGTGGCAGAGCAGGCTGCTTGCTTCCCTTCCGGCTGTGGCTGCGCTGCTCTCGCTTGCTTGCTCGCTCTCAAAGCCAAGCCAGACAAAGTTTCCTCCCCGGCCGAGATGCCTCTCAGCCGCGCGCTCCCTCGACAGCCAGCTCCTGCCCGCGTCTCCTGCCTGCCTCTTGCCTTATGCCGCCAGCTGATGGTGGCTGCTGCAGCCTTCCCAGCAGGCGACTAGAGCAGGGCAGCATCGGAGCTCCAAGGCTCCTTCGGCCGCTTGGCTTATTTATTCAAACTATCCCACCATTAGGCACCACAGAAAAAGGGGGAGGTTGATACAGCCTGACAGTTAACAGAGCGGCGGGACGACGTGCAAAGGGAAGCAAGAAAGCCAAGTCTACACTCTCACACAAAGCCCCTCACCTGCCGCGCGTGCTCGGCCCCGGCCCCGCCCTCTCACCGCTTCACTCCCGCTAACCGTTTCCTTGGTTTCCCAACCGTCTTTCCACACAAACTTCCCTCACGTGGCCCCATCAGCGGGCTCTCTTATTGGCCCACCGCTCAAGCAGCGGTAGTTGTCAATGTCGCCCCTCTTTCCACGTTGCTAACTTCTCTCTGTCTGGGCGTTTAGTTACAGGGTTTTCGGGCAATGCGGAGTATCGAAGAACCGGGAGGATTTCACCCCTGCTGCGAGCCATATGCTATCATCAAAAGAGCCACATCTGGCTCGCGAGCCATAGGTTCCCGACCCCTGTGTTAGATGGTGGAACTCAAACTTCAAGTCAGCTACATAGCTTGATGAATAGCAGTGGGCAAATCACCTCAAACTGCTTTAAAGCGCTATTTGGAGGTCTCTAGAAGAAGGGTATACAAATATGATTTATATACTATCATTTAGATATATAGGAAATATAAAACTAAGAAGGCAGAATTCCTCAACCCCAGAAGACAGCATAGATAGCAAAAGAAAATTAAATGAAAAAGGACAAAATTCATGCAGCACAAGCCTTACATATTTTTGATCATAGCAATAGCATTTAGACTTATATACCACTTCACAGTGCTTTACAGCTCTCTGTAAGCGGTTTACAGAATCAGCATATTTCCCCCAACAATCTGGGTCCTCATTTTACCCACCTCAGAAGGATGGAAGGCTGAATCAACCTTGAGCCGATGAGACCCAAACTGCCGAACTGCTGGCATTCGGCAGTCAGCAGAAGTAGCCTGCAGTACTGCATTCTAACCACTGCGCCACCACGGCTCATAAATTCTGTTTAGTGGGAATTCCACTCAAGGAAGTAGGTAGATTTTTTTAAAATCTCAAATGCTGAGATCATCCATGCCTGACGATTGAGGACTCTTCTACAGCGGAAAGAGATGTGACTGCAACAGATGAAATGAAAATTAAATACTTCAACTTAGCAAACAGAACTCATTTCCACTATAGCACAATGGTTCTATAGTATTAAATATGTAAATGAGGCAATCAGCTATTATGATTGCAGAATGGCCACCAAAAAATTATTCACCCATGTCACGGAAAGCTGGAGAAAGATGATATGAGGTCTGAAACAAGAAGTTAGGAAAAAGAGCCACAAGAAATACAAAGAGCCGCCTCCAATGTTTACTGGAAAACCCACAAATCTCAGAGGGATGTATGTAAAATGATCTTTTGATTGAGTTGAAGTCTTTCACACTGGGTTCCTATTCTTCCTTCAACAGTAGCAATTCTCTGATTTCCCTGTTGGATTGGTTGTCTTGGGAGGGGAAAAATCCAACTAAGAATGTTATCCTCAACTCTCAAAAGCTGATGCCTGCTAATGTCAATTATTTTCCATGAGATGGATGCCTGCCCACCCCGGTGATTATTTAGATTCAGTAGCATCTTCAGCAATTGGTTTTCATACATTCGATCCCATCCAATCTTTGAATCAGGTGTAGCTGAGAAGTTTTCAAAATCTACCCCAGGGTCCAATAGTAACTGATGTACTTGCTATCTCTTCAACCTCAGGCTTTTCTAAACATTCGTTCAATACAATCATGAGCCACTACAGACTAGTGTTATTACAGTGTGGTCTACAAGAGATACTTAATTCCCCCAATCAAACCTTTCATTGTGTACCTGAACTACTTTTTAACTGGTGCAAGGATAACATTGACTTCTATCTGTAGCTATCCTGTCTGCTCCTTACATCTTTTTTCTTAAACTGCAACTACTAGTACTGGCTTGCTGTGTAAAGATGGAATAGCTACACCATGCCTTTGGACTGATATAAATTACTGCCAGCTACCCAGAAATACCTTTTGTTGTTTGGTTCCTTTTATCAAACGGCAACTAAGAACTTATGGAACAAGATCTATCCTTGACGACAAAGATGTGAAAAGCCTATGTCACCCAGGATCTGCATACATTCAGTATTTGCTCTTCTTCTCAAGATCCCAATGAAAGAACCAGAAAATCTGAGAATTGGAAGGGGCAATCTAGACCAGTGGTCCCCAACCTTTTTATTGCCGTGGACCGGTCAACGTTTGATAATTTTTCCGCGGCCCACTGGGGGGGGGGTTTGCGGCATCGCGTTGATTATTCCACGCACAGAAACCCCGCCCCCACGCTGATCAGCTGGGCCGGGGTACGTCGGCAGCCGCAGGAGTCCCGTCCCTGCGCTTATTATCGGGACTCACAGGACTCGCAAAAGTCGCAGGACCTGCTGCCGCCGCTGCACAGAAGACGCAGTAGCAGGGCGGCTCGGTACCATTTGTTCTGTGGACCGGTACCGGGCCGCGGACCGGGGGTTGGGGACCACTGATCTAGACCACTGAGTCCAATTCCCAATTGTATGCATGAATCCAAATTAAGGCACCCTAGAGAGATGACTGTCTACCTCTCTCTTGAATCTTTCCAGTGAAGAAGAATCTGCCCACCTCTCTGGTCATCTGCACCAAACTGCTCTTACTGCAAGAAAATCTCTACCCCCTCCCAGTCAATTAAAATCTCCTTCTTTTAATTTAAATCCATTTTGCCGTCTTGCACTCTTCGAAGGAGAGGACAGTTCTTTACCCCCTTCTATGTGGCACTTCTCAGGTATCTGAAGAATACTTCTGCTCCCAGAATTTTTCCCCCCCCAAGGCTAAAAATGCTCAGCTTCTTCTATCTAGGGTGTGTTTTTTAGTTAGCAGCAGTGGGGATGGAAGTATCAAATGGCTTAGTCTGAAAAAAAAAACCTGCATCACATTACTCAACCCCTGTTGTACGTACTGTATGTCTCCATTTACTTCCCAAATGACTGGAGCTTCTGACACGTAGCTGCTTTCTTCATTTTGACAAAAACAGCAGGAGCCCACATAAGGGTTCATTCTGTTACTTTCAGCCCATTTCTTCAAACTATTCAGATCATTTTGTCTTCTCTTTCTGTCTTCTGTAGGATTGGCTAGACCACAAAATTTTACGTCATCTATAAATATGATAAGCATTCCCTTCCCTGCTCTTCATCTAAGGCATTGATCGAGATATTAAAATGTAGAGGATCCAGGACTTATCCTTATGGCATCCCAATTCTTCAGTTTGATGAGATACAATAAATTAATCTTATTTTTCGTTGAGTCTGATTTGTGAGTCAGCTATATATCCACTTCATTGTCATGTCATCCAGCCCCACATACGTAGAACTAGTCTGCTAATCAGGGAAATCAGATTCTTCTTTTCCAATTCTTCTAACATCTTCTGTTTTATATAATTTTGCAACTTGCCAGGGTGTCCAAGACCTTTTCACAAACAAAATTAAAAAAAAAAAGGTAGACCTTTTCCATAATGATTTTATAGGGCTAAGGTTAGTGTGAACTTTACTTGGAAACTGCTGACAGTTACAAAATACATCCCTGTTTCCTTTTTTTGCTCAAATCAGTTTTAGTGGCCAGCAGCATATTTGCCTTAGCACATTTCCTGCACATACCTGACTGTAATCTCAGTCTAGATAGATAGATAGATAGATAGATAGATAGATAGATAGATAGATAGATAGATAGATAGATAGATAGATAGATAGATAGATAGATAGATAGATAGATAAAGAAGCGATAGCCATCACGATCTCTGGAACATTTAAAATTTTATTTAAAACTACTATTAAAATTGCTAAGCTTTCGTCAACCCCTGTTGACTTCGTCAGAGTGTAAAATCCCCATGGAAGAGATGCTTGCTTTTATAGAATGCCTATCAATTTATGTAATGCCTGTCAATTTAGACTTTGCACGTGTAACCGGTCCACACCCTTTTTTCTCTCCTGTAATTGACTTAATTGTTTCTGCCTTAGTCATGCTGACAGATGAAGATTTCCCCATGGTGTATTGCCTCTTTCTCTCCCTAGGGGGTAAAGCAGGGCTATCAGACATTGCTTTGAAGGTGTTTCTCCTGGCTTCCTCCCCTCATTGTTATTCCTCTCCCTTTTAGGCACACACGGTGCCTGCTCTAAATTCATCTGTTTTGCCCATGATCTTGTGATGGGTCTGCATTGTTCTTCTTCACCCCTCCTGTCTCTCTCATTCTGCTGCTCCTCTACTGTGCTCCCTTGTGCGCAGTTAGGGGTTGTCACACCTTCATTGGGGCAATCTCTATGCCTAAAGGGTGTGGACTGGTTACACGTGCAAAGTCTAAATTGACAGGCATTACATAAATTGATAGGCATTCTATAAAAGCAAGCATCTCTTCCATGGGGATTTTACACTCTGACGAAGTCAACAGGGGTTGACGAAAGCTTAGCAATTTTAATAGTAGTTTTAAATAAAATTTTAAATGTTCCAGAGATCGTGTGATGGCTATCGCTTCTTTATCTGTAAATATGCCTGGAACTCGCATTTTTAGAACAATCCTTTATATATATATATATATATGTATGTATGTATGTATGTATGTGTGTGTGTGTGTGTGTGTGTGTGTGTGTGTGTGTGTGTGTGTGTGTGTGTATATATATATATATATATATATATATATATATATACATACATACATACATACACACACACACACACACACACACACACACACACACACACACACACACACACACACACACACACACACACACACACACACACATATATATATATATATATATATATATATATATATATATATATATATATATACACACACACACACACACACATACACTTTAAAATCCACAAAAGGGAGAGAAAAATAAGCAGAAAGAAAAATACCAAATAATAGAACAGAAGCTTAAGTGACTAAAAATGTTAGAAGTTCTTTATTTCTTCAGAAGCAAGCACAGTTACTCTTCTAAATGTATGCCACTTAAATTGTGTTTAGATACATGATCTTGTTGATTCATCTAATTGGAAGTGGGGGAATATTTTCAAGTAATTTAACATTTATTTCTCCTCAAAGAAATGATTCAAAATTCAATTTATTCGCTATATTTCTGACATGGATGGTCAAGTAGGAAGTCTTTCCTGCCATTGCATCTAAAGATTGCAGGATGTAATTCATCACTAGATTGCATGGATCTCTTATTACCTTGACTTCCTAGCAAACATGTCAACTTTTGGGCTGAGACGTCTTTCAGATTTGAAGGTCAAATGATGTTTCAATGCACTCCCAGAGCATAAATGTTGTTTCTGCAACTCTCCAGACCAAAAGCACATTTAGCTAGAATGCCACAGCCAGCAGTATTTCTGCCCATGCATGCTACTATAGTTTACATAATAATTTTAAATAAATGATCTTGCATTAATGTCAAGCAACGTATTTCACCGTGACAAGATTTTGGCACAGTTCTAGATTTTGTTTTCTTATTTTTAGACTTCTGTATTTTGAAGCAATTCTTTCAACCACATTTAGGGATAACTCAGCTTTTGATATAAGGCAAAATGAACAGTTTAGCTGACTGCAGGGATTTGGGGGATGGAGCAAAGTTTTCAAGAAAACAAATAATCTATGAGATTTTCTTAGAGAAGAGAGTGAAATGTAGGCTGGACTCTGTTATCATTAGCTAGTAAACAATTGTACCCAACAATTGTAGGGAAATGGTTCTGCATCAAGCTATCTGGCTCCAGTCTAGGTCTTGTTTTTTCAATGTTTTGTTCATTATAAATGACTTGAATTAGGGGCTAGAAACTATGAATGTCACATTTGCAAAAATTTAACAAACATCTGAGAGGACAGCCTCCAATTTCAAAAGGATCTTAATGAGTTGGAACATTGGGCAAAAACCAGCAAGATGAATATCAACAAGGATAAAGACAGTTTTACATTTAAGTAGGGGGAAAAATCAAAGTGATGAGTATAGGATGGAGGAACCCTTACTGGGCAGCAATACATGGAAAAATGATTTACCAGTGGGTGGTTTGGAGGATCACAAGCAGAATAGGAGCCAACCATTTGATGCAGCTGCCAAATAAAAATGAAAACACCAAAAACAGCAAAAACAGCAAAAAGTTCTAAGCTGCATCATCGGAAGTATATGTCAAAATCAAGACAAGTCATTGTTTTAGAATATTCTGTGTTGGATAGACTGTACCTGGAATGTTACGTCTAGTTTGGTGCACTACATTTTAGGATGGACAGCAGGGGTGAAACCCAGCAGGTTCTGGAGAACTGGTAGCGGAAATTTTGAGTGGCGAACCAGTAGCAGAAATTTTGAGTAGTTCGGAGAACCGGCAAATACCACCTCTGGCTGGACCCAGAGTGGGGTGGGAATGGAGATTTTGCAATATCCTTCCCCCAGGAGTGGGGAGGGAATGGAGATTTTGCAGTATCCTTCCCCTGCCACGCCCACCAAGCCACACCATGCCCATCAAGCCACACTTGGTGGTAAAAAAAAATTGGATTTCACCACTGATGGACAGTAATGAACTGGAGCACTCTCAAGGAGAGCAATAAGACAGCAAGGGGCCTAGAAGGAAAATCTTATGACAAATTGTTGGTGGCATTGGGTACCCTGGGAAAGAAAAGACCATGAAGATGCAAGATAGGCCTACATGCATCTCAACTACCAATATGTCAAAGAAAGGGCAGAATTGTTCTTGAAGGCACAACAAAGAATTTATAAGTTTAAATTATGAAGAAATTGACTTTGCTGGAACACCAGGAAGCAAATTCTAACAGCAAAAGCTGTTCAGCAATGGAACAGATTGCCTTCAGAGGTGATAGATTTTTCCTTTACTGGATTTATTTTAAGAAGGACTAAATTGGCATGTGTCAGAGATGTTGCAATAGTAGGTTCCTGCACTGGAGGAAGATGGAGGTTGGACTAGTAATCTTCAAGATCCTGTTCAGTATTTTCATTCTATAATTGTGTGATTCTAATACACACACACACACACACACACACACACACACACACACACACACACACACACACAGCCTTGACTTACAACAGTTCATTTACTGACCATTCAAAGTTACAATGACACTGAAAACAGTGACTTATGACCATTGTTCACACTTATGACCATTGCAGCATCCCCATAGTCACATGATCAAAATTCAGATGCTTGACTCACATTTGTGACGTTTGCAGTGTCCCGGGACATGTGATCACCTTTTGCAGCCTTCTGACAAGCAAAGTCAACAGGGAAGCCACATTCACTTAACAACCCTGTTACTAACTTAGCAACTCCAGTGATTTATTTGACAACAGTGACAAGAAAAGTCATAAAATGCGGCAAAACTCATTTAACAAATGTTTCACTTAGCAATAGACATTTTGGCTTAATTGTGGTCCTAAATTGAGGACTACCTGCACACACACACACACACACACACACACACACACACACACACACACTGTATGTATGTATGTATGTATGTATATGTATATGTATATATATGTATATATATGTGTGTGTATATATATATAGATATACTGTATATATATATATGTGTGTGTGTGTGTATATGTGTGTGTGTGTATATATGTGTGTGTGTAGATAGATAGATAGATAGATAGATAGATAGATAGATAGATAGATAGATAGATAGATAGATAGATAGATAGATAGATAGCAATAGCACTTAGACTTATATACCGCTTCATAGTGCTTTACAGCCCTCTCTAAGCGGTTTTACAGAGTTCAGCATATTGCCCCCAACAATCTGGGTCCTCATTTTACCGACCTCAGAAGGATGGAAGGCTGAGTCAACTTTGAGCTGGTGAGATTTGAACAACTGAACTGCTGAACTAGCAGTCAGCTGAAGTAGGTTGCAGGGCTGCTTTTAACCACTGCACCACCTCGGCTCTCTCTCTCTCTCTCTCTCTCTCTATATATATATATATATATACACACACACATACATACATACACACACACACATACATACACACACACGTGTGTGTGTGTGTGTGTGTGTGTGTGTGTGTGTGTGTGTGTGTGTGTGTACAGGTATACATTCATTCATTCATTCATTTGTAAAGGTAATATGGTGAGACAGATATAGAACTAAAATAATAACTTAGTGTCACATACATATTGGTAAAGATCTGAAGAATAAACTCAGGATCTGCTTCAAAATAAAACCAAATTTGATAACAAGGTTTTAAAATGAAAGTGGTGGGAGAAGGCGGACTGTTTATGTAGCCCAGATAGATTAAAAGTAAAAATAAATGGAATTTTAATTTCAAAAATGGAGATCACAATAAAAATGAAGAGATTGGGGTGGAAGGTTAAGAACTGAACTGAAGCAAAGAACTAGAAAATTGAGAGAGTAAGGAATTTTTTTTGGAATTAGGATAAGAGGATGGAACATAAATTACAAGCAATTCCTTCTTGATTCTCACTGGTTCCACCAAAGCTTTCCAAATATCCCTACTCAAACAAGACATAATTTGGAAAAGCAAAGAAGCCATAAAATATTTTCCTTTAAATGCTATAATGGAAGAATCCTAGGTCAATTATTTCCTGTAAATTGAAGGTGAGTCTCTCAGTCCTTCCTGGAATTCTTTTGGAATTTCTGGTATTTGGAAAAATGTTAGTAAATATATCTCTTTCCATAAGCGGGGCTTTGAGACGATTTTCATCTTGGTCTCCCCCACGTATGTATGATTTTGTATGTTTCTTTTAAATGCATTTTAAATTGTTATTAAATTATATTGTTTAGTTGTTCTTCAAATGTTGTACGCCGCTTTGAGTCCCCAGGGAATAGGGCGGCATATAAGAGCACTAAATAAATAAATAATAAATAAATAAATAAAATAAATAAAAGCCTCCAAAGTACTAATCACTAATTAATCTTTGAAAGGAAGAGATTCAGTTTTGATTTCTTTGCAAACTATCTTGCTTTTTGCCAGAGTCTAAAATTTCTCTGACTTGGCCTCATGAAATTTTTGTTTGCTTTTTTTCAGATGTTGTTGTTGTTCTAATTATATTGGGTTTGAGTCTTGTTCACCACCCAGAATTCCATCTGGTAGATGGGCAGCCATATAACTTTATAAAACAAACAAGCAAATGTAATGATAAAGACTGGGGTTTTATCTGAAGCTGATGTGTAGCTCTACCATGGGTGTCATAATGCTTAACACATGTTAGAAAGCACTGTAAGCCCAACTTCCTGAAAACAATGTCATAGTGTTTATGAGAAAGATACCAAATATTTGTACATATAAGGAAACAGAGATGAGCACCAGCTCCAAGAGTCAGACACAACTGGACATGGGAAACCTTTACCTTTTTAAAAAATCCCACAATTGCATGGAAAGCTGTCAATGAAAGTTTCCAAGTAAATTAAAAAAAATCCAAACTAGTTAGAAACTAAAGCAGGGGGAGGTCACGCATCCCCTAAATCTTGTTAGGTCAGATGTTCCATGGTTACAATCTTTAAAGTTGAAATGAAAGAATCTCAGCTGAGCTTGCCAGAGGTAATATTTGAAGTAAGCAAAGCAATCAGAGATTTCGCCTTTTTCAGTTACACCAGAATGTTTCTCTCACCAAAATTACAGACTTGAAAGCAATCTTCTGAATCCTTCTCTCTTATGGGATCCGAGGGGACTGAAGTTCTTTCATTAATATAGTCATGCCATGTGACGTTTTGTTCTACCCGTGTCCAGCCCAACCCAATTTTCATTTCAGGCCTGGCTGGCTGCCTACACACAAGCAACAGGGACTCTCTATTTGTATGATTCCAGATCCTTGGCCAGCCATTCCTTTTTTGCTCTGCAGATCTTGCCACCATGCTCCCATCTTCTGGCCTCAGCTGGCTTGGAGATATGCTTGGATTCATTCAACCTCTTGCCAAGTTGTATTGCTTTTTACTGCACGGCATTTCAAATCTCTCATCGCTCCTTTCTGTGCAAACGCTTAAACACATCTGCTAAAATTATCATTTGTGTTCTTTGAGATGACACTGTTTTTTCTCCTAAATGCTGATTGACAGGTCACTGCAGAGTGAATAGCCATTATTCATGTTGTTAAAAGTAATTCTTTTTCTCTGCCTTCAATATCTTGGGTCTCATCTCTTCCTCAGTTTGGAAACTGCAGGAGCATTGCCGAGAAGAGATTAGCAATATAATTGTGGGGCCCAAGGATTGCTGCATTCAGTAGCAACCTGGAAAACTGTACCAGAGGCTTAGTATGTATTCAGAGTGTGTGTTTATGCATGCATGCATGCATGCATGTGTGTGTGTGTGTGTATGTATCTATGTACAGTATGTGTGTACACACAGACACAGACACACACATGGAGTGGTACAGTGGCTCAATGGTTAAGACACTGGGCTTATCAGCTGGAAAGCTGGTTGTCTGGGTTCAAGACCTGAGTGCGATGTGATGGAGTGAGCTCCCATCCTCACCTCAGTTCCTGCCAACGTTCGAAAGCAAGTAGATATAAACAGATATGGTGAATACGGTGGTTACCTTTCCATTTTGGTGAAAAGGTAACTGTACTCTGTGATGTCATGCCACATGACCATGAAAATGCCTTTGGGCAACTCTGGCTCAATGCTCTCTCTCTCTCTCTCTCTCTCTCTCTCTCTCTCTCTCTCTCTCTCTCTCTCTCTCTCTCTCTCTCTCTCTCTCTCTCCATCCCTCCCTCCCTCCCTCTCACACATACACACCACTGAATAACTGCTAAGCCTCTGTTCAGTTCTGTAAGTTACTACTGAATGCAGCAATCCTATGGGAGGGAGGGGAGGGAGGGAGGGAGGGAGGAGAGAGAGAGAGAGAGAGAGAGAGAGAGAGAGAGAGAGAGAGAGAGAGAGAGAGAGAGAGAGAGAGAGAGATTAGTATGACTGCAGAGCTGGCTGAAAAACAGAGCACAGTAAGCAGCTGTCTAGGATGCCACATTTCCTCTGCCACCCAGTTTGTTCTGCCCTAGATTGAATCATGTATTAAACAGAAGAGGGATCATAGTTTCTGTGGACTGACAGCCAGGTCAGGTTCATTCATCATCCAACCCTCATGGGATTTCCCTGGTTTCTATGACCTAGCCAATTGTGGCTTAGTCAACAAATAAGCCATGCTGAAACCAACTCTGGCTTAGCACATCATTAAAACACAGCTAATAAAATGCCCAGACAAGCTGAGCGTTGGATGGATGCTACAAACAGAAGCAGCAAAGATGGAAAATGTATTAGACTGTAATGTATTATATTACAAAAACTGACCTTGAATTTACTGCAAATCATTCAAGCAGTACAGACTGAATATGTAGGGTTTTTCACTCAGTGCTATGCTCAGTGTTTGCTCTCTTTGGATTAGAAGCTACAGATTACTTTTGGAATTGGCTCAGATTCTGTTCTGATTCTTTTGAAATATATATTTCAGTCCAGCAAGCAGCTATTGTTACTGATGTAGCTCTCGGCGCTACCCTTAATTTGGTTCCTTTGCAATTTGCTTATATTGAGAATGGCCAAGGATGAGTGCAACATTGGAAGATCATGGTCTAAGTGCCCTTCAGCTCTGAATGACTCCTGCTCCAATGCATGGCACAGGCTCTGGATATAGATTACGTTGTACTTTTTCTGGCTATCACCTATTATCTGGGAGGAGGAAAATGCCTTGTCCACACTGGTCCTCCTTAATGCTGGCTTGTGACAGAGATGAGGCTCTCACATTTGAGCAACTTATCTGAAAACTTAGCGGCTGTTACATAAGTAAATAGAGAGTGAAGCCTTGGGCAAAGGCTTCACTCCGGGTCCGGGTCTTAAGGGGGAATTAACATACTTTAAGCTCATTGGTTCAACTGAGCGGCGGGAAAATAGAGCAATTCGATGGCTGGGCTGCCGGACAGGTCCCTTTAATAGCAATAGCACTTAGCACTTAGACTTATATACCACTTCATAGTGCTTTACAGCCCCCAACAATATGGGTCCTCATTTTACTGACCTCAGAAGGATGGAAGGCTGAGTCAACCTTGAGCCTGGTGAGATTTGAACAGCTGAACTAGCAATCAACTGAAGTAGGTTGCAGTGCTGCTTTTAACCACTGTGCCACCTCGGCTCCTTTAAAAGAGGGAGCTGTTGGACAGCCTAGCAAGTTTGCTGTACCTGTCTTCTTATTAAAGAGCTGAAGCCACTATACTGAGTCCTGCCTCTTCATTCGACCCTAACATAATGGTGGCATTGTTATCATGATAATAACATGCTGTGTTTGATTGCACAAGGTGGTGCTTGTTGATCTCCTTAAAGGTTGGTTCTTTATCTGTTCCGTGAACTTTTTCTTGGGTCCCTCAGCTATAGACCTGGAGTCGACCAGCTTTGCTCCTACCATGGCTCCTACCATAGCTTTTTGCTTCATATCACCAAAACCATGTGGCGGTTTCCAATTTCCATTTTCCAGCAATCTCTTTTTCTTTCTTGTAAGTGTTCTTTCTCCCAGGTGACCTGCTTCTTTTCACCTCTCCCACTGTCTTCTGCTTTTGCCTCAAGCCAAAGGAGTTTTGCACCAAGGATAAGGTTGAGAAGGATCTAATAGGCAGCCCTGGACCCTTCCCTCCCTGTTTATCACCTAAATGAGGTTTGGATTTTGCATTTATTTGTATTCTCCCTGCCAGGTTTGAAACATTTATGTATTGGCTGTCTGGTTGAAAGTGGCAGAGGAAAAGGCCTGTCATGCTTTACCTGAATGAAGTAGGACAGGTGAGGTTGCTCATTCACTAAAACTTATTTAAAAATGATGAGCTGATGTGGAGGAAATCTAATGAACTAATTTCCAGTAACTCTTTTCTTATATATGTTGGATTTATTTATTTAAATTTTCAATTCTTATCTACCTCCACTTGTACAAAAAACAGGCATTCCTGCATGTGATGTTATAGATGAATTGTCACAACTTTGTATAAATAAACTCCATCCTTGATATGCATTTCCATCCCTTTGAAAAGCATAGAGGCCAGGATTCTGCATTCATGAAGTCCACCATGGTGTTTGCTGAAATAGTATCACAAGGATAGCAATAGCAATAGCACTTAGACTTATATTCCGCTTTACAGTGCTTTACAGTCCTCTCTAAGCACTTTACAGAGTCAGCATATTGCCCCCCAACAATCGGTCCTCATTTTACCGACCCCGGAAGGATGGAAGGCTGAGTCAACCTTGAGCCTGGTGAGATTTGAACTGCCAAATTGCAGGCAGCCGCAGGCAGCAGCAGTAGCCTGCAGTACTGCACTCTATATGTGCCACCGTGGCTCATATATGCTGATATTCTGTCAGTTATCAAATAAGCTGGAAATGAGAATCAAGAAATTAAAATTAGGAAGCAACCACTGTTTATTGCTGATCTGCACGAATATCAAGGCAATACCCTCATTACTTAAAAAAAAAGTTCAACTGGACAACTTTCATAACAATTTACAACTTTTTAAACATTCCAGGTAAGGAATGTAAACTCAGGAAGGAGAAAATAGTTGATTACTATAGCAAGGAGCAAAGGCAAACAATCTAGATATTTGCATATGTTTTCAATTGCCACAGATTATGCTCTTTATCATTATGAGACACCTATTATTAATAATTTTATTGGAATTTGAAATAAGGTACTCTGAAGCTGTGAACATCTCCTCATTATGAAACATTCAGCTTGCCCAGAGTTTATTTTAATGTCAAATGTAATTTATTTCATGAATGCAGTTTCATGGAAGACATTAACATCTCAAAAATCCAGGAAAAAGTAATAGTGAGTGTTTTGTACATAATTTGATGGTTTATACTTCGATAATTAGATGTCATAAAAATTACAGTCATATGTCTAAAAACCAGAAATAGCTCATTTATACAATTGTGTACTGTATTCTGATACCTCAAGAATGGTCCAAAGCTGTTTTTCGCATCCCAGTCTAATCAAACTGCAGAATGTTGATTGCAGGCCAAAAATCAATAGTACATTTTCTTGCCATTTTTAGCACAGAAACATACAAAGATATGGTATTATGAACCCTAAAATAAGCTTATGACAATAAAACAACAATGACGCCCTTCTCCAAATCATAAAAAGCATAGATTCCAGCTGTACTCACATATGTGCTGTGATCCTGCCATCAACAATAACTTGGCCCTTAACTTGGCATCAACAATAACTTGGCCCTTAACCCCCACCCCCACCCCAACTCTTTCAAAGTTAGTTTCCAGCTACTAAAATTCTTCCCTCTTTCACTTGAATTTCAGCCACATGAAAGAATGGAACTAGAACAGAGAACATAGCGGTGACAGAGGCCTACTTCAGAGGCACAGTAGGCCCATGTAAATGTATTAGAGATTACCACTAAGTTCACAAAACTGTCAGGAATCCATGGCTGAACTAGTTGGATGAACCAATGCCTTAACCAGGAATGGGCAAGCATGCTACTCAGCGTATCTGCTGTAATAGTCTGCATGTATTGGCATATTGTCTAAGAAATCTCACACTTTCCAACTTTGCAATGAGCAGAACATAGTTGTAATCACTTATCTTCTGTTATACAATGTGACTGCAGCCGAACAATGCTGAGAACTTGTAAATTACAGTGCTGGGTCCAAAATGTGAATTCAGCTAAGGTGGGGAACAGAGATTCTGACATAAGATTAGAGGCCGTAGCAATAAAGATTTTAGAGAAATGAAAACCAGATTGAGGAGAGAATATGGAACTTTTATTACTTATTTTTCAATGTCTGGTAAGAGTCTTGCTTGTTGAGATTCACCTCTTTCAAATGCTGAAGGCTCGGGAGCCTTCCAATCATATAATAAATGTACAGAAAGGGAAATTTGCAGTTCATCAATGAAATAGATTCCCAAGTCATTAATATAGCAGATGGTGTAACATTGGTATATCAGATGAATGATAAAATCTTTTGTTGCCTACTTAGCTCAAGATACAAAAATATAAGGCCGCTGTGACAAAAATTAGGTAAGATCATCTCACAGGAGATTAATTGAAGTTATCAACTGAGTTTCAGAATATAAGAATATGTTAATTTTAAACATGGATACATTCCAGTCTGTCAAGAACTGATCTTTTCCTGGAAGACTTTGCATGATGTCTACCAGAATGAATGGATTTCTTCACTGTCTATGTAATTCACCGATATACAAGATCATTAAATACAACGGCTTTAAAGCAATAATTAATCTTGGTGGGAAAAATTACACCCTGGACAATGGAATGCACGGAATCTGTTGTCTTTGAAACCTCATCTTTGTTTCTTATAATTGCCATCTGGTTCTAATTTCAGACTGGCTGATTCAGTGGCGAGGCTACCCAAACTTCTGTATTCTGGGTGGTGTTGAAAGTGTTTATTTTTTCCCTCTCTAGCCCAAGACATTCTGAAAGGGCGGGAGCAGACATTAGGAACAGAAGAAATAGAATTAAATGAATTAAAGAAGATATAAAGCAATCTGTCAAGTTTTGCATTGCAAAACTTAACTTATATTCAAAGCTATTTGGCTATCTACATGATCACCAAACCTTTGAGCCAACACGGTTGCCTTTCAGATTTCATTTTGCTTTACACTAGAATGATTAATATATGGAATTTAAGTAATCCTCCATAGCAGATTGATGTAATTTCATCTGGCTCAGCTGAAAAGTCAATCTACAAATTTATACCTTTCAAAGGCTTTCCACAAAGATGAAATACCTTAGTCAGCAGGTGGCTTTTCTTTGTGGTTTTATTCTCCTGCTGAATTATCTACTTGAATGAATTGCTGAAATTGGAAGTAATTGTTTTCTTCCATGGATTGAAAGCATTGTCTTTAGGTTCAATTCTTAAATGGACCTAAATGGACTTCCAAATCATTAAATCAACAGCTTGAATTCCATGGGATTCCAGAAAGCTACTTGTGCTAAGTATTAAACACTAAAAAGTTGGGAAAGGCTGTTCTACATTATTCTTTTAAAGAAGCCATGTGAATAATATTAGTAGATTTTTTTAGTCCCAGGCTCTTCTGTCACTTTATATAGTCCAACAAAATGTTTTCTTACTCCATACTATTTAAAAAAATACAATTTGAAATATATCATTTATCCAAATTACTTAAACCCTCCTGTCATTCTGGCGTACCAGAAAGCGCACTGAGGTAAATGGAAATGCTCCATTTGTTCTAATGGATGCTGTCTTTGGTGAATTCAGCCAAATGGCTCACGTCAGCTTCTCTTGCACACAGAGATCCCAAAGCTGCTATTAATCCTAAATGTGGTAAGAAGACCAACAAGTCACCAGTTGCCTTCAAGATCTATTTTAAGAAGTCTTACGCAGCCACTGCGAATTCTCATATTGGAGCAGGAAATAGTTTAATATTTAGATTTATATTTTAAAAAACTGATGGGGGCGTGGGACATCCTCTAGATCCTAAATAAAATATTTCTGCAACCGTATTACATTGCCTCAGTTTCCATAGGCACCAATGGCTAAGTTTCCCATGCCTTAAATTATAGTCATGTGGTAAATTGTGACTAATACTGATGAATACAGAAAAAGGACACACACACAAAAAGGCAAGAATTACTCAATATTGAAATGGGACCTGAATGGACTCTTGTCTATGTGGATGGGATCTATGTTGTAGGGTGGAGGGAAGGCAAGTTTCAATCATAAAGAATGGTGCATGAGGTTTTACTGCTCATTCCCATCTTTCCTGAACATATGTAAATCAAGCTGCTATGAAGAATTTACTGCAGCGGAGGGTTCCGGTTATTTTCTCTACCGGTGCGCATTGTGAGCATGCGCAGAAGTGAACTCGCGTTCCATCGGGCAATTTTACTTCCATGCATGCTTAGGACGACATTACAAGCCGAAACACAGCTGAGGAGCTTCTCAGCTGTCCTTCGGAGGAAGGATAAAGGTCAGTATTGAAACAAGGGTGGGTGGGAGGACTTTTTCCCGACAGCTCAGGACGCGAAGAAGCGCCAGAGAATGACATCATCACCGGGCTCCTACCGGAGCTGTGCTCCACACTGCATCCACCGTAGGAACCCACCACTGATTTACTGGTAGCTGTTGGAAAACTTTCCCATCCCAACAATCCTATCTCCAGCAAACACAAACAGTGAATATATCTTGGTTGCAAAGATGCAGCTTTCCATCTAATGACAGTTTGGATTTCTGCAATTCAGGGGTGGTAAGGCAAACAAATTAAATCACTTAGCAAACCAGGAATCATTTGACTATTTAAATCACAAAGCACATGGAACTAGGTCTCTCTCAGTACTGCAAATGTGATGTATGCCACCCACCTCTTCTACCATTTCATTAAAATGAATATTACCAACATTGCCTAACTGACCTAGTCTGTTGGTAGTCCCTGGAAAAATGATACGTAGTGCCAGGATTAACATTCTTTCTCTTCCTAGAAGCTGGAGATGTAAAGATGTCCCCATCAGATGGAATTATGCAAAGATTTACACATAACCTTCAAAGCTTGCCTTGACCTCTTTTAATCTCTCTCTCTTTTTCCTTCGGAAAATTTATTTACCTCCCCCCAGTCCCCAAATCCATAATAAAAATAGAAAAATTCAAGGCTCCCTTGATGAAAAGCACTGAATTCTTTTGCGGACACTTCTTTCTCCAACTTTTTATTCAGTGCAGATTTCACCAGCATAATCATCCTTCCTGTTGTTGTGCTTTTAATGAAAGTTAGCTCACATTTCTCCACAGCAGGCCTCGTCTCCATAAATGGCATCTTAAATAGAACTACCAGATGGGAGTTGCAAAATTACAGAGGACCACTTGAGAGCAGCAGTTTTCTGTATCCCTCTGCTGCTATCTAAAGAGCATCCAGATTTCTGCAGCCCAGATCTATTAGTCTTAATTTAATGACGAATATGCTTCCACTGAGGTAGGCCATTGGTCCAACTAGTCATCGCTGTTAGCTGGCAGCTGTTCATTGGTTTCATGATCCCCTCCCCAAACTGGTGGCACCCAGAATTGAATAGCAATAGCAATAGCACTTAGACTTATATACCGCTTCATAGTGTTTTACAGCCCTCTCTAAGCGGTTTACAGAGTTCAGCATATTTCCCCCAACAATCTGGGTCCTCATTTTACCGACCTCAGAGGGATGGAAGGCTGAGTCAACCTTGAGCCGGTGAGATTTGAACAGCTGAACTGCAGCTAGCAGTCAGCTGAAGTAGCCTGCAGTGCTGGAATCTAACCACTGCACCACATGAGATCTCCTGCAAGTACAGCAGGTGATCTACAACTAAGCTAAGGTCTTTTGAGATACACATAGTCCTCGACTTACGAACGCAATTGAGCCCAACATTTATGTTGCTAAGTGAGAAATTTGTTAAGTGAGTTTTGCTCAATTTTATGACTTTTCTTGCCACATTTGTTAAGCGAATCACTGCAGTTGTTAAGTTAGTAACACGGTTATGAAATGAATCTGGATTCCCCATTGACTTTGCTTGTGAGAAGGTTGCAAAAGGTGATCACATGACCCCCGGGACATTGCAACCATCATAAATGTGAGCCAGCTGTCAAGCATCCAAATGTAAATCATATGACCATGGGGACGCTGCAATGGTCATTAGTGTGAAAAACAATCATAAGCCACTTTTTCAATTATGAATAGTCACTAACGAAACTGTTGTAACTCTAGGACTACCTATATTATCTCTGCAAACCTGAATTTGTTAAGATTACCATCATTACCTGTGTTCAAGTGTAATATTTCTTCTATGCCTCGACAAGAAATTAAGCTAGTGGATATACAAAGTTGCACTCAATTGACTGAGTTAATTATGAATTAATTTGGCTTCTGCAGTTCTTCAAGCAAACTATGGTTAAAAATCCTGAGTTGGCTTACGTGAAAGTGGTCAAAGCAAATGCTTCAGCTAATAATTAATAATAAAATATATTATTACTTTTCACATTGCAAATTAAGAATATAAAGTACCGTATTTTTCAGAGTATAAGCAGCTACCCCATACAAACTCCAATAGTTCACCCTTTCCTAATCTGGGTGCCCTCCAGCAGTATGAACTTCAGTCCTGACAATACCTGAAGGGTTACTGTTTTGAGGATGTTGAAAGTTAGTCTACTTGTTTGGAGGGCATTTGGACCGATGAAGACTGAGCTGCCCTGAAACGAATGAGAGAAATAGAAGAGCACATAGAACGACATCCCATATGAATGGAAGGCATTTCCCTCTTCATATACTTGGTTCAGGACCGGAAGAGGCAGGTAACCACCTCAGATGGCAAAAGGCAGCCAGATGGACCTTTGAGGAAGATGTTAGACAACAGAGCTCTGTACTTCGCAGCTCGTCCTGAACCCAGTAAGCCACCCCGATGCTTCCTGGTGTGGTGGGACATGTTTGCTTCTTGTCTGTATTGAAGGAAGATTCAACTTTTAGTTGGTCACTGTATGTGGTGGAATTAGGGAAGAAACCACCTTGTCCTTTGCTTCATGCAGTAAATTACCTTGGATCGACCTAAATGTGGTTGTTGGGAATCACTAAAAATGTGTCTCTACTTTCAGTTCCTGTCCTAACAGACAAGTAGGCTATACATGTTTTTTAAAAATAAAATTTAAAAATCCCTTCCCTCCCCAAAAGCAAGGCCACCCAGCTCATTCCCAACTAATAGAACAATCTGTTACAAATCATAAATGGAATTATACTAAGCTAAAAGCCAGTACCTGAGGGGCATAAAACAATCAACCATGTCAGCAGACAAACCATAACAACTATCATGGCAAGGCTTGTGGACTATACCTGCTGTGGAGTTAAGTCCATCTAGCTGTGAAGACTCTGGGTAACCAAAACATAGTTGGGGAATCTTCATGTGAACATATGGGGGGAGGGGTGTCTAAACAAGTTCACTGATCCAGTTTTGTTTGACACTGAGCATATAAAGTGACTATTATAGATATAGATATAGAATCCTTTATTGGCCAAGTGTGATTGGACACACAAGGAATTTGTCTTCGGTGCATATGCTTTCAGTGTACATAAAAGAAAAGATACATTTGTCAAGAATCATGAGGTACAACACTTAATGATTGTTATAGGGTACAAATAAGCAATCAGGAAACTTGTACTTCCTGACTGTAGTGGGAAGGGAAGGCTTATAAATAAAACCGGTAAAGGGTCTTCACTAAGAGATAATGTTCGTATGTTTAAATGTACAAAATGCAGTTTTGGACTTCCACCTCTCAGCACATCAGATCTTGAATTCTAAGATTATGACAGTGGATTCTCAATGCCTCTTTTATTACTGCCCACATATCTCTTATGCCATTTTGTGAACACCTTCATTTTCCTTAATTGAACAAGACTTCCATTTTCTAAAATAGCTTATCTGGCTTTGTTAATTATCTATGACCTCAATGGCTGCCAGTAGAGTCTGATACCATGGCCACTTTAATATATCATCGTAAAGACAGCCTCAAAATTATACATAGAGTGGGTAGACAGAGGAACCAGCTGTGTGCCTTAGGAATATTGAAGTGGGAGAGAGAGCCATCCAAATGGACATGGCAATTTCCACTTGTAGATAAATGACATTTACTTTAATGGCATGTTGATCCTTTCTAATCCATTCTTCAGCATTCTCCTGTTATAACAGTCTGAGAGCACTCTGTAGGATATACAGTAGTCCAGGGTCTTCTTTTCTCTACAGCAGGGGTCTCTAAACTTGGCAAAATGTCTATGGAGATTGTCAGTCATACAGGTCACAGTTGTCCCAAAGGTGCTTTTTCCAAGAGGCATCTGGATTTCTTGTTTTTCTTTGAAGACTTTTCGCTTCTCATCCAAGAAGCTTCTTCAGCGCCGACTGGATGGTGGGGAATGGAAGGATTTATATTCCTGGATGTGTATGTATGTATGTATGTATGTTTGTATGTTTGTATGTATGTATGTATGTATGTTTGTATGTATGTATGTATGTATGTATGTATGTATGTATGTATATATATATATATGTGTGTGTGTGTGTGTGTGTGTGTGTGTGTGTGTGTGTGTGTGTGTGTGTGTGTAGGATTTTTTGCTGATAAATGAAAATAAAGGGAGACTATTATAGATCTATTTCGAGCTTATTTTGCTCTCGTCAGATAGCCATACCCCTTACTGGGATTTGAACCCGGGCCGGCTGCTTTGCAGTGCAGCAACTTATACATTAGGCCATAGGCTCTGTTCCCAATCAGCTCTTTCACCAGGAAAGGGTTATATATGTTTTTCTGTCGTGTTATCCTGGTGTACCCAAATATGGGAGAGAAAGCATCACAGCTTCCTTTTTGCCTTTCAGCCCCGTCACAAGGACCATCCAGGCTGATTTTAATATAGCCGACACACTAATCTATATGTGTAGGATTTTTTGCTGATAAATGAAAATAAAGGGAGACTATTATAGATCTATTTCGAGCTTATTTTGCTCTCGTCAGATAGCCATACCCCTTACTGGGATTTGAACCCGGGCCGGCTGCTTTGCAGTGTAGCAACTTATACATTAGGCCATAGGCTCTGTTCCCAATCAGCTCTTTCACCAGGAAAGGGTTATATATGTTTTTCTGTCGTGTTATCCTGGTGTACCCAAATATGGGAGAGAAAGCATCACAGCTTCCTTTTTGCCTTTCAGCCCCGTCACAGGGACCATCCAGGCTGATTTTAATATAGCCGACACACTAATCTATATGTGTAGGATTTTTTGCTGATAAATGAAAATAAAGGGAGACTATTATAGATCTATTTCAAGCTTATTTTGCTCTCGTCAGATAGCCATACCCCTTACTGGGATTTGAACCCGGGCCGGCTGCTTTGCAGTGCAGCAACTTATACATTAGGCCATAGGCTCTGTTCCCAATCAGCTCTTTCACCAGGAAAGGGTTATATATGTTTTTCTGTCGTGTTATCCTGGTGTACCCAAATATGGGAGAGAAAGCATCACAGCTTCCTACATACATACATACATACATACATCATACATACATATATGGAATCATACATACATATATATAAATCCTTCCATTCCCCACCATCCAGTCAGAGCTGAGGAAGCTTCTTGGATTAGAAGAAAAACAATGCCCAGAATTTCTCAGCCAGCTGGCTGGGGAATTCTGGGAGTTGAAGTCCACAAGTCTTAAAGTTGTCAAGTTTGGAGATCCCTGCTCTAAAGATCTCTTTAATTAGCCCTAGTGAAGGTAATTTAAGCCCCCTATTATTGTAACATCTCTGATATTGTCCTCCATTTCAGGTTTACCTCAAGCATTTATTTTTTTTGGGGGGGAACATATCCCCAGAAATTAGTTACTTGGGGACTTGATACTGTCACCAAACACCATTCCATGGAACAATTTGTTCCCTTTGAGGTTTCTGGCTTGCTTTTAACTATTTTGCTTTTTTGGCTTTCACTTGAGCCAGTGAACATACTCCAGTCTGAAGCCTAAGGCTGAAGAAAAAACAAAATAAAATGGCTCTCTTAATCACATAGATCTACTGTTTTAGTTAATGTCTGAGAAATAATGAGGGGAAAAAAGAGAATGAAAGAGGCTCTTAAGCCAACAACTTTTTTTGTGATAGTAGTGATCCTTGGTGTTCAGCATTATTCAAATTTAGGGTCTTTGCAGTCACAGTTAAGAATGAGAGTCAATACAAATACCTCCCAAGTGATCTTCCACCACATGCTATGCCTTTCTTTCTTTCTTTCTTTCTTTCTTTCTTTCTTTCTTTCTTTCTTTCTTTCTTTCTTTCTTTCTTTCTTTCTTTTTTCCTTTTTTCCTTTTTCCTTTTTCCTTTTTTCTTTTTTCTTTTTTTCTTTCTTTCTTTCTTTCTTTCTTTCTTTCTTTCTTTCTTTCTTTCTTTCTTTCTTTCTTTCTTTCTTTCTTTCTCTTCCTCCCTTCCTTCCTTCCTTCCTTTCTGAAAAAAAATCACAATGTTCCTAGAATAGCACAGGATATTATTCTGTTATTTGTCTATTAGGAATTGTTTTCACATTCTGTTGGTTTTTTTTGGTGACCATCTCAACCTATGGGCCTTCATTAAACATTTGAAAGCTTTAGTAGATATTTGCAGGTCCTGAAGCAATCACAAATACTTTGAAATGATGGAAGCTTTTGGCTCAACTCTCAGACCTTTTTTTTTACTCTAATATGGGGGTGGGGGGAATAAAACTAATAGTGTCCCTTTGAGCATATTGCTCTACTCCATGGATGTGTTTCCATTGCCTTAATATGGTTTTGCTAAACTCCCTAATGAAAGACAGAGAAGCTGTTTACTGAAGGCTTCGTAGGAGTCTTTTTCTCTGGACAGCTGCCACTGGCATTTCCATTTTGGCAGGAACCTACAAAGAACGACATTAGAGACATTTTAATTTAATAAGCAAGTCAATTAGCTTTCAAATTAGGGCAACCATTGTTTTCTCTCTCATTTTCCCTTGAAAAAAGAGCTGCACCTCTTCAGGTGATTAGGGAAGGATAACAGAGAATCTCAGGTTTTATCCAGTACAAATGCAGAAGCCATGAGGAGATTCTGTGATTGCCTGGGAGATTCTCATTCCAAATCTGCCTCTTCCATGAATTTGTTGTGTGGCCTTAGGCAAGTCATTTTTGCTTAGTTGCAGTTCATCTCCATGCTGGAATTTTTCTTCTGCAGAAAGGAAAAGATCCATGAGGGCAAAGCCTTTGATGTACTCAGTCAGACTGACTGACTTTGGGGGTGAGGTATGTCCCAAAGGTGCTTTGTTAAAAGGCACCTGGGCTTTCTTTGTTTTTCCTTGAAGAGGTTTCACTTCTCAACCAAGACGTTTCTTCAGTTCTGACTGAATGGTGGGGAATAGAAGGATTTATATACCTTGCAGCAGGGGTGAAATTCAGCAGGTTCTGACAGGTTCTGGAGAACTGGTAGCGGAAATTTTGAATAGTTCAGAGAACCGGCAAATACCACCTCTGGCTGGCCCCAGAGTGGGGAGGGAATGGAGATTTTGCAATATCCTTCCCCCAGGAGTGGGGAGGGAATGGAGATTTTGCAGTATCCTTCTCCTGCCACGTCCACCAAGCACCGCCCACAGAACCGGTAGGGAAATTTTTTGAATTTCACCCCTGCCTTGCAGTCATCTGGTCGTTAGCACTCTTTGTGAGAGTTGTTGAAAGTTTATCTGTGCCCTCAGGGTCATCTGAATAGTGCAAAAGGGTGTGGAACCCTTTGGAACTGCTGAAAGGACAGTGTTGTAAAAAGAAGATAGGTGGTGTCATATCCCCCATCTGTTAAGTGGGGGCTGTTCAACCTTAATGTAGATGGCCTCTTTGACTCCTCTTTCAGTAAGGGGTGCTTCTCCAAAAGGCAAGAGCATTTGACCTACCATATCACTATCTTTAATTAAATTTAATTAATACTCTAATTACCCATTAAATAGTTAAAATCTTCCACTTTTTATTCTCTGCTTATTTTTAGTTTACTGTGTTCAATCAATCAGTTAATATAGTCATAGACCAGAACAAATAAAAACACTCAGTAAATATACAATTTAAAATTCTAGTATACAATAATAAATAACTACTAAAATCTATGATAAAATCCAGTCTGTCAATTATACATGGTCTAACTATACTTTATTTTATTTTATTTTATTTATTTATTTATTTGTCAAACCTGTACAGGATAGTAGTTGCTTGTATAAACATAACATAAGTAAAAAGTACCCATAAAAGAAGACAATAGGACAGTAGGACAGGGACGGTAGGCACAGCGGTGCGCTTATGCACGCCCCTTACAGACCTCTTAGAAATGGGGAGAGGTCTACTGTAGACAGTCTAAGGTTAAAGTTTTGGGGGTTTGGGGAAGAAACCACAGAATCAGGCATTCCAGGCATTGATCACTCTGTTGCTGAAATCGTATTTTCTGCAGTCGAGTTTGGAACGGTTTACATTAAGTTTGAATCTATTATGTGCTTGTGTATTGTTGCGGTTGAAGCTAAAGTAATCATTGACAGGAAGGACTTTTTGATATATGATTTTATGAACTACATTTAGATCAGATTGGAGGCGGCGTAGTTGTAAATTGTCTAATCCCAATATTTCAAGTCTGGTGGAATAAGGTATTTTATTGCAAGCAGAGGAGTGGAGGACTCTTCTTGTGAAATATTTCTGGACTCTCTCGATTGTATTAATGTCTGATATGCAGTGTGGGTTCCAGACAGGTGAGCTGTATTCCAGAATTGGTCTAGCAAATGTTTTGTATGCTCTGGTTAGCAGTGTAATATTGCCAGAGAAGAAGCTTTACAATCCATAAACTGTTGTCAGTTTAATACTAAAAGGAAAAGGAATAAGCAGTGCAAAGGGTTTGCCACATTTGTTATATAACTATGGTGGATTAATCACGTGTTCCCGACGAATTCCCAGTGCTGCTGCGCAGAATCTAACCACCTGCGCTGTAGTTATGAATTGTTCATCCTTAAGCAGCCACTGGAGATAAGCAGTGTCGGAACGGCCAGGATACCTAGCAATTATTGGCAGAATATGTTTTTTCCAAATCTCTGTGTAAAAGGAACATTGAAGGAGTATGTGACCTATATAGAACTGTGTCCTATATTCCCAGCCACTGTATTTTGTAAGCAATGCTTTATGGTTCAGCATGCTGTAAAAATCCAATTTAATATAGGTTGCTCTTATCTTTGAACAATAAAGCAGGCATTGGCACAATTTCTTGCTAGGGTCTACTTTACAGAATATGGATTCCCTGCCCCGCTTTATTGTGCACAGGCACATGCATTATCTCAGTCCCACGGACATACCATGAAGTGCAGAATCATAGTTTGCATTTTCATTTATCTTGTTCCTTGAGGTTTTTTTAAAATCAGTAACATTACAATCTAACAAATAATCAAGTAAAATAGGATAGGAATGTAAAAGAAATCCAAGATTGGCTTATGTGTCATAATACCCTTGTCATAAGAATGACAAGGGTATTATGACCTGGCAATGAAAGTACAAAAATTAATAACATCTAGGCGTCTTGTTGTGACATGTTGGTGGAACTGCCCTCTGCAACTGTTGGAAATTTTGAAATGGTTCAGAAAGTGACAGTCTGACTCTAGACTGGCAACATCAAAGGGCGCATATAACATCAATATTGCAAAATTTTATTTTCCATTGTTTTTTTAAAAAAACCGTGCATGCATGATGTCAATTCCTTAAAGCGTGGAAGCCTGAGAAAGATCAGGCTGCTTTAATTAATAGCACTGGAGTTCTGTGCTTGCATGAGGTCCAAAACTCTTCTGAATCATTTTCAAAGTATGCGCAGCCCTTCTGTTCAAACCAGAGATACATACTGATTAAGCACTATACAGACAATCCAGACAATAAAAAGATCGCCTGCTTTGGTATGGAATAACTATTTTTCCAAGATCCTCAAGGAAGACTCTCTTTCCTATACTCATTTCTGCAACAATAAAAGTTACAACAATGAATGGAATTCCCTCTCCCACAGGGACACCTGACCTGTGAAAATTCTCCCATAGAGATCCTTTCTCCGTATTTTTTTTTAAATTTAAATTTTATTGATTTTTCTATTAAATACATACCTTAGTGTTTAATAAACATCGTGTCATCTGGGTATATGATTTGCTTAACAATACAAATTACATTCTTAATCTCCACCACCCCTTTTTTCCAACCATTGGTAAAATAAATTCCATATTTGATAATATTCTACATCTTCTTTCTGTTTAATTTTCAATGTCAGTCTATCCATTTCTCCACAATCTAGTATCTTCTTGACTATTTCTTCATCTCGTGGTATATCTTCATTTTTCCAATATTGTGCAAAAATAATCTTTGCTGCTGTTAAGATATGTAATATTAAATACATACTTTTCCTATCAAGTTTTTCTGATATTATACTTAATAAAAACAAATCAGGTTTAAAATCTACCTGTTTTCTTATCATCTTTTCTAACCACCTGTATATCTTTGCCCAATTTTTTTTTTGCTTTGACCCAAGTCCGCCACAAATTATAAAATGTGCCCATTTTTTGGTCACATTTCCAACATTTGCTAGACATATTTTTAAACATTTTAGCTAATCTAGCAGGTGGTAGATGGCATCTATACTTTTTCCGTATTTTTTAAAGAGAGTGTGAGGAGAGAGTCTTGTTAATTCTCTGATGAGTTTTAGAAAACCTCCCTCTTGTGAGTGACACTTTCAAAACAACCTCAGACTGCTTGTTATTTAATCTCCACTCGTTTTAATTGTAATTTGAATTTGTGAAATTAATTAAAAAAAACCCTACATATTCAGTAAGTAAACTCAGGCATAAGTAGGAGGAACCTGGTCCCTACCACAGGACCGCAGTCAAGCATACATGAATACGGAACCCACTTCAACTCTGCCATCAATTTGGCCTAGCGGTGAAGGTGCTGCTTACAAACCAGGACACTGTGAGTTCTTGGTCTGCCTTCCTTAGGCATGAAAACCTGTTGGGTGACTTTGAGCCAGTCATGCTCTCTCAGCCCAACTCACAACACAGAGCTTTTTATAGGGAAAATAGGAGGAGGAGGAAGGGGTACTAGGCCTGTTTGTCACTTTGAGTTACTTATAAAATAATAATAGAAGTGGGATTAAATAAAAGTTTGCTCAGATGAAATCACTTTCCTGAAGTTGCTGGATTTCTTTCAAGCACTAGCTTTTTACGCTTGCTTTCTTCTGAAAGCAAGTCCTCTCCTTTCCCCTCATTCTGTCCACCAGCAAAATGCTGAAAGCGAAGATGCCTGCCATACATTGTAGATAAAGAATTTGGTTCAATCTCTACCAGAATCGCCATAGTGGAATCTCTCCTCCTTAATTTATTTAAGGTGAAAACTTACCTTAGCAGATACGGCCACAGAACAGATAGAAAACCAGCTTGTAACATCTCCTTCTCCCCCTCCCCCCTCCTCCTCAGTCTGCAAGTTGCCCTAAAGAGGTTGCTATCAAAAGCAGCAACAAATCTCCCTAAATACAGCTATGTTTCTTTCCCATCTTCACAAAAACCAAGTGGCCACCTCAAAGAGGTCTGTAATTTCTCAGTGGCTCTGTAGCACCTAGGCTTTGCTTTGTGTGGAAATTACATACTGTATAACCTTGGAAACCTTGGTGTGACAGAACCTGGCATGGTGTCAAAAGAGATAGAAAGTGCCAGTGGAAAAAAGAGAACCCCCATAATTCCTTTCAAAATTATAGTTTCCCATTTGGACAAGAGCTTCATTCGTTTCCCTGATTTTTATGGAACTGTTCTCTAGACGGCACTGTTGCTACAGACATTCATTACTGGGATATGGAAAAACACACATCTATTTACAGGAATTTCAGCTGTGTAATTTTGGTTTTTATTGAGGCGTTGGTATTTTCACATTGACTTCTTTGATGGTGAAATTCATGATGAACACTTTTCTCAGCTAATATAAAATATTGCCTTCTTCAAATATTTTACCTCTGGTGTGACCATACCAGCGTTTACTTTCCCACTCCTGTTTCTCTGCTATCTTAAGAGGATTATTTTTATATTCCATACTTGAAGAGCAAAGTATGGTCTTTTTTCAAACATTCCTCTTCATGTGTCACTTCAAAGAAACTTCTTTTTAGACTGTTGTTCTTCATATGTGTTGGATTACAGTTCACTTAATTTCAGGGGGAGTTGCCCAAATGATATAGGGAGAATATATTACTTCTCTCTCTTCTTTTTTTAAGGTGGCTGCTCTTGCTATGATATTTTTACAGTTTCATGTGGTATGTAGCAGGGGTAGGTTGCTCACTTACCTCGCTGCCAGAGCCATGCGCGCGCATCTCCACACTTTGGGGGCGCTTGCTCGCTACGCGTGCATGCCCCCTTGTGCAATTTTGCTTCTGCGCATGCGCAAAAGCAAAATCGCACGGAAATCTTGTGAGGGGACGTGCGTGCATGAGAGATTTTGGCACAATTTTCCTTCCGCGCATGCGCAGAAGCAAAATCACCCGAAAATCATGGGGAAAAAATGGCGCCGCGCCGGGTGGACCGGCAGAGAGGCCTCCGGAGCAGTTGCGAAATCCGCCGCTCCCTATCAGAGCTGCGTACTGGGCAGCTCTGGCAGGAACCCACCTCTGGCATGTAGCCAACTCACTTTCTTTAACTGTGTTTGCCCACAGAGAGTTGATGGGAAAACACATTCCAAATTGTCAAATGTGTAGAAATTGGTGTGATGGTAATCAAAATGATCATTATTCAGTCAAGGCTGGAGATTATGGAAATCCATCTCTTCTAGGTTGGGAAAGGCAGTGTTCCTGGGGATTCACTTAATTATATTACCACCAAAACATTTTGGGATTGAGGAAGAATGATTAAATCAAAGCCATCCAGTGACCTCTGAGTTCACCCAGTTAAGGCCATCAAAAGGGAAGAAATGAACTTCATTTTCGGTGCAAGGTTGTGCTGTCTCTCACTGCATGTTGTGTTTCTTTTTCCCGGCCATACTGACAAACTGCCTTTCTCTTCAATGGATTAATGAGGAACATGTGCTTCTGCAGATGATGTTGAAGCAAAATTCTCAGTAGCCCCAGCCAATCGGCTCAACCATAAGGAAAGCTGGGGGCTGTATTTCTCAAACTTCTGGAGGATCATGGAGTTTCTACTGTTATAACCCAAGGAGGCAAAATTGCAGTGGAAAGCAGAGCATAAGGAACATTTTTGGAGGCAATTACATTATTAGGGCTGCTAAATCTAGGCTGCAAAAATCCCGGTGACCGCTAGATGGCAGGAAAGAGAGTTTTGCAACTCAGAAAGGGTGGCCCTGCTTTGTAGCTCCAAATCAGATTTCAGATATCATAGCAGCTCGCTCAAGTCAGAAAGCCATACCGTATTTTTCGGAATATAAGACGTACCGAAGTATAAGACGCACCTTAGTTTTGGGGGAGGAAAACAAGGAAAAAAGGCCTCTGCCTCCAAGCAATTTGCCAAACAGCAAACAGCAAACAGCACAGATGATATACACTGTTTGCTGTGTATTTCTGTGCATGTGTGCTTGACCCATAGAAATAGCAAAGAATTGGAGAAATGTACATTATGGCCGTATATTAATCCCAGAAAGTTTTCTTAAATGTAATCACACTAAGTCCTCCCAATTATTTAACTAGATCTACTCCAAACATGACTAAGTCAGGGTTTAATTCAGCTGCCTTATTTTAATACTAATACTTAATACTAAAACAGGACATTTCAGATTATACTTTTACAGAACTTTAAAATTAATGTGGCTTTCTGGAAGGCTTTCTGCTATTTAAAAGAAGATACAATAGCACTGGGCCTCTTCAGAGCAAGAATTTATTTTTAAAAGCTTCTTCATTTTGTTAAGTTGTCTAGAACAATAATAAAGCAGTCTTTAAAAAATAAGTCTTATAATTTGAACACTCTACAAACATTTAACAAAATAACATATTAACAGAATCTGCCTCTACCTAGGATAGAACTCACAACCTCCTGACTGTGAGGCAAGAGCTCTACCTCTAGGCTACAGTAGCTGTAGCTTACTTTCTTGCAATTTCAGTAATGTAATATTGCCAGCAGTTTATCTCCCAGCATTTTGTCTCATTACAGCCACTGTAGTTAGTTTCATTTTACCAGGTGGCTTGTAAGCCTGTCAGCTGTAGGTCGGGAGGCAGATAATCTCTTAGTGTGCTATTAAGGCTTCTGTTTCTGTTCTGTTTGCTGCAAAGAGGTAAATTGTTGGCAGGCAGAGGCCAAAGGTTGGGGCTGGCTGGGTGGGGCTACATTCGGTGTATAAGACGCGCCCAAATTTTCACCCTCTTTTGGGGGGTAAAAAGGTGCATCTTATACTCTGAAAAATACGGTAATTAGTTCTTTTTCAAACAATGCATCATAGAAGTTCCTTCATGCAGTCATAGTGCACCACCACACGTGTTTTACAGAAGGGCCATTACTCTTCTTTTTAAAAAGAAAATTGTGCCCCATCTGTGGAAGATGCTTTTAAACATTTTGCATATTAGGAAAACTCAGCTCAGAGAAACAGCTGTTGCCATCTATGTAGACAGGGAGATAATACACCAATCGATATATGTTTCATAAGGGGTCATGAAATGTTTGGGGAAAAACACCAATGAGGTAGCTTCCAGTCCTATACAGTATAAATTACTGGTCATTCACTAACCACAACACACAGTAGTTGTATACATAAGACCAAGGTCTTGTTCTCTGTCTCTTATCCACAGGCATCCAGACAACCACAAACTCACTGACAATCCTAACAACCCTTTGGCTGCGCAATGAACATGACTAACTAGCCCAGTAAGACTTCCAGATACAGATTTAAAATTTCTTAATTGTTACAGTGGCAAATGGAAAAGGTACAGGTTCAGTGTATATCAAACTTAATAATTTTAACATCAATTAAGAATTTCACATGAAATCAAGATTTTTGAAGAGGCATCCTGACTAGCAAATGTTCTTATGGCTAGTTAATTCTTATTTTACATTTGTGCCTTGATTCTTAATTCTTACATGTAACCATTTACATTAGTCTTTAAACTTCTCTTGATTGACTTATTTTCAGTTCTAGAGTCTTTGTAGATAATGCTGAGTGTTTAGTCTCCCCTACACTGAGTAGTAGTTACAAATTTGATATGGGTATAGTTCTCTTCACTGAATGCTCTGTAGTTAATAAACAACATGACTACATTTACCTGTCCAAAATCCGCATTCTTATTTTAATACTATAGACCCTTCTCCATCCACATGGAGAAATGATTAAATATTATCAAGTTTAAAACACTAACCTATACTCAGAGATGGATTGCTACTGGTTAAGACTGGTTTGTGTGAGCCGGTGGCGGAAATTTGACCCCATTCGCCGAACTGGTAGTGATGGCCGGCTTGCCACGCCCTTGAACTGGTTCCCCGGTCACCGCTGCTTGAAAGTGGCTGGCAAAGAACCCTCTGCGCATGCGCAAATGCTTCTATGCATGCACAGAGGGTCAGTACCCGGATGTAACGCACGCGTGCACTTCCGAACTGGTAGGGAAGGTAAGAGAAACCCACCCCTGCCTATACTGCTAGACTTTTGGTGAATATTCCAAACAATAATATTCCAAACCTTTAGGAAAGGAAACTCTTTTTATTGCCCCACACTGAAATCTTCTATTATACAGTATGTGAGTAGCTACATGTAGGGGTGAAATGCGCCCGGTTCGGGTGGGCCGGTCGGTCATTGTAGAGCCAGTCGCCAAGGTAGCGCGAGGCTCTGCCCACTCACCCGGATGCCATTTGGGTTCTTTTACCCTCTGCGCATGCACAGAATGCTTTGCGCATGCGCAGAGGGTAAAAGAACACAAATGGCGGTGTCTGGGTGGGTGGGCGGAGCTTCGCACTGCCTTGGCGACTGGCTCTACGACGACCGACCAGCCCGCCCGAACCGGGAGCATTTCACCCCTGGCCACGTGCCTCTATTTAGATACCCATAAACCTATGGTGAAGTGTTAGTTTGCTGTAGCTAGCCCAGGGCTAGTTATACAAATTCATCCAAAGTTATTCATGTTGTGTGTTGGTTATTCCTCCCTACAATGCATCAGGCAATAGATGGCCTTCTGTCAAAATATCAGATTCTTAGAATGTCTGCGTCCATTGGCTCTGTGTGTTTTCAACCAAATGAGAATGCCTGTTCAGTTTTTCTAAAACCCACAGGCAAAACCGAGTACAATCTGTCTCTAAGAAGCAGTTGAAACATCAGAGTGTACTTTTATTTTTCATTTTAAAGTGTGAGTGTAATTCTTAACAGACAGACATGGAACTCGGGCATACAAATAGAGATTGTTTAAGAGGGAAAAGCAATTTCTTATTCCACTGCTAAGTTTAGACAGGACCATCATGAAGCTCTGACCAAGATCTTTATATTCCAAGGCTAATCCCCTACTCAGTCTTATGATTTAGAGTATGGAGGCCGCATATTTTTTTTATTTTTTCTTCTCAGAGCTACGTTCATTACAACACTTCCTCAAAACCACAAGGGAGCTTTGCCAAGAACGTAGCCTGCCTCATCAAAGTGAGGGTGTTGTTATTCTGCAGAAGCACATACCACTGGGTCAGGAAGACCTATGAAAGAGCATCAGCACATTTCTCTGCACTATCAGGTTTCAGATGGAAATTTGGAGAGCCAGAAGAAAATTCTGCTTGAAAAAGGAAAGTTTGTGAAATGGATTTGCAGCCTTTTAACATTCTAGGATGGATTTGCTATCATCATCTATACTTGGACGCTAATTGTGTGCTGCATATTTTAAATGTAATTAGGAAAAAACCCAACTGTTAAAAGTCTTGCTGTATCTGATCCTAGAGGAATATTTAGGCATTGTGAATATAGCTGTGCCCTCTGTACACAATTTTCTCAATTATTAACATCCACAGATCCATGGACTCTTGCTGACCCTTTCTGTTGAATTCTCTTTTTTAAAAAAAACACCATTAGTCTCATTCCAGTCAGAAAACTTCACATATTATATGGATCAGGGGTGGGTTCCAACTTATCTTGCTGCAGGTTCGCTTCCTCTCGCGTCGCATGGCTACACCGTGTGGCTGCACACGCGTTTTTTGCACACACGCATGTGCAATGCCGAAAATTTAAAAAAAAATCCCCAAAAAATAAGATGGAGACACATGAGAAGTTCCAGAAACACAGCTTCTGTGGATGCGCAGAAGGAAAAAAATCAGAAAAAAAAATCCCCCAAAAATATATCAAAAAAATTCCCCCCAAAAAAGATGGCGGCGTCCACGGACCGGCACCAACAGAACCGGTTCCATGATGTCACCGTGACATCACCAGCAGTTTGCTACCGGTTCTATAGAACCGGTGCAAACCGGGAGGAACCTACCTCTGGTATGGGCGCCATACATAGAGGGAGATGACGCTAAATTGAACAAATTATGTGTCTTGATTAAGGAGTCTATGTTAATTAGGGTACCTATCTAACTGCACAGATTTATTTTCTTCATCTGAATGAAAAGTAGCAGTCTAACACATTACCAGTCATTCCATTTGCTAATCTTTCCAAAACCCTTTAAAAGCAACCTGTGATTTCTTCAGATTTTACTTAACCATTCACAGCTCTTTGGATACTTTGGGCATACAGTCGCATTGCCTGTCTGTTTGGAAATCTGGTGACTCTTCAGCCAATCATTGCTCAATCCAAGCTATCCAAAAGCTAAAAGGCTCATAAAATGTAGGCCAATTCCTGAATGAATTGCTCCAGTGCTGAAATCCAATTTTTTTATTACCGGTTTTGTGGGCGGTGCTTGGTGGGCATGACAGGGGAAGGATACTGCAAAATCTCCATTCCCACCCCACTCCTGGGGGAAGAATATTGCAAAATCTCCATTCCCACCTCACTCTGGGGCCAGCCAGAGGTGGTATTTGCCGGTTTTCCAAAATACTCAAAATTTCCGCTACCGGTTCTCCAGAACCCTGTCAGAACTTGCTGGATTTCACCCCTGAATTGCTCCTAGGGTTACCAGGACTCCATTAATTAAGAACAGATATCTCAAAAGAGATGCAGATACCCATTTAGCACTGATAGATTGCCCATGCATGATTGTCCATTAGGTATTTCTGAGTATTTGCAAAACAATTCCAAGAGGCTCCTGTGTGGCTGGTTATAAGGGGAAATTGCTGCTTGAACCATTACCAAATGAACCAAGAACCATGGCGCTTGATCATCATCGCAGGAAGTGTCTGAGCAAACCTTACATGTTATTTCATCAAATTTTTGGAGACCTGTATGGCAGCAAGCTCTCTTAGAGAAGCACGTCACTATAATACATTTCAGCCTAACCTGATCTGGATGGAGTGATATGAGAAGTTAGATAGTAGGGGGCACAGCCTCAGTTTCTCCAGGGAAACACTGGATGAACTGGGGTCTGAAATCTTCTGAAACTTGGAAGTTTTGGAAATTTGAGTAGCATCAGTGATAGTTTGCAGATAAGATGAGAGTGTGGCAGGGGTGAATTCCGGTTTTCTTCGCTACTGGTTTGCTCAGTGACGCGATGCATGGGCACACACATGTTGTGCGCCACACACACACATGCGCAGTACTTAAAACACAGCTTCTGTGCATGCGCTGAAGCAAAAAACAAGATGGCAGTGCCTACAGCGCCAGTGAGACAGCTGGTTCGGGGGCGTGGCAGGCCTGAGTTGCTGCCGGTTCTAGCAACCCAGGCTGCCAAGTTACTACCGGTTCTATAAAACCGGTCCGAACCGGGAGGAACCCACGCCTGGAGTGTGGGGATGCTTGCAGTTCAAGAGATGAGGAAAAAGCAAATGCTGCAATTGGACCTGATTTTGGTGGAGGAAAACCAGGATCAGAATCTTGTTCTCACTCCCATTACCCCTGGTCTGCCTCATGAAATCCCAACATTGCAACAGTGGGGATGATGGGAGAGATTGAGCATTCTCAAAAGCACCGTTTTGCCCTTCTCTATGCTCCGAGGGCAAGTTTTAGATGAACGTATCTTGGTCAAGTATTTTCTCTGGCTTGCAATCAGAGGGGAAAAATAAATTAAGAAACAAGGGAAAGGTTTAAGAAGTAGCAAAAGAATAAATTTTCTGTTCAGCATTGTTAAGTGCCCTGATGCTATTGCTAGCAGATTTCAGATTTCATGATTTTGCTCTGATGTGGGAATCAAAATTGGACTGCTCTGTTGATGCAAATAAGCATTTGGGAAAGTGAGTTCTATTATTGTAATACTATACAAGGAAACACAAAAATGAATCAAGTTCTTTCTTTTACTTAATAATTAGTCCTGAGGCTGCTGCATTCAACTTAATCCATGCTTTGAATAGTGAGCAGTGCTTTGACCATTGAAATGAAACAGAAGAATGTTGATTATGAATTTTGTTGTCTTTCTCATAAGCCTACCAAGGCAGTAATATACTTTCTAATACTCTTAAGGAAGATTTTTAAAAAATCAATAGCATATTTATCAGAGGAGAGAAAAAATATTTGGAGGGGGGGGGAGGAACTGATTTAGGGATAATTTTAGAGCAGGAATAGTAATCCATGGCCACTGAGATACTCTTGCATTTTACACACAGACTTTGAACCCCATATCTGCTCCTTGGGGAATGGTAAGGTTTTAAATAGTTGTTCTGTCTACTCAAGATAGAAGCCAACGTATACTTAATATTCTATGATATTCTATTGTACAATGTATGCTCAAGATTCAATTGTATTCAACTGAAACTGAACAGCTAATAAACGCACAGGGTAACAAATCTATAATATGTATGGAAATATGTTTCTTCCTGTTGTTTAGCACAAGGAATGGAAAACATTTATGTGCTTCCTGCTTTAATAGAAGTCTAAAGCTGCACATTCAAGAAACCTATTCAGGAGTACAAAATGTTTAGATGATGCAACATGTACTCTACATAAAGACACACAGAGTCACGTAACATGTGATATGAAGGGGAAGGGAAGATCCACTTACTGGAAAAGCTACTTTCTTTTAAAATATTATCAACTCAGTCTTTTATATAAAATGTTTCTGCAAAACGAATCTGGTTTTAGTGGAACTAATGGCAAATTTAACTTTATTGTATGAAAAGGTAACTTTGCAGGGAGGAATTGAAAAGGAGATTATGAGGCTTTTGTTAATAAAAGATAAATAAGGATTTGAACTTTTCTGCAATCTCTCCTTTGAGTTGCATGTCTAAATATTTAATTGATGTCCTGGTGTGCTTGCATATTTTCATGTTTCTATATTTTATATTACATTTTCCAGAAAAGAGACTATCATCTATCACAGAGGAATATTTAAAACAACACTGAAACAATATATTTCAAAACAACAGAAAAATCCAAATCCTCTGTGCCAATCATGGGAATTGGAAAATAATTTTTCCTGCAATATTTAAAGCAATGTCAATTTACCAGTCAAGTCTTCTGCATTTCTCTCTCTCATATCTTCTTTTCCAACGTTCGCATTTTAATTAGTAAAAATGAAGAGGAAATAACTCCAAAAATAAATGGAAGAAGCTCCAATCTATAAGTAGGTATTAGCTCCTTTTGCTAAAGAAAATAAAGGTTTTAAATAATTGCACAGAAGGTACATAAATGGAGATGTAACTCCATTGCGCAAAAGTAGGGAAGCTGGTTCTGTACATTTAATAACTAGAGGACCATAATAAATTAGGCAAAAGATAATATACAAATCCAAGAATAGTGCAATTTTAGTGAGATTAATAATTCCATGTTCCATGTTATGCTGTTCTCCAGCTTCCTTTATTCTGGACATTATGTTCTATGTTCTTTCAAAAACATGTTTCTTACTTCTATCAGTAAGTTACTAATTCAGTATTAATTCACTGGATCTTAGGTGTACATTTCTTCAAAGATTTAGAGTTGCTCGAGATTTATCTCTATGTCTGTCTGTCTGTCTGTCTGTCTGTCTGTCTATTTTTCTTTCTATCTATCTATCTATCTATCTATCTATCTATCTATCTATCTATCTATCTATCTATCTATCTATCTATCTATCCATCCATCCATCCATCCATCCATCCATCCATCCATCCATCCATCCATCCATCCAATTATCATCTATAATCCATCCATTATCTATCTATCTATCTATCTATCTATCTATCTATCTATCTATCTATCTATCTATCTATCTATCTATCTATCTATCTATCTATCTATCTATCTATCTATCTATCCATCCATCCATCCATCCATCCATCATCTATCATCTATCATCTATCTATCTATCTATCTATCTATCTATCTATCTATCTATCTATCTATCTATCTATCTATCTATCTATCTATCTATCTATCTATCTATCTATCTATCTATCTATCTATCTATCAATCATCTATCTCTATCTATCTATCTATTTATCTATCTATCTATCTATCTATCTATCTATCTATCTATCTATCTATCTATCTATCTATCTATCTATCTATCTATCTATCTATCCATCTCTATCTATCTATCTATCTATCTATCTATCTATCTATCTATCTATCGATCGATCGATCGATCGATCGATCGATCTATCTATCTATCTATATATCGTCTCAGTTTAGGTACTTCAGGACTCCAGACTGTGGGCAGCTCACAGTTTAAACAATGCAAAGTAAAAAGAAAAACCACAATATAAGACAAAGCATTAAAAAAATAGAGAAGTTGGAGAATCTATCCAGCCAAACCTACACATACAAATATAACTAATGAAGCAAGAAAGTAGCCTGGTTGTAAGTTTAATAAAAAGATGTGCTAGAAGACTCCTTATTCAGGATTTTTTGAATAACACTCACCCGCAGATAAATTAGATAAGACATGCCAGTTGCATACATATAACATTGTATCCATGTAGTCCTAGAAAGAAAACTAATTATGCCATATAATGTGTAAGTAACAATTAAAACGACTTGTCTCGAACACAGTCTATGTAACTTTAGTGATTACAGAGCGTGGAGAACTCTCATCAAACAACTTGTCCATCCTCTGAAGAATGCTCCAAGAACTAGTGGTCTGATTCAGCATTCCTTGCTCCATCCATTCACCAAAGGGAGGGAGAAGTGGGGGGAGACTCCTACTACAGGACATGGATGATAATCCTTCTTGTCATGATAATTTTGAAGGGCATCTCTCAAACTCCCTAAACTAGTTTTTCAGGAAGCGCAGGGAACAAAATGGAAGGGGAAAAGACAAATTACCTCTTCTGCACCACCAAAAAATGTCTTATGTGCAGAATTCATGAGAATCCAGTTTTAGAGTCTGGATCAATCCATCCACACACATGTACAACACATTCATAATCTGCTGTGCTATTTATAGCAGTATTTTCCTGGGAATGGCCACTTCTTATGCTTTTGGGAAAAAAAAGCAGCCAAATATTTTGCACTGCAAATCTCACCATATTTTGCCATTGGCTATGCTAGCTGACATTGATGGGTGTTGACATCTAAAGCAACTGAAAAGCACTTACAGGATAATGTGACTCTCACTTACAGGGTAATGTTCTAGATATTTTCTAGTAGCAGCACCTGCAGGGGAGATTGAGGGTGGGACACAATAACAAAAGCACCTTTGCACACCCATTCTCCACCCTTTGTACTTGGCTTGTGGCATCATATGCATGTCTCAAAGGCTTGCAGTGCAAGGCTGCTTGTGTTGTTTTGACAAAAGCAAGAACTTCTTGCAAATGTCCATGTCTGGATGGCTCTTCAGAGGATTGCTGCCACAAGGAGAATTTAACATTTCCTGTAGTTGGGTGAAAATCCCATATACGGTATTTCCTTTTGTTAAGGGAGTTTAAGGTTTTCATCCTTTTACCAAAAATGTAAAGATATTTACAAGTAAACAAGGCTTTCCAGAACATTTTCTAGTCTCCCATACGCATCTTTTTTTTAAAAAAAAAACTTTCTAAAGTTCAAGAAGAACTTCATGCCAGTCTTCTAATTTTTTTTTAAATAAATGCAGTTGAATCTTTTCCTTAGTCTGGCATTTGAGCTGACATGTGCAAATTAAATTATAAGTATACCTTATTTAACCTCCATGTCTTCTCTTGTGGAAAGATACTGTCACTACTGTTCTTACCACATTGTTCTCAAATATAGCACTTCTGTTTTCAATAGGAATTCCTCCACTAGTTGGCAACAGGTTGCGTCTTCCTAAAATTACAAGAGAAAAACACAAAAAGCACCACAGCTGTGGTGCTTCTGTGATACATAAAAAGAAAACAAAACACTTCAGCTTACAATATTAAAGTTTCTTTTTTAAAAACTCAGTTTACTGCGTATTACCTATGGTAATACATTATTTTGATCTCTAAATTAATACTTCTGGTTTCTGGAGCCTTTCAAAACAGCCGACATAATCCATACAGTAATCCCTAACACCTCATTTTTTTTAAAAAAAATATGAAATACGCTGCAGATGCATCTTCAAAGCCGAAGGTTTAAATGGGATGGATTTGTATTTTTAAAAAAACTCGCACACTCTGTAGCTATTCACATTTTGTTCTTAAAGGTTTTGTTTATCCTCTTCAAACAGCTTGTTAAAATATCCTTCTTACTGGCCTGATTTCTATTATAAAAGGGCTGTTACTTTGAAGAACTTTAAAAAGTTTAGTAGATAACTTATGTGCAATAATCCATATAGGTTCAAAACTATATATATATATATATATTATTAAATACAAAAAAAGGAGATATTTATTTATTTTATTTATTTTGTGAGATTTATATACCACCTCACAGTGCAAGCACTCTCTAAGCGGTTTACACCAGTAAGCAATGTATATTTACATTGCCCCCAACAATCTGGGTCCTCATTTTACCTACCTCGGAAGGATGGAAGGCTGAATCAACCTTGAGCCGGTGAGATTTGAACCGCTGACCTGCGGATCAGTGTCAGCTAAAGTGGCCTGTAGCACCTGCCTCTAACCGCTGCGCCACCTCGGCTCTTATATGTCCCATTAATAGGTAATTTGAATTTCTATGTAAACCAGATTACAGTGAAATGGTTTCAGAGATACACATTCAGAAACAGGAAACCAATAGTTCTGTATGTACAGAGAGACAGTTTGGTCTAATGATGAAAGCACCAGGCTAGAAAGAGGGAGCCACCACATTTTGAGCTGTGGTGGCGTAGTAGTTAGAATGCAGTACTGCAGGCTACTTCTGCTGACTGCCGACTGACTGCAATTTGGCAGTTCAAAATTCACCAGGCCAGTGTTGGGTTCCTACCAGTGTGGTCGACTCTGCCACTCTGGTAGCGGCTGGAAGATTATGCAATTTGCGCGCAACGGCTCCGGTCGTCGCGCATTGCCATCTTTTTTCAGAATTTTGGGGCATTTTTTATTTCCTACGCATGTGCGGAAGCAAAATTTTGCGAGGGGAGGTGCGTGCGAGATTTTGGCATTTTTTGCTTCCTGCACATGCACGGAAGCAAAATCGTGCAAGGGGTTGTGCGCACATACCGAGCGTGTGCATGCACGAAATGTGGCGATGCACGCATAGCGCACCGGTAGCGAGGTAAGAGAGCAACCCGCCCCTGCACCAGGCTCAAGGTTGACTAACCCTTCCATCCTTCCGAGGTGGGTAAAATGAGGACCCAAATTGTTGGGGGCAATATGCTGATTCTGTAAAACCACTTAGAGAGGGCTGTAAAGTACCGTGAAGCGGTATATAAGTCTAAGTGCTATTGCTATTTTAATCAAGCTTCTTTGCTTTGGTTGGACCAAGCCAACCAACCAAAGTTGGCTTTGGTTGGACCAAGCCAACTATGAACATCTTTCTTCATCTTAACTACCCCTCTTCCTGAATTGAATGGCTATTGGTAAAACACATATAATCACAAGCCTATGGAGATTCTCAGTCATCCAGGTCATAGTTGTCCCAAAGGTGTTTTTTCAGGAGGCAACTGGTCGTTTTTGTTTTTTCTTTGAAGACGTTTCATTTCTCATCCAAGAAGCTCCTTCAGCTCTGACTTCCCACCATCCAGTCAGAGCTGAAGAAGTTTTTTTGGATGAGAAGCAAATGTCTCCAAAGAAAAACCAATATGGTCCAGTTGCCTCCTGAAAAAGTACCTTTTTGGGACATGTGACCACAATGCTTATGTTGTGCGCTGCACTGTTTGATGTCCTATTGTGTTCTTTTCCTCACATCTGTCTCCAACCTGAAACTTTACTTAACTTTTTAATACAATTGTCATTAATGCTTTCACCTAAACCCCCCTCTCCTTGAAAATGAATATATGAAGTTGTCTTGTTCTGAACCAGATCATTCACGTGTGTAGCTCAGTACTGAGTCCTATGGATAACAGCTGCCTAGGAACTGAGCAGAAGTCCACCCCAGATATTGAAAGGAGAGGAGTAAGAGCTGAATCTCGTTGCTTTTGCAGGCCAAGCAAGTGCTTGATATTTACTGAAATTTTCCCTTGAAGGCAAACCTGTACTCCAAAGTCCTTGAATCTTGTCAGAGCTGCACTTAATTTTACGTCGATGAGTTACTTGAAATACAAAACAAATAACCTCTCTCAGATAAAAGCAGTGTACAAAGACTCAAGAATTAGAAATAATAATAAAACATGAGAATATATTTGAGGGAAAAAAATAGAAGGATACCATCTTACTATTTCCATTTGGAACGTTTTAATTTAAGCAAGGGTGTGAAATGTGTGGGTTTTCAAAGTTCCTGGATCAATAGCCATTAACTCCAGTTAGGTTGGGCAGGGTTTAGGAATTAAGGGAATCCACAAACATTGTAATACAACACAATACCATGTGCAACTCCCTAAATGTGACCCACTGATGCAGCTCAGCACTATGTTATTTCTTTATTCTTTTCAGATTAAATAATTTGCTAATATTATTACTCAGAAGAAAAAAGAAGTTAGACAACCACAGGACATTTTCACGTATTAAGGTTTCATGTTTGTTTAAACTTATTAAGTATTAAATCCAATGCATGGACTCTAGTCCTTCCTAGTACATCAGGGGTGCCAAACTCACGTTGTCATGGCGGCATCACATAACATATCGTGACTTCTCCTCCTTCGCTAAACCGGGCATGGGCATGGCCAGCATGTGACTTATCTGGCTCGTGGGTTGCGAGTTTGACAGCCGTGTACTACATGGTGCCAAAGCATGATTGTTCATCAAGACTTTAGGCTGCAGCAACACCATTTTTAATTGAAGAATGGCCTTCCAAGAATGCTGGAAATTATTCCCACCATCAAACTCGCCAAAATTATCTGCAAAATAAATCAGAAATCAAAAGATGGAGTAGAAAATGAAGAAGTACCATATTTTTCAGAGTATAAGATGCACTGGAGTATAAGATGCACCTTAGTTTTTGGGGAGGAAAATAGAGGGGGGGGAATCTACCTACCAGGTATTCATCTGGCTAGCGTCCTTAGTCTGGTCAGCTTCAGCACATTATTTTATCCCCTGGTTAGGGCTGAAAAAATTCTTCTTTGGAGGGAGTAGCAATGAAAAAAAAAGCCTGCAAAGACTTAGGGCTGGAAAAAAACTTCTTCGGAGAGAGCAGCAATGAAAAATTCCTGCAAGCTGGGAAGATCGTTAGCACCTCATTAGGGCTGAAAAAAACTTTTTTGGAGGGAGTAGCAATGAAAACAAGCCTGCAAGCCGAGAAGAGCCAGGAATATCTTTAGCACCTCGTTAGGACTGGGGGAAAAAGCTTCAAAAAAGCTACATTCGGAATATAAAATGCACCCAAATTTTCAGCCTCTTTTAGGGGGGAAAGGTGCATCTTATACTCCAAAAATATGGTATCTCTAACGTTTTGTTTTTTGGAGATGAAGAAGTCCATCTTCAGTGATGGCTACTAGCAGTTTGTATTTCTCATTTCAGAATAGTTTATTGAAGTTGATTAGATCTTCAGAAAGAAAGAGGAGAGTTAAATTTGCTCAGCTTGTAAGAATAGAAATGTATAGAGAGGAAGTAGGGAATGATGTTGGTGTAACTAGATAACTAGGTGAAATTTCTGTTAGATTTCTTTTTTCCTTATTCTTAATGTGTTTTACTTGCCACATCTTATTCTTTTGCTACACTTTGCACAATAACGGAAAAGAAAGAGGCTGATGTGATATGTTCAACTTGAAAAGGTGTAAAAAAATGATCTGTTTCAGAATCACATGCTGACAAAATAAAGGTTTTTGATTAATTGATTCCTTAACATAAGATGAGAATAGTTGTCACCTGCAAACAGAAATGGTTACTCGTGAAACCCATCTGTCACACTGCAGTTGGCAATTAACATTAACAAAAAGAAAGAAAATGTAAAGCAGCTGCAACAGCATAAACAGATTCCTTTCACTCAACCTGTTATTGTACCAATAAAGGAGAATATTTGTAGCTCAGGATTGAAATGTGGGGTCCTTGGTGCTTTCTGAGCTTGCTTGTTTTCTAGCAGACATTTCATTACCCAAACTAGATAACATCATTAGTGCTAGTAAGGAGTGGGCTTTACTCTCAGTTTATATTCTGATGGCTTGCCCTGTCAGTGTTGGTGGGAATGGTCTTAGACATCCTTTAGCTGGGCTGTTTACTGTTGGCTTCTTTAGCAGTTTCTTGGTTTGGGTATTGTTTACTTGATTGTTGGTCTGATGTTAACCCCTGGCCACACTGACAGGGCACGACATTGAAATACAAACTGGGAGCAAACCCCACTCCTTACCATCACTGATGATGTTACCTAGTTTGGATAATGAAACATCTGCAAGAAAACAAGCAAGCTCAGCACCAAGGACCCCCTCTTATCATTGTGCTTAGTTTGAGGAATTGTACCCATAGGACCAGATACAAAATTCTCAGTTGTGACTTTGAGGGTCTCTCTTTGTTGTGGTAGAGGGAAAACTGGTGAAGCAGATCTTTGAGTCTCAACTGGAGCGTGTCTTCCTTGTTGACTTCAAATTGGAAGAAGTCCCACCTATAAAGCCACTGCAGAGAAATTCAAGGAAGTTTTGAAATCTCTACTGTTGAACCGCAGTATCACCTAATAACGCTCCTTCCCTTTCCTTTGACCACTGAGATGCAAAGGAATGTGTAAAATAATATGAGTCTTAATCCAGACAGATTTAAGCACTGTGTATTTATTGCAGTGGCAGAATTCAGCTCTTCCCACTGGAAAGAAAAAGGAGGGGGGGAATACATTTAACTTGGCTGAGTTACACTCTGTGTGGAAATTTAAGGCACATGGAGAGGCATTTACATACACTAGCTCTTCAGAGTATACTGTCTTTGACAGTGACAACTTTAGATAGCTTTCTCTATAAAGCTATAAAGAATATCAGAGAAGGGAAAAATGTCTTTCTAGCTAGCCATCATCCGCTACCAACAATGCAGACTATGTGTGTGGGTGAGGGAAATGTCAAAAGTTACATCCTTATTAATAATCAGACTGGAATCTTTGCATGTTCAGAATCGAAGCCAACTATTGATATATTGCTGTTTGCAAGATAGACTAGGTAGAATTGAAAAATCAAGAGAAAGATGGCATATATGCCAATATTGTGGGGAAATTGAGCTTTACATACCATCTCAAAGAAAGCATATTTTGATTTTCGGGTGAGATACTCCTGCCAGGATTTCTCTTCTTCAGTGAAGGAAAATCTTGTTACTAGAAGTTAATTGCTGCCAGTTAAGAAAATGTCAACATGGATGCAAACGGACAACTTTCAACCTTCTAAATAACTCTAAAAATACACATGAACACCAAAAGTATTGCTGCAGCAAACATATGATAATTAATGTTTTAGGGGAAAAATCCTCTTTACTGTGTGAAAGAGTTCAAATGGATAAAAGTCAACTTAGTTAAAAAAAACTCAATTCCTATATGTACGATATGTACATATTATAGATTTGCTGTACCATCAGTCAGAGGGTTTCTAAGTTGATTTCTCTTCAAAAAATCTGTATAAGAACTTTACTAAATGTTCTTCCATGTTGATCACTGAGCTTAAAACAACGATTTCATTGTGTATGTATCAATGGACACTTATACATATAAAAATGCATTACAGATAATACAAGTATGCAAATAAACTATTTTCTAGTGCTCTTGTTTGTTCTTGATTGAATGATTGAATGAAAGAGCCATGGTGGCGCAGTGATTAGAATAGAGTATTGCAGGCTAATTCTGCCAACTGTCAGCAGTTTGATCCTGACCGGCTCAAGGTTGACTCAGTCTTCCATCGTTCTGAGGTTAGTAAAATAAGAACCCAGATTATTTGGGGCAATATGCTGACACTATATACCACTTAGAGAGAGCTGAAAAGCACTATGAAGTGGCATATAAGTCTAAGTACTATTGCTATTACTATTGATTATGTACCATCAAGTTGACATAGTTTTTTCTCTGTGAATTGTTTCTTCTAGTTCCACTCTTCCCTGCTCATTACTGTTTATATTGTCTTCCTTCATTTTATCCATATGGATAATTCAAACGATGTTACACATTAAACATAATGATACATGGCTAAGTAATTAATCAGATTTAGTCACATGAGAACAATCAGAACACGAGGATAATATGGGATTAGTTACATTGAGAGGGAATCAAAGTAGCCTGCAATATAAATCACTTTATTGATAATACAGAATCACTCAGAATTTAACGCACATCATAATAAAGTGACTCATATTTCTAGCACACTTTTATTTATTTAAATTCAAAAAGACTCTGTGAAAGAGTTGTGTTTTCTGCCTGCTGAGAGATGAGCAGAAAATCAGAAAAGCTTCGTTGGGAAGGGTTGTCTATAGTCTAGTTTCGCAAACTGAATGACAGTAATAAAATCATTTCTACAAAATGAATCAATAATAGAATAATTCCCAAAATGGAAGACATATTTTTTTTTACAAACCTTACTTCTATTAGCAGAGACACAGCTCAGGGCATCTAAAGTTAATAATGTTAAATGTATTGTATGTAAATGTAAATTTGTAACACTTCTGTCAGGTCTCTCCAAGTGGCTTACATGGAAAAGCTAATGTATTTTGATGGCAGCAGGACATTATCCTTAAAATATTGTCCAAATATATATTTTCTCTGATATCACCAGAACACTTAGCAAAAATTGTATCTCATCTATCTATCTATCATCTATCTGCTGGTTTTTTCAAATCCAAAAGTCTTGCATTAAAGACCTGTGATAAATGATGCCAGTCTCCCAAATGTTCAGAAGAGAGAAAGAAAGAAAAAAGAGTTGGCATTATAAGTGTCTGATGGATCTCACTCCAAATACCAAGACATTCTCATACACTTGCTTCATGCTGATATCCACACACTAATCTGGGAGACAAAATGAGCTTTTGTGGCCCTCAGTGAAAGAAACATTGGAGAGAGATACTGATCTTTCAGAATCTGACCAAGGAAGATATTCTCCATTTACAAATGGCAGTTGGCCTAAACATGTGATATTTTCAGTGTTAACTTCAAGGTATCTAACTTCAAGTAAGTTTAGAGACTCTTCCCACCACAAAAGCTTGTTCCCTACTCCCATCATTCCAATAAAAACATACCTAGAAACTTATCATTCCACACCCAACCAATAAAATATGTATTTCCCTTTGTTCCTGATTTACTTTTCTTTCTTTCTTTCTTTCTTTCTTTCTTTCTTTCTTTCTTTCTTTCTTTCTTTCTTTCTTTCTTTCTTTCTTTCTTTCTTTCTTTCTTTCTTTTTTCTTTCTTTCTTTCTTTCTTTCTTTCTTTTTTCCTTTCCTTTCCTTTCCTTTCCTTTCCTTTCCTTCTGTCTGTCTGTCTGTCTGTCTGTCTGTCTGTCTGTCTTCCTTCCTTCCTTCCTTCCTTCCTTCCTTCCTTCCTTCCTTCCTTCTCCTTTCCTTTCCCTTCCCTTCCCTTCCCTTCCCTTCCCTTCCCTTCCACTTCCTTCCTTCCTTCCTTCCTTCCTTCCTTCCTTCCTTCCTTCCTTCCTTCCTTCCTTCTCCTTTCCTTTCCTTTCCTTTCCTTTCCCTTCCCTTCCCTTCCTTCCTTCCTTCCTTCCTTCCTTCCTTCCTTCCTTCCTTCCTTCTCCTTTCCTTTCCTTTCCTTTCCTTTCCCTTCCCTTCCTTCCTTCTCCTTTCCTTTCCTTTCCTTTCCTTTCCTTTCCTTTCCTTTCCTTTCCTTTCCTTTCCCTTTCCCTTTCCCTTCCCTTCCTTCCTTCCTTCCTTCCTTCTCCTTTCCTTTCCTTTCCTTTCCTTTCCCTTCCCTTCCCTTCCTTCCTTCCTTCCTTCTCCTTTCCTTTCCTTTCCTTTCCTTTCCTTTCCTTTCCCTTCCCTTCCTTCCTTCCTTCCTTCCTTCCTTCCTTCCTTCCTTCCTTCCTTCCTTCCTTCCTTCCTTCCTTTCTTTCTTTCTGTTCCTTTCCTTTCCTTTCCTTTCCTTTCCTTTCCTTTCCTTTCCTTTCCCTTTCCCTTTCCCTTTCCCTTCCCTTCCTTCCTTCCTTCCTTCCTTCTCCTTTCCTTTCCTTTCCTTTCCTTTCCCTTCCCTTCCCTTCCCTTCCCTTCCTTCCTTCCTTCCTTCTCCTTTCCTTTCCTTTCCTTTCCTTTCCTTTCCTTTCCTTTCCCTTCCCTTCCCTTCCTTCCTTCCTTCCTTCCTTCCTTCCTTCCTTCCTTCCTTCCTTCCTTCCTTCCTTCCTTTCTTTCTTTCTTTCTGTTCCTTTCCTTTCCTTTCCTTTCCTTTCCTTTCCTTTCCTTTCCTTTCCTTTCCTTTCCTTCCTTCCTTCCTTCCTTCCTTCCTTCCTTCCTTCCTTTCTTTCTTTCTTTCTTTCCATCTTTTGAAGAATGATTCTTCAGTCCTATGGTGCCTTCCAGTCAATGAAGCCTCTCTCTCTCTCTCGACTGGGATATTGTAAGTTCTCCTGCCTTGAGAGGGGTTAATCTAGAAGGCCTCTAAGATCCATTTAGGACTGTCTGGGACAGATTGGGGGAAGAGAAGAACGTCTCACTGCATTAGTGATTATTTAATTTTGTGAGTCTGGCAAAGTTCCTTTTGCTCCTTCAGCACCAAACTCAGAGGCCGCATGGGGTCCATGGCATGCTTTTCAGTTCATGTGGTTGTTTGTATCCCTTTTTATGCATCCCCCGTTCCGCTTCTGAACTCAGCATTTTTTCCTCCACTTTTCTTATTCCCCAGTGTGGACGCTGATTTTGTAAGTTTTAGTGAAAGCGTTTTGAGGATTATTTCTGACAATGGTGGGTGAGATCAAAGATGCAAAACCTTAAACAGATGGTTGGGATATAGACCCACTGCAAAGAAAGACAATAGCTGTTTCAGAAGGCATTGAAAATGAATTCGCCAAGCAGATCCTTTCAAGAGTTGTTGTCCAAAATGTAACAAATACTCTCTCCTTGTATTTCATATTTTTTTTTGGATTCTGTTTATGACAAGTCTAATATGGCTTAGGAACAGAACAACAACAAAAAGAATCACATTGACAGTTTGTTCTAGTTAATGAACCACAGCAAAAAAAGTACGCTGTGTCACTTCATAAAACGATTAACTCAACATTAATCACACGGTTTAACTTGAGCATATCATTTACTGTGGATTTAGGCCATGAAAGACACTTTCAGATGAAGTGGTTGTAAATGATATTATTTATTTAAAAAATCTATTTGCTTTATGTTTTGTTGGTTTCTTTTATCTAGCTCTAACCCTATACCCATTCATTTAGCAGTAAATCCTATTCGGTGAGGATTATTTATTTTATTTTATTAAATGTAGAGGCTGCAGACTTCAAAGGACTCCAAAATGTCCTTTGCATATGATTGCTGTGTAACTTATTATTTATATTTTAATTTACAACATTTCACTAGGAAACTTAAAGTCAGCATGCAGAATATAGACGGAGTACAGATGGCAACGATGTTCTTGTTTAATCTTCCTCAGAAGCACGGAACTGTGTATGATCCTTACGGAAATATCAGGCCAATAAAATAAAACCAATAACCCACAACTTTTCTATATGCCTGTTTCAAAGAGTTTGCTCATGTAAAACTAAATATTGTTGGCTGTTGCTGAGTCAGCAATTAAGAATGAGAAGCATATGACTCTGATTCCAAGTAAGAACATGTTGCATGGTAACATGAGATCCATGAACAAAGAACAAAGGAAAATTCATAGTGGCAACCATGGGTGGGGGGGATCAAAAATGTCTATGAAAATAATTTCATGTTAACACCAATAATTATATGTTACTCTGTTGTTAAACACCAAAGCTCTAGGAATAGTGGAAACAAGTAATAGTAAACTGTTGTTCTACCTGTGCTTTGAACTTGACTCATGCCTTAGATATTAGTATTGCGGACTTCTAACCATTTCCCCCTTAAGCAGCTTTCTTCTGTTCTGAGATGTTTTTCATGCTGTCTTTGGAGTGATAATTATACCAGCAGAAATCTACTTTGCTTCTACAGGTAGTCCTTAAGTTGCAGCCATTTTTTTGGGTGACTGTTCAAAGTTACAACGGCACTGAAAAAAATGACATATGACTGTTTTCCACACTTACAATCATTGCAGCATCCCCACAATCACGTGATCAAAATTCAGGTGCGTGGTAACTGGCAGGTATGTATGACAGTTGCACTGTCCCAGGGTCATGTGATCACCTTTTGTAACCTTCCCAACCAGCTTCCGATGAGCAAAGTCAATGGAGGAAGCCGAACTCGCTTAATGACCACGTGATTTACTTAACAACTGCAGTGATTCATTTACCAAGTCTGGCAAAAAAAGGTCATAAAATGGGGTACAACTCACTTAACAACTGCCTTACTTTGCCATGGAAATTTTGGGCTCAGTTGGGGTCATACACCATTGAGGACTTCTTTTCCCTTGCTTGAAGCCCTACAGCTAATGAGGTGAACGACAAACTCGGGGCAGTGCTTGTTGCACTTCTAGAATATCTACAGATACAATTACAAAAAAAGCCATTCTCTCTTTATCTGAAGCACAAGGTTGGACAATAGTTAATTTTGAGGTAAAAAGAAATAAATGGAAGAGGCTGTTCTCTGAAGCTGTCACAGTATTGCTGAGAAAACAGTGCCTGTGTGACAAAGAAGGCCAGTATACTTCAGAAGCATGGGTTACGTTGCTCCAAAGTAACATTTGGTCGTCTGTCCCAAAGGTGTTTTTTTTTCCAGGAGACAACTGGACTTTCTTGTGTGTGTGTTTTTTTTAAGATGTTTCGCTTCTCATCCAAGAAGCTTCTTCAGCTCTGACAGGATAGTGGGGAATGGATGGATTTATATTTCTTGCTTTCCTTCCATTCCCCACTATCCTGTCAGAGCTGAAGATGATAGATAGATAGATAGATAGATAGATAGATAGATAGATAGATAGATAGATAGATAGATAGATAGATAGATAGATAGATAGATAGATAGATAGATAATGATAGATAGATAATGATTGATAGATAGATAGATAGATAGATAGATAGATAGATAGATAGATAGATAGATAGATAGATAGATAGATAGATAGATAGATAGATAGATAGATAGATAGATAGATAGATAGATAGATAGATAGAAACAAAGATAGATAGATAGATAGATAGATAGATAGATAGATAGATAGATAGATAGATAGATAGATAGATAGATAGATAGATAGATAGATAGATTGATAGATTGATAGATTGATAGAAACAAAGATAGATAGATAGATAGATAGATAGATAGATAGATAGATAGATAGATAGATAGATAGATAGATAGATAGATAGATAGATAGATAGATAGATAATGATAGATAGATAATGATAGATAGATAGATAGATAGATAGATAGATAGATAGATAGATAGATAGATAGATAGATAGATAGATAGATAGATAGATAGATAGATAGATAGATAGATAGATAGATAGATAGAATTCTTTATTGGCCAAGTGTGATTGGACACACAAGGAATTTGTCTTTGGTGCATAGGCTCTCAGTGTACATAAAAGAAAAGATACATTTGTCAAGAATCATGAGGTACAACATTTAATGATTGTCATAGGGTTCAAATAAGCAATCAGGAAACAATCAATATTAAAATAAATTATAAGGATACAAGCAGCAAGTTACAGTCATACAGTGTAGCTTCTTGGATGAAGCTTCTTGGATGAGAAGCGAAACGTCTTCAAAAGCAAAAAACAAGAAAGTCCAATTGCCTCCTGGAAAAAAGCACCTTTGGGACAACCATGACCTGGATGACTGAGAAGCTCTACAGACATTTGCTCTTCTGTTTTCAGGTATTTCCGTTCCCTGGTCAGGGAAACAAATGGAAGGAGTAGATTGTGTCATCTCTGGCAGTTGCTTCTTCTTCAGAAAGGGGCAATGTAATAAAGAAAGCACATTTCCTGTTCCAGCGGCTTAATTGGAATGGAAAGAATTTTTAGATGATAAAAGGACGTATCACGCTATATCATGCTATATGTGAAGTTCTCATCCTTCTTCTCTTCTCTCTCTGTGTGTGTGTGTGTGTGTATTTACATACGACACAAAATAATCAGAGCCAAGTCTCAGATCCAGGCACATTCTGTTTACCGGAAAGAGAGAGAGAGAGAGACCATAGAGGTTGAGCACCACTGAGCAAGGGAAAGAATGGGTGGAATTATCCATCTTCAGGGACTTGTGCAGAAGAATTTCTCAACAGGATGTGTCCTAGCCTTTCATCTGGTTGAGTTGTAGCCAAAGGAGATTAAAGGCCAAATCTAATATGCTTCTGTCAGAAGTGGAGAGGGAATAATATAATCTAAACTATTCAAATGAATAATTGGCTCTGTTTTTTTATTTACTCCGATTGTGTCAGTTTAGTCCAGTGAGATTTAGGTTGTAATATCCCAGTGGACTGCATTACCCCTGGTAGCTCTGCTTTTATTTATTTTTTTATTTATCTCCATTTCCAAAATATCCCCAATGCTGCTGTTTCTATCCATATATGTTGATATTCTTAAGGTCTGTACTACAGAATGGCATGAGGCAGTTAGAAGACTGTAGTTTAGAGAGAGGAAATATTTTATATTTCTTTTGTTGTTGTTGCTTTTTTAGAATGATGTATCGTCTAATAGTAGCATCAGAGTTTGCATTTTCACTATATGCTCATGTAGCTATTTAAGTTGTTGCACTGAAAAGCACATTTAATGCTTTGATCTCAATTTTCTTTCACTCTTGCAAAGGATTTATTTTAGATAGCCTGAATGCATACTTTCCAACTGTTTGGTTGGGCCCAGAGAATCATTGTTTGGGTGTTCATCCCAACAAAAAAACAGAATCCAGAAATATCCCAAATTGTAACAAATGGCACTAGAGAACTCTCTGGCTGGCCAGCAACTTCTTCACCAGGACCAATGTCATGACAGCCACCTTAAAAAATTACATCATCTTCTCAAGCCCCACCAGGGCGACTCCCACTAATCCTAGCAATAATAATAGCAATAGCATTTAGACTTACAGTATATACCACTTCACAGTGCTTTGCAGCACTCTCTGAGTTCTTTACTAATGTCAACATATTGCCCCCAACAATCTGGATTCCTGTTTTACCCACCTTGGAAGGATAGAAGGCTGAGTCAACCTGGAGCCAGTCAGGATCAAACTACATGCTGTTGGCAGAATCAGCCTGCAATGCTGCATTCTAAACACTGTTGCCACCAGGGCTCAATTACTCTAACTGTTCTGCCAATGGCCTTATCTTCCCAGCTACTGCCAGAAATTCACATCACATGTGAAAAAGATGTACAGAAACATCGGGAAGAAAAGGTGGAAAAAGCCAGCAGGAGGAAATACTACTGAAGTACTGGCCTGCCATAAAGTGTTAGAAAAATATAGGATGGTCTGGGATTTGGACAGTTACAAAAGCAGGGACTCGTGGTATTTTAGTTCAACATTTGCTCGTGTGCTCAAATCCAAGGTTTCGTTTGTTAGTCTTAGGTTTATTTATTAGTGAGATTTATATACCGCCTCATAGTGCAAGCACTCTCTAAGCGGGTTACACCAATAAGCAATGTATATTTATATTGCCCCCAACAATCTGGGTCCTCATTTTACCTACCTCGGAAGGTTGGAAGGCTGAGTCAACACTGAGCCGGTGAGATTTGAACAGTTGAACTGCTGATCACAGTCAGCTAAAGTGGCCTGCAATACTGCACTCTAATTGCTGCGCCACCTCGGCTCAACTGTTGTCTATGCTGTTCAACAATTGGCTCGCCAGTAGTTTTAATCAGCTATGACCATTTCCATTTCTCCCCATTTCATTCTTATGTTGTGCACGTCTTTGTAAACATTTTGCACCTGTCTTGAATAGTCTGAGTCTTCTTCCTGATGACATCGTCGTCTTGGGAGAGTAGTTGTTTGGCAGTTGAGTAAACCATACCTTGGGCTTTACCACAACATCTCCTAAATTGCACAGTCCACTTGTTTATAGGATCTCATATTGACAATATAATTATGGTAGCTAATGCCAAGGATCTCTCTTTGGCAGTGCTGGTGGGCTACATTGAGACTCTACATTATCCAGATAGTCATTTGCCAAATTTTACTGTTAAAGATTGCTGTTGGGAGGATGACAATATTGTAGAGTTGGATGTTTGTTGCAGTTTCCATTGTTGGCAAAACTAAAATGGAAGCCTATTTCTAATACATGTTCCCTTCATTCTAAGGTGACAAGGAGCAGGATTAGTTTTCCACTTTACATTATCTTGCCAAGCCTAAAAGAACTACTCCTGCTCCTAAGGATCCTTTCTGACCAGAAAGAAAGGAATATTACTTGCCTCAACACTAGTGGGATGACACTGAAAAAAAGGCAGTGGAAACTCAGTTGTGCAATTGCCTGAGGCCAAACCTAATAATGGAAAAAGGGCGACAATGTAATTAGGCAAAACGAAAATCTTCCACACAAATCACGAACATGTGCCCAATCCCATAAACTTTTCACTGCTCATTAACAAAGAGAGAACGGCTATTTCTGGTACTGCTGCTGCTGCTATTTCAGAAAAGTGTGATTTCTCAACAATAAAACAGCTCCATTTACATAGATTATTATTCCTGGTCAATGTTGGTCTTTATTTTAGCTTAGGAAGTATTGAGTAGAGATGTAAAGTGAGATGAGAGTGAAATACTTGGGTATTGATATGACTAATACAAGTTGTATATTCCTTTAAAGCATGGAATGAAATTAAGGACAGGTTAAGATGGAAGAAATTACAATTGTCATTACTGGGAGAATTTCTGTGATAAAGATGAACATTTTGCCAAGGATGATGTTTTTGTTTCAAACAATACCTATTCTGACAACTGGTATAACATTTAAACATTATATTACAAGTGCCATGTTAAAAATATGCAACAAATATAAACCCAGACTGTGCCCAAAAACGCCTTTATGGGTCTTAGTACAAGAAGCACAGTAGGTAAAGAACAATGGTTTAACTCAGTGGTTCCCAAACTTTTTCAGTCCACCGCCCCCTTGATGCTACAAACTCATCCTCACCGCCCCCACCACACCCCCTCAGGTGGGCGTGGCTTAGTGGTCAGGTGACTGGGTGGGTATGGCCAACTTGTAAAGTGTGGTGAAACTCACTTAACAACGCTCTTGTTTAGCAACCAAAATGTTAGGCTCAATTGTGGTCATAAGTCTTTCTTTCTTTCTTTCTTCTCTACCTGTATCGTTCTTTCTCTTTCTTTCTTTCTGTCTTCCTCCCTCCCTCCCTCTTTCTTTCTTTCCTTTTTCTTTCTTTCTTCTCTCCCTTCCCTCCCGCCAGCCGTGGCCAGGCCACCGCCGCCGCTCACCCAGGCCGGGTTGTACACCAGGTCTCAGAGCCCCATCAAGGCTGGCTGCTGCATCAGCAGCTCAGGGTGGCCTCTTTGAGCTTTGGGAGGCCTCGGTGGCCAAAGGCCACAGGCGCCTTGGTGGGGTTGATGTCCACTGCGGGTCTGCAAGCACTCGCCCGAGCAGCTTTGGGAGCGGTCAGCTTCCCTCGTCGCTGTGCCATGCTCAGTACCTAGCACTTGTAACTCCGTCGCATTCCACGCTCTTGAGTGCAGGGCAGCCCATTCTGAAAGAAAACATCTTGCGTTTTCTTTCAGAATGGGCTGCCCTGCACATAAGAGCGAGGAACGCGAGGGAGCTTCAAGTGCAAAAGCATGGCAAACCACCTACCGGCCCCCTGGCCCCTCTCACTGCCCCCCTGGCCCCACCCTTGCCTCTCACCACCCCCCTAAGGGTTCCCACCGCCCCCGGGGGGTGGTACCGCCCACTTTAGGAACCATTGGTTTAACTTATCAAGAATTGTTAGAATGGAAACATGGTGAAAATAAAATGAAATCAGAAGAACAAGTGGCTGGCTGCAGAGATACTTTGTTTTCAATGTTTTTTGTTTGCATAGTTAAGAGAAAGATTTAAGTTAGATTTTTTTTATTAATTTGTTTTGTCAAGCATGTATAAGATAATAGATATAAGTGTATACAAGATTATGAATACATGAAATGGATATGAATAAATGGGGTCGTTAGGACAGGGACGGTAGGCACATTGGTGCGCTTATGCACCAACAGGACGTTTCGAATTGAGCAGCATAAAGACAGAATTTGAACTATGTATAAATGGTGAACATATCATTGCTAAAATGAATAAGTATTCGTTGAAATTTGAAATGGAATAACAAGTGAAAGTCAATATGATAAAATGAACTAACAACTTTGGACAGAAATTTTTGGATTCAATTACATATAATGATATAAAGAATTTTAAAGATCCACATTCAGTTGAAACCACAACTTTTCTTGCTGGGATTCACAGCCTATTAAAAAAGAGGAAGATCATTTTTGTATATGAGTACTGCTTGCAAAACTATTATATGAAACAAAATGAAGAAATGCTGAAGTACCCACCACTGAGAAATGGATGGTTAAGATGACAGAACAGCCAGTTTGTCAGGTTCAGTATCACTTTGAAGTAGTCTGTCCATCCTGCATCTTGTTGTCATTTTTGCTTGCTATTTTTGATGCTTGGGTTCCTTTATGTTACAACCATTCTTTCTTGTCAGCCCAGCAACTTATTTTGACTCCAAGTTCCAATGACTGCTATTTTTCGATAATTTCTGCTTTATCCCTTAAAAACTTTGTTTGATCATTTTTCTGCTTTGCAGTTTTCATTCATCCATGAGTTTCCAGGTTGTGTCTTGCATCTAATGTTGTTTCTGTTTTCCTCTCTTTCATCCAATCATTTCTTCTGCATTCTCAGACACTGCTTGTTTGAACTGTGCCCTGCAATCTTCTAGTTCAGTTTCATGTGGCAGTGACTGAAACCCATGATCAAATTTATACAAATAATATTTATGAGAAATAATATTTCACTTCCAAGGCCTGTTTAAAACATGAGATCAAGCTCTTTTTCCAAAACATTTTATCAATGTTCTATTACTCCACTGTACAAGAGAAAGCCAAGCCAAAACATTATAAATCTACATTCAGTTCATATTTTTGCAGAATATGAAGTAGTCAGTTATTATGATCAATTGTCATGACCTTTTCTAAAATCCATGTGTAAAATGTATTGAGTTGTTTATAACTAAATTTATATAACTTAGTGTATGAATTCTGTCCAAGCCATAGTCAGAATAAGAACAATCTTAGATATTTTAAAACCCTGAAGAAATTATGTTTTGGTTTAGCACATTAAACGCTGAAAATGTTGGAAGTAAGAACCTGACAATGATTTAAAACCGTTAGTCAAATTTAAGGCTATAAACCATGGGAAAAAAGCTTTTACTATTGCAGAATTTTGCAAGCAATTTTTAAATTTAAATTCAATAAAAATATTGATAGCCTAATTTTCCATTTTACTGAATATGAAGCAAAAATTCACTTAAAATGAAATTTTTCTGAATATTTTCATTTTCTAAAACCCTTAGCAAAAACTCTATAGGTCCACTACTATAAGCAATTGTGCTCTGTGTGGAATCCAGAGACCGGAAGTCCTCACCACTATATGACAATCAAAAGGCTATGGATAATCTGGGGAAAAAAACATTACTAAATGAGGTAAGTGCTCTCCAAAATTTATGAAATAAGGTGTGAAGTTCAGACATCAAAGACATATTCATCGCTTAAGGTAATAATCCCATACTCACATCTACAAATGTATAAATCCCATACTCACATCTACAAATGTATAAATCCCATACTCACATCTACAAATGTATAAGCTACATGATATCTTCATGGAATTATCTATGTAGGTTTCTTAACAACAATATGAAAGTGGCTTACTGTTGCCTTTTTTCCCCTGGATATTTTCCTGAGTTTTTACTCTGGTATTACCTCTGGTATCCCATCAAAATACTCACTTGTTCTGACCCTGCTTGGCTTGAGTAGATCAGGCAAAGTCAATTAGGTAATGCCAAGTCTAGAAAAAAGTCTCAGGATATCCAATGAAGTTTATTTTGGGTAGCCTTGCAAAGGACCACATGCACCAATGACACAAAGTTCAAATGTGACAATAGAATTATGACATGCTAAGTAGCTTTAAGAGGTGTCAAATGCTTCCACTTGGCAATAGCACAAAGAACAGGACTGAAATAATTAGATATAATTTTTATCAATTATTTGGTATGGGAATTATATATTAGATGCTCTTGGATGTCTTTAAAGTTGACAGATATAAATGCAATAATAATGCAATATTTTAAACTAAACATGAATCTACAAGAAAATAATTCAAAAACATGAGCCGCGTTACTCTCCAGTGCTTTTACACTTGTTTGTGCTTTTCAAAAATTATTGGATGAATACCATTGTGGACCACAGGTTTATGAGCTGTGCCAAAATTACATAAAACTTGCCTCGACCCTGCCGGTCTTTTTTAAGACCTTGAAAACATTCTTTTGTTACTGAGCATGGGCCCTGGAGATACAGTTGGGCCCACGTCATGGTTGTTAATTACTATTTTGCTTGGTCTTTTATCATGGTTTATTGGTTTGTTATAGTGTCTTTATCTTATTTTCAATCATTGTTAGCCACCCAGAATCATGTATTTGAGAAGAACAACTATATAAATTAAATAAGTGGCATATCAATGACTGGAAGTGCTTTCATTAACACCTTTATTAGCAAGCACCAATTTATGCCAGAGGCATTATGTGATGATGAATGTCAATGAACACTCATCTTATGTAGTAGATAAAATAGCAGGGTACAATAAAATGATTCTGACCAACAATTTAGAAGATGAAATGAGCTCAATGTGCATGACACAATTCAGAGGGAGAGCAGAAAAAACAAGAATCTCTCTCTCTCTCTCTCTCTCTCTCTCTCTCTCTCTCTCTCTCTCTCTCTCTCTCTCTCTCTCTCTCTCTCTCTCTCTCTCTCTCTCTCTCTCTCTCTTCCCTCCCTCCCTCCCTCTTTCTCTCTCCTTCTCCCTCTCCCTCTCTCTCACATTCAATTTTACAAGTTGTGAATGTAAGATTGAATGCAGATTAAAGCCTTATTTAGGAATTTTTCTCCATGCAAATAGCTTTGGGTTTACCCAACTATTATGTCTCCTACTGGCTCTTCTACCCTACTGACCAATATCCCTAGGGACCTATTTTCACCTTTTGCCATATTTGTTCAATTAATAATAATTGATCTCCCATGACAATTATCATGATCCATACTCAGGTAGCAGAAAGTAAATAGCAGCTTTCCACTGATGTGTCCTCAGATTGTGACAGCTGAAAAACAGCCCAGAATAACCACAGAAGACAGTACTTGAATGCCACAATATGGGTCTTCTTTCAGGTTGTCCCCAGCTATAAGAGAGATATAATTAATGGCACTAAAACTGGTCTTACCATCAGATTTCAAGAAGCCTCTGCCTCTTATGATAAAGAGTTCAAAATATCGCTCCTATATCACCTTTGTCTTCCTTCAGGTCACTTAAATGTCTTAGTTTGTCTTTGAATAAAGCCATACAGTGCAAAGTAAATTAAAATGTCTTCTGTGTTTTTAAACAATGCTTAACAAAAGAGCAAATACGGCCAACATTAGGTTTTGGTTCCCATGAAGCTGTGATGAATGTGATGAAATGCAAACATATGGATTAAAATCCCAAATGACTATTTTTGTGTCACTGGATTTTCTCCAATTGCTCTGGAATTCATTCTCAACAAGTCCAGAATGTGGCAAATAGCATATTAACCTCTCTACCTGTAAAATGTACCATCAAACTCCCCATCTTTTAAATCTGGCTTGTTTCTTTTTCCAGTCGATATGTTATACATGGTTGAACTTTTAAAAGCTATTAAGAATAAAAATAAAGGAATAAGGAAGATAGCCAGTAAAAATCAAGAGAGGCCTACTCATTTCCCCAAAGAGATAATGCTGACCTGACCTATTCAACTCAATACATTTTCTTTACAATCCCAATCTGATTTCACTATTGCATATGAATGAGCCAACCTGTAACATCCTGCCATTAAAATCATACACTCTAATAAGCATGCAAAATGAAATAAATATTGGACCACTGGTTGTACATCATAGAGATGCTTTTAAGTTATTGCATGGATGACATGTAATTCTGCCAGAATCACATGTCTTTTAGAAGAAATTTCATGGATTTTTAAAAAACGGATGTATCCAAGGAACATTGACCTCCTATGTAGGCAGCAAAAGAAGAAATGCATGGTATATATTCTGGGCTAACAATGATCTAGAAGACTTGATAAAGCACTAAATTTAAGGAGGACAGAATAAATCTCTAAATTAAAATATCTCCATGGTGGAGCAGTGGTTAGAATGCAGTACTGCAGGCTACTTCTGCTGATTGATGGCTGCCAGCAGTTCGGCAGTTCGAGTCTCACCAGGCTCAAGGTTGACTCAGCCTTCCATCCTTCCGAATCGATCACACGATTTTGTTTCCATGCATGCACAGAAGCAAAATTGTGCCAAAATCTTTCAAGGGGACACATGCGCATGCACAATTTTGGCAATTTTTTTGCTTTTGCGCATGCGCAGAAGCGAAATCTCGCTGAAATCTTGTGCGTGCATCCCCTTGCGAGATTTTGCTGCGATTTTGGCCATTTTTTGCTTTTGTGCATGCGTGGAAGCAAAAAATCACCGGAAAATTTGTGAAAAAAGCTGGCGGCTCCTAGGGACCGGCAACCGACCGCACTGGGTCGGTAACCTCTTGGTGACGTCACCAGCCCGCTGCTACCGGTGCGATAGAGTGGACCGCACCGGTAGGAACCCACCACTGCCCTGCTCTATTATAATGGGTCATTCACCCTCCAAAGGGGCACTGAAATATGGAAAGTTGTTAGAGTAAACTTCAGATTACCTATGGCTGTCCACATAAGGCACAATAAATGTACTACTGTCTGTTGCAACTGAAGAAAAGTGGACAAGGACAACTGTGGATTAGCAAGGATCAAAAACTATACTTGCTAAAGGCATGCATGTGGGAATGTGCATGTAATACTTCATTCATTTAGAATCTATAGAATTTCTAATATGATCATTTTTTATGATGAGACACCTATGGTTCAGATCGGACATCACATCAAATCATGCTTTGCATTCTTTTTCCTCATTTTTTTCAGAACTGATAATTTTCTCTGTTGTTTCCATGATTTCTCTTTATTATCTTTTAATGCTTACTACATTTGAAGAGTTAGCTGATGTCTAAGCAAACCCTAACATCCTAGCCAAGAGCCTGACATCATTAGTTTGCCATTAATCCCTGGCTTGTGTTAGAGACTTACAATGGGGGGGGGGGGAAACCCATTGTTCCAGAAAATAACCAAGTATACAATGATCTAACCTTGAAGCTGTTTACCAATTGGACAGCTTTCCGATACTCAAATATATGGGTCATTAACATATCCCAGAAAGGGATACAAATGTCATGAAGACATTAATGCTTGTAAGGAGTGGGGAAATTAATTAATTAATTGGCTGAGACAGTGACATATATCACCATCAACCTCACCGTCGCTTTTATCAGATAATTGCACCAAAGATACTGAGAAAAGAAAAAGTAGCTTAGTTTAAGTCAATGAACCTCTGTGTTGAATGTAAATGAATTACACGTTGCCTAAATATTCAATATTGCCAAAAGGGGGGAAAACCCCAAGAAAGTCCAATTGCCTTTTACAAAAGCATCTTTGGGACAACAACCATGACCAGGATGATTGAGAATCTCCATAGACAATATTTTACAATATTATCCATTATATACATTCCCATAATTTTAAAATAGATGAAGATGAATGGGACTAATATGACTGATACAGATATATTACTTCTGTTTCATTGGACTATTTCTAATATTTTTTATTCACTTCACTGCTTTATTTAATCTTTTGTCTTCATTACCTTTCTCATAATTTCATGAAGCTTTTTTATTCAGCCATCATACTCCCTTAGAGACTTCTTATTAAAGAGTCATTCATTGTGTGTGCGACTCTATGCCTCTTTTTTAAAAAAAAATGCCTGCTGTTCTTTTAAGAATACTTAAGACCTAACTAACATGTGTTAAAAAAAACTCCAGAGGACTGGCAGGACACCTATTTATTTAAAAGGGACTTCCACAGAAGAACACTGAAGTAGCTTATGACTTCTAGAGACCCATCCATCAATTTTAGTGCACCTATGAAGACATTTGATTCATTTTGTGCCTCCTCTAATCCATCCCCTGCTGTAGTTGTGTAGATATTTACTGTATCTTGGATCCCTAGAAATGTCTTGAATGCCCTTCAAAAACAAATGATAATTTGCTTCTATATCTGGACTGACAGTGGGGTTAATGGTATATAATGTGTTTTATTATATACATTGGTTAGATGATCCATCCAGTTGGTCTGTGGAACAGCAACTTGGTCCAAGAAGTAATTCACAGCCCTGCAAAGGAACCGTGAAGTTGTCAAGCTCAACACTTTTTATTATGCCATGATTCATCTTACCTAAAACATATTAAAGGGATTATGGATTCAATTGTGTTTTTTTTAAAAAAATGAGTGCCTCACATATTTATAGCCCATTTCCAATTATCCCACTGCCTGCAACAATCTTTTACAGTGTCAGGTAGGATGTGAAGGATTTCCATAGCACACTGCCCTGTACCATATTGTTTTACATGAAACCGTTCTTGCTCTCTACTTGTCTCAAAGCAGTGGTGGGTTCCTACCGGTGCGGTCCAGTGCGTAGCTCCCGGTAGGGACGGCCGATTGCGCAATTTGCGCGTGACCGCTCCAATGCTGTCTTCGCTGGTCCGTCGCGCGCGTCGCCATCTTTTAAAAAGAATTTTCTGGCTTTTTTGCTTCTGCGCATGCACGGAAGCAAAATCTCGCTAAAATCTCATGAGGGGACAGGCACACGCGTGAGATTTTGGGAAGATTTTGCTTCCGCGCATGTGCGGAAGCAAAATCTCATGAAAATCACATGCGTGCGTGCGTCCCCTTGCAAGATTTTGGCGAGATTTTGCTTCTGCGCATGCGCAGAAGCAAAATCGCATGAGGGGGCGCGCGCACATAGCGAGCACGTGCGTGCACGAAATATGGAGATGCGTGCGCAGCGCACCGGTATCGGTAAGTAAGCAACCCGCCCCTGTCTCAAAGTCTTATTCTGTTATATAGAATTTATTTCTAAATAATACATCTTAGAAATAGAGTGGAATTAAAGAATGGAAAATAAGTTTACATATTTTGCTGTCGTTGTTTACAGACATTGTAAAGGAAAGGTCTTGTATTAATGGAGCCAAATAGCTTCCTATTGAGGTTATGGAATTCATTTTTCCTTCCAAGAGAGCATCAGAAGCCATTTGCCTTATGTTTCAGGACCACTAATTTTGAGTGATTATGTTTAAGTATGGGAAAACCTGGTATCCTTCAAATCGTTGCATTTCTACTTCCACAATAGGTGGTCTTGGCTATTTCTTTCATAAAATTCCAGTGTATCTAGAAACAAAAAAAATGGAAAAAAGTGTAAAAAAAATAGATTCTGAGTCTCCCTGCACCGAAGTCTATAAAATTTTAATGAACTAAATCCAGCTTCTTGTTTGGTTTGGATGAAAGAACAGGTATTGCTGAGAAACAATAGACTTTTAGAGTTAGAAGATCATGACCTGCTGTTTGAATGCCATGGATATTCATTGTACAATAAAGTTAATGTGGATTTTAAAAAAACCATTTTATTAGACGTGCCATGTTGAGAATATGAAATAGATATAAACCCAGGTTGTGCCTGAAAATACCTCCATGAATCTCAGCAAAGAATTTAATGGGAGAGAAACAACAGACAAAGACAAATGGTTAATGTACTAGGAATTATTGTAAAATCTACTGAGAAACATAAAATTAAAACAAGAGAGCAACTAATGGCAAAATAATATAAATTATTGAAAAAATGGAATTATGATATAATCTTAGTGAAGTTTGGTTAGAATTGTACATGTAATTGTTGACAAGATGTTCTGAAGCCCTATCTGTTTGTCTGCCTGTCTAGCTATCTACCTAATGCAGGGGTCCCCAACCCACGGCCACAGCCCACTACCATGGCCTATTTGGAATTAGGCTGCATGAGTGGCTGGTCAGAGCACGCATGTGTGCACACAGCTCAACTTGCATGAGTGGCAGGCTGACAGGCACATTGGCCCACTGGTCACACAATTTGAGCAGCGTGCATGCGCACCAGCCTGCCACTCACGCAAGGGCTGTATTGTGTGACCAGTGGGCCAATGTGCATGAGTACACCGGCTTGCCGCTCAGTTCCCCTCCCCCCCCAGCCGGCCCGTCAAGCTACAAAGCCGCCAACCTAATGTTTTCTGTTCTCCTATTTCCGTGTTTTTAAATCTCCTTTTTTGTTTCTTTTCTTTTCTTCTTTTTCACATTTACTTTACTATTTTTTCTTTGAATGTATTTCTTTTTAGCTATGTAAATTTTTTTAACAAAAACTATTTTAAAAATAATTATGAACCAAATCTAGTGGAATTAGATCCAAATCTAGTGGAATAATTATGAACCAAATCTAGAGGAACAACTGGCCACAACTTCCGGTGGCCAGTTGTTTTATGAAAATTATTCTAATGAAGGATCAGGAAGGGAGGATGAGAAAAGAAGGAATAGACATGGTGAGGGAGGGGATAAGTAACCTATGCTCATACTTTAATCAATTTTCATGGACTTCCTGATGCCTGTTAATTGTTTCCTGATCTACTGTAAGTTGTTCAGCTTCTCCCCAGCCCTGTCTCTATCACCAGGAAGAGTTCTCTATTGGAACTCTTCCTGGATCTACAAAGAGTTTGAATCACTATCTGTATCACCAATGAACTGTGAGACATTATTTGGAGAAGAAAGAGTTCTACTCATGGTTAAATAGAGTGATAAGATCAATTGGCAATCCAAAAAACAGGTTACTACACGACAATACAAATATTCAGGAATTCAGTAGTGGCTCCCCATCAAGATAAAATATCAAGATTTTTTTTTATCCTTGGAAAAAATGTATGGCTAAGAGATACAAATGAAAGCTGGCATGAATTGTTTTGTTTTGCACAGAATGCAACAAACTGTACTCAGTAAATCACAACTGCATAAAACATAGAACAAAGAACAAAGCTTTTCTCACATAGCTTACAGAAAATGTTGGGGGCAGAAAAAGGGAACATCACTGATATAGCTGGATTTTAAAATCAAACACAATCCAGACGAAAGCCTGTTATTTTATATATTCATATTATATTCAAAAGGAAGCAGTATGCTCCCTCCCATATTTGGGTATACCAGGGTGATTCGACAGAAAAAAACATATAACCCTTCCGTGGTACAAGCTGATACAGGAGAAGAGCCTGTGGCTTAGAGGTTAAAGGTACTGCCTTACAGGCAGGCTACCCAAGTTCAAATCCAAGTAAGGGTATGGCTAGTATATATATTTACTGGCTACTGGAAGATGCAATCCAAAAAAGAAGAGTCAAATGCTTAAAAAAAACTACAGCAGTGTTTTCATGGGGAATAAATAAAGTGTGATTTCTATCTGTACTAGAAATAAAACATAACCTAACCTAAGAATGCTTCATTGAGCAAGTGCTTGAATCAGATAAATATGGGTTCTTTTCATTTCTTCTTGAATAAATGTGTTTTCAGACTCAGCCATAAAAAAAGGCAAAACAAAAGTTTTGGGTACGTTGATAATTACCAGCATTTAACCTTCTTGCCAAGATCAGTGTTATGACACTTTTTGCATATGACAGAATTCATTTCCATTTACAAACTTTCAGCTTCCAATTCAGCACACTTTAATTTTATTTGGAGGAGAGGGAAAACATGTTGGCTAAAAGGAGCTCCTGAACCTGACACGGTCATTCCTTCGTCTCTCATGTTATCCTTCACTTAACTGTCTTGTCTGTCCAAGTTTTCATTAAAAGCATTCTTTCTGTTTACAATGCAGGGCTTTGACATTTAAATCTATGTATGCTCAATGCATCAAGGCTCTGTTTCTCATTGCAAGTTTATTTATTCACTCCAACAGTCTGACATTTGGGCTGTTGACTTTTCTGAGTGGAAAGGAAAAAAATAAGGAGGCGAAATTGCTTGCAGGATACCATCACTGCCTTTTAGCACAGAAAACAGGGTACTGTGTTCAGGGAGCCCTGAATGTGTAATGTAATAAAATCCCATTTATCATTCAAAACTATGAGTAATAACCTTCCCCCCCCCCATTATTCTGCTATATGTCTGTCATTTTATACAATTCTCAGTGAAAGCTCTGCCTTTGTGTCCATTAAATGTTCTGTTATTTCAGCCCGCTTCTCTATTCTGTCAAGATTATTTTGAAAGTTGTTCCCGATTTCTTGAAAATTACCTACCCTACCCAGTTTGGTGTTATCTTCATAACCGGTCAGCATTACTTCCACCTCTTTGTCCAAGTGATTAATTAAAAAATGGTAAGGAGTATTCACCAGGACCCGGTGGCTCAGTAGCTAAGACGCTGAGCTTTTTGATTGAAAGGTCAGCAGTTCAGAGGTTCGAATCCCTAGTGCCGCGTAACAGGGTGAGCTCCCATTACTTGTCCCAGCTTCTCCCAACCTAGCAGTTCCAAAGCACGTAAAAATGCAAGTAGAAAAATTGGGACCACCTTTGGTGGGAAGGTAACAGCGCTCTGTGTGCCTTTGGCATTTAGTCATGCTGGCCACATGACCACGGAGATGTCTTTGGACAGCGCTGGCTCTTCGGCTTTGAAACGGAGATGAGCACCGCCCCCTAGAGTCAGGAACGACTAGCACATATGTGCGAGGGGAACCTTTACCTTCAGAGAACAAGCAGATTCTGTGACATCCCCACTCAATCATTAGGAACAAGTGATAAGTGTTGTTTGAAGACAATGTACCCAATTTTAATGCCATCCTGGCCACACTTTAACTAAATGCTATTCTTGTTAGGCAAAGAAAGAGATTAACAAAGCAACCTTAAGAGGATAATTCCATTGTATCTGGGAGATTCATTTCATTGTTTGGGCCATGCTTTTCCTCTGACTGTTCTGGCAGTGCTTGGCTATTTTAACAAGGTCTGTTCTGCAATAAACTGCTGCTTAGTAGCTTTCTTTAAAAAAAAAAACCCAGTTTATGACCTTTATAACATTCCTCCAAAGTGATCTGGAGATCGTTTTCCCAATAATGAGTCATTGGTATCCACTTCATGAAGCGCATCTCTGAAGAATGATGAAAGGCAATATAACATTTAACTCAAATGCTGCTAAGGCGTGAAGGACTATGTGAGAAATTTTCCCAGTAGAACTAAGTTTTATTAGCAATAAACAGAAAAATAAAACACTTGTGATTATTTACACACACAAGGGCACACTTATGAGGTGGGCACAATACTAAATTAAAAGCAGAGACATTTTGAAATCTGAAGAAATAGCATGTTTATAGCTTTTCCACCTGAAATGACAGGCAGGGTTATGATGTTTTTTTAAAAGCCCTTTTTGTATAAATCATGTTTAATTTGAAATTATATAATAGTTTGATAATAGAAGTTTGAAATGGAAAAAATCTCACTGATGGACCCCTGATGGAGGGTTAGGTAGGAAATGGACTTTTGAATGTAGCTGGTGCTTCTGTCATGGCCATCACTGAATGTTGATCTCTTCCCTTTGTGTACATACGTCAGAAATGTGTATGAATGATATTGGTAATAAATAATTGAAAATTTCTATCCCAAAACAGACAATCCAGATGGATCTTGATTGACTTGAACACTGGGCCCTATATAAACAAATGAAATTGAATATAGAAAAAAGTAATATTTTATATTTAGGCAAGAAAAATCAAATGTACAGGTACAAATTAGGTGAAACTTGGCTCAATAGTACTAATTGTAAGAGGGATCTTGGAGCCCTAGTGGACAATCACTTAAATATGAGCCAGCAGTATGCTGCAGCTGCCAAAAAAAACCAATGCAATTCTATGTTGCATTAACACAGGGATAGAATCAAGAATATGTGAAGTATTGGTACCATTTTAATAAAGCCTTAGTAAGACCCCTCTTACAATATTACATCCAGTTTGGGTCACCATATTATAGAAAGGATGTTGAGTCTCTGGAAAGAGTACAGAAAAGAGCAACAAAGATAATTAGGGGCATGGAGGCTAAAACATATGAAGAAAGGTTGCAGGAATTGGGTATGTCAAATCTAGTAAAAAGAAGGACTAGGGGTGACATGATAGCAGTGTTCCAATATTTGAGGGTCTGCCACAAAGAAGAGGGGGTCAACCTATTCTCCAAAGCACTAGAAGGAAAGTCAAGAAACAATGAAACTAGAACTAAGGAGAAATTTCCTAATTGTGAGAACAATTAACCAGTGGAATGGCTTGCCTTCAGAAGTTGTGGATGTTCCAACACTGGAGGCTTTTAAGAAGAGACTGGACAGCCCCTTGTATGGAATGTTATAGAGTCTCTTGATTCAGGGAGTTAGACTAGAAGACCTCCAATGTACCCTTCCAACTCTGTTATTCTATTAAAAGAAGAGGTCATTTAGGAACATATGTGTCATGGAGCATTATTTGATGATATGGATTGTAGGTCTTGTAATGAAGATCCAGGATCCTTTAATCCATTCCTTTTACCCCATCTGTCCCAAAAGAACTTTCTTATGATAAGTTTTGTAAGTTGTGGAGAATGGAAAAGATGAGGAATATTTAAGAAAAACTCTATGCTTTCCTTACTTTTTTATTACATTACTATGGTTGAATCTAATTTTTTGTTTGGATGGGTATCTGTGTAACAATAGCTTTCATTTTCAGGAATTCAAGGACAATGATTCAGACTAGCAGAAGAAAACAAGTCAGAGGAGGAGAAAATTATTTCTTGCCCAAGGCTCTTCCTTCAGAATGCTTAAATTGTTTTTTTAAAAACTGTGACAGCTAAATTGTTGTAGGAAAAATTGTATCAGATTGAATTTGAAAATGGTGTTTGAAACTTTACTTTTCTAGATTTTTCTTTGATATCCAATATTTTGTAGTTCTATTCCAACTGATTCCATAGCTTAATTCTTATTGGATTTTTTTAAAAGGTCAGAAGAAAGAGAGAGACTCTATATTAAAGTTTTGCTTTATTTTCTTATTTTTCTATATTCTTCTGTTGTTTTTTCAAGGATCTTACTGTTAGGGTCAGTGTCATTTGAGCTAATTCTTTCAGAGAAATAATTTGTAATGCTTTCCACACCATTCTCATGAAAATATCTGTTATTTGTGGAAGAAAGTTTCAATTTCTCCTTGACAGAATGGAACTACAGATAATCCTTGATTTACGACCACAACTGAGCTCAAAACTTATATTGCTAAGTGAGACATTTGTTAAGTGAGTTTTGCCCCATTTTTACAATCGTTCTTTCCACAGTTGTTAAGTGAATCACTACACTTGTTACATTAATAACATGGTTGTTAAGTGAACCTGGCCTCCCATTGACTTTGCTTGTTTGAAGGTCGCAAAGGGTGATCACATTCTTAAATCTGAGTCAATTGCCAAACGTCTGAATTTTGATCACATGACTATAGGGATGCTGCATTTGTTGTAAGTATGAAAAGTAGTCATAAATCACTTTTTTCAGTGCTATTGTAATTTTGAACAGTCACTAAGTGAACATTTATAAGTGGAAGACTAGCTGTATATCTGACTCAGTTTTAGTAAAGGTAGGTTAAAATCTCCACATACACATGAAAAAGCTATCAGTAAATACTGAAGTTAATACAAAGCCTTTTCTTCAAGAGAATTACACTTTTGTTGGAGTCCTTTATAGGCCAGGGATGGGTTCCAACTTATCTCGCTGCCTCTTCGCTTCCTCCCATGCCGCGTGGTCACGACTCTTGTCCCCATGCGCGCATGCGCAGTGCAAAAAACCCAAAAATATTTTTTTTAAATTTAAATGCCGAAAACAAGATGGCGACCGCATGAACAGTACCGGAAACTTGGCTTCTGTGCATGCGCAGAAGAAAAAAAAATTGAAATTTTTTTAAAAAAAAGATGGCGGCTCCCACGGACTGGCACTCACCGAACTGGGTTGATGACGTCATCGTGACATCACCAGTGGGCCACTACCAGTTCGGGCAAACCGGTCCAAACTGGGAGGAACCCATCCCTGTTATAGGCAAAACATCTGTGGGAAGTCATGTGAGTTTCAATGAAATAAAATTCTCAAGGACCTCAATTAGGTTAGGCCTGGAGATTAAAAGTAAATTTCAGTGGCTAGAAAAATTACACACATAAAGATCATGTGTGAAATTGTCTCAACAAGCAGTGCAATCAAGGGATAGTTCTAGAGTAGTGATGGCGAACCTTTTTTCCCTTGGGTGCCGAAATAGGGCGTGTGCGCGCTATTGCACGCATGTGCGTGCCCACACTCATAATTCAAAGCCCCTCACTTGCTCCACCCTCCTGCACATGCGTGCGCGACCCCCCCACTCCCCCATTTCCCGACTTCCAGTGGGCCCGGTGGGCCCATTTTTCACCCTCCCCAGGCTCCAGAGGCTTTCCTGGAGCTTGGGGAGGGCAAAAACGCTCCCCCCTGCCACCCTGGAGGCCCTCCGGAGGCCGAAATCACCCTCCCAGAGCCTCCACGCCAGCCAAAAATCAACTGGCGGGCACGCACATGCGCACTGGAGCTGAGTTAGGGCAACGGCTCGCGTGCCAGCAGATATGGCTCCGCGTGCCACCTGTGGCACCCGTGCCATAGGTTCGCCATCACTGTTCTAGAGAATTATCAGTTTCTTGGAAGATGAGAAATTGATGGATATTGTATGATCTGTTAATAAAATTATTTTGGGGCTTAGGCATATTCAAAGAATTTTAGGTGCTCCATAATAGCCAACAACCAATTAAGTATACCAGTATATTGCAAATAATTTAATTGTGAACTAATGCATAGGAGGAGGAGCCGAGGTGGCGCAGTGGTTAAAAGCAGCACTGCAACCTATTTCAGTGACTGCTAGTTCAGCAGTTCAGCTGTTCAAATCTCACCGGCTCAAGGTTGACTCAGCCTTCCATCCTTCTGAGGTCGGTAAAATGAGGACCCAGATTGTTGGGGGCAATATGCTGAACTCTGTAAACCACTTAGAGAGGGCTGTAAAGCACTATGAAGCGGTATATAAGTCTAAGTGCTATTGCTATTAATCAGATAAAATAATGTAAACATGAAAAATAATAACTATGTTTTTTTCGCCAAGTTATTTAGAAATGAGATTTATAGGGGGAAAAATGCAAAGAGGTACTTAATGCTGTGCATTATCTTTCACAGAAAAGCATGATTCTGCCACATGTTTCTTCCAATCGGTAGAAATTCTACTTTGAGAACCAAAAATAAATAAATGTTTTATTGAAACAGCAGTCAGCCAGTCACTGTAAAGCCTGGTGGAAGGAATTGCACTAACATCTCAGATCCCACAAGGCTTTATGTCCATTGACATTTCAGACAGATGTCTATTTTGGTTTTGCTTCTGAACTGCACCACTGGTCTCTAAGCAGCTTTATACTTAGATATACGCCACTTTTATGAGCTTGAGAAAACTTCTATTTTGATCTGTCCTTTATCCCTAGTATACTTTGGAATTCTTAAGCATTTTCTTAGCTTAGACAAGGTCAGGAGACAATCATCAACAACTTCATAGCCTTTTCCGAGGTTAAATCCTGGCTTTAGAAAGAGATTTGTTATCTCCATATAAAGCAATAGGATTTTTTTGTGTTTGTGTGCTGCTTGGTTATTTGCAGTTTATGCTGCCCCATGCAACTGGAGTTCTCTGTGCGGAATGCACTAATCAGGAACATGGAATTGACTGTGAACACTTAACTGAATGTGGAGTAGAGGTCTGTAAGGGGCGTGCATAAGCGCACCACCGTGCCTACCGTCCCTGTCCTACTGTCCTCTTTTATCGTTACTTTTTACTTATGTTTATACAAACTACTACTATCCTATACAGATTCTTCTAAACACCATTATCTGTCAGATTGGCTGTTGAATGACAGCAACTGTCATGGAAACTGTGGAACCTCCCATGTAAGTAACAATCAGCCTTTGGCTAGAATTTGATTAAATGTGAAACTCTGGAGTTTTCTCCAAACATTTGCCTCATTTCACAAATTTCTTTTTTTTCAGCCTGAATAGATTGCAAATGGAATATCTTAGACAGACATGCATACCATCAGAAAATTCTTCAGTGCTATAAAGTCAAATTTATGGTTCCAACCTGCTGTCATCTGATGAGTTGAATCTGAGGAAAGACCAGGAAGGACTGAAAAACCATTGGCTGAACCTACTCAGTAGGCTGTCCACAGTTAATCCTGATGTTTTACAGCGGATTCCTCAGCTGCCAGTCTGGGATACCTCAGATCTGCTTGTTTTACTGATGAGATCAAGAAAGCAAACTCATAGATGAACTCAAATAAGGCAATAGACAGGATGGCTATTCTGGTGAGATTTACAAAGCTCTAGACCCAAATGCATTGCAGGTGTTCCAAGACATCTTGGTAAAAAATTTGGCACACAGAGAAGGTACTTGACAACTTCTGTGTTTCCCCCATTGGGACTCTCTATAAAAATAAGGGCAGCAAACTACAGTGGTATTTCACTGCTTTCCATCACAGGCAAGATTTTTGTCTATACTCTCCTGAATAGAAACTCACTGTCTTGGAAAGCTACCTCTCATAAGTGCAGTGTGACTTTTGGCCAGAGCAGAGTACGACAGACAGATATTTGCCATGCAACAAGTCCAGGAAAAGTGCAACAAGCAGAACAAACCTCTTTAACCTGTCATCATTGACCTGACAAAAGCATTTGATGCTGTAAACAGGGAGGCTTTATGGATGTCCAAGTAAATTTGTGAAGTTGATTCAACTCCTCCATAACATAATGTCAGGATAGGTCCTTTACAATGGTGGTACAGCTGCATTTACTATGTCTAATGGGATGAAATGAGGTTGTGTACTAACCCCATTCCTGTTCAATGCGTTCTTTGTTTGCATGATTCACATACTGTCCAAGGTCTGAGGGAGGGAATATATATCAGATGCTGACTTGTCCTTTGCTGCTTGAATGCATAGATGAAATGCCATCATACAGTCTTCAAGAAATCCTCTGCTGATGACTATGTTCTCCACCATACAGACAGTGATTTACAGTTGATGCTGAACAAATTCCCAGTGCTGCTATGTTCTTTGGCTAGACTACCAGCCTTAACAAGATTGAAATATTTTACCAGCAAGTGCCAAGTATGAAATTCGTAGAAGCAAAAATCACTGTTAACAACACCAAACTGACAGTGTCAATAGCTTCAAATATTGGGATGCATTATTTGGAATGATGGGTCTTTAGACAAAGAAATTGATTCCAAGAGGAGCAAGGCCAGCTTGGCTCTGGAGCAGCTGCTTACTAGAGTGTTGTACTCTAGTAAAAATCTCCAAAGACCTACGCAAGGGTCCTCTTTGTAAACTTTAGTTCAGCATTCAATACCATCATACGGACATTCTTCTAACTAAACTAAATCAGCTAGAGGTACCTGAACACACTTGTAAGTGGATCACAAGCTTCCTAACAGACAGGAAGCAGCAGGTGAAGCTAGGCAAAATTACATCAGATACCTGTACAATTAGCACAGGGGCTTCCCAAGGCTGTGTGCTCTCACCACTTCTCTTCTCTTTATATACCAATGACTGCATCTCAAATGATCCATCTGTTAAAATACTGAAGTTTGCAGATGATACAATAGTGATTGGTCTCATTCGAGACAACGATGAAACCGCATACAGATGGGAGGTTGATCAACCAGCTTCGTGGTATGACCGGAACAATCTGGAACTGAACACACTCAAACCGTAGAAATGGTGGTAGACTTTAGGAGAAACCCTCCCATTCTACCACCTCTTACAATACTAGACAACACAGTATCAACAGTAGAGACCTTCAAATTTCTAGGTTCTATCATATCTCAAGTCCTAAAATGGTCACCTAACATCAAAAACGTCATCAAAAAAGCACAACAAAGAATGTTCTTTCTGCGCCAACTCAGGAAGCTGAAACTGCCCAAGGAGCTGCTGATACAGTTCTACAGAGGAATTATTGAGTCTGTCATCTGCACCTCTATAACTATCTGGTTCGGTTCTGCAACCCAGCAAGACAGACACAGACTTCAGAGGATAATCAGAACTGCAGAAAAAACAATTACTGCCAACCTGCCTTCCATTGAGGACCTGTATACAGCACAAGTCAAAAAGAGGGCCGTGAAAATATTTACTGACCCCTCACATCCTGGACATAAACTGTTTCAACTCCTACCCTCAAAACGACGCTATAGAGCACTGCATACCAAGACAACTAAACACAAGAACAGTTTTTTCCCAAACTCCATCACTCTGCTAAACAAATAATTCCCTCACCACTGTCAAACTATTCACCAAGGCTGCATTACTATTACTATTAGTCTTCTCATTGTTCCTATCACCCATCTCCTCCCACTTATAACTTGTTGCTTGTATCCTTACGATTTATATCAATATTGATTGTTTCCTGATTGCTTATTTGTACCCTATGACAATCATTAAGTGTTGTACCTCATTATTCTTGACAAATGTATCTTTTCTTTTATGTACACTGAGAGCATATGCACCAAAGACAAATTCCTTGTGTGTCCAATCACACTTGGCCAATAAAGAATTCTATTCTATTCTATTCTATTCTATTCTATTCTATTCTATTCTATTCTATTCTATGCTATGCTATGCTATTCTATTCTATTCTATTCTATTCTATTCTATTCTATTCTATTCTATTCTACTAGAGATGCATCCCTATCTCCACAAATCTGAAAATCTACAGGGCTGTGGTTATCCCTGCTCTCCTATGTGGATGTGAGTCCTAGACTCTGTACTGATGACACTTCAAACAACTGGATAAATTTTACTTGCACACTCTTCACTCCATCCTTGGCATTTGTTGACAAGATTATATATCCAGCCTGGAAATCTTGGATGATGCAAAGTCCACCAGTGTTGAATCTCTGATTATCAAAGCCAGAGGCTGTGGATGGAACACATCATCAGAACGGATGAGCACTGTATGTCTCGCTGATTGCTCTGTGGTTTACTGGAGACTGGGAAGAGACTTCTGAAGTCATATACACAAATGCTACAAAGATGCCCTATGAAGGAAACCCTATGCCACTGTGCCATCCAGTAAAGGGAACTAGGAAATGTGGCCTCTAATAGTATCCTGTGCTATGAAACCTCCATTAGCTTTGAAGATACGGTAGGTGCTGCCAAAAAACTAATAGAAAACTCTAAGCAGCATCACAGAATAACACCCACAGTTATTACAACAATGGACTTCCAGTGGCCTCATTGTATAAAATGTGCACTTCCAGACTAGGACTGCAAAGCCACCTGCATCTCCATAGATTAATTGCACAAGAGCATTTCTTCTTTGAACCTGAAAACTATCCATATATCTTAGGTAAAATAGCTATTCATATACAGCATGTTTCAGATGCATCTGAAATAGAGTGATTGGGTTCCAAGCTAAGCCACATTAGTGTATTGTTTCCTGCCGGGTTATCTTGTCTAGTCTATTTTAATCAAGGAACCACCAAGTAGGAAAATATACCTCCATTAAAAATGTCAGGGCAAACTACTTCATATCAACAAGCAGCAAACCCATATCACTTGCACTGATGATGTTACCTAGTTTGGGTAATGAAACATCAGCAAGCAAGCAAGCAAGCAAGCTCAGAGAGCACCAAGGACTCCACAGTTCAGTCACAAACTATAGATATTCTTCTCTGTTGGAGACACATCTTTGCTATGAAGTTATTAAGTTTGCTATATGCAGATAGTGGTACTGACTTACTTTATAGAGTTGTAGTAAAGATTGTAAGATGACTTGATGATGTGAAGTGCTTGAGTAATTAAAGAGTAAACACTGAAGTACTTAAATACTAAATCTGATTTATTGCTGTTTGCTACTACTTATTGTATAGTGTAACCCTAAAAAAGAGTTGAAGGATACTTTGCTTACTAAAATATATATGTCCTGAGAAGCAGAGACAGCATTTAGTAGATACAAAAGAATAAATGCTTAATAAGTTGAAGTTGTATAACTACAGGGATACATAATGTTGCAATCTAAAATCTATGAGAGAGAGAGAGAGAGAGAGAGAGAGAGAGAGAGAGAGAGAGAGAGAGAGATTTCCATCTGTAATTATGTTAATGCAGAGCCAAGGAACACATCTGTTATTGGCATCTTTTTCTTTATTCAATTCCAGAAGCTACCGACAGCACCTGCTAAGTGCATATTTGTTCCAAACTGTGCAGTTCTATTTATTGTTGTTTCATAAAGCAAACCTACCTACAGTTTTGTTGAACCCTGACTCTCTCAGTACTGAGAAATCATAAATTTTAAGAAAAGTGCCCGCATTAAAGAAGCAAAGTTAAACTGAAGAAACAAAAAAAACTATTTGCAAGCAGATAGTTATCAAAATATTAATTATATTACTAATATTTTACTTAGTTTTTACTAAGAATCCTCTCCTATTGCATAATGAAAAATTTAAGGAACAAAAGGTCTCAATACTAATAATGTCATACCAGATTGGAGAGATCATGTGTTAAATTAGCGGAAAAGAGACATTACCTCAATCGGGGTAAGAAAAAAGCTGTGTTCAAGAGCTTTGTTTGAGTACACTATGGTTACAAGCATAAACATTTCTAGCTTTTTAAACAATGGATTCTGTAGCAGAGAACCCTTGCCTGCTCTTCAATATCATCCATTCTGTTCATTGATAAGAAATCTTACGGGGGATCTATGTGCACCTAAACAATTTTTAAGAGAGAGACTGATAAATTATAATAGGTCTGGTTGATGATCAGAAACATTTTTCAGCCGTAGTAAGAGCTCTGGTGGCGCAGTGGTTAGAATGCAGTATTGCAGGCTAGCTCTGCTCATTGCCAGCAGTTCGATTCTCACAGGCTCAAGGTTGATTCAGCCTTCCATCCTTCAGTAAAATGAAGACCACATTGTTGGGACAAGATGCTGACATTGAAAACCACTTAGAGAGGGCTGTAAAGCACTATGAACATAGAACAGTGAACAGAGAATAATAGAATTGGAAAGAATCTCGGAGGTTTTCTAGTCATGCTCAAGCAGGAGACCCTAAATCATTTCAGACAAATTGGTTGTCCAGTCTCTTTTTCAAAGCCTTCAGTGATGGAGCACCCACAACTTCTGAAGGCAAGTTACATAAGACTAAATGTTATTGCTAAATGCTATTCATCTCTTTCCTCTGTGGCATGGTCATTGCCTCAACGTAACCTAGAATTTCAAAGAAGTCTAAGCTAATCATGTTTCTTGGGTAACAGGAGAAGAAGAAATTCATTCTGTTCCTCACAGCAAAGATGATAACATTGTAACCCAATTAAAATGTGCATTTCACTAGGGAGATGCTTGATGTATCATTTCAAACAAACAGGTCCTTGCACTAACTTGACCATTGCCACTTCTTCAGATGTTGAAGCAACCCTAAGAACTTCCCTGGAATCAGATTTTATCTCCTTCTCTAGCTGTCAAAATTCCTAGAGCTTTACTTCTATTAACTTTTGCCAGTGATCTCTACAAAAGAATACCTAGATAAGAAAATACTCAACTAGACAACTTTTGTGATGAAAGAAAATAATTCCCTTGTGTTAAAAAAAAACTCCCTACAAAAAACAAATAAAAACTGTCTTTTGTTTAAGATAACATTTTCAACATCAAAAATAATACATTATTAATGTACTTTTTCCTCCTTTCTTTATCCCCATGCTCTACTTTAATGCAAAGGCCAACATTAGTTCAAAATTATGCCTTTTGTTCTCTGAGTGCTTCCTTTTCATTCTCTATCTAGGCTTCAAAAACCTAATTAAAGCGCATTCAGAACTATTAAAGTTCTTGATCATGCCAAATGGGTGTTTGAATCTCCCCCTCCACACTTTATTTACATTCAATTTTTTCCTTTTTTTTCCCTATTCTCTTACACAGATATTCTAGGGTGTTTTGTTTGGCTTTTTTAAAAAGGCAAGATATATAGAAAGAGACTGGATAGAGAAAGGAAAGAGGAAAACTAGCACCAGTCTGTTAACTGCCACTCTTCATATAGCCAAGGCAGACGATTTATGGAAGGGAAGTAACATCTGCAGATGAGCTAGCCAACCAACCTTTCAAAATGGACAGGGTTGTGTCAGGTCTCCAGAAACAATGCCTCATTTTTATGACGTATTCCAATCCTCTCCATCCCAAAAGCTGGAAGTGGATTTTGTTTACAACAGTAATGCTATCTTCCCATTAGTCAGCCTAGACTGAGGCATCTCTTCTGCTCTTGTCCTTCGGATCTCATATTTCATGACTCAGTTAAAAGAGTCATACCATTACAAATGTGTACACATTTTTTCACCTTTTGTAAATTGGGTGAGAAATACCATAACACTGCTGCTCATGCCTTGACTTGGAGTCAAGAAATGACTAGATGATGGTAGTCTGCATTGTGCTCCAGAATAAGGATTCCCAAAAGACTCTCAGCTGACTGTTCAAGAAAGATCAACCTGTCTGTGATTAATGCATCTCAACATGGAACTGAACATGGTACCGAAGTACTGGATCAATGCAGCAAAACTTGATTTTTAAAATGATCAAGTGAGCAAGACTTCATTCATGTGCAGTAAGCTCTCAATATCATAACCCGACAACACCCTGACAAACTCCACAGTCTCACAGTTTAAGAAAGACTTCATGATCAGCATAAATTTGCTGGATCTGTCCCTTAATGCCAATTCTAGCCATGCTAACAGAGGTGGGTTCCTCCCGGTTCGGACCGGTTTGCCCAAACCAGTAGCGACCCTCTGGTGACATCACAATGATGTCACGGAACCGGTTCGGTTGGTGCCGGTCCGAGGGCACCACCATTTTTTATTATTATTTTTGGGGGGGGGATTTTTTAATTTATTTTTTCTTCTGAGCATGTGCAGAAGCCGAGTTTCCGGCACTGCGGATGTGTCGCCATCTTGTTTTTGGCTCTTTGGGGGGGGGTTGTTTGCCTTTGCGCGCATGTACAAAGCTCACGTGCGGCCACGAGGCGTGCCCACGCGGCACAGGAGGAAACAAACCAGCAGCAAGGTAAGTTAGAATCCACCCCTGCATGCTAAGCACTTGCACCCTCTCAGCTAAACAAGCTGCTAGTAATACAGACTAAACAGAGTTAGTTTTCCTGCTCTCCTTCCTTAGCTTAAAAACCACAAAAATCCTTTTGACAAACATCTTAGAACAAACAGTAAGTACTCTGCCATAATTTACTTCCAAGGTATTAAAGCCAAGTTTGGAGTGACAGAGAAAATAACTGCTTGCATTATGCTGATTAAATGAGCCAATGCAATTTGGTTAAAAAAATCTCTAGGACAAGTTATATCTCAGGATTGTCAATGGAGATCGGTTCATTTTGATCTCATGCCACAGGTATGTTATTGGCAAAGGGCCAGGACTCGAAGGCAGCATCCAGGTTGGCAAACAATAAAAGAGTTTATCAAACTACTCCGTTCTTTGATTGCTGCTAACCAACTTCAATGATTATGCAGCTACTGAAAAGAAAAGAAAAAACCAAAGACACATTTTTGCTTTAGGTAGAAAAAGTGTGAAATGAAGAACGGTTGCAGAAATTGGGTATGTCTAGTTTAATGAAAAGAAGGACCAGGGGAGACATGATAGCAGTGTTCCAATATCTCAGGGGTTGCCACAAAGAAGAGGGAGTCAAGCTATTCTCCAAAGCACCTGAGGGTAGAACAAGAAGCAATGGGTGGAAACTAAACAAGGAGAGAAGTAACTTAGAACTAAGGAGAAATTTCCTGACAGTTAGAACAATTAATCAGTGGAACGACTTCCCTTCAGAAGTTGTGGGTGCTCCAACACTGGAGGTTTTTAAGGTGTTGGATAACCATTTGTCTGAAATGATGTAAGGTTTCCTGCCTAAGCAGGGGGTTGGACTAGAAGACCTCCAAGGTCCCTTCCAACTCTGTTATTACTATTATTATAAGACAGCTAAACCTATAGCACCAAAGGAGGTAGGGGAAAGAGAAGGGTGCTGCATCCAATGCAAACACACCTGTTGAAGAAATAGTTTGTAAATCCAAATAAATAACATGGGTGATTTTTGTGTAAGAAAACATTTAAATACAGGGACTCCTCATTTTGCAAATGTTCTGTTCAGCAACTCTTCACAGTTGTGATGCTAATGAAAAAGTAACTTTTTCAAGCATTTACAAGCTTTGCAGGTCCATAAGGAAAAAAAGCTGAAAGAAAATCACATGCATATTGTGGGGTTCATTTAACAACCACCTTGCTTATCGATTGAGTTGCCGACTCAATTGTTGTTGCTAAAGGGGGACTTATCGATAAGCCAAATGAATCTAAGACGTTAAGAATTTGGCAAACTTTACTTGATTCAGAGGCAAATTGGGCATGCTGATCCCAAGCAATACAGTAGAAACAATTTTCAAGCAGAATCTTTGAATACATATTTACAATATAGAATATATAATGCTTAAGGTGCCCAAGAAGCTTCATTCATTTCCTTGGCTGGGTCTCCATACTGGGCAGTATCCATCTGGTAAGGTCTGTGCCAGAGATAATCCCTGTTTTGGGGTGGTTATTCATATTATTGAAGCTGTTTAATGTTGTCTGATTCCACTTCTGCTATAAATATTTCATCTTGCATTTTATAATATGTTTAATTCGCATCTTTCCTTAAAACGGTGGACGCTTAACATATACAGCTGAATGCTGCCTTTGAAGCAGTATCATAACTACTAGGAAAACCTTCGAAATCCTTCCAATGTTAAATCTGGCAACACGTCTTTCCAGCCTCAAGACTAGGAATGGTTTAAAAATATTCAAGGTCTGCAAAAATAATGTAGGTTCTTACAATTTTCCTCATTTGAACAGTACACTTCTTGCAATATTAGATGATTCATTCTGTCCCATATAATGTTGGATTCATAAAAGAAGTAATGTGAAGCTTTGGCCTTACTAAGGCAAGAAAAACCAAGAGTTTCTAATGAATGGAAAGTCAAGGATAATGTTCCATGTAGCTACTGGATACACTGCATTTAATAGTACATTTTTGTTTTTGTAAGGACTGTGATATTACACATTTTAAGAAGGATGTATTTCAGGGGTGAAATTCAGCAAGTCCTGACAGGTTCTGGAGAACCGGTAGTGGAAATTTTGAGTAGTTCAGAGAACCGGCAAATACCACCTCTGGCTGGCCCCAGAGTAGGGTGGGAATGGAGATTTTGCAGTATCCTTCCCCCAGGAGTGGGGAGGGAATGGGGATTTTGCAGTATCCTTCCCCTGCCATGCCCACCAAGCCACACCCACAGAACCGGTAGGGGAAAATTTTGAATTTCAGCCTGACGTATTTGAACCATGTTATATTCATTCAGGTCTCTTAACCCCAACTTTACAAAAGGCCTATTAGCCTTGTAGCAACTTAATGAACATTTTAGCTTTATATCCTATTTTTTTTCCTTCAGGAGCTCAAGGCAATGGACGTAACAGACTGAACCAAGAAAGAGTGTCTGGCCTAAGGAACTTCCAGAGCTGAGAGCTCGACCTGAGCCTGGATCTCCCCAGGACCAATCCATCAGCAGATCAATTGAACCAGCAGGCATCGGTTTGCTGGGAAGAAAGACCCAAAGCTTCTCCTGGTGGGGGGGAAACTGTTGCTCTTCCTCCTTCCATCTCCTTGTGCTTCTTGAACCTGCAGATGAATGTTCCACATCTATGCTTCTGCTTCTCTTGGACAAGGAATGACACAGGGCAAAAGAAGACTCACAATAGTGGCTTTAAGCATCCTTTGCTCATTTATGATGGTTGAGCTGCAAGGGGACCAGTGTTCAAAGTAAGCAGGCAGAAGATTGGGTCCTTATGCGTTGCTTTTACAAGGTTATAATTGCCATATGAGTTTATTTATTTATTAGATTTAGAAACCACCCATCTCTCTCACAGAGGGACACCCCTTTCCAGGGGTGGGTTCTAACTTACCTCGCTGTCGGTTCGCTTCCTCCCGTGCCGCATGGCCACATGTGTGCTTTGCGCGCGCGCATGCGCAGTACAAAAAAATCCAAAAAAATCCAAAAAAAGAAAAAAGTCTAAAACAAGATGGTGACGCATGCACAGTGCCGGAAACTCGGCTTGCGCAGAAGAAAAAAAACCTGGAAAAAATTCGGGGGGGGGGGGAATTCGGGAAAAAAATTCAATTTTTTTAAAAAAGATGGTGGCACCCATGGACCGGCACCGACCGATCCGGTTCCATGATGTCATTGTGACATCACCAGTGGTTTGCTACCGGTTCAGGCAAACCAGTCCAAACCGGGAGGACCTCTGCCCCTTTCACTTCTAAATCCACATGAATTAACATTTTCTGAAGCTCAGAGGGACGGCTGTCTTCTTTTTGACTACTGCCTACTATACACAGCCGTTATAAGCAACATCCCTTTATCCTGTCTTGGCATTTAATAAACTCTTTCTCCTTCAAGGTATAAATATGCACTTACATATTTACTGGATTTAATTTCACTTCTCCTTGTAGTTCCCCTAAAGGCTAGCAAGAGAAGGCATCTTCACTAGCTGTTGGTTCTCAGGACAGCAGAATGATTATATCCTGTCACTTGTTCCAGTGACTGAATAAATTATCCCTCCACTTCCTAAAAGTGCCCCCCCCCCAAAATCTGTGATTTGTAGTCAGGGGAAACATCCACCCCATTAAAACTGACCCAAATGCATTGTGAATCTGATCACAGTAAGTGTTTTCTGGTGAAGTCATATCCCTGCTCCATTTTATTTATGGCTTAGTTTATATAAGCAATGTTTTCCCCCCTCCAACAATAATATGCTTGCTAAAACTCAACATCAACTTGATGGCACATCATCAATCATTGAACATCTGGAACAAGATAGCTCTGATCTACATCTGGCTGATATCAGAATCCAGAATAAACAGCAAGTTAAGTTAGTTAGGTAAGCAACCAGCACTAAAGCAGAGATGCATTCCATATTCAGAATGATAGATTCATATCTGCTTGTATTTCTCTGAGGTAATCGGTTTGAAATAATTGAAGTAGTGGGTTAGCAGGGCTTTCCATTCAAAGGCAAACCATAAAGTTTCTGAAGTCTGAAAGATCAGCCCCCTTGGACTAGTTGCAAATCCCTTTGCAGAATGGCATAGTCTAAATATTTCACCTTCATCTCAAATCCATCTCTGTTTTACAAAGAACGTGCCATGGAGATCTCTTCAAGATTCTTTTTTCTCACAGCAAACTGCCCTGTGCATTCATGGGATGTCAACTCAGTCTGAAGAGGATTGCATGCCTCTGGCCCAAAATCAGCCTTTGGAAGGGGAGGAAAAAGTGGAGGAGAAGCAGAATAATAGTTGAGATTGGCCTAGATATGCATAGGAAGATGCTGGCATTAAGCAATTCAGTTATTTTCTCCCGTTCCCTACTTTTCCCCCTTTTCTCTCCCTCTCTTTTCTCTCTCTCTTCCTTTCCTCTCCTTTTCCTTCTTCCTTCCTTTCCTCCCCTTCTCCCTCTCCTTCTCCCTACTTTTCCCCCTCTTCTTACCTTCTCTTCTCTCTCCCTTTTCTCCCCTTCTCCCTTTCCCTCTCCTTCTCTCTCTCTGTCTCCCTTCCTCCCTTCCTCTCTCTCTGTTTCTCTCATCCCTTCTTCTCTTCCTATGTCCCTCTTCCTCTCTTCCTCTTCCTCTTCCTCTTCCTCTTCCTCTCCCTCTCCCTCTCTCTCTCTCTCTCTCTCTCTCTCTCTCTCTCTCTCTCTCTCTCTCTCTCTCTCTCTCTCTCTCTCACACACACACACACACACACACACACACACACACACACGTATGCATGTGTGTGCGTGCACATGCCACGGACACAAACAAACAAACAAACATACACACTCACTCACTCACACACACACTCACACACACAAATGCTTTTCTATCCACAACAACACAGATTAGAAAGTGTGGGTGCAGGTTGCCACTTTTTCTGATATCCAAATTGCTCCACCAAATTGCTGCATGAAAAATTCATAACAGTATACGAAACAGTTCCGAAAGGATACCAAAATTATTTTTAGCTTCACAAACAGTCAAAAACTTTTCAAAGGTGAGATTCAAATAGTGTAAAGGAAAAAGCTGTGCTACAGAACTATCACTCCTCTATCCTTAACCCCCTTCCCAACTTTTGACAGCAGGAAAACTCTTTTGAAAAGAAAATCATAACCATATGCACTTCTGTGGAAGATGCTAGGAAAAGTAACTCTTCTGTTCTCAGCTAATTCCCTTGGCTAAGGAACATATAGAAAATGCTCAGGATAGGAAAATTGCACATCTAGATTCTTTTTCCTTCTAAAAGATGGTTCTTTTAAAACGAAGACCGAAAGCCAATTATCTTGTGATGTTGGAAGGGGCCTTCAGCCATCATAGAGTGATACAAATATAGTTATTTAGCAATATAATCACTAAGATTTGGCTTTCATGGACTCTTGATATGTAGGTACATTGTGCACTCCTAAGATTTTTAAGGAATATGAACTTGAAGATAGTATTTATGTGTGTTTCACTTGAGACCAGCTTTATATAGTCTTTTTTTCCTGCTCTTTATGAAAAATAAGCAATATTGCAACTGAAAAAAGAGGGGAAAATTATGCAAATATCTGCGTATTGTGTTCCAGTGGGAACAGGCTGAAAATTCATTTGTCTCACTCAGCTCTTCTTTCATTAATAGTTAATTATTATTAATTATAGAATAGGAGCTATAATGAAACTGGTTAATTCTGCCAGGTTTTGCCTTATTTTTAAGGTAAATTCAGTTTTATCTTCAACAAAAATCTTTCAGCTTAATGGGATTGCTTTCTTTATTTTGGATTTCAGCTGAGGTTTTTCTACCAAGGTTGGCCAAATTCAACAAATATGTTTCAACTCCAGGAGATGAAATCCTTGAAGCAATTCCTTTCAAGGTTGATTACTTATGCCCCTTAGCTTCAAACACGCTCGCCTCGATCTTCTCCCTGAAACCAGCGATTCACAGCGAAATTTGGAATTAAAAAATAAGTTCAATATTTTAGACTTTCTGGAAGAATACGTTCAATACTGGACAGCAGTTGCATAGACATAATATGTCAGCACATTTAATGGGTTAATGTTTGGAAAACCGGTTTTTTATTAACTATGTTTATGAGAAGGAGAAATAACGACTGGAGAGAGGGAAAAGGGTGAAATGCGATACTATCGGTTGACATCATCTGAGGGAGGATGTCCAATCCCAATAAATGCTTGGCTAAGAGAACCAACCTTTAATCTTTGCAGCATTTCTCCTCCAGTGTGAAAGTAACTCAAGAAGCTGACTAGATTCAAACACCAAGTTAAGCCATCGTTTGCTTAGCATTGGCTCAGTTCACATTACATACTAAGATGAAACCAAACCACAAAATGGTACGTGAATCTTACAATTGGCAGTTCTATTTTGATTCAATGAACAAAACAACACTTTTGGTAAAAAATGACTGAAGGCATTATAGTTAAAATAGCCATGTATTTCTAAGTAGCATTATTTTTCAGCACAGATGTATATAACCTGTTCTATTCCAGATATTAGTGATTCAATAACTTGTCCTAATTAATGAATCGGCTGGCTGAGATTGATGGTACTTGGATTCCCAAGTCTAAGTATTATTTTCACCAGGCATTATTTTGATTTTGCAGAGGCTTTCATTTTTTCCTGAATGAAATTAATTTCAATCCATTTCTACATCAGTTGACAATTTTGTGCATTTTTAGGCACATCTCTTATTTCTCAGATGTAGCATCCAAATGTACACTATTTTCTAATGCATTCTCCTTTAATATGTCCATTTTCTCCCTAACACAGGGAGCAGTTTTGTGCAGTTTCCTGGAATACACACGTTTTTCTGTCCTTTTTTATTCCAGCACCAACTTCCATATAAAATCAGAAAAGTACACATATTGGCTTACCAAAAACTCAAATTCAGAAACTGATGTCGATAAGTTCAAATTAAAAAATTGGCTCTAATAAATGTCTCCTTTCTCCTAAATACGTAATAGCAAATTCCTGCAATAGCATTTTATTTCAATCCATGCTTCCTTCTGCTTCTAATTATTCCCATTGTATGAAATATTTAGGGTTGTACTTTTAAAAAAAATCATTGAGCTATCAAAACAAATGAGATAAACAGGATTCTTCTCACCATTAGGAAGAAGAAACAGGCATCTAGTAAATAGAAGTATAAGCTTCTATGAAGAAGCTGGGATAAAGTTTGAATGCTATCTGGCTTCCTCTGCTCCCTAGTCTTGCTTGGCTTCCATCAATATGTACAGCTAATTTCAGATGGGAAATTGGGAGCAATAAAATGTCTTGTGCTACTCTGCAAATTGGTATATAAGTTGAAGTAGGACAAAGGAAATTTATGGATAGCACAAATTTGAAAACAATTGTTGTTGTTAGTCGCAAAGTTGTGTCCGAACCATCGCGACTCCATAGACAATGTTCCTCCAGGCCTTCCTGTCCTCTACCATCCCCCACAGTTGCCGACTGCTTCAGTGACTCCATCCAGCCACCTCATTCTCTGTCGTCCCCTTCTTCTTTTGTCCTCAATCGTTCCCAGCATTAGGCTCTTCTCCAGTGTGTTCTTCCTTCTCATTAGGTGGCCAAAATATTTGATTTGAAAACAATAGATATTTACAATTCCTCCTTGATGATACAGACTATACTAGCAATATAATTTACAAAAAAAACCACACCCACTTCTGTGAAAGGCAAAAATAATTGAATATTATTTAGCAAAAATAAATACCCAAATTAAAAATAAAAAGGAGAAGCCAAATTAAATAGCTGGAGTAAATGCCCAGATGCTATTTGGTGCAGATCAGAATATTTATTATAACATTTATTTATTTATTTATTTATTTATTTATTTATTTATTTATTTATTTATTTATTTATTTATTTATTTATTTATTTATTTATTTATTTATTTATTTATTTATTTATTTATTTATTTATTTAATAGATTTGTATGCCGCCCAACTCCCAATGGGACTCTGGGCAGCTCACAGCATATTAAATACAAAATCTACAAAGCTGTTAAAAGATTTAAGAACAAAATTAAAACAATATAAACAATGAAAACATTTAAAAGCATATGTAACACTATCTGTAGCTCAGGGGTGGGTTCTGGATTCTCCTACTGCCGATTCACTCAGGGAACGCGCCACATGGGCGTGGACGCTTCACGTGCATGCATGCGCATGTGCAGTACTAAAACAAGCTTTTGTGCATGCGCAGAAACAAAAAACAAGTTGGCTGCACCTATGGTGCCACTGAGAGAAGTGGCTTAAGGGCGTGGCAGGCCTGGGTCGCTGCCGGTTCCAGCGACCCAGGCCGCCAAGTTACTAATGGTTCTATAGAACCGGTCCGAACCAGTAGGAACCCACCTCTGCTGCAGATATTTTTTAAAATTCCTCAATTGACTTTGCTTGTTGGAAGTTGGCTCAGAAGATGGCAAGATGAATGGTTATAGATATGATATAAAAATGATGAATTTAGAAGGGACACCGACAAGTTAAAGATCTATGGTAACATATTATCAGTCTGTTAAATATTAGAAATATTAGAATTAGAATCACTCAGGGAAAGGTTTAGAGGGAGAAAGAGGAAGTAGGAGGGGAGGGGAGAAGGAGTGGAGAGAGGAAGGTAGGGGGAGAGAAGGGGCAAGAAGGTAGATGGAGGAGGTGGAGATAGAGGGAGTGGAGTATAAAGGGAAAAAGAAATGCAGACTGATAAAAACATCACAATGTAGGTGCATAATAAGATATTGAATTATAACTGATCAGATAGAAATGTATAATTATGTATGTTATTGATATATTTTAAGGTATATGTATTGATATGTGTATGGATAATGTGGAGAAAAAAAATTAAAAATTAAAAAAAAAAGATGGCAAGATGTGACCACAAGATCATGAAACTGTCATAATTGCGAGTTGGTTGCCAAACACCCACATTGCAATCAAATGACCATTGGGGTGGTGCAATGGACATAACTTCAAGAATGGGCCATAAGCCATTTTTTCCAAGGCTATTATAACTTTGAGCCATGGATAAATGGTCATGTTGAGGTCTACCTCTATAAGTATGAAACCAAAACAAAGGAATGCATGAATGTGTATGTACATTTGTATGTAGAGTTTCCAATGTTGACAAGCAGTCTTTGAATAGCGACACTACTGTCTGTTTTCTTTTAAAAAATGTACAAAAGTCTGGAAATTGTATGAAAGAAAAATCTAAAATGAAAGACTTATGTCCTGCTCTACTGATGCTTGGCCATTTTCATGAGGTTCATGCTCCCATGCATTTAAAAGGGCTCTGATGGGTACAAAGCTATCCATATCTAGCATGTCTTGCATTTTTGCCCTTCGTGTCCTCATGTATAGGAGCAAAGGAAGAGTCTGCTACAATAGACCCAATTCTTGATCCAGTGGCACAAGCTGTGTTTTTCTGCCATACTCCCATGCAGCCTCCCAAATTTAAAGCAGAGCTGAGGAACATCTTCTGCAGATGTTGTTGGATTCCTTCGTCAACCATAATCAGCCTAACCCAGACCTGGATGTTTTGCATCCTGTGGGCCACATCTGGCCCTTCGTCTGTCCCTGTCCTGCCTATTGAAGCTGTGTCAGGGGTGGGGTGATGGGAGATGAGGCAGCAGTGGGGCGGGGCGGGGTGACAGTAGGTGGGTCCCAGTTTTTCATGTGACCTCTTGAGAAAATTAACTGCCCACTCCTGGTTTAACCAGAGGAGGCAATTCCTCAACAACTAGGAAACCACAGATTCCCCACTCCTTTGGGAATAAAGGACTGGAATTATTTGATTATTTATTAAACTTTTATGCCGTTAAGACCTGGCTCTTCTGACAGGCCTGGGGGTAATGACCCCATGGAGTGGATTAAAGGGGTTGTCCCTTGAATGTTACGAACGGTTGGATGGCTTTTAAATTTTTAAATGTATTTTTAAACTTATTTCTTGGATATTTTTTATTCTGACTTGTTCATGCTTGCTGTAAGCCACCCAGAGTCCTTCAGGAGTTGGGCGGCATAGAAGTGTGAATAAATAAATAAATAAATAAATAAATAAATAAATAAATAAATAAATAAATAAATAAATAAATAAATAAATAAATAAATAAATAAATAAATGCCACCCTTCTGTTGAGTCCCACTTACAGCTTGTGTAACATTTCCTATCTTATGTATACTACATTCTGGTCTCTGAAAAGAATATTGACTCATATGGATCATAACAAAATATATGAATATGTTTGTAAACAACACCATACTTTCCTAGCACAGAGAAGAGTTAAATGTTTGATGAAAAATAAAACAAAAGAACAGACTCTAAAATTCATAAGTGTCATTTCAGTTTTAAATAGAATAACAGGATAACAGAGTTGGAAGGGACTTTGGAGGTCTTCTAGTCCAACCCCCTGCTCTGGCAGGAAACCCTATACCATTTCAGACAAATGGTTGTCCAGTCTCTTCTTAAAAACTTCCAGTGTTGGAGCACTCACAACTTCTGAAGGCAAGTTGTTCCACTGATTAATTGTTGTGTTTGATCCAAGAATGCCTCCTCTCCTCCTCTTTTTCTCCATCTTAAAGAAATCCAACATTGTGAAACACTCATGTGTTTCTCACATTTATCTTTGACAAAGATTAAATCTATTTTTATAGTTCCGATCACCCCAATGGGATGGGATATATGCGACAATTAAAGTATATATCTGATAATAATAAAATTACAGACAAAAAGGCCACATGTATTGATGCCCTGGGTATGGGATCTAGATGTTTTTTTGAATTAGCAATGGTCATAAAAAGGGAAAACTATGAATTGTTTTTCCACTCTGACTTCAAATTTTTGACCTTAGGGGAATGTTTTTAGTGAGAGGTGCCATTTCCATTTTCTGTTTATCGTATGCCCATAAAATCAGACCAGCCATATCTATTTCTAGATTTCCAATAATTCCAAGACTTACGTTTCATTTTCCATATTAGTCATTAGTCAACTCTGAAGGTCACCCAAAAAGGATGCAGTGAGAAATACCAGGAAAGAAGGGTTGTCACTGAAGTAAATCCATACTTTCTTTCCTGATTATGAGGCCCAGATATCAAATCTTATAAGGATCATTCCTCTAGTGGAAGGGCTACCCAATCAAAAAGCATTAGCCTTGCCATACTCTATCCATTCTTGGCACCTGTATGGCTGAATGAGCAGGAATGTAAGCCATCTAATCATAAACATCCTCACTAAAATAATGCATGCATCTCTCTGTGCTATTATAGTGTTTTATGCGTGCACACATGTACACACACATGCACACACACACACACACACATTTTTGCCTTCAGGTCAGTGTTGATTGCTGGCAATTGCCTGAATTATTCCCTGCAGTTTTCTTGGCAAGATTTTGAAAGTGATTTGCCCTTGCCTCCTCCCTAGGTTGAGAGACTGACTTGGCCAAGGTCACCCAGTTGGGTTTGTGGCCAAGATGGGACTAGAACTCATAGTCTCCCAGTTTCTAGCCTGGTGTCTTAATCACTACTGGCTTTCTATATGAACACTCTCTATATGAACACTAAAGGAAGGATGGATGGATGGATGGGTGGGTGGGTGGGTGGAGGGAGGGAGGGAGGGAGGGAGAGAGAGAGAGAGAGAGAGAGAGAGAGAGAGGGAGAGGGAGAGAGAGAGAGAGAGAGAGAGAGACTTGCACATATTAAAAGGATATCTGAATGCAATCTGAATACAATCTGAATCTTCTACTGTCTTCTCTTTGGTAACACATTTCCTGGTTGGTGATAATATCTTTTTAAGGAAGGCATACCTGCACAATTTAAATATATAAAGAAGATCACTTTGAAGGAAAGATGGAACTTTGGCCTATCAAGTGATTTTGTGTTGGCACCTTGCTATCCTTTCCCCAAATTTGTTTGTAGATCAGATGTTTTCAGTTGGTGGAATATATGCCAGCGAAGTGTCGATATAGAAGGTAAAATGGCCTATCTAGGCTAGCATCCAATATATCTTTTGTCTCATGTTACAAATTAAATATGTTGCATTCACAACTATTGTAATAGCAATGATTAGTCTGGCCTCTATATTGGATAGCAGGATACTAAATTAGCCTGCTTTCCATTAAATTCCTCATGTTCTCTTGACAGAGCATCTTCTCCTTCAGTTTTATTAGCGAAGATAAAAGACATTCCTCTCTTTCTGCCAATAAACAGATTTAGAACAATCTTCATCTCAAGTAAATACGCAGATCTTAATGGCAGACCTAATAATAACTCTTCCCAATGCAGTGGCATAACAGATTACATCTGAAGTACAATGCACATATGACTGTAAGTAACAGAATTTAAGGCAAGTTTATTATAATCCATTGCTGTGGATTGTCCAATAAAAACACGACTGTTTTTGTTTCATCAGGCTATACAGGTACCACTTCCTGAAATAAATATATAGTCTTACATCCACTTACTTGTGGGTGAATGCCATTGAACTAGAGGTAGGTTCCTCCCGGTTTGGACCGGTTCGCCCGAACCAGTAGCGAACCGCTGGTGACGTCATGATGACGTCACGGAACAGTTCAGTCGATGCCGGTCCGTGGGCGCTGCCATCTTTTTAAAAAAAAAAATTACATTTTTTTGAGGAAGCGAACAGGCAGCGAGGTAAGTTAGAACCCACCCCTGCATTGAACTTCTGCTTAGACCTGCGTGATTTACCCAGCGCAAGTCATGACTCTTCTGGCTGGAACCCTTAGCATTGCCAGACAGTTTTTAATCATCAACAATTGCTTCTTCCCATAAACGTCCCCCAACACTACCATTTGCCAGCAGCACCTTTGGAAGACAAATAGCAGACAGCAAAGATTTTCATCAGGAAGTTAGTGTGAAGAAGCATTTTCCAAAACATCGCAATGACTTTTTCTATAAAATGGAATTAGTCACAATTTTTCCCCAAAGGGCAAATTTTTGTACCTTGTAATTTGAAGCAGCTAAGTTGGTAGCTCCATCATAGATTTTTCTATACAAGGTCTACACTGCACTTTCTACAGTTGTTCATGGTGTAGTTGAACACCAATTCCTTACCATAATGCATTTTGTTTGCCTTGATTTGGGATTGGACACAGTCCAACTAATTAAGGTTTTAGCATTTTGCATTAATCAACATATCCTGCTTCAAAAAAACTCTCTAAATCTGTGCAAAATACTAATCTACTTTATTTTTTCATGCATTTTACTCCTTCTGAAGCTGTTTTAAATGGCTTCTTAGATATGCTGTACTGATGGATGTTATTGCTTGTTTTAAAAGGTTGTAAGTTCTTTTGGAAGAGACTGTAAAAGAAGATTAATCTCTTTCAGGTCCTCTATATTTGCTTGGTCCATGGTCACTTTTAGCAGTTTGTGTGGGACTGAAGACCTCGTCATACGGTATATGTGGGACTAGGCAGGGGTGGGCTTCAAAAATGTTAGCAAGGGGTTCTCTGCCCGGTTGCTGGGTGGGCGTGGCCATGGTGGGCATGGCCTAGTTGGCTTCCTGCATCACAGCAAGAGGGGCATTTTTGCCCTCCCCGGGCTCCTGAGGCTTTCCTTGAGCCTCCGGGAGGGCGAAAATGGCCTCCCCGGGCTCCGGAGGCCCTCTGGAGGCCAAAAACAGGCCCATTCCCGGCCTTCCCAAACTTCCGGTAGGCCCATTTTTCGCCCTCCTGAGCCTCCATGCATGCCCTGCACTTACCTGCATCCAAAATGGGCTGCGTGGGGACTCCTGGGAGGGGCGGGCAGGGTGGGATGGGCCAGCCAGGAGTGGGATTTGGGGGTTCTCCAAGCTGCACAGAATCTTAGCTAGAGGTTCTCCCGAACCCCTGCGAACCCCCAGCAGCCCACCCCTGGGACTAGGTCTTAGATTCTGGTTGGGAGATGGGGACTTTCTTTCTTTCTTTCTTTCTTTCTTTCTTTCTTTCTTTCTTTCTTTCTTTCTTTCTTTCTTTCTTTCTTTCTTTCCTTCTTTTCCTTCCTTCCTTCTTCCTTCTTTCTTTCTTTCTTTCTTTTTTCAGTTATGACATGCCAAACCCTAACCCTTCAGGACACTGTCATCAGCTTCCCCAGTCAAATTGTCTGGAAGTTGTGCTGTCATTTTTCAGAAATTAGGCTCTGGAAGGACTTTCAATGATCTAGAAAGGAGACTTAAGGCTTCATTGGAACCAGGAAAGCCCAATGCTAGTGACAAAATCATTTTGTTTCCACTCATGACACATAAAACAAGTAACACATGGAAGAAATAAAAAAGATGAGACATATCATTTGGATTTTATTTCACACAATAAGAAAAGGGCAAATATCTGAATTGAGTCCCTTTCATATACCCAGTCACACAAACCAGTTGGGACCCTGTCTACAGGTAGTCCTCGACTTACAACAGTTCATTCAGTGACCATTCAAAGTTACAATGGCACTGGAAAAGATGACTTATGACCGTTTTTCACACTTATGATCATTGCAGCATCCCAATGATCACATGATCAACATTCTGACACTTCTAAAATGATCCATATTTATGATGGTTGCAGTGTCTCGGAGTCTTGTGATCATCTTTTGTGACCTTCTGACAAGCAAAGTCAACGGGGAAGCCAGATTTACTTAGCAACCATGTTACTAACTTAACAACTGCAGTGATTCACTTAACAACTATGGCAAGAAAGGTAATAAAATGGGACAAAATTCACTTAACAGCTTTCTCGCTTAGTAACAGAAATTTTGGGCTTAATTGTGGTCATAAGTCAAAGACTATCTGTACTAGGTCATAGAGATAATTTAGGGGCTAGGTTGCCAGGCAAGAACTCGGTTGACTAACCCTCAGATCATTGATCAGAGAATCATGAATTCTGTGACTACACAGTGGCTATCATTTCATCTATTCTAAGAAAACATCAAGTTCTTTTTCACATTTATGAAAACAATTTTACAGCGGCTGAGCCTGCAATGCTATACCCACTTTCCTGGAAGAAATTCATACTGAAAATATTTTTGACTAGACAAGTTTAAGATTGCACAGTAAGGAGGCAGATTGTTTTATATCGAAGAGTACATAGAGTGGCATAACATAGCTCTACATATTTCAACTCAAGGAAATTACTTGCTGCCTTTACTTGCAACTGAAAATGATTCTTCATTTATTACACTTCTACTTTCCTCAATGCTGCATTTTAGACCCACAGCTGCTTTGACCAAAGGGCTATAATGAGGAAATCCATTCAGACAGATGCAACTGAATAGGGCTTGTTGGTCCATAACAGCTGCTTCGCTATAGCTGGAATCAGTCCGAAGCAATCCTAAGATGCATTAATAGAGGGATACAATCTAGGTCTAGGGAGGTATTAATACCACTCTATAAAGCCCTAGTTAGACCACACCTAGAGTATTGCATCCAGTTTTGGTCACCACACTATAAAAAAGATATTGAGACTCTAGAAAAAGTGCAGAGGAGAGCAACCAGGATGATTAGGGGGCTGGAAACTAAAACATACGAAGAGTGGTTACAAGAACTGGGCATGGCTAGTCTAGCGAAGAGAAGGACCAGGGAAGACATGATAGCAGTGTTCCAATACTTGAGGGGCTGCCACAGAGAGGAGGGGGTCAGGCTATTTTCCAAGGCACCAGAAAGTCAGATAAAGAATAATGGATGGAAACTGACCAAGGAGAGATTCACCCTGGAAATAAGGAGAAAATTTTTGACAGTGAGAGCGATCAACCCGTTGAACAGCTTACCTTCAGAAGTTGTGAGATCTCCAACAATTGAGCCTTTCAAGAGGAAATTGGACTGCCATTTGTCTGAAATGGTGTAGGGACTCCTGCTTGAGCAGGGGGTTGGACTAGATGACCTACAAGATCCCTTCCAACTCTGTTATTCTGTTACACTCTGTTGCTCTGCACAGCCTCCTTCCACAACTGGCATCCCAGAATTCTCAGTCTGGCTGGAAGATACAATCTCAACAAAGCTAGAGGTGGTGTTGATAAGAGGGAACGTCACCAAGCTGCAGAAAGCAGGAGCTTAATTTAGCAAGTAATCAGTTCAGGAGCGCCTGGGAATGCCCAACCATTAGGTCCTGGACTTAATTTCACATGGTTATGAAACGAATTTCCAAAATCTTCAATATGGAGTCAATTTGGGTCTGGAAAGAACAAGCTGGGCTGACCAACCACATGGAGAAGGATGGAGGGAGAGAAAAAGAGGGGGAAATGCAGCCTGAGAAAGACAAGGGATGAACCTGGGGTGGGTTCCTACCAGTTTGGACCGGTTTGCCCAAACCGGTAGTGACCCACTGGTGATGTCATGATGACATTGCCGAACTGCCATCTTTTTTAATGTGAATTTTTTTCTGAATTTTTTTTCTTCTGTGCATGCGCAGAAACTGAGTTTCTGGCACTGTGCATGTGGTCGCCATCTTGTTTTTGGCATTTTTATTTTTTTTATTTTTTTTTCAGGTTTTTTGCACTGCGCATGCGCGCGCGGCCATGAGGCGCAGCCACGCAGCATGGGAGGAAGTGAACCGGCAGCGAGGTAAGTTGGAACCCACCCCTTGGATGAACCCAATTTTTTTTTAACTCTGACCCAATCCCCTAGGATTTCCTTTAAATCTCACTTGCTATTGACACATAGCAAGGCCCTGAATGGGGGGGGAGTCCACCTATGTCATAGATCAGCCCACAGAGAGCTAAGGGGCCTCAACACGTCCATCATGAAAGACCCCAGCTAAGAAATTCCAGAGAGAAAGAGGGTGTAGATATTCTTCTCCAGAACGAACCTCAGGATTGGTTTAGGCTGACAGAGTATCTCAAAGCTAAGCTTTTACATCTGTTTCCATTTAGGAAAGAGGAAAATGTCTATATTTATCTCTGGTGGAACCCTTTGCTGCACCAACAGGATGTATTACTATCCTAACAAAGGCAAGTTTGTTTTATCAGTGAGGTGAAACAATTATCATTTGATATGAAAACTGGGGTCTCTGGGGAAAGTCTTCTTTTGCCATTCTATCCTGTAAAAACTACAGATATGAACAGGAAAATAGATGAGTCATGGCTACATTGAGAAGATATCTGGGCAACTTTCCCTCTGGTGCCCACCCAGTGCCATCCTGTTTTCCCTTCTGATAAGCTTACCAGGATGAGGCAGGCAGTGGCAATGGTGAATATGTCATTCTTATATTTTAGAAACAATGCTTGTAATGGGATAGAGAAATCCGCCCAACATGGTAAAAAAGAATGGCCAAGTTGTTGCAGCTACCATTGGATTTGTTGGTTACCATTGGAATCAGGAGGTCATTTTTTTTTTAGTGAATGAGCCACCCAAAGAAACACTGAATTTGCATAACTGTGTATGTTGATGTATGATTATCTATACAAATTGTTATGTGATCCTAAAGACAAATGCAAGGATTTGAAGTATGCATATTCTGTCCAGAATGACATTTGTACAGATGAAAGAAATCTGTTAGGAAAAAACATTGCTAAGATAGGCTAAGATAATTGTAATTAACAGGACCACATTTGAATAGTTTTTTTTCCCTTTCACTAATGGGTTTTTCCAAACTTTTTCCTGTGACAACTTTCACACAAAGCAATTTAAAGGCAATTGGCCAACAAAAAGCCTATATTTGTTTTCCAATGCTTTAATAAACTTGGCAATGACATGCTAGCATTCTGCTATATGAAATCCATGCCTTTGATTTATCAAGATGGTGCATCATTGTGGTGATGGTTTCCTAAGAGATGAACACCCCCCCCCCTTGTATTGCCTTAGGAATAAGTAACCCAAACCAAGTGTGGCTAAGAAGTACATTTCTGCAGAAATGAGTTTATCAGTTCTAGAAAATGAAACTTGCAGAGCTGGCCAAGACATTTCACTGTCTTAAGATAAAGGGCAAGAGAGTATTGACTGCTCATTCAACATTCAGAAGACAGCCGTGGAGACATTTCAGTCTGTATTGTAACATTGTTGATAGGATAGGTTTCTCTCCCACAACTAGGGCAACATTGAGGAGACCAGGGACGGTTGGGCTGCAGATGTACCCAAGTCCTGAAATGGAAGAGAGACCAGTTCAGGGGTGGGTTCCACTTACCTTCACCACGATGTTTCTCGAGCACGCACACACATCCCCTCGTGTAATTTCACTTCCGCGCATGCTCAGAAGCAGGAATTAGACCGAAACACAGCTGAGGAGCTCATCAGCTGTGCTTTGGGCGAAGAAATAAGGGTCGGCACTGACCCGCGGATGGGCGGGAGGGCCCTTTTTCAAGCCACGGAAGGGGAAAAGATGGCGGCGTGCATGGAACGACACCAACAGTGATGTCACGAGCAGGTCGCTACCGATTCGGGTGATCCAGTCCGAACCGGGAGGAACCCACCGCTGGACCAGTTGTTGGAAACTGCCATTACAGTACTGTTTCACTGTCTCTGTCAGCTGATTCCTCGCTTTCTCTGTCGGTAGGATTGGCCTGGGAAAAATGTATGGATTAATTTTTCTCAATGGGCAAGTTGGACCTGCCTTCATAGAGTCAGATTAAAGCATTTCCTAAGACAAAGATAGGTTTACTTCTTGGCAATCTGGCCTTATTTTTTAATGAAGTTTCCTTCCTAAGAAATTAACTCCATCCTCTTGATTTCATCCAGCTCACTGCCGGCACAAATAGTAAGCATTGGCTAGAAAATATCTGCTGCAAGAGAAAGATTAGCCTTGCAACAGATTGGAAAACACATATATCATGAAAATATTTTTCTTTTCTTTTCTTTTCTTCTTTTTCTTCTTCTTTTCTTTTCTTTTGAGTTTGTTTGTTCTCTTTTAATCAAAAGCATCCTGAACTTACTGTATGGGCTATGCTTCTGAAAGCCTTACAGATCATGCTTATCTCTAACCCTGTCAATTGAGCCATGGAGGAACAAACTCAAAGGCTACTGGGTTAGGAAAGAACAGCTTTCAGTCCCAGAGCAGGAAAACAAGCTGTTCCTTAGGAAGCAACCAGGGTTTTCTCTACTGATAGCTCATACCAGGTCATTTAACTGTCATCAAAAGCAGATTTTGACTAGTGTTCTACTGTCATATTTTCACATTAGACATAGATAAATCATGATTATAATCTGAATGAAAACACATTTAATCATCCTGGAGCATCCTATGCCACAATGAGCATCAGAAAGAGGATTTTTATAACATCCAAGTGCTACTTGTTGCATTTATTTATTTATTTATTTATTTACTCTGGACAGATAAACTCAAATGTAGGTTTACAATGGCCATTGGTCACTTTCTGAACTCAAAGCACCACTCATTCCCATGTACCCACAGCCATGAATCCCTACACGACTCAAATCTAGTTGATCAGGTTACTTTAAATTGCATCGTAGCCCATTTTTGACTCAAGAAGTTGTAACGATAGTGATGTATCTGTAATAATTTATTAATTTGATGATTTCATATATACTAATCATGTGGAATCTAGTATGGAGAATAGATGTCAAGACATTAAGTTATGATATCTAGTTTTACTTTAGTATTGACACTTAATTGTTGTAATTTAAGGGTGCCACATTGTTTTTAAAAATCCTGTTTTTAAAATAACCAGCATTATTTACTTGTGTTTTTATGACAACTCCAAGGGTAAATTATAAACAGTGGAAAGTTAGTTGGAAGGAAACATCCAGTTGACTATGCCTGTCATTCCTTGAAGATAGATGCTGTCCGTTTATGGGCCTTAAAGTACCTTCTTTGGCAACATTTGCATATCTCAAAGTTTAGTGTTACAAGTAAGTCACTGGACTAGAGATAAGGAGAATTTGAAATTGGCCATCTTAGCATCAACTCGGCATCATCTTCATAAATTAACAGCAGTTTTGGGAAATGTGCTATTGGTTTCCTTGAATGTACTGCAATGTATTATATAGCTTGAATGTATTATATACTGTAGCTTGTGGTTAGCAGGTCAGAATTCCATGGCAAAACTGTCAGATTCAAGCATGTATGAATTGGGCCTAATGAGATCCTGTTATTTTATTATATCTTATACTGTATATATGTTTGGAAAGACTGGTATGTTTTAGGAGCCCTGGTGGCGGAGTGGTTAAAGTGCAGAATTGCAGGCAAAGTCTGCCCACAGCCTGGAGTTCGATCCTGATGGGGCTCAAGGCTGACTCAGCCTTCCATTCTTCCCAGGTCAGTAAAATGAGGATCCAGATTGTTGGGAGCAATAGGCAAATAATGCTTACATTGTAAATTGCCCCAGAGAAGGCTGTCAATCATTATGGGCAATTAGTATATAAGCCTAAATGTTATTGCTATTTCTGCACTCATGTCCAGTTTATTTATTGGTACTTTTCATTTAATTGCCTGAAAATAAGAGGTGGGAATTCCTCCTTTAATTTGTTCCACTGTATTCTGTTCTACTATTGAAATCCATGAAACAGAAAATTTAAAGGCCACTGAGCTATAAAATATGTTAGTAACTGAGTCACGTAATCAGTTCATTCCTGGCATTTTCACATTTGTTTCAAGCAGATGTTTTACATATGTGATAGATCAGATAACGTCTAAATTACCAGTCTATGTTAGTGTTTCGTTGTGCAATTAAAGTTTGAAAAGCTCCAATGCCTAATAAAAACAGGAGAACTATAGGAAAAGTTGTTTTGTTTTAAAATGTCTTCATCTGACTTCACACTGGTGCCCAGATTAAGATATTTTTAATTGATAATCAAAAAGAAAGAATAGATGGCTATGAAGAAGAAGGATGTTTATAACTATGACACATGTGCCCCGGTATTTCATTCCTTTTTTTAAAAAAAATGCTTTATTACATTTCTGCAAAAGATAAAATATAAAAAACCAAGGAAAAAGAATTATAAAGGAAAAAGATAGGGAAAGGGAAGGTGCAAAGTAATAAGGAAAAAGAAATGAAATCTAAAAAGGGTAACTTCCAATTTTCTTCGACATAAAATACATTAGCTTTTTGATCCAAAATTCAATACTACACAGTATTTCTGTAATCATAAACAGTTCTAATCGTCAAATCCCAAAAGGAACATAGCATTTCTTTCAGGTTCTAGCAAAAAAATCCAAAACTGGTTTCCACCTAGAAACACAGCTAGACAAAGTCTTTATTTTAAAAAAAAATCAAGTTAGTTAATTACACCACCACAGCCAATTTCATGAATTTCACAATCCATTCTGTAAATTTGATTGTACAACCTCAAACCATCTTGGAAAAGTTGCCTGACCTACACCTAATGAGGAAAACTGGCCACACTGCAGAAACATAAGAATGATTTATCATGCTGATTTGAAACCTCCCCTCCAAAACCCCTTTAGTTGTTTTAAATCATTTTCTGATTCAAGCTTAGAACGTCTGAAAATCTTGCATTAAAAGGTTTTATGATAGGAATCATAATTATTTTTACACACAGGGCTGATGAGTTGCAAAAAAAAAAGATCTCTTATAAAAGAAGTGGAATAAAGATCCCTTACAAAAAGAAATCTTACAAAAAGGCATTTTTGCTCTTAAGCAATGATGAAGCTTACCCCACCCACAGAATTTTATGAGAGAGCCCCAGATGGTCTTCATCGTCAACCTTATTTTTCCCCTTCATTTCTTTTTCCAGAAATACTGCTTGATATATTTTATTGGAAGCACCTCCAGATGGAACATGGAGTAGTTTATAAGAAGAGATTCAAGAAAAGGAACACAATGAGTTGTACTTTCTGGGAAGTTGTAAAGTTGAAACATTTCTAAGACATTCTTAAAAATGAACCCAATGGCTCTGAAAGTTAGAATGTGGTAATGTTCAAAAGGTTTTCTCCTTTGCATCTACCGAAGAATAACACGAAGCATAACATCTCCTCCCTTAATGAACAGAGACCCACTGGTCCTCACGCCATAACAAAGGGTGAGATAAATAAACATCATCTCTTCATGAAAAACTTTCATGTGTTGATAATACTAGCTATTAAAAAGTAATAAAGGCAGCAACATTCACAAGACAAGATGGTGACTGAAGCGTCACCTCCTTTGCATCATGTGGGCAATGTCAAGATATCTGCAAGGGGGCAGAGCTTCAATCTTGTTGCAATGGTTGCAGTCTTGACTCTCTTTTACCCTTCTTGTGGACACTGCTAAGTAATAGTTGAAGATAGATTTCTATTTAGCAATCAAAAAAGCAAGAAGATTTTCAAACAGGTTGTTTATACCCATCACCAGCAGCGGGGCTTAACAATAGCACTTAGACTTATATACCGCTTTACAGTGTTTTACAGCCCTTTCTAAGCAGTTTACAGAGGCAGCATATTGCCCCCAACAATTTGGGTCCTCATTTTACCCACCTCAGAAGGATGGAAGGCTGAGTCAACCTTGAGCCTGATGAGATTCGAACTGCCAAATTGCAGTCAGCCAGCAGTCAGCAGAAGTAGCCTACAGTACTGCATTCTAACCACTGTACCACTACAGCTTCTGGCTCGTTCAAGTTCAGCAAGACAAAGTTGAAAAAAAACTGTCTGCTGAAGTAGTTGAGTTGAAGAAACAGCCCCCAAAAGATCCGAAAGAAAAGCTGGCAATTAATAAACTCAAAAGGTCTCTAAAATCAGAAGTCTGTGAATCCCGGAAGGAAATGTCAGCTTAATAGGCATACCCTGGGGAAAGCTCTTTATTAATGAGGTTCTTCCTTTTGCTACCTAAATAAAAGAAAAGGTTCTTCTAAGGACCTCCCGGGACCACTAAAAGAATGAGTGACATTTTCAGATCAGATCATTTGCAGAGTTCCACCAATAGCTACTGATTGCCTCTCATTAGGAAAGGTCTCTGGCTAAATGAATAAGTGTGCTTGTGGAAAAGGTCTTTTTTTGTGTCATTTTTAAAAGGAGTTCTTTTTCAAAGGGCAACTGCAATTAATAATGTTTTATTCAGAAGAAAACCTTGTGCTTCTTGTATAAGGTTACTCCCAAGTAAATTGAGAGGGGATTGCAGCCCTACTGTGCAATCTTTAACTTATAATGATTTTTTAAAAATTCAGGCCATGAGAATATTAATCCCTCAATCTCATGGAATGGATCAAATTTCCCACCCCAGTTTCAAGCTTCTCCTCCATGAAATTAAGTATTTGGTACATTGAGAGCATATGCACCAAAGACAAATTCCTTGTGTGTCCAATCACACTTGGCCAATAAAGATTCTATTCTATTCTATTGATGGGAGAGGTGGTTGCCACTTATGTGCTTTATAACCTTTTAAGAGATTAATACAGGCAGTCCTTGACTTGTAACCACAATTAAGACCAAATTTTCCTTTGCTAAGCAAGACAGTTGTTAAGTGAGTTTGGCCTTATTTTATGATCTTTCTTGCCACAGTTGCTAGGTGAGTCACTGCAGTTGTTATGTTGTTACATTGGTAACATCAGTGGTGGGTTCCTACCGGTGCGGTGTGGAGCGCAGCTCCGGTAGGAGCCTGGTGATGATGTCATTTTCTGGCGCTTCTCCGCATCCTGAGCTGTCGGGAAAAAGCCATCCCACCCGCCCTTGTTTCAATACGGACATTTATTCTTCCTCCGAAGCACAGCTGAGAAGCTCCTCAGCTGTGTTTCGGCTTGTAATGTCGTCCTAAGCATGCGCAGAAGTGAAATTGCCCGATGGAATGCGAGTTCCCTTCTGCGCATGCTCGCGATGCGCACCGGGTAGCAAAAATAACCAGAACCCTCCGCTGGGTAACATGGTTGTTAAGGAAATCTGGCTTCCCCATTGACTTGGCTTGTCAGAACGTTGACAAAGGTTGTGATCATACAACTCAGGACACTGCAACCATAATAAATATGAACCAATTAAAAACCAATTAACATCAGTGGTGAGTTTCATTTTTTACTACCGGTTCTGTGGGCGTGGCTTGGTGGGCGTGGCATGGCTTGGTGGGCATGACTTGGTGGGCATGGCAGGGGAAGGATACTGCAAAATCCCCATTCCCTCCCAATCAGCTGGGACTCGGGAGACAGAGAATAGATGGGGGTGGGGCAAGTCAGAGGTGGTATTTACCGGTTCTCCGAACTACTCAAAATTTCCGCTACCAGTTCTCCAGAATCCCCATGATCATGTGGATTCTGTTGTGTGAAAAACAGTCATAAATCACTTCCTTCAATGCTGTCGTAACTTTGACTGGTCACTAAATGAATTATTGTAAGTCAAGGACTACAATACTTCTTAATATTTCTGCACACCATTGGGAATACTTATTTTATTTATTATTTATTATTTATTATTTTGCTCTTCTATGCCGCCCTACTCCTGAGGGACTCAGGGCGGCGTACAACAATTGTATAAGAACATTCATAATAAACAGTAATTTAAAAACAACAGTTAAAAGATATACAAAAGTTAAAAAATGTTCACAATCAGCCATACCAAGGGGGGAAGGTTCAGATGGATTCAGTCTTTCCCCCCTGCCTGCAGGAAGAGCCATGTCTTAACGGCTTTCCGGAAGGCCAGCAGGGTGGGGATGGTTCGAGTCTCTGGGGGAAGTTGGTTCCAGAGCGCGGGGCCCCCCACAGAGAAGGCCCTCCCCCTAGGGCCCGCCAATTGGCATTGTTTAGCTGACGGGACCTGGAGGAGGCCCACTCTGTGGGCCCTAACCGGTCGAAGGGAAGTGTGAGGCAGAATGCGGTCCCGAAGGTAGCCTGGTCCTAGGCCATGTAGGGCTTTAAAGATGATGATCAACACCTTGAATTGTACCCGGAGACCGATGGGCAACCAATGCAGCTGGCGGAGTATCGGTGTCACGTGGGTGTACCTTGGCACACCCACCACAGCACGCGCAGCCGCATTTTGCACCAACTGAAGTCTCCGAATACTCTTCAAGGGTAGCCCCATGTAGAGCGCATTGCAGTAGTCCAATCGAGAGGTGACAAGGGCATGAGTGACCGTGAGTAGAGCCTCCTTCTCCAAGTATGGCCGCAATTGGTGCACCAGGCGAACCCCCTAGCCACAGCTGTAAGGTGTTGCTCTAATTTTAGCTGTGGATCTAGGAGGACCCCCAAATTGCGGACCTGTTCCGAGGGAGTTAATTTCACTCCCTCCAGAACCAAGGAGGGACCGTTGTCTTGGTCCTTAGGAGGCAGTATCCAAAGCCACTCAGTCTTGTCGGGGTTCAGTCTGAGTCTGTTTCTCCCCATCCAGGTCCTAACGTTGTCCAGGCATCGGCACATTACATCAGCTGCCTCACTGAATTGAGACGGGGTGGTGATGTACAGCTGGGTGTCGTCAGCGTACTGATGGAAACTCACCCCATGTCTCCGGATGATCTCCCCCAGCGGTTTCATGTAGATGTTGAACAAGATGGGCGAGAGAACCGAACCCTGAGGCACCCCACATAACAGGGGCCTAGGGGACGATCTCTGCCCTCCTGTTAACACCGACTGCGTCCTATCGGTGAGATAAGAGGAGAACCACCACAAAACGGTGCCTCCCACTCCCAACTCACCGAGACGACGCAGAAGGATACCATGGTCGATGGTATCGAAAGCCGCTGAGAGGTCAAGTAGCACCAGGATGGAGGAATTTCCACCATCCCGGGCTCGCCAGAGATCATCCATCAGGGCGACCAAGGCAGTTTCTGTACTGAAGCCATGCCTGAAACCCAACTGATAGGAGTCTAGATGATCTGTTTCCTCCAATAGTCACAGAAGCTGAGTAGCCACCACCTTCTCAACAACTTTCCCTAAAAAAGGTAAGTTGGAGACCGGACGAAAGTTCTTCAAATCCACTGGGTCCAGGGAAGGCTTCTTCAGGAGGGGTCTAACCACCACAACTTTTAACGGCTGCGGTACAGATCCCTCCATCAGAGAAGCGATGACCACCACCTGGATCCAGCCTCGTGCCACCTCCCTGCTGGCCGAAACCAACCAGGAGGGGCACGGGTCCAATAAACAGGTGGAGGCACCCATCGCACCCACGGCTCTGTCCACATCTTCCGGAGAAACAGGCCCAAACTCCTCCCACAATGGTGGACTAAGACTTGCCCCTGTCATCTCAATGGACTCTGCCCAGCCGGAGTCCAGGTTTGACCAAATCTGAGCAACTTTATCCGACAGAAACTGCGCAAATTCCTCAGCTCTACCTTGCAAGTGTTCCTCGCTCCCCCCTTTGGCAAGGAGGGATCGAGTCACCCTAAACAAGGCGGCTGGGCGAGAATCTGCGGACGCAATAAGAGCGGAAAAATGGGATCGTTTTGCCGCCCTTATCGCCACTAAATAAGACTTGATGTAGGTTCTTAATAGTGTTCGATCAGACTCGGTTTTGCTGGCTCTCCAGCGGCGTTCTAGACATCTCTTCTGGCGTTTCATCTCCCGGAGCTCCTCGGTAAACCAGGGAGCTTTCCGGGATCCACTGCCGCGGAGAGGTTGCCTAGGCGCAATCCGGTCTAATGCCGCTGATGCTGCAGTGTTCCATGCAGACACCAGGGAATCAGCCGAATTGTGTACCAGGGTTTCAGGTATTTCCCCAAGTTCCTTCTGGAATCCTTCTGGCTCCATTAGGCACCTGGGGCGGAACTACCTAGTTGGTCCCGCCTCCCTGCGGGGGAGGAGTGGGGCTGCAAAATCCAACCTCAGTAGGAAATGATCTGACCATGACAATGGGGTGGTGACTATATCCCTTATCTTCAGATCATCTCTCCACTGCCCCGAAAGAAACACAAGGTCGAGCGTGTGACCTCCCCCATGAGTCGGACCCTGGATTACTTGGGTCAAGTCCATGGTTGTCATGGAATCCATGAACTCCTGAGCTATCCCAGAGGTTTTGCCAGCAGAAGGCAGGTTAAAGTCCCCCAGCACCATAAGCCTAGGGAACTCAACCGCCAAGCCGGCTACTGTCTCAAGCAGCTCAGGCAGGGCCTTGCTAACGCAGCTGGGAGGCAGGTACGCTAGACCTGAACCCCTAAGTCCAACTTCAGAAGGAGCGTCTCACATCCAACAATCTCCGGGGCAGGGCTCCTACGAGGATGCAGACTTTGGCGCGTTATCGTTGCCACTCCTCCCCCCCTTCCCTGGGGTCGTGAATGGTGCTGCACTGAGAACCCGTCTGGGCAGATCTCAGAGAGAGCTACTCCCCCCTCTTGACCCATCCAGGTCTCAGTTATACACACCAGGTCTGCCCCCTCTTCTGTGATTAAATCACATATCAGGGGGGCTTTGTTGGCAATTGACCTGGCGTTAAGCAGCAACATCTTGAGCCCAGGGCCCTGAAAACCCTGGTTGCCAGGTACTCGGGTTGAGCAAGATGGAACCACATCGGAGGGGCCGGAACAAGGGATCTCTTGCAAGCAGTGAGGTCTTATTCCCCGAGAGCGGCCCGCCCCTCTGCTCCCGCCGTATCTGCCTCTTCCCATTATGACCGAGATGTTCTGGCTCTCATCCCCCCCCGAAACCCCCTCCCCCCCACTGGTCTCCCTCACTCCCTGCAGGCCATACATACCATTCTCGCAAGATAGGTTCACTGAACCCCAGCCCCCCCGCTTCTGTTTCTACACTCAGCGAGGGGGGACGGAATCACAGCCCCCGGCTTTTCCATTATTACACACACATTCTTAGACAGTCAGACACTCATCTCACTCATCTCCATACTCAATCACACCCATTATCTCCTAAAGATGTGGTCACTTGATCATCCACAAAGTTATTATTTCTGACTTCATTATTTCTGATGCCCAACCCCTCACAAAACCCAAGAAGCAATAGGCCGCACAAAACTTTTACAAAACTTCCTATTTTGTCTCAAATCCATTTGTGTGTTTATTGGCCAACTTCCAACCCTGCTTTGTAAATCCAAAAAAATCCGGTATGAAATGTATAAACTCATGTTACAATCAATAACATATTTGGGCACAGTTTATGGATTGTAATTTGACCATGTGTAATTGACAGACTGGATTTTATCATAGATTTTTATCTGTTATTTATTATTTTATTCTAGAATTAAATTGGATATTCACTGAGTGTTTTTATTTGTTCTGGTCTCTGGTCTATGACCGTAATAAACTGAATTGAATTGAATTGAACACATTTGGGGATATCAGAACTCTTTCAGTAGGAATAGGTGTGTCTATAACCTCAGTCTAAAAGGAGACCCAGATTTCTTCTTAACTTCAAAGTTAAGCCCCATTAAATTGACTGAAATGTTTCATTCATATGAAGCAATGCTCTACAGATTCATTTGTCCTGATAAGATAAGATACATATATGGGGCAAATCCAGTATCGTTACATCACACTGGAGAGAATGTTAAGTTGAAATAAGTCATTAAAACGTGGATTATGAAGCCTCCAAATACTTGAAAATGGTCACAGAAATATGAAGAACATTTCAGACAGAAATTTCTTGAAATTCCCTGTAGTTATATGCTCAATTTCATTTAAGAAATGGATGACTTGATTGTCGGAAGTGGCCTGGGAAAACAATAATGGGAGTTACTGCTTCCAGTAACTGAGTAACAATAAAGATGTTCTCATGTTCACCTATCACTTTCAGTTTAGTTTTTCAACATCCTTTGGTGACCCTTGTCCACTTATGGTTATTCTAAACTTGGTCTTTCTGAAGAGGGCTAAATCGTGAAATCTGCTTTGAATTTACCATTGGATTTGTTCAGTCCATGTTATTGCTTGCTCAAAATAATATAACCCAAACAAGCTTCACCGACAGCATTTTAAGGCTTACTTTTCTGACAACTAAATCTCTTACAACTGTGTTTTTTTCCTAAACAAATGTGCTTTAATGCTAGTGCTAAAGGCAGGGGCAACTATCTCAGCTTGAGCACGTGACCACCATGTTAAAAACTGAACTAACAGACTGAACTAATTTATTGTACAAGACCTGTTTAGCTTGGAAGTATTTTGTACATGATGTTTGCTCATGGTTCAGGTTCAGGACCATTTGGATCAATAAGCAAGTGAACATAATTAGCTCTCCTCCATTGTTTGCCATCAGCGATGACTCAATGGGGGTCCTTGGGGCATTGACCAAGGATGACTAAGGGCACAACCCTTTCCCAAGTCTTTCAGCCACTGTGGAAAACTTCCCTGTTTGTTTTCAAACTTTTCTTCTTTAGAGCAGCCAACTGGTATACTTCTGCATGCCATCTCAATGATCTGGAACACAGAATTCTTACGTTCTTACATTACATTATTATTTTTAGAAGATTTGCACAATATGGCAGTTAGATTGACTGTCTGTGGAGATTCTCAATCATCCAGATTGTCCCCAAGCAGGGTTGTCCGAAAGGTAACTGGACTTCCTTGGTTTTTTCCCCTCGGTTCTGATGAACTGAAGAAGCTTCTTGGATGAGACGTGAAACATTTTCAAGGGGGGGAAAAACCCAAGAAAGTCCAGCTGCCTTTCGAAAAGCATCTTTGGGTGTTGCTCTTACTTATTTATTTTTATCCTGCATTTATTATGTTTATAAAAAACTCAAGGTGGTGGACATCCCTAATACTCCTCCTGTTTTCCCTGCAACAATAACAACCTTATGAGATGAGTTTGGCTGAGAGAAAGTTGAAATTCAATGTAGAGAAATGAAATTCAATGTAGAGAAAAGTAAAGTCCTACACTTAGGTTAAAAAAACCCCAAAAGTATACATATAAAATGGATGAAACCAGGCTTAATAGCAGTGACTGTGAGAGGGATCTTGGAGTCCTAGTGGACAACCAGCTAAACACGAGCCAGCAGTGTGCAGCGGCAGCCAAAAAAGCCAATGCAATTCTAAATTGCATTAATAGAGGGATACAATCTAGGACTAGGGAGGTACTAATGCCACTCTATAAAGCCCTAGTTAGACCACACCTAGAGTACTGCATCCAGTTTTGGTCATCACACTATAAAAAAGATGTTGAGACTCTAGAAAAAGCGCAGAGGAGAGCAATCAGGATTACTAGGGGACTGGAGACTAAAACATATGAAGAACGGTTACAGGAACTGGGCATGACTAGTCTAGAGAAGAGAAGGACCAGGGGAGACATGATAGCAGTGTTCCAATATTTGAGGGGCTGCCACAGAGAGGAGGGGGTCAAGCTATTTTCCAAAGCACCTGAAGGCCAGACAAGGGATAATGGATGGAAACTGATCAAGGAAAGATTCAACCTAGAAATAAGGAGGAACTTTCTGACAGTGAGAACAATCAACCAATGGAACAGCTTGCCTTTGGAAGTTGTGAGAGCTTCATCACTTGAGACTTTCAAGAAGAGATTGGACTGCCATTTGTCAGAAATGGTGTAGGGTCTCCTGCTTGAGCAGGGGGTTGGACTAGATGACCTACAAGGTCCCTTCCAACTCTGTTAATCTGTTTAAAAGTGTTTGATTAAAAGTGTTTAAAAGTGACTGATCCAAAGTCATCCAACTGGCTTTCATGCCTAAGTGGGACTAGATAGAACCTCGGTTTCCTGGTTTCGAGGCCAGTACCTTAGCCACTAGACCAAATTGGCTCTTAAAAGGCGTAAGTGCAGGGATATCTAACTCGCGGCCCGCAGCCCGCATGCGTCACGTGCTGGCCAGGCCCAGCCCTGGATTAACGAAAGGGGGGAAAGTTGTGATACGTCATGTGACGACAATGAGTCATCGCGAGTTTGACACCCCTTCTCTAGTGCTTACCTCTGAGAGGGACACATTTAGTCTCAGATAATAGCGAAGCAGGATGGCAAAAATGGCATGTGCTTTTCATCCAGGAGATCTAAAGTCATAAAACTTCCTGAAGTTCTGCTGAAGCTCTTTTTCCCAGCTACAGCAAATGATTCTTAAAAATAAAGCATTTGCTGAGTTATATAAGTTATTGAGTGGGGAAATGAGGACTGTGGGTATAAAGCATGAAAAGAGAAGCTGCAGGGGTGGGAAGGTTTTGTTGTTGTACGAACTACAGCACAGCCACGGAAGCCACTCACCCTGCTTTCAATTAGAGATGGAGAAATATCAGGAGTTTCCACTTTATTGTTTCCCTGAGGTTAAAACAGAAGCTCATTTTTCCTTTTAAGAAAATGTGACCCCATTTTCCCTTCCTTGGGTTGTCTTGTTGGAACTGGCATTCTGGAACCCGTCAGCAAATTTGGACTTGATGAACGTTTCAGAAAAATATGCTGATCTGTTTCCTCTGCCAGTTTTCTTAAAATGTAATAGAGCTATCCAATCCATGCTTATTCAGAAGCACAGGTTTATATTTATTTATTTATTTATATTTCACATTTCTGAACAGGCCATCTCCCTAAGAAGAGGAACTCTGGGCGGTGTACAATAAAGCATCAAAATATAAATATTAAAATGTTAAAGTTAAACGTCTAGAATTTAAAAATGTAAACAATTTTAAAAATTTGCAAGGAGGCAAGAAGGTTACTGGATTGACTGAGACGTGTTTTCCCATACAAGGATAGGTCTTGATAAACATATTTGGTCATATAATAAGTTGTTTGCATGTGTATTGCTTTAATGTTTTTCTTTGATTATTTCATTACAAATGATAAATGTGCAAGGGACAGTCATAACAATAAAACAAAAGAGGGTGCCTTTTGGCAGGTGTTCTTGCATTGATTGTTACCCACTTGTAACATGAAGGAAACCTCTTCCGGCATCAGCACAAAATGCTATGATTTCATAGCATATTCTTCCCATTCTACAACCTCCCTACAGCCGGTTAGGTCCCATAGAGTTGGTCTCCTCCAGGTCCCATCAACCAAGCAATGCCGGTTTGCGGGACCGCAGGGGAGAGCCTTCTCTGTGGGATCTCCTTTTCTCTGGAACCAACTTCCCCCAGAGATCTGGACTATCCCCACCCTACTGGCCTTCCGTAAAGCCATTAAAACATGGCTCTTCCTGCAGGTGGGGTCAAATAGATCAATTCCCCCATGTATGAATGTTGGTTTGTTTTAATTTTTGTAAGTATTTTAATCCATTATTATTGTTTTTTTAATTGTTCTTCTAATATGTTGTACGCCGCCCTGAGTCCCTCGGGAGTTGGGCGGCATATAAGAACTATTAATAAATAAATAAATTCTGTTCCCTCAATTAATCATGATGCAGAACAAAGAATATGATGAAAACAGGGGGGGGGGGTGGAATCAGTCTTGGTGAAATGACATTTTCATGAATCCCAGCCAGTGGGGCCTTTGTGCAGCATAAAGAAAATACATTTCACCTGTTGGATTCAATCATCTCAAGAAGGTTTGTTAACAGGCCCTTCTTGTGACATTTACGGGACTTCTCAGTGGGGACCATTAAAATACTAAACTATCTTTTTTAAATAGAACAATAGAAAAAAAAAGTGGAGCTGCTTTAATAAATAGCAGAGAATTGGTGTGCTTGAGCAAGTTCCAGGACACTTTTCTAAATGATTTGTAAAATGTGTGTCACTCAAATACATACATACAACCAATTTTAAATGTTATAAGCTGTTAAGGAGGAGGAGGAGGAGGAGGAGGAGGAGGAGGAGGAGGAGGAGGAGGAGGAGGAAGTGGAGGAGGAAGACAAAGCAAGAGAGAGCCGAGGTGGCACAGTGGTTAAAGTGCAGCACTGCAGTTCAGCTGTTCAAATCTCACCGGCTCAAGGTTGACTCAGCCTTTCATCCTTCTGAGGTCGGTAAAATGAGGACCCAGGTTGTTGGGGGCAATATGCTGAACTCTGTAAACCACTTAGAGAGGTCTGTAAAGCACTATGAAGCGGTATATAAGTCTAAGTGCTATTGCTATTGCTATTGCTAAAGCGATTTCATAAGTATGGTAAAAAGGAAAAGAAGTCTGGGTATTATCTGTACACAGCCATCCAGGACTAAACTTTTAAAAAATACCACAGCCCAAATTGAGGTTAAAAATAGCTGGATTACATCATCTCTTTATACCAAACAGTAGTGGGAAATGGAAGGAAATGAGACAGTGGGAGCGAGATAATTCTTAACCAGATTTGGTAAGAAATGGCTAGACAAAGAGTTCCTTAGAGAGGTCTAGAAATAGTTTGAGTTACACTTTATTTCCATTTAAATATCAATAAAGAATAAATAAGAGAAAATGCATCACAGCGAAAAGAAATGGACAGTTACGGAGACAGCACAAAGCCAGTCACAGCACAGGACATTTAAAGGTAGGAGTACTAGATATGGGCTGAAAACATTTAGGTGACCACTAGAAGGCAGTGAAGAATCATAGAAAATTCTGCTACCATCTAGATCCAGATCTAGAACTCTGGAATTTCAGCCAGGTCTGGTTGATCTATTTAAAATGGAAGAAAGAAATATACAACTGTTTGATAAAGTGACATTACAAGTACAGAATTTTTTTCCTTATTAAAAATGGTATTTGGTTGATTACCAAATCCAATAAATAAATAAATAAATAGATAGATGATAGATAGATAGATAGATAGATAGATAGATAGATAGATAGATAGATAGATAGATAGATAGATAGATAGATAGATAGATAGATAAATATATAAATAAATTACATGCCATCAAGTTAGCTTTTTTTCTTCAAAATGCTTTTCAATAGAGCTAATGGGTAATCCAGCAACTGATGGGTAATCCACTTGATGGGTAATCTGTGTGATGGGTAGTCCAGCTCTCTTTTAGGGAGCTGATGGGACACTGCCTCATACTGATTCAGATCTTGGATTAACACACTTCGGTCTTGCTTGCCCCTGGCAATAGTTCACCATCGTCTCACATAGTCCTACTTGAGGAAATCAGGGACTAGAGTAAAATTTTCTTTTGATTTCCATTTAAATGAGGTATTATTCCATAGTACTCTATTATCCTTGGAGGGTGAATTATAGTTCTTCCCCAAAGATAAATCATTGGTATGACTAGTATATAGAAAGTCTTGTCAACACAAATAGCTTCACTGCTGTCATGAGTGGTGGGTTCTGCTGTGACAGATCCACAGATTTAAGCTGTTCCAAAAAAAGGTGACATCACTGATGAAGGGTGGTACAGTGTAAAGCTATGCTTCTTGCTGAGCAGATAGAAATTATTTCTCCAAGGAACTAATCTGAAAAAGTGCAAGTAGACAGAAACCTTATCTTGAAACTGATTATATATCAAGTAACAAGAAAGACTCATATAATTGCCTACATCTACTTGTCAGTACTTGAATGTTAGATCAACATTTTACCCTCCCTCTCACACACTTTAATCTTTCTCTGCTTCTCTGTGGAAAAACCAAAATCAGCAGCACCTGGTAGGACTAGAATTTGAGAAAAGGAGAAGTTAAAAGTGTGTTTGTTTGACTTTATCAGTATTTGTTGAAATCAATACATGAACTAAATGGAACACAAGAAATTTAGGATTGTAATGAGGGAGGAAATGAAAGTGATATAGCTCTTGAAATGTGATGTTGATTAATTCCTGTATTTTCAATGTATTCTCTATTATTATTTAATGTAATTTTTATTTTTGTGGTATTGAACTAGAGTTCCATCTTGCATTTATAGCAGCTCTGGAAGTATCTGCTGGTGGAGAATAATAGATTGGTTGTACTTAATCTCAAATCCAGAAGAAGTCATTTTTTAAAAAATGAATTACCAATGTTAATCAAACAGGAGAAGCTAAAAAATCTGTTTAGTGTTAGGAGATTTGGTTATAAAAATCTAAGTGACCACCAGATAACAGAGATACAAAAAATTACCTCTCTGCTGTCATCTATTAGTCATAAAGGTGTCTTGGTTCATATTTAATAGCTCTAATCCTTCTAATGGATAAGAATTGGCTCTGGAAGGCAAGACCAGGAGAAAGAAGTGTTTGATTGGTCCCTAGGTTATCATTCCTTTCATACCTGTGGGCATCAGTTTCACTAGCTGGAATTTCATCTCCCATAGCTTCAAAGGTAAGGAGTGGCAATAACCACAAATAGCTTTCACAGAGCAAGGTACATAACTACGGCTGCAAGCAATAATACTTTAGATATTTTCACCTGGTGCTTAAGGTGGAGAGATCCAAGAGGTAGCGAAGGTTAAGTCAAGATAGATTCCCTTTACCAGAAGCCATATAATTAATAGTATTTGTGTTTCAATCTTTTAATTATAGGAACCCTGGTTGCAATATGCAATATGCTCTTCTATTCATCAAATGGAATGTTAATTTCCTTAGGGTATAATGTTCCAACCTCTGCAGAAGATTCATCACTTGTCACTGTTTAGTCTGGCAAAGATTGAAAGTCATTATCTAATTTGTGGAATTGTAGCCTTATAGCCAGAGCATCTCCTTTGCTTACCCAAGGCCCCAGGCTCAAATCCAGGCATCTTCAAATGAAAGGGATCAAAGGAGATATGAAAAATCTCTACCTGTGATCCTCAGAAGATACAGCCAAAGCAAACAGCAGAGGTACAGATGGACAATTGTTCCTCTTGTATAAGGCAGATTCCTTTATAAACCTGAGATTAAAAGAATGGCATATAATGGAAGATTCATCACCCTATTCAGGAAATGAAGCTCAGTGTCTTAGGTGGAGACCTGAATGTTCCTAGTTGGTGCCACATTGATGGGCATTGTCTAGCAAAGCAATGCCTTAATTGCACAGACAGGCAACAGCTGGAACTAAATGCATAAGACCAGCTAGTGAATCCAGGATTTAAACTCAATTATCTTACTTCTAGGACAGCCAAGTATAATTTGGAACAGACTGAAGTACTATCCAGCAGAGTATAGAAGGAACAAGATGTGGAGGAGAGCAGCAAATGTGAGTTTCGCCAAGGCAGCAGTAATAACATTCCATGGATTTGGTCAATTTTGTTTAACACTTGTCCCTCTGTTTGGGGATGCGCCTGAACACAGTGAACCATAATAAAAATGTCACATGACAACCCTTGGATCTCATTTTTAATCCTCATCTGACAACGGTTGAGAAATTTTCAATTCTATGATTTTCCTAAAGTTTTATACGTCTCACCTAAGAAAGCAATAATGAACCCCAAAACTAGGGTTGACTGATTAGGAGATTCCCCCCTTGCCTCTTATATGATATATAAAAATATTAAACTACTAGCTGATACCCGTGCTTCGCTACGAAACTGTGTGATGGCGCTTGATAAATTGACACTTAAAGCTTGAAAATTAACGAGTACTTAAAAATAATGAGTACTTAGTTTCTTTAATGTCACTTGTGTAAGGTGACCATATTTTAATATTTGTAAAGTGGGACACCATTGACGGGGGGTGGGTTTCTAGGGGAGCAAGACGGGAGGGGTCCGTCTCTCTTATCCTGCAGCTTTGTGCACCCATCCCCCAAACACCCCCACCTTCATCGCAGCCCTTACCGCTGCCATGGCCGAGGCTCGCCTCTGTTGCGTCTGGCCCGGAGAGGGACAGCGGCAGGAGAAGGAAGAAAGCAAACCGCGGCTGTGGTGCTTTGGGAGGGCGGGTGTTTGGGGGGGGTGCATCTATCTATCTATCTATCTATCTATCTATCTATCTATCTATCTTCTCTCTCTCTCTCCCTCTCATCTCTCCCTTTCCATCTCTTTATCTCTCTCTCTCCATCCATATCTATATACCTATCATCTACCTATCATCTATCTATCATCTATCTATCTATCTATCTATCTATCTATCTATCTATCTATCTATCTATCTATCTATCTTCTCTCTCTCTCCCTCTCATCTCTCCCTTTCCATCTCTTTATCTCTCTCTCCATCCATATCTATCTACCTATCATCTACCTATCATCTATCTATCATCTATCTATCTATCTATCTATCTATCTATCTATCTATCTATCTATCTATCTATCTATCTATCTATCTTCTCTCTCTCTCCCTCTCATCTCTCCCTTTCCATCTCTTTATCTCTCTCTCCATCCATATCTATCTACCTATCATCTATCTATCATCTATCTATCTATCTATCTATCTATCTATCTATCTATCTATCTATCTATCTATCTATCTATCTATCTATCTTCTCTCTCTCTCCCTCTCATCTCTCCCTTTCCATCTCTTTATCTCTCTCTCTCCATCCATATCTATCTACCTATCATCTATCTATCATCTATCATCTATCTATCTATCTATCATCTTCTCTCTCTCCCCCTCTCATCTCTCCCTTTCCATCTCTTTATCTCTCTCTCTCTCAATCCATATCTATCTACCTATCTACCTATCTACCTATCTACCTATCTACCTACCTACCTACCTATCTACCTATCTACCTATCTACCTATCTACCTATCTATCTATCTATCTATCTATCTATCTATCTATCTATCTATCTCTATCTATCTATCTATCTATCTATCTATCTATCTATCTTCTCTCTCTCTCCCTCTCATCTCTCCCTTTCCATCTCTTTATCTCTCTCTCCATCCATATCTATCTACCTATCATCTACCTATCATCTATCTATCATCTATCTATCTATCTATCTATCTATCTATCTATCTATCTATCTATCTATCTATCTATCTATCTATCTTCTCTCTCTCTCCCTCTCATCTCTCCCTTTCCATCTCTTTATCTCTCTCTCTCCATCCATATCTATCTACCTATCATCTATATCCCTCTCCCTCTCATCTCTCCCTTTCCATATCTCCCTCTCTCTCTCCCTCTCCCTCTCCCTCTCCCTCTCCCTCTCCCTCTCCCTCTCCCTCTCCCTCTCCCTCTCCTCTCTCTCTCTCTCTCTCTCTCTCTCTCTCTCTCTCTCTCTCTCTCTCTCTCTCTCTCTCTCGTGGCGGGGGCTGGGGGCTGGGGGCTCCCCCCCGCAGCTCTCCCCTTGGCAGCAGAATCACTAACAGGGCAAAGGGGAACCACGTGAGCAGCAGCCCTGACTCACAAAAAACTTCCCACCGCTATACTCCGGAGCCTCGCCAGGAAACCCAGACAGGAATTCCTACAGCCTCCTCACAAGCAGCGAAGCACAATGGAGCCGAGATCATGTGAGCGGAAGACCCGACTCACAGCTGAGCAGCTCTTGCAAGTAGTTCCAAAGGCTTGCCAGAGCTCTGGACAAGCACTCTTGACAAGCCAGTGGGAGGGTCGGAGTGAAGCAAAGCAAGAGGGGACGCCTTCCGCTCCACCTGCCCTCTCAGGCCCCGAGTGTGGGGGGAGTAGGGCGCTCTCTCTTCAGTGCTTGTCCTGCATTCTTTAAAAAAATCGGGACTTTTTAGAAACACTGCGTGACGCAGGACAAATGTTTAAAAAGCGGGTCTGTCCCGCCAAAAGCGGGACATCTGGTCACCTTACACTTGTGTCTTGAACACATTTGTGCATTCTGAAGAAAAGTCCTGTTCATGCTACATGGGCCTTTTAAATTAAATTTAATTATATTGATCAATTTAATATAGCCACCCACTCCAGAAAACACCTGGCAGCTGACAAAATCCATTCTTCCTGAAGTTGTTTGGCAAGAATGCGCAACTATGGTAAGAAAGTTGATATTGGTACGGGTAAGAGCTTAACAAGACTGCTCTGGGTAAAGTAATACTTAAGATGGGACTTGGAGAGTAAGATCTCTGGATAACTCTTTACGTTAACTTTCAACGTCAGTGAAATATAATAAGAGAAAAGAAATAGTAAGAGAAGAATGAACAAACTATACCAGCTATAGTGTAGATGTGAAATGCAGAATTTTGGGGCATTCAGGCTTTTTGATTGGACCTTATTATTTGAAATTATTTGAAAAAGATAATGACGTTAAAGTTTCAGATGTGCAACTATTATTAAGTATTGTTTCCTTGTGCATATGCACAAGATCAGGTTTATCCACCATTATGAAGGAACCTACTCATATTTCTTTCTGTATTAATTCTGTATTATTTTTAAGTTACAGACACTGTCTAACATCAGTATTATTTGCAAGATTAGAAAAGTGGGAATCAAAATTATCCTGTTGAATATGGGTATGATCGTTACTCTATTAACAAAACAACAAAATGAGGTTGTTGTGTTATTTTCATTTACTTTATGATAATATGTTGCATGTCTCTGGTGAGAAACTGTAGGGCACCTTTTAAATGAGACACATTTGAAATCAATAACAAAAGCAAAAACAGCAACTGTGAATCCCACTTAAGCATGCCTTCTTGACACAGTTTTAATATTTAAGTACCAGGAATTGAGCAACAAGAGACAAATCTTACTCAATACTTTTCAAATAAATCATGTCACGGTGAAGGATAAAAGGCTAATCCATTTTATTTACTGTCCAATTTTTACCATATGCTTATAAGATATATTGTTGCCATTAACCTGGCACTGGATAAATTAGCTATATTCTTTCTCAAGATTTCTGGAAAGAAAGAAAAAAGTTTCTCATTTCAAATTGTTCTAAGCATAAATCATAAATCAGTCTCAGAACAAGTGTGCGTACAATTTGTCCCAATCGGTCGATTAGCTGCCTTTAAGCATATTTATGTGGCTCCTAAAGCAAACATCTGACAGCTTATTAAAACATCTGTCAAAACTGGAGTTGGCTTATTAGTCTTCTTTGCAAAATAACTTAATAGGGTGGACCTAAATATAAATTTCATTCATATTTGACTAGGGCCAAACCAGGAACAAAGCATGGAAGAACAAATGGGGTCTTGGAGGTCCTAGTTTCTACTACACTATGTCCCATTTCAGGTGAGTCCTCTTTCAAGACATACACCAATTACGCCATGACAGTTTTAATCAAATGTAACTATGATGTCCTGTTGATCATAGATGCTTATATGCTCCTAATGAGAAAGAAACCCCAGTTCAGAGCCTTATTGATTAAACTGGATCTAAATATATCTTACTTAAACATATTTTTATATAGCATATGTCAGGGGTGCGTTCTAACTTACCTTGCTGCCAGTTCATTTCCTCCCACGCTGCATGGGCATGCACGCATTGCATGTGTGCATGCGCAGTGCCGAAAACCAAGCTATTCCGCTTATGGTGCCGCCCTATGGCGCCGCCATTAGAGCCAGTTTGGGGGCATGGCCAACCGGCGATCGCTCCCGTTTCTGTGAATGGGGGGAAATTCCTGCTACCAGTTCTATAGAACCAGTCTGAACCAGGAGCAACCCACCTCTGGTGTGTGGGTGTGGGTATGGGTGTTATATGTTAGAAACCTAGTACCCAGGAATACCTCTGGCCTTTTCTTTTTTGTGCTGCCATTGGCAATCCTCAATTCTCTCTGGAAAACCAAAAGGCAGTTTTAAACTTTAAGGGATGGGCATTGTGAGAAGGAGGCAATGCTATGGGATATATGAACTACCTTGGGGAAAGATTCCTGTCTGGAGATAAACACAATTGAAATGTAATGCCACTAAAATCATTGCCTCGCAGTGTTTCAGCCTGTCACTGGATAAAATTCCATTTGATCTCATGAAACTTGTTTGATGAAACAACAGTGTCAGAATGGCATAACAGATCTTTACCAAATATGTGTCATGGGGTTCTGCAAGATCCTATTTTATCTTCCATGCTGTTTAACATCAACACGTAACCATGGAGTGAGTTCATTTGGAGACTCTGAGTAAAATGTGCAGCTGGAATTGGAACCTTAGAATATTTTGCTTCGCTCTCAGATGGGATCTTCCAAGCCCTCAATGAGTTGTACCAACAGTAGAATTGGATGTTCTGATAGCACTCAAAACCTATTGCACATTTCTACTGATGACACACAGCTGTATCATCTCTATTAGGTCCAGGTGAGTCATGGAAATGCTTAATCAAGGCCTGGCAAAGAGATGGGATGGATGAGGGGCCAGCAAACTGAACTGAGTCTGGACAAGATAACAGTGCTGTTATTGTATAATATATTAGTCCAGATGAATCGTACTTACCATAATCTGTTTTGGAAGGGCTTGCAATTCTTCTAAAGGATCGAGTTCTTCATTTGGAAGTTCTTCCAGATCCATCTCAGTTGTTACATATACAAAAGCCCTGTAGGTTTTATTTTATGTTTATGTTGGTGTACATTTTATTAAAAGTGCATCAACCTTTCTCAATATTTTTATGCTGGAGGATCCCTTGAAATTATTTTCCGGTCTCAGGGAATCCCTGCAACATAAACATAATACACGAAACCTCAATACCATTCACCTTTAATGGACAAAATCCACTTTTACAACATTCATAACAGCAAAGTAGCAGGCTGACAGTTGAGGTGTGAGTATAAAAATTCCCACCACTGCAGATACTAGTGCTCAAAGTTGAAAAAAACAAAAAAGACAATAGTTATCTTTGATCCATGATCTCTTGAAGAATCCCTAATGACCTTTTGTAGAACATTAAGGTTCCATGAAATGCCAGTTGAGAGTAGGCTGATGTAACATGTAGGGCTCTTCTTGGGCTCACTTGAGTAATCCATGTCCTAGTAACCTCTCATCTGGATTATAGCACGATATCATTCCCAAGGCTGTCCTTGAAGACTGCTGTGAGCCCAAGAAGAGCCCTACATGTTACATCAGCCTACTCTCAACTTTGTCGAAACGTCGCCAAGACATTTCCAATTTCATGCGGGAGAAAACCCGAATAACCAAAGACCTACATATATATGTGTGTGTATATGTATATGTATATGTATATGTATATGTATATGTATATGTATATGTATATGTATATGTATATGTATGTATGTATGTATGTATGTATGTATGTATGTATGTATATCCAGCAATCCCTTTCATACCAAGTAAAGCTCTTAGCCATTGCACTATTTAATATTGATAATAGCAATAGCAATAGCACTTAGATTTATATACCACTTCACAGTGCTTTACAGCCCTCTCTAAACGGTTTACAGACTCAGCATATTGCCCCCAACAATTTGGATCCTCATTTTACCGACCTCAGAAGGATGGAAGGCTGAGTCAACCTTGATCCTAGTGATATTTGAACTGCCGAACTGCATACAGCTGGCAGGCAGCAGAAGTAGTCTGCAGTACAGCATTCTAACCACTGCACCTCCACAGCTCTTAATAAAAAGAAAATAATAAAAAAATAATATATATTATTATAAATAATAATAATAAAAAGAAGGGCTTAGAAAGTCTTAAAGATCAGAACCGCTTTTGTCGGTTGGACTATTTCTTTCTTGCAAAGTTGATCTGGAAATGAAAGAAATAAAGTACTTCAGCCACAATAGAGAGGAACTTTCAAAGCAGCATAAAAGGAAAAGATTGCTTTCAAGCACAGTGGGGAAAGATGCCTAGAGAATTGTGAATTTGTGATGGGAGACCAAAAAAAGGGGAAAAATTTATAAGAAATCATATGAGGTTTGCTAATGTAGGACTTTACCATCTGGATATCCCCTATAAAATTCCAGAAAATAGGCAAAGCATTTCATTAAAAAAAAAAACAGGCTTGGATCAACTGCGTCCAATAACACGTTACTGCTGCTAAGTGGGGGTTTCTTTAATAACTTCAATTACCAGCACAATAAATGTTTATCAAGTTATTGAGAATGATTTCTGTCCCATCTTTCTGAGCATTCCCCTGACATTTTCATGCTGTTACAAACAAAAGAAATTCCAGCTATTTGCATTTTCCGTTTCTTCCCCCATAGGCACCTATTGTATAAATGAAGCAAAAAAATTTAAGAGATTAGGTACACTGTGTACTTTCTGAAAAGAATCTGATCTATCTAAAAGAGCCAAGAAAAAAATGATGAAAAGTTGAAAAATCAAAGGTGTTGCTGCAGAGCATAAAGCATTTGGCACTGAAAAATATGGAACATATGTTATAAATGCTAGGGGCTGACAGGGAGAAAGAAGAAAGGAGCAATTTTATGATGTCAATAAGATTTGGGGTATTCTTTGTTTTTTAAACCCCATTCTGTGAATTCTTAGTAAGTTCTTGAACCGTCAGAGAGAGAGAATGGAGGGAGACACTTTGACAAATGACTCAAAAATAGACATTTCTGACTTATGACTCAGCTGTCTGTTAAGTACTGATTCTGTGCCTAGCTGGATTTTATTGAGTCACTAACAACTCATCAAAGACTCTGCCATTGCCATTCTTATGGTCTGCAATGGTTTCTTCTCTGGAATAGTAAACAAAGATTCTGATTAAATTGAGGAGCTGAATGGATTCCTATTTCTGTTCTCAATATTTTCAGCTAATGTGGCTATATTCCTCAGAATTAGCAGCCATTAGATGTACATAAAAGGCAGGATCTTATTTTTATTTTTCACAAGTGGGACCCTAACAGGTTTTTGTTATAATCAAGCCCTCTGGGACCAGATGTATTTATCCCCATCCAAATTAATTCTTAATTTAAAAAAAGTTTGTGAAGGTTACAAAGTCACTTTTTTTTAGAAAAACATATTAGGTCTTTATGGTTATAATGGTTTTTATGCATTTCTCAGCTCTTCTGTTAATGTCTCTCCATTTTAGGATAATGTTATTAAACTGAATTTCAAAAACACAGACAAATTTAATTACACGGGTTATGTGGCACAAACTATACGGAGGAACAGCATATAGAAGCTCATGGAAATCGATATTATTTATTCCTTCTTCTAGTCAGGATGACATGGGACAAAACACAAATAAAAATCTATATGCAAAATGTATATGCATAAAGTTAATAAGTTAAGCCACTCCATGTAAAGAGATTTCACAACAGATTTCCCCCATACCTGACTAATGAAAGAATCCAAAAAAATATTACTTTGTGCGGTATTAAAACATTCTTTTCCCTCATAAATGGGGGGCGGGGTGGACAGACTATTCTGAAATCCTTTACAATGTGGGTAAGTTAAAAGGCACAGGATGGTCTATTATTAGCTACAGTACAGTACATTTTTGATACCAACTTCAGTGCCAAGGAAATGACATTATTCCTTCCAGACTCACCAGATGGCGCTGTTCAGAAATTTTGTGGCACCTACATATGAAGGAAAATCCTTGAGAAAACCAGGAAGTAGACATACCTCTCAGCAGAACCATCTTGGCACTATAGCAAATAGGTCAGGTTTTCCATATAAACCCCAATGCTTGGAATATTACACAGATACCCTGCTTTGATCAGTGACTTTCATATTTGTCTACTTGAATGACATTTCACCCTGAAGGAGCTTTTTCCCTCAAAGATAAAGTGACCAGATTTTTTTTTTAAGCGGGACGGGGGGGGCGGGCCCGCCTGGGCGCCACCATTTGTTTTGCCCTCTGCGCATGCGCAGAACGCTGCGCATGCGCAGAGGGCAAAACACAGCAAATGTCGGCGTCCAGGTGGGGGGGGAGGCGGGAGGCCTTTCCTCACCTCCCGCCTCCCCTTCAGGAGCTGCCCTGGAGCTGGGCTGGCAAGCAATGAACGGGAGGCGGGAGACGGGGAAAGGAGGCAGCCGGCAGCTTACCTGTCGCGAGCTCCAGGCATTCAAGCACCGCGGTCTCCCGGTTGCCCGCCCGGCCCCAGGGCAATGGCGGCAGCGAGGCGACGGGGGGAAGGAAGGGGAGGGGGACGAGGAAGGGCTGTTTGCGCCGCCGGAAGGGCTGCTCTTGAGCTCAAACCGGCGACGGCTCCTCGTCCCTCAACCCTCCACCCGCATCCCAACAGCAGCGGCGCCTCCGAGGGCGGGGCTAGGGATGGGGTGTGGGAAGGAGAGGAGGAGCAGCCCCCCTTCCCCCTCTCCCCAGCAGGCAGCTGCCTCGCTGAAATTCCGCCCGACTTGCTTCCGGTACCTCTCTTTTGCTTCCCCTTTTAAGGTGACCAGATGTCCCGCTGTTTCGGCATTCTTTTCAAAAAAGCGGGACTTTTTGAAAAGAATGCGGGACGCGGGACACACGCTTGAAAAGCGTGTCTGTCCCGCCAAAAGTGGGACGTCTGGTCACCTTACCCAAAGACCTTCTTCTACAGAAGGGGGGGGGGATGTTATCTTTCAAAAATATCTGTAACGTTTCTTTGGATATTTTAACAGAATGGATGTGGGCTGGTTCAGGTGCACCCTGCCTTGATGCTGAATAGATCCACATGTAGTCTCCTAAAAGTCTTCCAGTTTGCATCTGTAGCCAAATGATCTTATTAGCAATAACAATAGCAATAGCAATAGCACTTAGACTTATATACCGCTTCATAGTGCTTTACAGCCCTCTCTAAGCGGTTTACAGAGTTCAGCATATTGCCCCCAACAATCTGGGTCCTCATTTTACCGACCTCAGAAGGATGGAAGGCTGAGTCAACCTTGAGCCGGTGAGATTTGAACAGCTGAACTGCTGAACTAGCAGTAGCCTGCAGTGCTGCATTTATCCACTGTACCAACTCGGCTCTTATTTTTCCATCATGACTGCAAAGTACTACTAGGCTATATTTTCTTGATTTTTTTTAGAAGATTTAAATGGGAAATGAATTGAATGCATTTTTCAAAAATTAGTAGAGAGACAATTGCGTTTCTGTGATGTTATAGACCAGTGGTGGCGAACCTTTTTAGGCTCGCGTGCCAAAAAAGGGGGGGCGCGCTTGCGCGCGCTCGCATGCCCACACCCATTCACTCCCCCCCACGCATGCGCACAACACCCCCCCCATGCTGCCCCCTGCGCATGCGCACTCCCCCCCCACCCCCGCACAAAGGCTTACCGGAGCCTGGGACGACGAAACCGGCAAACCGGAAGTGCGAAAAAACGCACTTCCGGTTTGCCGGTGTGCTGTTTTTTGCACTCCGGAGGGTTCAGGGAAGCTCCCTGAAGCTCCGGAATGCAAAAAACTACAAAACGGACAAACCAGAAGTGCAGAAAAGTGCACTTCCGGTTTGTCCGTTTTGTAGTTTTTTGCATTCCGGAGCTTCAGGGAGCTTCCCTGAACCCTCCGGAGTGCAAAAAACAGCTCACCGGCAAACCGGAAGTGCGTTTTTCCGCACTTCCGGTTTGCCGGTGGGCAACCCTCGCGTGCCGGCCGCTATGGCTCCGCGTGCCACCTGTGGCACGCGTGCCATAGGTTTGCCACCACGGTTATAGACCATCACACAGCACAAAGACATTGCAATCTGATCTGTAAGGGCAACAAAAGCTAACTTCCAAAATATAAAGAGAACTGGGTGATTGGAATGTGATTGGAATGTGGAATCGCAGTGGTGAAATCTACTTGCCTTCCCTACCGGTTCCAAAGCGTGTGATTTTTCACCCTCTGCGCATACACAGAAGGCTTTGCGCATGCGCAGAGGGTTAAACAAAAAAAATGGCGGCGTCCGGGCAGGTGGGTGGAGCCTCGCGCTGCCACCGCTACCGGTTCTCCAAACCACTGGCAGCCGCCACTACCGGTATGCCTGAACCGGGCCTTACTGGTAGCATTTCACCCCTGGTGGAATGTCATTACCAGACACAGGGGAAGACTTAAGAGGCAAAATGCTTTGACAGGCTGCTTCTTATGAGCAGATTCAGTGCAGTGAAAGAGAAAATAGCGCGCACACAAACACACAAAAGGGGAAAGCCAAAGGGCTTGAACTTCAGGTTTAGAAGATAGTAGCAATGGGCTTCAGTTTCCTTTACATCTGTTTTCAGGATTTGGTTCCCCGAACTTTATCTTTCCCCAGTCTTTCATTTGTGCATCTATTTTCCCCACCCGGGCCAAGTGCTTTAAGGAAGAAAGAAAAAAGAAAGGAGGGAAGGGAAGGGAGGAAGGAAGGAAGGAAGGAAGGAGAAACCTCAAGCATGCATGAATGATGATTGATTGGCCCAAGATATTTGAAACCTTATGAGATTTATATATATACATAAAATATGCAGAATTCATTAGCAGCAGCAGTCATATTTTTATGCAAACGTCATTTTTTGTTTCTAGGCCAAAAGAGTTCTCACGAATGCTCATATAACCCCCCCCCAAAAAAAAAAAAAGGACACATCTTAATGCATTCGTTCAATATACCATATAGGAACAATCCAAATGAACAGTTCATTTCAGCCATGTAGTAACATCAGTTTCATATACTATAGCAGCACAACGCTTAAATTTAATTCCAAAAGAGGCAGATCCTCAATCATCAGAGCTATAATTATTTGCCAATTACATGCATCAGAATCATATATAACAAAACTTTCCAGTATTAAGAAATAGCCCAGTTATCTGACCTTGGCTCGTCTCGAAAAAGCTAAATAGGATTGGATTGGATTAATACTTGGTTGAGAGACCACCAAGAACCTTTGGCTAGACTGGAAAGTTGAAAACACATCATGGAAACAATTCCATATTGTTCCCGTAATAATTACAAGAATGAGCCTATGAAGTCTCCAGGAATCAGACTCAAAGGAGATGGCACTTTGCTTATGAATAAATAAGCTAACGAATGGCTAGCATTTCAGAAATACAAAATAGAGGAAATGCTAGCTAATTTTCTTAAAACTATGAATATATTTAAAAAATACAGAAGACACCATTCTTTTTTAAAAATGTAATATTTTTAAAAGAATGGCGCCTAGTGTTTTCATCTCTACCTGCCCTTTTAGCCATATTCAATTTAGACTCTGTGGAATTGAACCCAGGATTTCATGTCTTAGGCCTATCCCGGCACAGCATTACCTAAAGTACACCCCCTTTTGCCTCTGAAAGAGGTGTAGCAGAGCAAAGTTGTTGTTATTAAAGAGGCAAATTTGGTTTTTTTCAGCCCTTGTTTTTTATTTGAAAATACTTGTTGCTTCTTTTAAAACAAATAAGTAAACTATGTTTGCTGATTATGGTTATCTATTCCTTGTAACTGAAAAACTTATGTTGCTGGTTTATGTAGCTTGCCATTAAACATCAGTGACATGATCCCAGGAGGTCAGAAATCTCTGTGGACTGAAAAAAGAGATCCAAGAGTTATAAGATCAAGAGCTGATGCTCATCTCCCATGGCTTAAAGAATAACCATAAGGACATAAACTGAGAGTTTCCCAAATAAATATGGAGAGCATAATTAAATGGATGTCCCAAAGGTGCTTTTTCAGGAGGCAACTGGACTTTCTTGTTTTTTTCTTTGAAGACGTTTCGCTTCTCATTCAAGAAGCTTCTTCAGCTTCTTCAGCTGGATGGTGGGGAATGGAAAGATTTATATGTCTTATATGTCTTGCAGACAGCTGGTCATTTGCATTCTTTTTAGAGAGTTATTGAGGCCACTTGGAGGTTTATCTGTGTCCTCGGGGTCACCTAAGTAGAGCAAGTGGGTGTGGAGCTTTCTTGGCTGCAGGGTGTTTTATAATTATACATAATTAACTCTAATTAAATGGAGAAATTAATTAAATGAATAATGTCTTAAAGCAGGGATCCCCAAACTTGGCAACTTTAAGACTTGTGGACTTCAACTCCCAGAATTCTCCAGCCAGCTGGGAGTTGAAGTCCACAAGTCTTAAAGTTGCCAAGTTTGAAGACCTCTGCATTAAAGCATATCACTATCACTGCTCCCTGAAAGAGCATTCCCCAGAGATACATATGGTGCCCCTCCCCTCCTGGGGTCCTGAAAATCTCTTAAGGCCTGGCTCCGTTCCCAGGCCTGTGTTTATTGAGGTGTGTGTTTTTATTGTTACGGTTTTTTTAGTCTTCTTTATGTTTTTGGTTTAATTGTATGTCTGGATGTTGTAAACCATGCAGAGTCTGTTGGAGTGGGCGGCCATTATAATATTTAACAAAGCCAATAAAATAAGGCCACTCCAGGCATCCCGTTAAATAAAACCATAGGTTTTTCTTCTCTGACCTGAAGAATTTTTCTGGAATTTTTTTTCATCCTACCTGCCTTCCAATGAAGAAGTAGTCAGTCATATATAAATAAACAGGTGTGGTCTTTCACTCTGGTTGATTAATGATGATTAAATAGACTGTGAAATGTACATCAGAGTTAAATATAAAATTTGCAAAATATGAGGCAAATTTAAAATTATAATAAGATAAACATGCAATATTTATATTATTTCATTCATTCATTCATTCATTCATTCATTCATTCATTATAGTTGAATAAAGCCAGGTCAGTAAAGAATCATATCATTTTACATATCATATAATTAAAAGATTCATGGTAAAAAGATAAGAATTTCAATACATTAGAGAAAACATAAAAAACAATAATAATAATGATAATTTATAATAAAAGTATATATTCAAGTTTCAGAACTGAAACAAAAAAGGAATAAAAATATAGAATAAGAAGGTGACAATCAAGTAATCTTCAAAAATTCTCGGGAAAGGCTCCAGTTTTAATCAACTTCTAGTACCTTAAAGGGAATGAGATAAGTAGCTGTTTCTTCAGGATGAGTGAAAACCTGCAAAATAGTAGGAGCGGGTGGTGATTGGAACCTCAACCACAATTTTACAAAAGTTTACACCCTCCACAGACATCCACTGTTAATACCAAGACGGGACTGTTATAATGCTGGAGCTGCAACTAAGAAACAGCATCTTCTAACTTCCATTCCCCTCATCTCACAGAATTATGTAATGTGATACTTAACAAATCACATCCTATCAGTATTTATCTAGAATAATGTTTCCTCTGATTCCCCCCCCCCCTCTTAAGGAGATTATCTAAGCAGGCTGATTCTCTTCCAAAACCAGATCTGAGTCAGGATTTTTAAACAGCCTAGTTAATTGGTGTCATCCCAAAAACTTCTGCAGCTGCGTAGAAACTATATCACTGTGTGGTTACTGTACATCAATTCACCCTCCCCACTCCATAGCCACAGCTTTTCTGGGGAAGATTGTTAAAAAAAAAGGAGATTTTACAGCTGTAGAAGGTTCTGGAGAAGGAAATGAGCTGGATTCATTCCAGGCAGACTGCAGACCCGGACTTTCACACTGATTGCAATTGTGGAGATCTCTGGTGAGACTGATATGGGGCAGTGTGTGAGCCTGTAGTGTTGCCTGATTTCTCAGCGGCCTTTAATACCATCATTTATTATCCTGCCTGGAACAAGAGACTTTACTCACTGTTATTCATGTCTTAGTCACCTCTTAATTGGACTACTCAAAGCATTCTTCACCTAGAGGCTGCCGAAGCTCTACCTGGTCCAGGATGCAGCTGCTCATGCAGTTACAGGCATGCCTCAATGTGCCCCTATAACAACGATGCTTTAAGAGCTGCACTGGTTACCGCTTGACTCCAATTGTCAGTCAAGCCTCAAAAGTGCTTTTCCAAAAGGCAACTGGACTTTCTTGGCTTTTTCCTTGAAAACATTTCGTTTCTCTTCTTGAAAGCTTCCAGTGATGAAGCTCCCGCAACTTCTGAAGGCAAGCTGTTCCATTGGTTGATTGTTCTCACTGTCAGAACATTTCTCCTTATTTCTAGGCTTAATCTGTCCTTGATCAGTTTCCATCCATTTATTCCTTGTCTGGCCTTTGGGTGCCTTGGAAAATAGCTTGACCCCTTCCTCTCTGTGGCAGCCCCTCAAATATTGAGAAGCTTCTTCAGAACAGTTCTGAAGAAGCTTCTTGGATGAGAAGTGAAACGTTTGGGACAACCATAATATGGATGATTGAAAATCTCCATTGACATTGACATTGACATTTAAAGTCCTTCACTGTTTGGTACCTGGATGTTTACAGGACAACCTTCGACCCAGTAAAATCTGATTAGGTTCCTTTTGGCTTTGTTAGGATAACCAAACAAAGATTTGGTTATCCTAACAGGTCTTCAGTCCTGACTGGCTCAAGGTTGACTCAGCCTCCCATCTTTCCAAAATCGGTAAAATGAAGACCCAGATTGTTGGGGGAATATGCTGACTTTGTAAACCGCTTAGAGAGGGCTGTAAAGCACTATAAAGCAATATATAAGTCTAAGTGCTATTGCTGTTATGGTAGGTGGGTTCCTCCAGCTCTGGAAAGTATTTTAATTCTGGACTTTCTGATTGCTGTAGATTCCAGCTGCTTCATAGAGGTGGCGCAGCGGTTAGAGGGCAGTACTGCAGGCCACTTTAGCTGACTGTGATCCGCAGGTCAGCGGTTCAAATCTCACCGGCTCAAGGTTGACTCAGCCTTCCACCCTTCCGAGGTAGGTAAAATGGGGACCCAGATTGTTGGGGGCAATATAAATATACACTGCTTACTGGTGTAAACCGCTTAGAGAGTGCTTGCACTGTGAGGCGGTATATAAATCTCACAAATAAATAAATAAATAAATAAATGAATGAATGAATGAATGAATGAATGAATAAATAAATAAATAAATAAATAAATAAATAAATAAATAAATAAATAAATAAATAAACATTGCTTACTGGTGTAAACCGCTTAGAGAGTGCTTGCACTGTGAGGCAGTATATAAATCTCACAAAAATAAAATAAATAAATAAATGAAAATACACAGATTTTATGGATTGGACTAGGTTTTATACTTTATATTTTAGATTGTTCCAAGTCAGATTGGAGCAATCAATAAGCCCTCTTTTTTTAAAAAAAATAGAAATAAATAAGAACATAGCTATATATCTTTTTTGGGGGGGATACAGTTTCTGAATACAGAGCAATGGGGGGGTGGAACAGCTGGCAAGAATCACTTGGCCTCTTCCTTGTTGTTCATTATTCATAAAACTGAAGTCAGAGAATGGACTTTGGCTCAAAAATGAATGACTAGGCCTGCTCATCAGCACATAGTGTTTATAAGACAGTGAAGATAACTAAAGCTTATCTGAAAAAGAACAAGGTGGTGGGATGAGGGGGAAGCACCACGAAATGGAGAGGCCTTTGAGGAAAGCCTTTTACAGCTGTTGACAACCCTCTGAGATTAGCTTATCCTTCTTGAGTGAGACAATTTTTGAAGATGATTGAAGTGAGAAGAAGTGAAAGAAGTCCAGCCAGAACATTCTGCAGTGTCAGCTAAGCAGAGATCTTCCCTTTTCTCATTCTGCTCAACACTTCTTTGAGACGTCATTCCTGTTGGAATGATTTTGATGGACCCTCTTTTAGTAGGGTGCCCACCAGGGGAGCGTTCCTAATTTTTTTACTATCACTCTGTGGGTGTGGCTTATTTTGTGGGCGTGGCTTGCCAGCCATGTGACTGGGTGGGCGTGGCTTCTCAGACTGCTGAAGGGAGGGGAACTGAGATAGGTCCTGCCGCCCATTCCCCCACCCCTCAGCAGCTCGAGAAGCCTCGAACATGTGAAAATGCCTAGGATCATCACCGCGCGTTCATGGCTTCTCGGACTGCTGAAGGGAGGGGAATGGAGATAGCCCCTGCCGCCCGTTCTTTCAGAGTCTCACGCGCTCCCTCAGCCATTCTCCCCTGCTTGAACTCACTGTGGGGTAGGAAGGCAGCGCATGCGCAGTGCCGGAAGCTCGGCTTCTGGGCATGCGCAGAAGAAATTTTTTAAAAAAAATTAATTTTTTTTTAAAAAAATGGTGGCGCCCAGGCACCGGCAACCGACCGCACCGGTACTGTGACATCACCAGCGGGCCGCTACCGGTGCTATAGAGTGGACCGCACTGGTAGGAACCCACCACTGGTGCCCAGATGTCCTGATTTTATCAGGATTGTCCTGATTTTTACAAGCTTGTCCTGATTCTGAAAATGTCCTGATTTTGTCCTGAAATTCGAGTTCCCGTCCTGATTTGTCCTGAACTTTTGTAAAATTTTAGGATAATCAAGATGAACGTTAAATGAAAGTACGTTTGCACTACTTGTGTTTTAGTTCATTCGCTTCATTTTCAGGCAGATTATCTTATGTATTGTTACGGAAGATTTCGTGTGCATTTTTAGTGTGTAAATATTTTAATGCTTTCTTTCAGGATTGTGATAAATTATTTAAAATACTGTAAATGTTTTCTTAGTTTAAAGTGAGCGGCCGTGTAATAAAATTGTGGTTTTATTTTATTTCCTTTCGCCCCCGAGGCACCTGAGGAGCCTGCAAAGCCAGCTTTGGGGAGTGGGGGAAAGAAAGGGGGCGAAGGGTCCGTCAATCCCGCGCCCGCCAAAGTGAATCCGGGCCAAAAGCGCGTTTCCGCCCAAGTGAGAAGTGCTATTTTTTAAAAACTGTCCTGATTTTGGATCAAAGGTATCTGGGCACCCTATCTTTTAGGGCTTTTTGTTTTAAGTCCCTTTTTTGTTCTTTGATGCAACCATTCCAACTGGCTTGGATAAATGCTGGCAACTTTGGTGTTAGTATAACATTATGTATAAAGCCAACCATCATACAGAAACGCACAATCAATTGGTTGCAACATTAATTGGTGTTACTCATTTTTTGCTTTTTTTTCCCCTAGAGGAAGCCCAGTCATGAATTAACCTACAGTAAATAGCACCACTCTCTAATTCACATCTATATTTTCAGGTTACTTTGATCAAAAGACCAAACCCTGGATATTATTTTCTTGCATCAGTTTTCTACCTTCAGATGTATAACCCATTGTCTCCTCTGTAGTTCATTTACAACCATCTCAGTTACAATTATTGTTCTTCTCTCCTTCCCCAACCCTTCAATACATGTGTCAGCCTTATGTTTTCCTTGTCCAGCATTTCTTTATTCCTCAAATGATCCCTAGGGTTTGCCTTACATGGAGTATTTGTATTCACTCTTCCCACCCACACTACCCCCGCCCCCCGCACATGTTCTCAATGAATTTCCTTTCTTCATAATTCAGGACAACTTCTTTTGTAGCCAGACAAAACCTTTCTTGGTTTCAGTTATACTGGATTGTGTTATGGGTGCCCAGCAAACGCTCCTCTCTCTTCCCAACATGTTCCTTAGTACATAAATTTAAGAGACAAAGCATATGGGAAAGTGGAAAAGAGAGAGCGAGAGATGTTGCAATACCGAAGAAAATAAATTCCTGAAGGGGTCGTATCTTGGCAAGATTGTGTAAAATGGCCATGGTAACTGGGATGAGTGGAATTGCAATCCAACATAACTGGGTAGCACCAGGTTTTGGGAAAGGTGATATAAGGATAATCCCTTTGAGGAACTCCTATGCCTTTGTGAAGCAGAAATGTTGCCTCTGGCGGGAGGGGGAACCTCTTTCTTTTCGTGATTAGTTGTGGGATCAATTTCTTGCTGCCCATGATTTTGGTTGAAAAAAGAAGTCTTTGAAGCTAAAAGAATTCACATGTTTTTCAGTTAATTTCCAAAGGTTGGGATGTTCTGCGGCTACTACAATGAACCAGATGAGTAGTTTACTAAGTGTGCATGGGGATATATTAGAAGAGCCTCCCTTTGTGTGCGTAACTGGAATATATAGGCTTTGTCTGCAAGAGATTACATTGCATCTAATTCAATGCACTTTCACAACAGAAATCATGTTTATAGAGACTTGCAATGCACGAAGGAAGCAAACAATAGAAAAATACCAGTCAGTATTCAATAAAAGACCCATAAACTATGGGGCTCCTATAATCTAGAGCAGGGGTGTCAAACTCACGTCGTCACGGTGGCATCACGTGACATATTAGGACAGTGATGGCGAACCTATGGCACGCGTGCCACAGGTGGCACGCGGAGCCATATCTGCCGGCATGCAAGCTGTTGTCCTAGCTTAGCTCCAACACACATGTGCACACTGGCCAGCTGATTTTTGGCTCATGCGGAGGCTCTGGGAGGGCGTTTTCAGCTTCCAAAGGGTCTCCAGGGGGCGGGAGAGGGCGTTTTCACCCTCCCCAGGCTCCAGGGAAGCCTACTGGGCCCACTGGAAGTCGGGAAATGGACCATTTTCAGCCTCCAGAGGGCTTCCGGGGGCGGGGGAGGCAGTTTTTGCCCTCCCCAGACATTGAATTATGGGTGTGGGCACTCACAAGTGTGCAATAGCGCGCGCACATGCGCTTTTGGCACCCGAGGGGAAAAAGGTTCGCCATTACTGTATTAGGACATTTCCCCCTTCGCTAAACCAGGTGTGGGCATGGCCAGCGCGTGACGCATCCGGCCCATGGGCTGCGAGTTTGACAGCCCTGGTCTAGAGGGAGTTAAGGACTTGTCTTACTAACTATGTGGCCCATTCAATTTTTTTAAATCTTAAAGAACCAGTGTGATTAAAGTGTCTGAATAGTACAGAGGAGACCTCAGTTCATATCTCTACTCGCCCAGGAAGTTTGTTGGATAACTAGGAATAATCTAATGTCTTGGTTGTCACACCACACTAATCCATAATGTGGTTTGCTGATGGGCCATTACAACTTGTTCAACAAACCATGGCTTTAACCTCATATAAGGAGAACCTCTACAACAGTGGCTCCCAACCTGTGGTACGTGTACCACTAGTGGTACGCGAGGGCCTTCCAGGTGGTACGTGAACACTTTCGGGGTCATGAACGATTTTTAGTTAGTTATTTTTTACTTCACAAAAATGTTTACTGCCTAACACAAGATAATCTGGCAACGATTTGCAACTGTTGCCACACGCCACCCACCTGGTCCCAGTGGCCCGAGAATCCAGTTGCTGGATGCACGGGGCCAAAAAAGGAACGGTACAATTATGGAAATAAAGTGATATCTGATCGAATTTAGTTTCTCTGGAACCAGGTGGTACGCGGTGACTGTACGGGACCTCCAAGTGGTACTCGATCACAAAAAGGTTGGGAACCACTGCTCTACAAGATGTTCTATAGATGGCATTTCTCACCGACAAGATTAGCTAAAATGGGCCCAAATCTTTTGCCGATGTGCTGGAAATGCAAAACAATACCAGGGACATACTACCACATGTGGTGGGAATGCGTAAAAACACGTGAATTTTGGAACAAAATAAAACGATGGCTAGAAGAAGTACTAACGATAAAAATAGAACTAAAACCTGAACTCTTTCTATTGGGTATTATTATAGATAAATATGATAAAGGAACAATATATTTAATGCTACACATTCTGACTGCTGCAAGATTGGCTTTCGCACAAAAGTGGAAAAACAAAGAGATCCCCACAGAAGAAGAGATACTGTATAAAATATTGTCTTGTGCGGAAATGGACAGACTTACAACGGAGCTAAAAGATAAAAATGAATCAGAATATTTCGAAATCTGCGACAAATTATACTATTGGTGGGAATCTAAGAGGAGCGTTGGGATTATAAATTAGCAATTAATTGGAGATGTATAGATTTTTATATTATTAAAGAAGGAAAATGGAATTAATACTGTAAAGGAATTAATACATAAAAGGAAGATACATTTATATATAGATAAAGACTTATATTTAAGAAAAGAAGTAACTCGATGAAAATATGTAAACTGGAGTATCACGTCATGTCCATGTCTTTTTGTTCTTTCTGTTTGTTTGTTTTTTTAATTGTATTATAAATAAAAAACTTTAAAAAAACAAAAAACAAACCATGGCTTTAAAAAAATCTCATTCAGCATTGTGTGTGAATGCAATCAGTTTCTTAGCATAACCTGACTGAAAAGTGAGGAATAAAATTTTCTTGGGAAGAAAAAAACAGGCTACTGTTATAGGTTCTATCACATTTCTTCTTGTTCATGGAGTTTATGCTTCTTTTCTGGTAGATTTTAATCTAATTTCATAGACCATCTTTTTTTGGGGGGGGATTAATATTGTTAGTGATCTTAGTGATTTACTGAGCTGTGTTCCAATTACACGTGCTCACATTTTGCTGAAATCTATGTTCCTGCTGGGTGCTCAACTGCTATTTCAGCATTTTTGAACATCTGTCTTATTACTTACAGGTTTATCTGTTTTTTCCCCATTTTAATATAAAGAAATGCATAGAGTTGGAACATACTTTCAAATGACAGAGTTATGCAAAATCATGTGACATTACAAAGAAGCCCCTAAAATGGAGATCATGAATATTCAACAGAATACAGGTTTAAAAACCTAAAAGACTTTGTTCACACAACAATGTATCATTCCACTCATACCAGTCAATCTGATAGCATATTACTGCTAGGTAAATCGTTGCTTTTAAATATATGGTAACTTCATTTTTTGTCATCTCTTACAATTTTTTGAGTTGTTCATTAAGTATAACATTCAGAGCCATATTATTATGGTCACTGCAATAATTAAACTGATCATTCCACCAACAGAATATTTGAAAATGTATATATCCGAACAAAATAACTAAAAAATCTTAAGACATTGGTAATTTGAAACATTCCTCCATTTTTATCAATTCTAACATTTGACAAATTGACAAAAGACTGGGCAGATACAGATCAATACGTCTGTATTGACAGACTTCCCAGCAATTATTGTTTATGCCTTAATATAATATATATCGTTAATATATATTAAAGATAATTTATATTACAAGATTAAATTACTTTTATTGAAGATAATACTAAGTTAAAAGATTTCTGGCCCTAAATTAAATTGTAGATTGGAGTTAATCATACTTCCCACAATTCATTTATCTACATTTAGGAGGAGGTTAAGCATGCTATGGAACATCAAAAACAAGTTAATTGATCCTTAATCCTAGTAAGGTTAAACTTAATCCGAAACAGATTGAATCATGCACAGTTAAAACAAATTCTATCCATCATGTTTATGAAAACAGAGCAGATCCAATTAAATCAGTGGGACTTAGTCATGCTTCTGAAGCCCACTGATTTCAGGAGGTCTTTTTAAACTTTGGATTCAACTCAAATTCAGACTTCATTCTGGCTCAGTCAAGTGTCATGCCAAATAGACAAAATATTCCATGATTTGTTTGAGTCATCTTGATCACACCATGAAGACAGATGTTAGTAGTGGCTGGTTTCATGTACTGAATGCACTTAATCTCTATGAAGTGCTGGGACAATTAAATTAATTGTCACAAGATGAAAAGTAAGGCATGTGGTCTGCATTACCCTTAAAGGAGCAGGTTTGCAATCTGAGGGTCTTTCTTGCTCAAGCAGCAGATGGAAACTGTGCGTAGCGGGGCCTTTGCCTAGCTCCACGTGGGTCTCCACACTGTGACCTCAACTGGGGCAAGAGGAACAAACTATAGTAACTCATAACCTCATTGAACCTGCTTAGACCATATCAGGCAAACCCCACAGACTTTCTGTATGCAACACCATCATGTATTGACTACATAAATAGTCTACCTGTTGTGGCCTGTCGGCGTCGGCCCCTCCAGCAGCTGAATCAGATGAGGAGGAGGTATGGCAGTCAGGATCAAGGCAACCTGAAAGCTCCGAGAGGAAAGAGGGAATGGAGCAGAGAAAGAGAGAGAGAGGGGGGGGGGCGGCGGCGCCTGGGCCGCCCCCCATCCCTCAAATGGAGAGTCAACAGCCCCCAGGTCTGGAGGTGGCTGATGAGGAAGAGGAGGAACAGCTGGGTTCAGTGCCTGATGCGTGGATGCGCAGAAGGCAGAGGAGAGGAGAGCAGTGGAAATCTGTGGGCCGATCCTTGGGACGGAAGAACCACTGCTGCTAGCGAAGCCCCACCCTAGCTCTGGAGATAAAAGGCAGGGGGCAAAGATGAATAGATGTGGCAGACAACTATTCATCTCCCTGCCGGACAGACTTGTTAGCCTGCTGTGAGAGAGAGACTTTTTGCCGGGGCTGCTGGCCCTCCTAAGAAATGAATCATTGATTGATTATAGAGGTTTTGTTGTGTTTGGGGAGCTGGGTCAGAATACTACCTTTGAATTTGTAAATAAAGAAAATACAGGTAGTCCTTGACTTACAACAGTTCATTTAGTGGCTGTTCGGAGTTACAACACCACTGAAAAAAGTGACTTGTGACTGTTTTTCACACAACTGTTGTAGAATCCCCATGGTCCAGAGGTGGGTTCCTGTCGGAGCTGTCCAGCACGCAGCTCCGGTAGGGAGCGGCCGATTGCGCAATTTGCAAGCGACTGCTCTGGAGCCCTCTCTGCCGGTCTGCTGCGTGCGTTGCCATCTTTTTTTGTGAATTTTTGGGCAATTTTGCTTCCGCGCATGCGCGGAAGCAAAATCGCACCAAAATCGCACGCGCGCACGTCCCCTCGCAAGATTTTGGCGGGATTTTGCTTCTGCGCATGCACAGAAGCAAAATCACAAGAGGCGGTGCACATATAGCGAGCGCGTGTGCGCCTGAAAAATGGAGATGCACGCACAGCGCACCAGTAAGGAAGCAACCCGCCGTTGCCATGGTCACATGGTTTATATTTGGGTGCTTGACAACTGACTCACATTTATGACAGTTGCAGTGTCCTGGAATCACATGATCGCCTTTTGTGACCTTCTGACAAGCAAAGTCAATGAAGAAACCAGAATCACTTAACAGCCATGTTACTAATTTAACAACTACAGTGATTCACTTAACAAATGTGGCCAGAAAAGTTGTAAAATGGGGCCAAACTCATTTAACAAATTTCTCACTTAACAACATCAATGTTGGGCTCAATTGTGGTTGTAAGTTGAGGACTACCTGTAGTTTCACATTTGCTCACTGAGAATGTAACTGTGATGTGCTTTTTATCATTTTTGCCATATGCTAAATAAATAAATAAACCTGATTAGAGCACTGCATCATGCTTTACACGAAACCACCTTTAAAGACTATTCATACCTCCAGAATTTTCAGTGGCCTGCAACCTAACTGGCATTAATGTTGGGAGCATATGTTATGGGCTCTGCACTGGCTTCTAGTTGGTTTCCAGATACATTTTTAAGTGCTGCTTTTGACCTGCAAAGAATTTTATAGCTGAGTACCTGTAGGACCACCCATTCCAACCTGAACTGGCCCAACCTATTAGACCATCCAGCGACAAACATCCAGTTTTGGGAAGTGAAGGGGAGGTTAAAGTCAGCAAGCGCTCCTAACTGCCACACCGATGCTTGGGAACAGCCTTCCATCAGTGACCAGATGGGCTTTGATAAGCTCAAGGAGGATGTTAAAAACTAAGCTGTTTAAAACAGCCCTCTACTCGGCTAAAGAAATTTTGTCACTATTCATTTGTAATATCACTGAGGTTATTTAACTTATATTACTTTATTCCATTTGGTTTTATGACATATTTTGCTTTCATATCAGTTTACTGGGTATGTCTTACTGTTTTCACATCCAGTGGGTTTCCTGCAGTTGCCAAGTTGCAATGAAGTGTAAGTGTAATTAATAAATTTTGCATTCCACAGAAATGAGTATTTGGTTTCCATAAGACTTACAAAGATTTACGTGAGACCTGAAGATTCAATGCCATGTCAAGAGGTCAAGGTGATTTAGTGATCCTTATTTTAAAGATATCTGGGGAAACAGGGGATTGTGGTAGAGTATGTGATGATCAGAGAGGCACATTTTTAAAAACATTTTTAATAATCCCATTGTCTATCTTTATCAGGGCTGGGCACTTGTGACAGAATAACAGAATAACAGAGTTGGAAGGGATCTTGTATCAGGGTGAAATTCAGCAGATTCTGACAGGTTTTGGAGAACCGGTAGCGGAAATTTTGAGTAGTTCGGAGAACCGGCAAATACCACCTCTGGCTGGCCCAGGAGTGGGGAGGGAATGGGGATTTTGCAGTATTGTTCCCCTGCCATGCCCACCAAGCCACACCCACAGAACTGGTAAGGAAAAATTTTGAATTTCACCCCTGCCTTGTATGTCATCTAATCTAACCCCGCCCAAGTAGGAGACTCTAAATTACAGGTGTCAAACTCGCAACATCACGTTGCCGTCACGTGACGTTTCGTGACATTTTTCCCATTCATGGAACTGGGGTGGGTGTGGCCTGCACATGACGCATCCGGCCCGCCGGTCGCCAGTTTGACACCCCTGCTCTACACCATGACAATGAGCTGATTTGAAATTCAATCCTATATTTCTGCATACCAAATACCTTTAAGAATACTGTAAGATAAAATAGTTAAATGACATAGAAATAGCAGCAAAGAATGGACGATCTAGAAATTCTAGCCATAGCTGCTGAACTTCATTTTGACTTTCTGCAGAAATTCCAGCAGTGGTAAGAGCAACCGATAACTAATGACTGTAACTGGATGGATTCCAATAATACAGTGATGATTAGTGGGTTGAATAAGTGGCATGGTGACCACTTCTATGATTATTTCCATGACAACTGTTAAGAGATGAGATGGAAAACAGTATTCATAGAAAGTGCCCCCCCCAACCAACTTCACATAATTATCACCTATAACATCCATCCTATCATTCTAGCTAATGTTTAGGACTGGAAATGGGAACGAAACACATGATGAAAGCATTTTTCCTATTAATTAGCTATGTCTGTACACAGATGCACAAAAGGCACGCATAAACACAAGAACTTGCTGATAGAAGAAAGTGGTTCTTTTCTAATTATAAGAATCACAAGATAATCATTGTCACAGCTGATACTTCCATGAAGCTAGTCAAGAAGCTACTTTTCCATCCTATCAGTAATTACTATTCTTGGCTGACCACAACAGAATGAAATAGGGTTAGTACTTTGGCATGAGACCCAAAGGAAAATCCCAAAACTGTACGTTAAACTAAGAAGTTAAAAAGACGTCCCAGAAGAAGGCTGTTCAGATGTGTTGCCAAAAAAGTTATGAAGATGTGCGAAAGTGTTACCAAGAAATAAGCATAACTTGAGGGAGACTTTAGCTGTACAATAGTGACCCAAGATTGGGACTGTACCAGGGGTGGGTTCCTACTGGTGTGGTCCAGTGCGCAGCTCCAGTAGGGACCCGCCGATTATACAATTTGCGCACGATTGCTCCGGTACCGTCTTCACCGGACAGTCGCGCATGTTGCCATCTTTTTAAAAGAATTTTCCGGCTTTTTTGCTTCTGCGCATGCGCGAAAGCAAAATCTCGCCAAAATTGTGTGAGGGGACGCACGCATGCATGCGATATCTCGGCGAGATTTTACTTACGCGCATGCGCAGAAGCAAAATCTTACTGAAATTGCGCGACAGGGTACGCACACATAGCGAGCGCGCGAGCACCTGAAATGTGGAGATGCGCACGCAGCGCACTGGTATCGGTAAGTAAGCAACCCGCCCCTGGACTGTACACATGTTCAACTGTTCTGAAGCTTAAAGGATTCAAGAAATTTGATATCTGTAAGTTTTCTTCTTTCTAGAGCACCATTCCTATAATATCTGGAAGTTTTTCTTGGGTCTCTAAATGTATTTAGAATAATTGTTTTTAAACACCACATGGCTAAAAATGGGTGTTTGGAGAATAAATGTGTATAAGGCTGGAAACCCCAGAGCACTTGAAATGAAATGTTCCCAGGAAAATGTTGCCAGATTTGTGGCAAAAATAATTAATGGTGACCTGAAATTTTCTGGGTGTCCTATTGCTCTCTTCTTGAAGATGTGCCTGCATCTTGGCTTTGTTTGCCAAGGGAAGAGGGAAAGAAGGAAAGGTATATATGGCAAGTGATGCATTTTGGGTATGTGTTCATCTGATAGCTGTCAAGGTGTCTACTTCTTTCCAAAGCTGAGGAAATGGAATGAAATAGAGCCACAAAATGCTGAAAAGAAAAAAAAGAACTGTAAAAAAATTTATTTTGGAAAGAGCGCAGGTTGAATGTTGACTGCAGCTGCTGTCATTTCTTCTCAGTAGCAATTTCTGCATCTTCTGGTATCCTATCCTTGGCAGGTTTTCTTTTAAGGAGGAACATAGGCTAACCAGGTCAGCTACTGAAGGCCACATGGCAATCTGGATCACAAATGCAAAAAAGCTATGGGAGGTTTGTTCGAGCTACAAATATTGTGGCTTTACGATTTCCCAAATCTGTGGAACCCCAAAGCTTAATGGAAATCTTAAGGATTATCTGAATTACACGGGATCTGGTAGATTTCTCTAGATCAGGGGCATCAAACTCGATTTCATTGAGGACTGCATCAGGGCTGTGTTTGACCTTGGAGGGCCGGGGTGGGCGTGGCCATGGTGGGCATGGCCAGCTCGATGTCACTCGTGTCAGGGGCGCCAGTGGTGGCCCGAGCACTCTGCCAGTGAAAACAGGCTCCTGAGCTCCGTTTTCGGCTGTGATGGCCTCCTGCAACCCCCTGCCAGTGAAAACGGAGCTTGAGAAGGCCGCACACAGCCCTCCTGAGCTCCGTTTTTGCTGGCAGAGGCACTGCGGGCTGGTCCTTTGCTGTTTCCAGGGTGGCCCCATGAGCCAGATCTAAGCACCCTTATGGGCTGGATCTGGCCCCCGGGCCTTGAGTTTGATACCCTGCTCTAGATGGAATTTCTGGCTCTCCGTTGCTGAGAGAGATTTGTTTATTCTTTTTTCCTCATTATGGATATTTCCTGGGAAAAACGAATGTGCCATTTGTTCTGACATGTTTTTCATACACATTCTTCCAACCATGGACAATATACACAACATCAATACTTGCTTACAGTAGTTCAGTCTCCAACTCTAAATTTACGTACCGATATTGGACTGCTTTGGATGTTTTTGAGATTGGGATTCTACACAGAGATGGAAATTCTTCTGTCATCTGCAGCAATGCTAGGGAATGATAACTCTGCACATTCCTACAACAGCTTAAAACAATCTCACAATCTAAATGAAGAATAACTTCTTGACTTCAATACTAATCAATCAATAATGTTGAAGGCTAGTCTTTGAACACTAAATCTTGCAGCCTTCACATTTTGCAGCCTTAATTCTTGTTTTCCTTTGATTGATTGATTCAGCCGATGTTTGTGGGCTTACACATAATAGTAGGCAAACAAAGCCCTCATATTGTTTTCCCTCGTCTCTCTTCTTAGGAGTTAGAGAAAGTCACTGTCTCCCAAGTGAGGCAGAGAGTATAGGATGGGAACTAAGAGTCAATTGGAAGAAAGCATTAAGTATCGGCACTTCCTTCCTTCATAGTTCTCTCCAAATGGTTTGCTAACAGCCACTTGCAAAGATGGCAGACTGTAGAGCTGAACACTTGCTAGAGATTTGCCTCTAGATATCCCTCTTGTTGAAAACCTTTACCTTCTACTTTGGTAATGTACAATTGTCTTGCTTCAGATTTGGGCTGATAAGCTAAAGTGAGACTGTAACATACCTACATTAATTCATTTGAGGTTTTTTTTTTCTTACTTAGGAATGGGCATAGTTGAGTGGATAAACGGCTGTTTAACATGGAGACAGTTCCCAGCTGAAATCTGGCATCTAATCTAATCTAATCTGATCTGATCTGATCTGATCTGATCTAATCTAATCTAAGGGGCATGCATAAGCACACCACTGTGCCTACCGTCCCTGTCCTACTGTCCTATTGTCCTCTTTTATCGGTACTTTTTTAACTTATGTTATGTTTATACAAACAACTACTATCCTGTACATGTTTGACAAAATAAATAAATAAATAAATAAATAAATAAATAAATAAATAAATAAATAAATAAATAAATAAATAAATAAATAGGATAAAATAAAATAAAACTTCAGGTGAAGCTAGAAAAGAGTCAAGCCGGCAATCGTGAGCAGCCTCTGCAAATTAAATGCCAGTACTATTGGGTTAGATACTCTATTGTCTTAATAAGGCAACATCGTAAAACTTAACATGACATGACATCATGGGGATATATCAAAAAGAAACTATGGATGCTAAGAATTAGTTACCATATTATTTGTGTTTTAAAAACAATGGATCTTCTATGAAGATAGTATTTGAACTATCCATGAATCCTCTGTAGATATACAGTATATTTATAAGCATGGATAAAAGATGGACATACAGATAAAAGTATAATAATGAAAACATTGCACCACATACTCAGAAGTTCCACTAACTCAACCCCGACAAGACTGAGTGGCTCTGGATATTGTCTCCTAAGGACCATATCGACTGTCCCTCCTTGGTTCTTGAGGGAGAAAAATTAACTCCCTTGGAACGGGTTCGCAATTTGGGAGTTCTCCTAGATCCACAGCTAAAATTAAACCAACATCTTACAGCTGTGGCTAGGGGGGCCTTTGCACAGGTTCGCCTGGTGCACCAATTGCGACCATACTTGGAGAAGGAGGCTCTACTCACGGTCACTCATGCCCTTGTCACCTCCCGATTGGACTACTGCAATGCGCTCTACATGGGGCTACCCTTGAAGAGTATTCAGAGACTTCAACTGGTGCAAAATGCGGCTGCGCGTGCTGTGGTGGGTGTTTCAAGATACACCCACGTAACACCCATACTCCGCCAGTTGCATTGGCTGCCCATTGCTCTCCGGGTACAATTCAAGCTGTTGATCATCATCTTTAAAGCCCTTCATGGCTTAGGACCAGGTTACCTTCAGGACCACATTCTACCTCATACTTCCCTTCGACCGGTCAGGTCCCACAGAGTGGGTCTCCTCCAGGTCCCGTCAACCAAACAATGTCGGCTGGTGGGGCCTAGGGGGAGAGCCTTCTCTGTGGGGGCCCCTGCTCTCTGGAACCAACTCCCCACAGAGATACGAATTGTCCCCACCTTGCTGGCCTTCCGAAAAGCTGTGAAGACATGGCTCTTCCTGCATGCGGGGTTTTGAGACAACGTCATCTTGGTCTCCCCCATGTATGTAAGATTTTGTATGCTTTTTAAAATGTATTTTAAATTGTTTTATATGATATTGTTTAGTGGTTCTTCAAATGTTGTACGCCGCCCTGAGTCCCAAGGAGTAGGGCGACATATAAGAATCCTAAATAAATAAATAAATAAATAAATAATTTAGCTTTGCTTTATTAGTAAATCAGCTTTATAGTTATGACTTCAACTGTTCCAAATCATGAAGATGCTCTTTTGTTTCCTGATGAAGCTGTTATGCTCTCATATTTAGCTATGATCTGCCAGTTACTCGATGTAGACCATCATCTTCTGCCAGGTGGTCCTATTTGTTATTTTCATTGCTGGGAAATCAAAAAAAACTTGCAGGTTCTCCAGATGAAGTGACTCCATAATGGAAAGCACAATATTGCTAATATATTCAGATAGGCAAAATGAATGGTGTTCTGGTGTTCCTTACGTAGAAGTAAATCCCATTCATGAAAGGAACGATTTTTCCAAAAAAAGACCTCCCTGAGGACTGTAACAGTAAACAACAAATAAGCAAAATGTAGTGTTCAGTTAATGTACATTACTTCACATGTTTACAATCATGGTTTTTGAAAGAATTGTTGCTGATAAAGAACTATGAGCAGGAAATAAAAGCATTCTGAGCAATGTTCATACTGCGTTGCCAAGTGAAAATTTTACAGGATTCCCCCCTCCCCTTGCTACACACAATTGACCTTTGTTTATATACTGTATTTTGAGAGCTGGCACAATTACCATTTTTAACCTCAGATGACAGACATATGATTATCAGATTACTTTGCCTCATATATATATATATATATATATATATATATATATATATATATATATATATATATATATATATATATATATATATATATATATATATATATATATATATATATATATATATATATATATATATATATATATATATATATATATATATATATATATATATATATATATATATATATATATAATTTCTTCACACATACCATTGTGCAGTATATATCACATAAGACAGCAGAACATATACATTCTGCTATCTTATGTGACATGCACAGTGGTAACAACTCCACAAAAATGCTATAATTTCCATCTCCTAATACTCTAGAATTTCTTGTGCTCAGCAGAAAAGTGCCCACATAATTTTTATTTAGTTCCAAAGGAGAATAATGATAGCAGGGGAGCTAAATATACTTTAACAGCATCAAGCTTAGTTTTATTAACTTTGTAACTGTGGGCCATTACACAAAGTTTATTATACCAAGCAACATGCAGTCAGGTTAAGCTTTCCCTGAGGTCATTCAAAACTTCACAGTGTTAAACCTGGAGACTTGCAGTGGTGAAATCCAATTTTTTTTTTACTACCGGTTCTGTGGGCTTGGCTTGGTGGGCGTGTCTTGGTGGATGTGGCAGGGGAAGGATTCTGCAAAATCTCCATTCCAATCCCCAATCTCCAGGGGAAGGATTCTGCAAAATCTCCATTCCCTCCCCACTCTGGGGCCAGCCAGAGGTGGTATTTGCCAGTTCTCCGAACTACTCAAAATTTCCGCTACTGGTTCTCCAGAACCTGTCAGAACCTGCTGGATTTCACCCCTGCTGGAGAGACCTCTTCACAATCCATATATCCATGGTCTTCAAATTGTTGACCGATAACTATGTAACTTTGAACTGGCTAACGAATACTGGGGCACATAAAGTCATTTTATGCTGTTCCGTTTGTAATATTTTCTCTTTTCTAACCTTTATTTCCGACACAATCTAGTATGATTCATTGATAAAATGGCTGCTGATTGTCATGGGTGGGATCCTATCAGTTATTTTAGGATATTACTAATTACTAGTTATTTTAGGTTATTACTTGCAGGCCCATTCCCCTCTGTTTAGTGTACTGCTTTCCATGGCTGCGTTGTAGGATACCTGATTGGTATTTTCTGAAACATTTGTCAGATCTTATGTTGATCCTTATCTGCATGGGTTTTGAGCTCTTTTTGAAAAAAGCACTAAGAACCATACTTACACAGTACTAGTTCTGACCTGCACACAAGGTCAATTTAAACTGAGAAAGTAAACCACATTTTGTCCGCAGTAAGTGCATTACTTTTCTAGCATTTCTGCCAATTGTCTCATGTGGCTGTAATTCTCACTGTTTTTATTACTTAAGGGGTTACTATTTTGTTTATATCTATGCCATTTTGTCTACTCAAATGACTACCCATGAATGCTGACAGTCACTTGCTGTCAAGCATTAGTCAAGGATGGAGCTCAATTGTTGCTTCATTCCCACTACCCTCCTTCATACTTAGTAACCTGATTGACAGGTACTTGTAGCATATTAGTTGACAGGTGACTAATCCACCTTTCAAAGCTCCACCCTTTCTCTCCCTGCTGCAGCCTCACCCCAGCCTACCCCACATTAAGGAAATATATTAGTAATTGTTTTCAATATGAAAGACTAATTAACTCCTTTAATTTATCCACTGACAGCATAGCACTCACTGGCATCATTGGCAAGGTAGAATAGGACTTAACCAATGGGCCAACAAATTGAATTGCCTGGCTGTGCCCCTGAATTCAATCTGACAAATGATGTGGGCCCTAAAGGCAATGTGTTTTACTTAGTTGAACAAAAGGGGTGACCTAATCCTCCTTCTCCCCTGATGCTCACCAGGGGTGGGCTTCAAAATTTTTAGCAAGGGGTTCTCTGCCCGGTTGCTGGGTGGGCGTGGCATGGTGGGTGTGGCCCAGTCGGCCTCCTGCACCATGGTGGGGGGGCGTTTTTGCCCTCCCCGGGCTCCGGAGGCTTTCCTTGAGCCTCTGGGAGGGCGAAAATGGCCTCCCCAGGCTCCGGAGGCCCTCTGGAGCCTTCCCAAACTTCCGGTAAGCCTGTTTTTCACCCTTCCCGAGCCTCTGTGCACGCCCTGCACTTACCTACATCCAAAACGGGCCGCGTGGGGACTCCTGGGGTGGGCTGGGCAGGACCAGCCAGAAGTGGGATTTGTGGGTTCTCAGAACTGCACAGAATCTTAGCTAGAGGTTTCCCCGAACCCCTGCGAACCCCCAGCAGCCCACCCCTGATGCTCACTAAAATGCTTCCAGGCTGGGCAGCTTCAAGATGTCAAACCCATCCAACCTCAAGACCTCCAGACCTTTCCAAAGAGGTACTGGGTTGAGTAGCTTCAGGACTTATTGTTGGTGATCCTGCAATACACACTCTGGAACTAGTCAGTCTGGAAACCTCGGGTATGATTTTTTTAGCAGGCAGTTAGAGGGGACAAACAATGAAGTACAGAGAACAGAACATACTACTTACTCCTCTTTTCCTGGTGGCTTCCTCCTTTCTTTTCACCACTTCTAGATTGCTTAACAAAATAATTCCTTTGTGGGGTTCACCAAAAGACTTGTCTCCTTTGGACCATTCTTCCCCCTTTGATGAAATTTATTGGAGAAGACTGAAAGAAACCTTCTCCTCCAATGCTGGCCAAAGTGCTTCCAGGTTGAGTGGATTTGGCACATGCTACAGAACTGACCAAGTATTCATTGAAACTACCAAGCCTGGAAAATCTTCAGTGTGTGCAAAAGGCTGTCTACATTCTTGATTGACTACAGGCAGTTCTGCAGCATTTCCTTGAAATTGCTTACTCTGGAAATCTTTGTAAGTGTTCTCCTGCCTGGCCACCTTTGGTGCAGGCTGTGAGAATTCTGGAGGTTGTGTGAATTCTTTAGTCTTTGGAAAGTTGAGGTCTCAATGAAGCAAGCTTTCATTCAGCAGTCTTTATGAATAATGTTTTGTGTACATCTCTGTATCTCTCTTAGGCAGATTCCAAAATATTTCTATGTCAGAGATATGAGCAAATCAACTTTTGCAGGATTGGCAGTTTTTAAAAAGATTCATGCTAATTTAGCACTCTGAAATCCTCTTGCCTGAACTTTGTTTTAATTTATTTTTACCAAGTTTGCTTACTTTTATATTTTTGGTATACATTCATGACTAGATGTGATACCACACTGCTAGTGTTCTTCATCCATCTTCCCAGAAGAGAAGGAAACTTCACTAAGAGTCAGGTGTCCCCCAGAAAAAATTTACCTACCTAATCTTCAATTTACCTAGACTTTAATTTGCTATTTGCATATTAGAAAAATTCACATTATTTCAGACATGTACTGCATGAAACAGCCCAGGTTGATTTGAATTGCAGTAAAATTAAAACCATTATTACCAAAGACATTTGTTGGACAAATTAAATATTTTTCGGAGTATAAGACGCACCGAAGTATAAGACGCACCTTAGTTTTGAGGGAGGAAAACAAGGAAAAAAGGCCTCTGCCTCCAAGCAATTTGCCAAACAGCAAACAGCACAGATGATATACACTGTTTGCTGTGTATTTCTGTGCATGTGTGCCTGACCCATAGAAATAGCAAAGAAATAGCAAATGTACATTATGCCAGAAAGTTTTCTTAAATGTAGTCACACTAACTCCTCCCAATTATTTAAATAGATCTATTCCAAGGTAACTAAACTCTAATACTAAACAGGACACTGTTACATTTCAGACTATATTTATATAGAGCTGTTAAAATTAATAAAAATTTCTGAAAGTATACATTATTCTCTATTATTTAAAAGAAGATACAATAGCACTGGGCCTCTTCAGAGCAAGCATTTATTTTAAAAAGCTTCTTTATTTTGTTAAGTTGTCTAGATTTACAAGGATCTCCAACCTTGGCAACTTTAAGACTTGTGGACTTCAACTCCCAGAATCCCACAGCCAGCAAAGCTAACAAAGCTGGCTGTGGAATTCTGGGAGTTGAAGTCCACAAGTCTTTAAATTGCCAAAGTTGGAGACCCCTGGCTCTAGAACAATAAAGCAGTCTTTAAAAAATAAGTCAAATAATTTGAACATTCTACAGACATTTAGTTATTCACTTACCCCCTTCCATCCAGTTCAGCAGAAAATAAAAATCTGCATGTCTCTTCCAGCTATTTGCCTCTTTACAATTAGTTTCACTTTCATTTTCCCACGTGGCAAATCAGCTGTACGTCGGAAAGCTGCTACTGACTTGCTTGGCTTTACAGGCTCTTCCCTCTTTGCTGCAAACAGGTAAATTGCTTGAAGACAGAGGCCAAAGGGTGGGGTTGGGTGGGTGGGTGGGGCTACATTCGGTGTATAAGACACACCCAGGTTTTCACCCTCTTTTGGGAGGTAAAAAGGTGCGTCTTATACTCTGAAAAATACGGTACATTATCAGTAAAAAGACAAGCTCAGGAAAGTATTTCACCCATCATGCATTTTTTTTAATTCAAATGTTTCTTGTATTTTCCATAGCTCCAATGGTGACTTTGCCTTAATCCATTACAATTTAATTCACCCAAATCTGGAATATTCAGCATTCACCAATCCTCCACATGGTGCTATATCTCATACTAATCCAGATGGATCCTAAGTCACCCAAGACAGCTTTTTGTAGAAGGATTTATATCCTGCCTTTTCTCCATGAACTCAAGGCAGTTTATATGGAAACCCTCCTTCAGTTTATCCTCATAAAAACAACTTTGTGACATAGTTGGGCTCAGAAAAATTGGCTGACCCAAACTTATCTAGCAGCAGATTTCACCAAGCAGATAGGGTTGGAATAAATTAGGGAAGCTCATAGGAATCCAAGTACTTATGATATATCTTTATCGAAGAAAGTTAAGAATCCATATTGAAAGAATTCTTGCACCGCTGTGTTTCAAAAGCAAGCCCCACTTATATTTTATATAAAGGCAATATTCAAATACTTCTATGCCTCTTCCTCATTCCTGCCCTATGTAAAAGACTACCCAGCCCCCTATTTTACATGAGAGAACCAGTAATGGACCTGTTGGCTCGGAATCACAGTGTGGATTCTGAGCCAACAGGTCCACTACTGACATGGTATTTTCCCTTAGACAGCTGCAGGAGAAATGCAGGGAACAAAGACAGCCACTTTTTGTAGCTTTCATAGATCTTACGAAGGCTTTTGACTTGGTTAGTAGGGACGCCCTTTATAAAATTCTCCCCAAGATCGGATGTCCACCCCAGCTCCTCAATATCATCAGGTCCTTTCATGAGGAAATGAAGGACACCGCAGTTTTTGATGGCTTAACATCAGATTCCTTTGACATTCGAAGTGGAGTGAAACAGGGCTGCGTCCTTGCGCCAACTCTATTTAGGATCTTTTTTGCTGTCATGCTGAAACATGCCTTTGGAACTGCAAAAGAACGAGTATCTCCAGACCAAATCAGACGGAAAACTCTTTAGCCTCTCTAGATTGAGAACAAAGTCTAAAGTCCAGCTGAAATGCTTACAGGATTTCCTCTTCGCTGACGATGCTGCCATTACTGCTTACTCTGCCGAAGACCTTAAATCACTCATGGACTGTTTTAGCAAAGCCTGTCAAGATTTTGGATTAACAATCAGCCTGAAAAAACACAAGTCATGGGTCAGGACATGGATTCACCTCCCTGTATTATAATCTCTGCACAAGAACTGGAAGTCGTCCATGACTTTGTGTATCTCGGCTCAGCCATCGCCGACACACTCTCTCTAGATACTGAGCTGAATAAACATATTGGCAAAGCATCCACCACATTTTCTAGACTCACAAAGAGAGTATAGCTTAATAAAAAGCTGACGGAACATACAAAGATCCAGGTCTATAGAGCCTGCGTCCTGAGCACACTCCTGTATTGCAGCGAGTCTTGGACCATTTATGCACAGCAAGAGAGGAAATTGAATACCTTCCATATGCGCTGTCTCCGAAGTATCTTTGGCATCACCTGGCATGACAAAGTTCCAAATAGTGCAGTCTTGGAACGTGCTGGAATTTCTAGCATGTATACACTATTGAAACAGCAACGTCTACACTGGTTTGGGCATGTTGTGAGAATGGCTGATGGTTGGATTCCGAAAGATCTCCTGTATGGAGAATTAGTGCAGGGAAAGCACCCCAGAGGGAAACCACAGCTGTGATATAAGGATATCTATAAGAGGGATCTAAAGGCCTTGGGAATGGACATTAACAGCTGGGAAACCTTGACCTCTGATTGTTCAGCTTGGAGCCTAAAGACGCAGCATGGCCTTCTCCATTTTGAGGAGAAACTTGTTTGGCAGGCTGAGGCAAAGAGACAGTCCCAGAACCAGCGAAATCTGGGGGCCAGGCAGGGGACAGAATGGATCTGCCCTCAGTGTGGAAGGGATTGCCACTCTCAGATTGGCCTTTTTAGCCACACTAGATGCTGTTTTACGAACTCTTTCCAGAGGACGATACCATAGTCTTTCGAGACTGAAGGATGCCAATGATGATGAATGGTGACTTTGCTTTAGTACATTACAATTTCATCCACCCAAATCTGGAATATTCAGCATTCACCAATCCTCCACATGGTGCTATATCTCATACTAATTCAGATGGATCCTAAATCACCCAAGGCAGCTTTTTGTAGAAGGATTTATATCCTGCCTTTTCTTCATCAACTCAAAGCAGTTTATATGGAAACCCCCCTTCAGTTTATTCTCATAAAAACAACTTTGTGACATAGTTGGGCTCAGAAAAATTGGCTGACCCAAATCTATCTAGCAGCAGACTTCACCAAGCAGGTAGGGCTGGAATAAATTAGGGAAGCTCACAGGAATCCAAGTACTTGTGATATATCTTTACCGAAGAAAGTTAAGAATCCATATTGAAAGAATTCTTGCACTGCTGTGTTTTAAAAGCAAGCCCCACTTATATTGTATTATAAAGGCAATATTCAAATACTTCTATGCCTCTTCCTCATTCCTGCCCTGTGTAAAAGACTACCCAGCCCCCTAATTTACATGACAGAACAAGTTTATCTCTATCATTTTTTTCTGAAATGTTCAGAGTTATCAAGTTGGTTTATTACTAACTGTGTGAGAACTAACATTTACCCAGGAAGATTCCCCAGTGTGGGTTTTTAACAACTGTTCCACACTGATTCCCACAGTTATTTCGATAACTATGAAAAAAAAATGTTATGTCTACTTACCAATTCATTCAAGTTAACTCTACATTCTACAGTATCTATCTAATTCTCTCTCTCTCTCTCTCTCTCTCTCTCTCTCTCTCTCTCTCTCTCTATCATCTCTCTCTCTCTCTCTCTCTCTCTCTCTCTCTCTCTCTCTCTCTCTCTCTCTCTCTCTCTCTCTATCATCTATCTATCTATCATTTATCTGTCATCTATCTATCTCTACCCATCCATCTATATCTCAATATATTATCTATTAATAATAATGTATAAAAAAGATATTAAAAAGTATATCATGAAAACAACTTTTATAAAACAGTCTGCCATCCAATGCAATTTCCACAAAACTTTAATCAAGAGCCCTTGTAAATTAACAGCACCACATGATGAAGAAACAAGCAATAAATAATAACTGCTAGAAGAAGACATATCAATTTAAAAACTGGCAACAAGGGAAATAGCAGTTTCTTACATATTCCAAACTTTGTGGAAAATAGTATTTTTCTAAAAATAATTTTTCATTGTGTCATAAAAGCAGTAGGCTGCCAGTAGCTTTATTCATGATTAATGAATGTATGAGAACATGTCAGGGGATTGTAGCAAAGATTTTGAGTCATTTGGACTTTTTAATAATGTAGCACTAAAACATTTGACTTTATTACTTTTGTTATTTCTGAGCCAGAAATCAATAGACCAAAGCAACAGAAAAGAACTTGATAAACAAGGAACCAAGTTAAATTCAGAGCAGGAGCTCTCAGGAGACTTCAAAGGACCACTGTTAATTTTTGAAGCAAGTTCTAAGTCTTTATTAAGTTCAGAATGAAAAACGGAGTTGCAAGAAAGATCATTTTTTTAAAAGAGCCTTCTTTTTCATTTTAATACTAAGTTGGTGCTTAAGGGAGAAACTTAGATTAAAAGCATAGTGAAAATTAATGGAACAGCTGTGAGTTTAAATTATGTGCCTTAGCTTTAAAGTTTGTTAGGGGATCTGAATGTTAGGGTCCAAGTGGACATTCTGAAGAAGACAATGGAGGAAATGAAAGATCTAAAAGTGTGGGGCTGGTATAAAGCTGGGGAGGGTTGGAGCCAAGGAGCTCAAATGGATTGAACTGGTAATCGGATGTGGTAGCTTGGTAGGAGTATAATGATCAAAAACCTGTTAGAGGCAGCATAGTTGAAACCCAGCAGTGTCATACTGGAGAAGGCCAATGAAGGACATGGAAGTTGGCCCTGGTATTGGATGAGAGAGTCTTGTCAACTGTCCAGTTTCTGTGGTTGCCGTGGCTAGTTGTAGCCATCTGAGCTGCCATTGAGTAGTTGTGACAGACTAGTGTGGAAGAGATTTGGGGTGAGATGGAAAAGTAGTTGAAAAGCAGGTTGGAAGAGTGAGTTGGATGTGGAGAGGGTGGGATGGAATTGGAATTGATGAGTGTGCTCTGGTTTCTCTTCAGATTATGTAACTCTTTTGCCTTCTCCTGGAGTGTTTTTTTTAAAATCTCCCTCAAGGACTGTAGTGACTGCAGGGTCTAAGAGGAATAGTTCAGAGAGCACCAAGAACACCTCAAATCTTAGAGAGCAAAATTGGTTTACACCAGACCTGGATAACGAGAGTGGGAATGGTTCCCTCGTGGGTTCCCTTGCGGGTATCCATGGCAAAGGAAGTAGAGTGGCAATTGTTCTGGAGGAACCAGAGGCCTTGTTCTGCAGATAGCTGGATGTTAGGTTGGATTCAAGACATTAGTCAGGATTTGTGTTCTTGCACAGTTCTCCCTTCTGCATCCAACAGTGTCTCTGTTCATTGCCAGGCTGCTGATGGATTTATCCAGGAAGGAGGAGTGTATAGAGCAGGGGTGGCAAACTATGGTTCTTTGAGGACCTGTGGACTTCAACTCCCAGAATTCCTGAGCCAGCCATGCAAGAATGGCTGGCTCAGGAATTCTGGGAGTTGAAGTCCACAGGTCCTCAAAGAACCATAGTTTGGCCACCCCTGGTATAGAGTGATAGATGTCAGTCTGCCTTCCATAGATGAAGGTTTGAGATGGCTTGTGAGCTCATGGTCATAATGTCAGTGGCCATGAGCTCACTCATTAATTTTCACTATGCTTTTAATCTAAATTTCTAATCTAAGACAATGAAGAAGATGAGGAAATAGCCAGAGGTTTTACAAGTAGTTCTTGGTTAACAATGGTTAAGATATCCTTGGGACAATCGGGATCAGAATTTTGGTCACTAAACAATGCATCATAAAGCATAATGTCCTGTGACTGTGCTTCATAGCAACGGCAATTCCAGCAGTCCCCCAAGAATTCTTGTTAAGTGAATCACTGCAGGTGATTAAACAAGGACTCCACATGACTGTGATTTCCAACTTCCTACCAGCTTCTCCATTGACTTTGCTTATGGGAAGTCAGTGGGGAAGGTTACATGCAAATCATGATCACATGGCCACATGACATTGTGACCATTAAAATCCAAGCCAGTTGCCACATTATAATCACGTGATCATGGGAGCACGGCAATAGCAATAGCACTTAGACTTATATACCGCTTCATAGTGCTTTACAGCCCTCTCTAAGCAGTTTACAGAGTTCAGCATATTGCCCCCAACAATTTGGGTCCTCATTTTACCGACCTCAGAAGGATGGAAGGCTGAGTCAACCTTGAGCCTGGTGAGATTTGAACAGCTGAACTGCTGAACTAGCAGTCAGCTGAAGTAAGTTGCAGTGCTGCTTTTAACCACTGCGCCACCTCGGCTCCCTGGGCAATGGCTGGAATGCTGTTAACTGAGAACCACCTGTAATAAAATAACATTGTTTACTATTTCTGTGAAACCAGCTTTCCCTGAGTCACCCATTGACAACTGTGCTTTTTGAGAATGACAAATAATTATAACATTAGAGTAACGTAAGATAGCCTGGGATTCAAAGGCATGCCCAAGGCCACACAAGGAACTTCTTGGCTGAGGTATTTGGCTGCTTTGATGGAGTCTAACAAAACTGCATGATTCAATTTGGATTAATTCAATTTGGACCTAAGCTTAGTACACAAAATTGTCTGATACAACGTCCTACCTGTCAATGACTACTTTAGCTTCAACCGCAATAATACACGGGCAAACAATAGATATAAACTCATAGTAAACCGCTCCAAACTCGATTGCAGAAAATACGACTTCAGCAACAGAGTGGTCAATGCCTGGAATGCACTACCTGACTCTGTGGTTTCTTCCTCAAACCCCCATAACTTTAACCTTAAACTGTCTACCGTGGACCTCACCCCATTCCTAAGAGGTCTGTAAGGGGGCGTGCATAAGCGCACCAGCGTGCCTTCCGTCCCTGTCCTATTGTTCTCATTTATTCATACTCATTTCTTATGCTTATACCTGTTTATACTTATATGTTTTTATGTTATGTTTATACTTATACTTATTTTCTCATACATGCTTGACAAAATAAATAAATAATAATAATAAATAAATAAATAAATAAATAAATAAATAAATAAATAAATAAATAAATAAATAACTGGAAAACAAAGGGCAATAACGATGTAATTTCTTTTCTTCACAGGGCAATATCATTGTAATTTCCTTGCCATGAAGGTAGATAGGAACTGCCTGGAAATATACCATAGATTTATTGGAATCCAACTTATTGTTAATAAAAGTCTAACCTATTTTGGAACCAAGACCTGAAAGTTAGATAATGCTATGGAACAGACCGTCATCTGAAAGGTTTCATTTGATAGGGTGACTGATTTTTTGATTTCCTCAAGGATTTCTTCAGTATGAAGAGGAGAAATTGCATAGATATGTGTTTTAAGAGATGCCCTGGCCACCTTTCTCTATGCCAGTAAATGAAGAAAACGATGAGATAATGAAAAATGTATTGATGTACAATAAATTGAATTATATCCCTTAAAGAGTTGGCCTATATATCCTCTTTTCCATTGCCTCATGATTGGCTGGAATTCAATGCGTTTGATAAAAGAACTAAGTCACACAGCAGAAAACCAGAAGAGGAGCCTAGGGCTGCTAAACACATATGTTCAAAAATACAATATGATTCTCAGAGGTTGTCCTGAAATCTCATCATTTTCTTGTATATCTAGTATTTATCCCACTCACTCTCACCAAAAGGAAACCATATGAATATGAAGATTGTTTTTAATCCATTAAAAGGTGTCTTCAAATTCAGACCATAGATTCTAGATCCGTGATGGCGAACCTATGGCACGGGTGCCACAAGTGGCACGCGGAGCCATATCAGTGGGCACGTGAGCTCAGGTCCGGCGTGCATGTGCGCACCGGCCGGCTGATTTTCGGGCCTTCTGGGCCCACTGGGAGTCAGGAAACAGGCTGTTTCCAGCCTCCAGAGGGGTTGGGGAAGGCCGTTTTCGCCCTCCCCAGGCTCCTAGAAGCCTGGAAAGAGCAAAAAATGGGCGTGCCATTGCATGCTGGGAGTGGGGGGGTCATACGTGCATGCGCGGGGGTGCATGGAATTATGGGTTTGGGCATGCACACACGTGATCCCACGCATCCCCCCCCTTTTTGGCACGCGAACCAAAAAAGGTTTGCCATCACTGTTCTAGATTATTTTAATGAGCTGGGTGATAAAGAGTCATAGATATTTAACAGAAAAACTAATAAAGCCTTCGTGAAAGAATTCCAGTGATTGTGTACATCAAAGGCAACCACACTTATAATTTAATCAATACATTAAATCATTGTGCTTTTTTTCCTCCCCATACATGTGATATGCAGTCCTTCGACAGCAAAAGTAGAGCAACCACCTTTAATGCCATAGTTATACAAGTGATGGTCAACAATTATAAAATATGAAACTTAATTAAAATTGGGAGTGGAGAAGCTGCAGGGATCATAAACCGCAATGGAAGTGAATACTAAATATCTCATTCAGAGTAAATCTGAAATGCAGATTCATTGCAGAATCAACTTTAAAGTTCTGTTTTTTTCCAGTGGGACCGGTCTATCAGGGCAATCTGGCCTACCCCAATTATGGGACGGAGCATACCGCTTCCGTTTTCTCTGTTCAGCCCTAATCCAGGAGCCTACACAGGCAGTCGCTTTCGCGACAAACTTTTTGTGTTAAAAGTTTTACCGACAAAGAAATAAAGGGATACTAGTATAGATCTATTTCAAGCTATTGAACTCTCATCAGCTAGTCATACCCTTCTGGCAGGGGCGGGTTGTTTGTTCTTTGCGCTACCGGTGTGCTGCACACGCATCGCTATGTTTCGCTGTACGCGCCCTCGTACAATTTTGCTTCCTGCGCATGCACGGAAGCAAAATCTCACGAGGGGATGCGCATGTGCACGCGATTTTGGCGCTTTTTTGCTTTTGTGCATGCGCAGAAGCAAAAATCGTCAAAATCTCACGCGCATGCATGTCCCCTCGTGAGATTTTGCTTCCACGCATGCGCAGGAAGCAAAATCAGCCCAAAAATTCCCAAAAAAAGATGGCGCTGCGCGACAGACCGGCGAAGACGGCACCGGAGCTGTTGTATGCAAATAGCGCCATCTGCTGACCGCTACCTGTACTGTAGAGTGGACCGCATCGGTAGGAACCCATCACTGCCTTCTGGGATTCGAACTCCAGCTACTTACATATTAGGTAGATGTATTAACCTCTAAGCCACGCTCTCTCCTCACTTTTGTCGGCTATACCAGAGGAGAGATTAAGTGTTTTTTCTGGTGGGACCACTCTATCAGGGCAACCTGGTCTACCCAATTATGGGACCAAGCATACTGCTTCAGTTTTCGCCTTTCAGCCCCAATCCAGGAGCCTTCGCAAGCAGTCGCTTTCGCTTTCTCAATGAAGTAGCACATAAAGGAAAATGCAAATAGGCAGCACAGGTTGTATGCATTCATGGCAACAGATGGACTTGAAACACAACCTGCTGGTGTTCCTTTAACTTTGCACACCAACAAAATCAACTATGTATATGATGGTGAGATGAAATAGGGAAAAACTATGATTCCAGGTGGAACACCATAGCATTGGAAAGTAGACAATATGAACGTTTATTTGGCTTGTGGCTTTGGGCAGCGAACCTACCCAAATGAGTACAATGATCATAGAAGTTAAATTTTGTGCTATTATTTGGAGCAGGAGGTGAAGTGGGCAGATTGCAATAACACAATTTTACAATACGAACAAAAAGAAACTGCAATGCTTTTCTTTATCAGTAGAGAGCAAGCAGACCAGTAGTGGGTTCTGAATTAGTTTGCTACCGGTTTGCGGGTGCGCTTGCATGCCCGTGCGATGCTTCTGCGCATGCGCAGAAGCATCCCGGGAAGGTGGGTAAAGCATCCCGAGCAGGTGGAGCATCCCAGGTGGGTGGGTGGATTGTGCCAGGTGGGTGGGCGGAGACTCCCGCCATCGCTACCGGTTCTAAGAACCAGTCCGAACTGGGAGCAACCCACCGCTGAACCGGTCATTGACTGTCTATTGACCGAATCTTACCTCCTAGGAAAATAAGGATTAAGCTTTTTTTTTCTCTCCCTGACTTAGCAATAAACAATTCATTCCAGCTGTTTTTTGGGGGGTGGGAAATGCTGCATTCTTTTTTCATTAAGAAAGAAGGGTTATATACAAATGAAAAGAGAAATTAGGGTTACGAATTCAGTTTGCCAAAGATGAATTGACTCAAGCTGTTTGAAAAATGTGTATTGTTTGGAGCTCACTTATGCAAATTATGCTTCTGGAAAAAGAGATATGAAACACAATCAAATGTGTTTTGACAGGAGATCTGGAACAAGCTGGCACTGGAGTAAAAATGAATAAGAACACTTAAAAATAATTATTAACAAAATGGCTAGTTACTTGAACGCCTTTTAGATGTATTGTCTAGCACAGGGGTCTCCAACCTTGGCAACTTTAAGAATTGTGGACTTCAACACCCAGCTGGCTGAGGAATTCTGGGAGTTGAAGTCCACAAGTCTTAAAGTTGACTCCTAGTCTAGCAGATGGAAATCTGAAGGTGATGTAGGCAGCTACAAAACTGTGTCTCTTAGCATCAAGAGTTGGTTCCATTATGGTAGTCCTGGTAGGAAGAGATTAATGGATCTGTTCATTCAAGTTTTACTGCACATCAGTTTTTATATAAAATGGATTTTATGTATGGATTTTAATCTGAGATTGTAATCAAGTTAAATCAAGACATATTTGCTGTGAAGCAGAAGACATTTTATATTAATTGTTAATGTTAAGGATCTTCTGGCATAGGGACTGTCTATTTCTTGCACAATTGCTTAGTAAATCACAGGGTGAACCATTTGAGGAGGTAAAGTTCCAACAGCAGCAATCAGAAATAAATATCCAAGTCTCAAATATTTTTTTTACTCCTGATTACTCATTTCCGATAATTAAAACCACCTACATACATTCTAAAGAACAAAAAAATGTAACCCCCCATTGACACATATGCATTGACAGTGACATACTATGTCTCTGACACAGTATTTGCATGTCTGTTTTATAAACAATTGCCCAATTTTATGACAGTTGCCTGAATTCATACAAGAAGATATTTATTATTTAGATGTATATACTTGATTCATATCGCCATCCATCTCACAGCAGTGACTCTGAGCAATACAATAAAATACAATAATATGTACAAGATTAAAACAATAATTTTTCAGTCCAAACTGTCATCATGATTAAGATTAGGTTCTCTCTCTCTCTCTCTCCCTCTCTCTCTCTCTCTCTCCTATCTATCTATCCATCCATCCATCCATCCATCCATCCATCCATCCATCCATCCATCCATCTATCATCTATCTATCTATCTATCTATCTATCTATCTATCTATCTATCTATCTATCTATCTATCTATCTATCTATCTATCTATCTATCATCTTGATGCTTCATGTACCTGAAAATGAAGAACGTATATATGTGAAAGCTCATGAATGAATTCTTGATAACAAATTTTTTTGTGAATTAGCATGCTTAGTGCCTATGAGGAAACTACTTAATTTGGGCTGGACTCAACTCTTATTGCCTTGATATGGAAACAGCTACACCTCATCACCTCTCTCTTGATAATAGTCTGTACGTACACTAACTTCATTTTCTGAAAAAGAGGAAATCCAGAAGCCCAGGTACCGGTAGATCTAAGGGCTGAGTGAATCTGCCCATTTCAATTCAGCTTGGTTTATTTTTCCATGTATAAGTTTGTTCATCCCATTTTAATACTCCTTTGAGTTTGTTTGAGTATTTAAATACACCCTTCTTCTAGTGTATTTAGTTAGAAACCTTGCCTAATATATCAAATTCCTACATTTTTTCCTAACCTAATGTAACTTATTGCATTGTTTTTGTGAATAAAGGGTGTTTGTGCAGATTTTCTCTGATATGTGTTTATTGGGGGGTAGTAATCTGTCAAACTGCATCACAATCGTGCTGCAATGAAAAAATGAGAAACAAACCAATATCTCCTTCTTCTCTTGTAGAAGCAGAAAGGAACTTTCCAGCATTTTTACAGCATCCAGCTTCATTATCCAAGCTTTGCTCATTTCACCTATCCTGGGAAAATTCAGTACAGGCCCATTTTTCTTCCCTCTTGTGAATCATTATTTGGGTGAGACCTGCAGGCTCTTACAAGTATCTGAAGTGATCTAATGATCTTTGGCAAGAAATGCAGATGATCCTTTTGTTTAGCTTTGATGTAATTTTCTAGAACATTATTCTATCACATTCTCTCCCTTGTACGCATACCTCTGGCATTGCCTTTTGCAGAGGTAAGATGGGGTGAGCACCTGACAATATAATAATGTATTCCATGAACAGATGGGCAGGAAACAGGTTGGGACTTTTCTCCTTATCATAATATGTTGAAAAATTCTTAGGGCCAGAGAGAAAGAAGAGATCCGTAGGCACCTGAGAATAAGGACAGCTTCCAGATTACAAGCCCTAGAGGCAAAAGCTGAAGAAACTTCAAACACGGGTTATTGTAAATATAGTTAGGAGGCATCATTATAATTGAAGTTTTCCAATCATTTTACATCTCCCTCTCTTTGAAGAAACCTTTGCTCCTAAACATATTGGAAAGAGTTGTCATGTGAATTCTTGGAGTCTGGAAAATAAAACATGGCATATGAGGAGCGGAGGGACATTTCAGCCACATTTCATAAGTGAGACATTGGTTGATCCATTAGGGAGGTTGTGAGAAAGAAAACTTGACAACTCACAGGGACCTTGCTTAATGTATTTAATAACACATTAAGACAAGCATGCTTACTTAGTTTCCAAGATTCTAGAATCTTAACTCTTTTTTTCCTGATGCTAAACCTGATGAATGAGCCTCTTTAGCAAAGGTCTCCAAATTTGGCAACTTTAAGACTTGTGGGTTAACTCCCAGAATTCCTCAGCCAGCCATGTTGACTGCAGAATTCTGGGAATTGAAGTCCACAAGTCTTGAAGTTGCCTAGTTTGGAGACCCGTGTTCTATAGGGATCCCAGATGCATCATGCGCAGGCCACGCTCGGTTTAGCAAAGGGGAAAAAAGTCACGAGACATCACATGACACCACTGCGACGACGCGAGTTTGATACCCCTGGTCTAGACTCTTCTTAAAAACATCCAGTGATGGAGCACCCACGATTTCTGGAGGCAAGCTGTTCCACTGGTTAATTGTCCTGTTGGGAAGTTTCTCCTTAATTCCAGGTTGCTTCTCTCTTTGATTAGTTTCCAACCATTGTTTCTTGTCCTGCCTTCTGTTGCTTTGGAGAATAATTTGACCCCCTCTTCTTTGTGGCAACCCCTCAAATACAAGAATGCTGCTATCATGTCACCCCTAATTCTTTTTTTCTTTAGACTAGTCAAACCCAAATCCTGCAGCCGTTCTTCATAAGTAAGAGGGACAAGTACAACAACTGCACAACACAATGGAATATGTGCGAGTGAGGTCAGAAAGGGCTTTTGATGGGAAAATGTTCAATCAGTTTTGGTAGGAAAAAAATATTGGCATGTTTTCAGATGTTTTGTGCAAATTGACTGTGTAGGTACCGATCACGTAATAGCAGTGTTTACATATGGTGGGCAATGGACATATAAGTCTAGTAAAATAAATAAACCTGAAACTTTGGCAAGCCAGTTGCCAGTTAACACTGGTAATACTGAGCCACATGGGCCAATGGTTTAACTACTCAATAAAAGTCAGCCCATGTTCTGAAGAGAAAATACTTAAATCTTTCTATCTCTGAGCCACTTTTATATTGTATTTCCACCTTTATTGCTAGTTTTGTTCTCTCCCCTCCCCCCACTTTTTTTTTAAAGGGGAGTCTGAAAAAACCTGGAAACTCTACCAGATATTGAGCCAATGAGATTACAGATCATTTGAAAAATGTACATGGAGTTCTAAATTTGGGAATTGCTGTTCATTTTGCTATGGAGGCTTCTATACAACAAGGTCATAAACTAAACTTTCAGAGCAGGGAAAATTTTTGTTGAAAATAAAGTGCTCCTCGTTCAGCATTTTAAACTGCAATATACTCTGTGTGTGTGTATGTGTGTGTTTATAGATGTGTACACATGCAGAGAGAAATACAGTTCAATGTTTCAGGTGATTAATTTTCCATGACAATAAAGCCTCGGAAATCTGGAAGTTTTCCAGCAATAATACTCAGACTCTGTATAGATTTTCAGTAGTTTTATTGAAAAATGCCTCTTTTGTTTCAGAAATAAATAATATAAGGCAGTGAAATTCACAATTTGCAGTTAAAATATAAAAGCAGCAATTCTATATCCATAGTCTTGCAAACAATTTCCAACTGCTTTTTTTCTGATAACTATGAAACATTATATTCTGGAGAGAAGGGGAATCATAACTAAATATACAACACAAACATGCAATTCCATCTCTGCAGGATTGACTGCAATTTGGCATAAATGTTAAGGTCTCTAAAACAAGGAAAATTAAGCCATTACTTCTTTTAAAATTGTATCCAGTTGATACAAGGATGCCAGCTATATCATTTAAAGGTTTGTGGTTGTTAAAAGAGACGCATAAAAGCTGTATATGCCCTGCAAGATATATGCAAAAGTAGAAGAAATTGCTTATGTGGAGAGAGACATTTCTTCTTTTATTAGATGTTGCAGATTGGTAACAGTGACTGAATTACCGAGCAAGCGATTTGACGAGGAAGAAAATTATAAGGCCAAGCCCTTTCGTTGCTGAGCTATACAGCCTCTAGATTACTTGTAGTAGCTGTGAAGAAGGTGGGATTTTTATGGTTGTTATATTTTTAATTTATTAAAAAAAACCGTTGCCTTGCAATCGCTTTGATGCACTTGTTAAGGTTTAACGCAGCCACCTGAAGCAGAGGTATATTACAGGCATTCCGAGAGAGAGAGAGAGAGAGAGAGAGAGAATGAAATGTGTAGCAACATCTATTGCTATTCCCACATACGCCAGATATTCTCAGAAGATTAAGTTGTACTTCTGCTTGGAAACACGGTTGGTGGAATAGCATATCTACATATGAGAGAATGGCAACAACAAAAACAAATACCCAAAGGGAGAGGGGGGTGGGGAGAGAGAGAGAAGTGAGAAAATAAGACATTTATGGTTTTGTTTTTGCTTTTCTTGATAAGGAACGTTTCCAGCGCATGTGTTCAGGGAACCCAGGTGAGTGCATATCAGATCCATAGTCCTCATAGTCCTCAGCTCTTCTTTCAGGTTCCACTGGTACTATGTAGGCCTCACTGTCAGGCTGATATGGTCCACTGTCAGGTACATAGGACTCTGGTTGAAAATAGTTGTCCAATGGAACATTAAAGTTATTATCACACGTTTTGAATCAAGAGGGGATTTCTTTTTCTTAGTTTAAAAGCAGGCTATTAGGTTATTGTTTTGTTTTAGTAAATCTGGGATGGTTTGTCTTTTTTCTTTTAGTCAATTCTCAGGGCTTTTATTCAGAAGTGATTTCATTGGGGGGGGGAAACCCCACTAGCAAATGATCCTAAAATCAATAATTTATGTAGAAATTCTGCTACGCATATGGGTCTCAACAAGGGGAGTTGTGACTGAGGCATTGACCTTGCCTTTGACGTGAATGCTGGAGCTTCTTATGTGTGTCCAGCAAAAACACGTGGCCAGGGAGAAGCACCATGTTTTGTCTGTTGAAGAAATTTTTCTGCTCCCTTTCAAAAACTTTTTGCAATGCAAATTAGCATAAGAAAAAATTAAACAGAAATAGCAACATCCACATCTAAAATATTGAAAACTGGAGTTCTGTGCAAGAATTAAGTCTCTTAGGGAGCAAAGAGGCTTAACGACAAGCAAGCAAACAAGTCCTACTTTGCAGTTTAGTCCCTAACATTAATTTTGCACAATTGCACACATAATAATCACTCAAAAAAAATTCAATTTGGGAGAAGAAAAAATTCCAAAACATAAAGAATATTGGTACAAGTTAAGGAATAAAATGCTCAAAATAAAATAATTTTGAGGTTCAGGGTATTTTCTTTTGAAGTGTTAATATTACAAATTTGCTAAAGTCAAGCCTTGAGTAATTTCCAGTGAAAACAGTTGAGATTTATGTTAGTCACAATTAGTTGTAACTTACTCCATTTATTTCATTGGGACACATATAAATTTAGTAGGCTTAGTGTATACTTAAGTGATCTTTAGGAGTTTCACTTAAGTGAAAGCCAATTATTAAAATAAATGCTTTGTTCAAAAGGGAAAACTTCATGTATACAGCATTGTTTAATTCAAAATAGTTCCCTACGGGGGTGGCAAAAATTCATACCAAGTTGTCACCATTGGCAAAAATCAGTAACTACTATTTTCTGACAAATGTGCCTCATATCCAATTGAACCAGAGCTAGTGCTAGAGGAAAACCAAATATTTCAGGAAAATCAAAATCAAAATTAATTATATTTTCAGCACTTGTAAGAAGATTACATATACAAAAAAAAACCTCAAGTCCTGAATAAGGTAAGATGGAGACAAGAATAACAAAGAAAAGAGAGAAAGAGAGTTTCGAAGAGATTATGCTGGCACAAATTAAAAAGCAGCAGCAGGAGGTTTGAAAGCAAAAGCAGGATGTAATGTTAACTAGGTTTAGTGGACATGATTCCATACAAATCATTTACAAGCCACAATTAGTTCATTATTTACAGTCATTTTCTGTTTCACCAAGGTAAATGCCTTATGGTGTTATGTCCATTAATACGTTTATAAGCCTCCACTGCCATTCTAGTAACTTGGTTTTGATGTCATTGGGCAGTAAGAATAGGGAGACTGAGTTTACATCCCTTGCTTTATCAAATGCCATTGTCCTTTATTGCAATCACAAATGCTTGTTAGTAAGTACATTCTTTTTAAAAAAAGAGCATCTCCCCTCTTATGAGGCCAACACTATTTATGTAACCATTATCTATAATGAAATAACCATACAGATTCAGGTCCAAGTTAGCACGTGCACAAACATCTCAGAAACAGGATTTTCATGGAAATTCAAACTGTAAGCAGCATTGGCGGCATAGAAAATTTTGTTAGCCGGAACCTGAAATAGGTCAAAGATTTAGTTTTAAGGGTTGAACAGCTGTGTGCAAAACTGTTTTTCATTCATTACATCCATGAGAGTTAAATTGTATGTATATCTATCTATATATATATATATATGCCAGATTGGGTTGTTTTTTTTTTTGAGAGTAGCACTTCAGTATTATTTTCCATTTGTTTCTCATTCAATTGTTGATAGTGTGCAAATTTTGCATTATGGCTTATTCTATTGAATTTGATCTACCCATTAATACTATGAATGTGTTTGTACACATATATATATATATCTATATATATATTCACGTATACATGCAAACAACGTAACAAACAGCAATATCATGTATAAGGTGCTACAGTGCACACAACAAACTGGTGATCAATATTAAGGGTCTGGAATCTTTTCTTGAAGAGGCCTTAAATATATGGCACGGTCACTGGTTATGACCCTTCCCAGTTTAGTGATTTGGTATCCTGTGGTCACAAATATCCAGCATTTAAGTTCCTTTGGCCATTCGTTGCCTCAAACTGACTCTTCTCAGAAGAAATTTTGTATAATAGATCAATGTAGTAGATTCCATTGAATTTGATACAGTGCAAATAATGACTTCCCATGCCCTCCCTTGCCTAGTTGTCTGCACTGTATCACAAAATGACATTTGAAATGGAAAATTAGATTTCAGGTACTAATTTTGTATAGATAATCCCATCACGAATCAGAAAGATGAACGCAGAAATGGCAAACTCTGTTCTTTATACTTTAGACGAATGGTCAACCTTGTTCAGAGGTACAGGAGTAGTTTGATGGAGAAGGAAAACAGGAAGAAGAAGGGAAAATGGTCAATTACGTCCTAAGAGCAATGTGCCTTATATCCTATCACTTTAAACATTAAAAATAAATTAGTTTGAAATATTTAAATAACTTTTTCTTTAAAGTAAAACTGACACTTCAAACTGGAACAAAGCTACTTCAAAAACAGGAGAAATTCTATAAACATGAAAGACATGAGTTATGAGAATCACAACAAATATCCCTAAATCTGATTGAATTGGAAAGCTTACATTGTTCAGCAATTGAGTTATAGTTCAGTTTTAATTTCTAATTAGTTCTACTTTTATTACAACTTTTCACTGCATAAAATTATTCACGCCGAACAAGCTTTTATTAAAATATTCAATGATATTTAAATTCTCAATAACCTACCTGGGTATCCTTGACCGTTGTAAGCAATACTAGCGCACAGGGATGAATCACAGTATCCAGGAGAGCCAGGAGGACCTCTGGTACCACCATTACCAGGTCGGCCAGGTGGCCCAGGTGGCCCTCGGGAACCTGTAGAACCTGGTGGGCCAACTCTGGATTCTCCTTGTGGACCTAATTGTAGAATGAAAAGGAAGGTATTGTATCAATAAATTCAACGTGAGGCCGTTTAGTAAAGTGGTTGGCAAAATTAAAAACTAGATTACACTCAAGCATATAGTTAAGGAATGTTTCCATTTGGTTTCTACATATGGTGTTAATGAAACAACCACAGGAAACCCAAAACTTAACTCATCATTAGTTGTTTCCCTGATTTTAAGATCTTTAGTCACAGAAAATTGTTGTAATCCAACTGAGCCTGGTGGATTACACAGGGAAGCAACTTCTATGTTACATTTCAATTAAAGTGTACGATTACTTTATTTTTTCTACTCCTCCATAGCTTTAGAATATACGAGACAATGTTTTATTTGGAACAATTTATATTCATGGTTAAAAGAAATGTAAATTTTTCCTAAAATGAAGGTAGAAATTGTTGTGAGCTTATTATGGAGCTTGTCATGAACATTCAACAGTAAATTGAAGACAGAAGCAATGAGATAGAATCTGACTAAACCTGCCAAAATCTAAGTAAATAACCAAACTGTATTAATAGCAAAACTAGCCACCATGACAGCAAGCCCTGTAACTTTGTATATGGAGAGGTGGGGGAGGGAAGAAGGAGGGAAGGAAGGAAGTATTACAAATAAAAGCCAACTGCTACTATGGAATTTCTCAAACATTTACTTAGTATTTTCAACTGATGTGTGGAGTTAAGGAGGATGAACAACATCAGGCTGAATAAAAAGTGTCAAACATTTGATAGTACATATCATTATTTTTAAGAGTATATATCACTATTATAACCTACCTGGTGACCCTGGCAAACCTCGTGATCCTTGTATTCCAATTCCTCTTTCACCTTTCTCTCCAGGCAGTCCTAAAGCACACCACAAAGAAAATATATTCAAGCTGTGTCACAGAAGTGCTGGCTTCAATTTCTCAGGAAATATCTAACTTCAAGCACTAGCTTTTACTTCGATTGTTTGGTCAATGCCCCTTTGAGGAACGTAAACTATTTTCATGGTCTGGCATTTCACGTATGCTCTTTGTTTTGCTGATAGTCCCACCACTGTTCTAAACCCTGAAAGATCAGTTAAGACCTCCTTCCTCTGCAGGGGAACATCCCAGGGGTGAAATCCAGCAGGTTCTGACAGGTTCTGGACAACCGGAAGCGGAAATTTTGAGTAGTTCGGAGAACTGGCAAATACCACCTCTGGCTGGCCCCAGAGTGGGGAGGGAATGGGGATTTTGCAGTATCCTTTCCCTGGAGTGGGGAGGGAATGGAGATTTTGCAGTATCCTTCCCCCAGGAGTGGGGAGGGAATGGGGATTTTGCAGTATCCTTCCCCCAGGAGTGGGGAGGGAATGGGGATTTTGCAGTATCCTTCCCCTGCCATCCCACCAAACCATGCCCACAGAACCGGTAGGGAAAAATTTTGAATTTCACCCCTGGAACGTCCCCATGACCCTAAGGACAACCCACCTCGCTCGCCAGGGGATCCTTGCATGCCAGGTGCGCCCGGAAATCCTGGCCTGCCTGCACTTCCAGGTTCTCCTGTGTTCCCAGGAGGTCCAGGGGGACCTGGTGGCCCTGAAGGTCCAGGTTGGCTGCGAGTTGAATGGTAATCGTTTGGAATTTGATTCACCAACTGATTAATTCGGGTCATTTGGTCTTTTGGGGAGGAAAAAGAAAGAAATAGATTAAGAGAGGGAATAATGAAACATCCTTTTAGAGTGATTTAAAAAAAAAACAATGCACCCACCAGCTGATGGCAAAGTCAAAACCAGTACAATCTACCATTTTAAAAAGAAAGTACTATTCAATAAACTTATGCATAGTCTTATATCAGTTTCTTTCTCCAACTCAATCAGGAATGGATTATGCTGCACTAACACTTCAGATACTTGTGATTATGTATTGATTTTTCTGATAAATAATTTACTACTCCTCTACAGTTCCTATCCACCATTGGCAATATATAAATTTAAATCTAGGGTAATGAGTGGCTAAGTACGTGTAATTTATTTATTTATTTATTTTTATTTATTTATTTATTTATTTGTCAACAAGTGCAAGGAAACAGGACATGTGAAAAAATGGCACAAATAAATGGATATAAAGAAGCAAAACATAGCCATAAACACATAAAACGAGTACATACAAATGGGTACAGTAGACAGGGACGGTAGGCACGTTGGTGCGCTTATGAATGCCCCCTTAGGGACCTCTTAAGAAACGTGTAAGGTCCACGGTAGACAATTTAAGGTAAAAGGTATGGGGGTTAAGAGAAACTAACAACAGGATCAGGTAAAGTGTTCCAAACATTTACTACTCTATTGCAGAAGTCGTATTTTCTGCAATCAAGATTAGAGGGGAATACACTTAGTTTGTATCTATTGATAGCCCTAGTGTTATTTTAATTGTCTGAAGTGATCCAGATGTGCTGTCAGCACGAGTGTCTCCTGGATTATGACCAGTGAATAATAAACAGTTAGGATGGTTACTTGAAAAGTGGGAAAAAAGAGGAAACGCATCATTAAACAGGACATTAAAAATAGCACATGTAAATTGTCATAAGTTAGCACAGGTTTTTGCAATGGTATTCCACAAAACCCTAGGATTCCGTAAGAATTTCACAGTGAGATACTAAGAAGTAAAAACATTAGTTGATTGTTGTTTTTGAACTATTAGATTCTCCAGTTCTAGTCCTGCCTTAGGCACAAAGCCAGCTGGGTAACTTTGGGTCAGTCCCTTCTCTCGGCCCTAAGAAGAAGGCAATGATAAATCACTTCTGAAAAATCTTGCCCAGAATCCTGCAAAAGTACATCCAGGCTATTGCTAGGAGTCAACACTGATTCAAAGGCCCAAAACAAAACATAATGTTAACTAACAAGTATAAATCTAAATGTTAAAAGAATTACTCCAAGCAATACCATCCTTGACTTCTGGCTCGGACTAGTGAATTAAGGAAGTGCCATTTATAAGCATCTGAAAGTACTTTGTTCTGTGTCTTCCACTTCCTATATGGATTGTGAACAAACATGCACTTGTAAAAGAAACTGTCCTCAAATTTCCCATTAAGAAAACAACCCTTTAGACCAGGGGTGTCAAACTTGATTTCATTCACGGCCGCATCAGGGTTTTGTTTGACCTCGGGGGTGGGAGTGGCCAGCTTGACATCACTCATGTTGAGGGCACCTGTGGTGGCCTGAGCCCTCGTGGGCTCCGTTTTCGGCTGTGACAGCCTCCTGCAACTCTCTGCCAGCGAAAACGGAGCTCAGGAGGGCTGCATGCGGCCCTCCTGAGCTCCATTCTCGCTGGCAGAGGCACAGCAGGCCGGTCTTTCACTGTTTCCAGGGCGGTCCCGCGGGCCACATCTAAGCATCCTGTGGGCCAGATCCGGCCCTAGGCCTTGAGTTTGACACTCCTGCTTTAATGGGAAGGCTGTTATAAATCACATGGCTACTCGGCAAATAACCCACATGTTTAAAATCCACAGTGTGTTAGGGCCTGACAACTTGGTATATGGCTTCTGTTGTATGTGATAGAAGAACCACTTACTGTTGATCATTTGTTCGCAGACTTGTCTTGCCACAGCTCGCATCAAACCCTGGGAAGCAATGTCTCCCTTGGAAAGAAAAATGACTGTTGGTTTATTTCTCACCGTAGTCAGAGACTTTAAAAAAACTGCATTTAATGAGTTAAAAATGTATGTGAATTTATTTTAAAGCTGCACTTACTCGGTCACCTTTTTCACCTTTCAATCCAACTGGCCCCTGTAACAAATTATATTTAATCAAAATGTTATCACAGGATAGCATTGCGAAGCACAAATAAATGACACAGGTAGCAAAACCCAAAAGAATGAATTTAAAAAAATATTCATAGTGGATGTTTCTGCATCAGATGAGTAACTGTCAGAGATTTGAGGGTGTGTGTTATATAAAGAGCCCCATAAATTTTAGACTCAGTCCTCATCTACTTATGCAGAAAAACAATGTGGTGAAATATTGAGCAGATTGGACTCCTGGTCTGCATTTCCCTAGACTGAAAACAGGATGCCACAATTGGATGTTTTCTGGATTTTTAAATGTCAGAACCCCTTGCAATCCCTTTGCAACCCCTTGCAATTATATAGGACAGAGCTGTTTGAAATAATAAAATGCTGAACCAGTGGTCATCCTTGTCCATCGATTCAGCATGCCTTAATCTCATTATGCAGCACTGTGTGGAACATATGAATGTCCCGGAGCTTTATTCATACACAGCATAGCAATAGCAATAGCACTTAGATTTATATACCGCTTCACAGTGCTTTACACCCCTCTCTAAGCGGTTTACAGAGTCAGCATATTGCCCCCAACAATCTCATTTTACCCACCTCGGAAGGATGGAGGGCTGAGTCAACCTTGATCCTGGTGAGATTTAAACTACCGAACTACAGCCAGCAATCAGCAGAAGTAGCCTGCAGTACTGCACTCTAACCACTGCGCCACCATGGCATAAATAATATACAGGATGAAGCCAAGTGACTGACAAGGATTGTAAAGGTTCATGATGTGCTTCATCCTCTTTTTCCAGCAGCTTCCCCTCTTCCTTCCCTACCACCTATGGACTTGGCTACTTCCCTCTGTTCTCCACTATACCTTTTCTGGCGGAGCAATCAGGCTTCATTCTATACCGAAAACATAACCCCGTTTCATCCATGCATGGACCCAAACAGCCAAAATGTATGTGTTTCTTTTCAAGCACAGATCATTCAATAGCAGCTGTTTTACTCATTTGGAAATTGCGCGGAATCTTTTACTTGATCACATATTCAAATTCTGATTTCTTTTTTTTTAATATACATACCCTTCACTCTATTTCCTTTTGTGGTAAGCAACATGACGCAATACACAAAAAAGAAGTAAGAAATAGTAAGGCAAAGGAATTGAGGCATGAGAAGGAAATGTGACTACATCAAGCCATTCAGAACACTTTGATCTGCAAATCATTCTTGCTTGCTCTGCATTCATGAACTGTTTCAAAGATTGTTTCTTGATCTTCATATTTGCACTTTTAATTAGCTTTTAAATTCTAATGCGATTTGAATACAGAAATTGGTCTGATGTGTTTTAGGAATACGAGAAACCATCTACCACATGAAACATTAATCAAAATAATTCAAGAGCATCGGCTGTGTTTTCCAAGATTTCAGACACTGGTCTCTCCTGTTTCCCTCCTCAAAATGCTGAACCTTTTGCAATCAAAGCAGTTATATGACCACTGAGCTATGTTCTATCTTTGTTTCCAAGAGAGATTTTTATTAATAAAATATATTCCATTCTGCCTTGAAAATAAAACAGTTATCTATAATTAATGCTAAAGTAGCAATAGCACTTAGACTTATATACCGCTTCATAGTGCTTTACAGCCCTCTCTAAGCGGTTTACAGAGTTCAGCATATTGCCCCCAACAATCTGGGTCCTCATTTTACCCACCTCGGAAGGATGGAAGGCTGAGTCAACCTTGAGCCTGGTGAGATCTGAACAGCTGAACTAGCAGTCAGCTGAAGTAGCCTGCAAGTAGCCTTTAACCACTGCGCCACCTCGGCTCCTTAATTTATTAAAGTAATGATCAAGCAGCTTTTTAAGTGTGTAACTTTCAACTTTATCATTTAAAACGGATCTGTTTAGAGTCATCCATAAGAGTGATTTGAAAGGAAAAAAAGACATACTGAATTACATTAGTATTTCTATTTCTCCTCTGAGACATTCCTTCAGTATTGTTTTCTGTGGTGTCTTCCTATCTCTATGAATGCCAATTCTCAATGCCAATTCAATGAGAAAACAGGGTAGGTCTGTATATAGTTAATGTTCAGTTTCTGTACAATAAATGGATATAATAATTTTCAAATGCAAAATTGAACATTGGTAATTTTTTCAACGAATGCTTCCTCATTTTTAATTAAAATGAAATGTAGAAGAAACAATCTAGCTACCTGATGAAATATCATAATGAATTGTCCAAGTAACTTGTTTTTCCCTGGAATAAGGAGTCTCCCCCAACCCTAATTGTTAAAAACTCTTTCAAAGTCAAGCTTGCTTTCATACATGTAGCCCTTGGCAAAAATATGCATATGGCTTCCCTCTGTCTTCTTCCTTGATTATTTTGCAACTTATCTATCTAAGCTACACACCTGGAATTTCCAGATTGTCCTTATCCAAGTATTAGCCAGGGCCAGTCCTGCTTAGTTTCCAAACTAAGTTCAGTCTGGTGCTGTCTCTGCTGAAACCTGGACTACTACCTGCTTCACTTATTAAAAGCAACACTGAAGGAGTTGGTTAGAGTGAAGCTGTCAGAATGATTAATTTTGTACTATGGTCATTCAGCAATAGTATTCTGGAGATACACACAAATACACACACAAATGTACAAATAATCTGTCTTTAGGAAGTTTGTACAGTATGTATAACACTTAATACAATCCTTTCAGAATTTAACATACCATATTTTTCGTGGTATAAGACGCACCTTTTTGCCCCCTAAAAGAGGGTGGAAATGTTGGTGCGTCTTGTACACCGAATGCAGCCATTTTTTTGTCTCCCAAAGCCCCGCCCAAGTGTCCAATTTTTGCAAAAAATGGGCCAATTTTTCGCAAAAATGGGGTGCGCAGAGGATTTGGGAGGTATGCCAAATTTGGGGTAAGGCAAAAATGCCACCTTTTTTGTGAAAAATGGGTGAAAAATGAGCCGTTTTTCACAAAAACGGGGGTGTTTTTGCCTTCCCCCAAAAGCATTCTGCAGGCCTCCCAAACCTTCTGCGCACCCCGTTTTTCGCAAAAATGGGTGAAAAACGGGGTGCACAGAGGGTTTGGGAGGCCTGCAGAGTGCTTCTGGGGGCCGGGGAGGACAAAAACTTTTTTTTCTTACTTACCTCTTCAAAATCTTGGTGCGTCTTATATACCGGTGCGTCTTATAGTCCGAAAAATACGGTAACTGAATACGTTGTATTCCTTTATTAGCAAATGGAAAATACCTCCCCTATTCCAAAATTGACTGCCTCTCTTCTTTAACAAATGTCATTGGCCTACTTTGAATATTAAATATTCTTGCAAATATCTCCGTGAAATGTGTCACTTAATACTTTTTCATCAGCCCAGCAAAAGACATCACTAGATCTGGTACTAGTTAGTTTCTTTCAAAACTTCTCAATGTGTTTTCAAGCTGCTTAATGATACACCAAAAATATTCCAGAATTCAGGAGCAGAACATAACTGTATACAATTAAATACAATGTCAGTATTGACATAAAATATGTCACTGAGATCATGAACAAAAGTAAAACTTTTACACTAGAGATAATTTCAAATATAGGGACTTCAGCACCAAGCATCCTGACTCAAAATACCTTTTTATATTCTTAAGTCTGGCTGTGAATGTAAGGTTCAGAGAGCACATTTGCCTGTGTTTCATAATTCTTTGTTACTGCCAGACTATTTAGAATGAAGCAACATCAGCAACATGCACTGAAAACGAAGAGAGCATACGCTCATAGACTTATGACAAAGTAACCTTAGGAAGCCACAGCAATAGCAGAATCCATCTCTCTGAAAGAAAAATAAAATAACCCAAAAAGACAATACTGAGGGGGAAATTAAAGCACCGTTCAAATAATTTAAAGAGTTATTATACAGAATAAAGTCATGACCTGTTGATTTTTTCTTTTTTCAGAATGCAGGTCATAGAACAATAATTTTAAACAATGGTTCTCAAACTTTTCCTTTATTTAGAATAGAATAACAGAGTTGGAAGGGACCTTGGAGGTCTTCTAGTCCAACCCCCTGCTTAGGCAGGAAATCCTACACCACTTCAGACAAATGGTTATCCAATCTCTTCTTTAAAACTTCCAGTGTTGAAGCATTTACAACTTCTGGAGGCAAGCTGTTTCACTGATTAATTGTTCTAACTGTCAGGAAATTTTTCCTTAGAAGTTGCTTCTCTCCTTGATTAGTTTCTACCCGTTGCTTCTTGTTCTACCCTCAGGTGCTTTGGAGAATAGCTTGTCTCCCTCTTCTTTGTGGCAACCCCTGAGATATTGGAACACTGCTATCATGTCTCCCCTAATCCTTCTTTTCGTTAAACTAGACATACCAAGTTCCTGCAACCGTTCTTCATATGTTTTAGCCTCCAGTCTCCTAAGCATCTTTGTTGCTCTTCTCTGCACTCTTTCTAGAGTCTCCACATCTTTTTTACATTGTGGCAACCAAAACTGGATGCAGTGTTCAAGGCATTATAAAGTGGTATTAACATTTCATATGATCTTGATTCTATCCCTCTGTTTTTGGACAAATACGCTAAACCAGGGGCTGACAATGCAGTATTTGTATACATCATAGATATAGAATTCACTTACATGGCATCTGACTCCCAAATTAAATGAACTTAATTTTAATGTTTAAAATCCCGAGACAGATATGGGAATAAAGCCATAATCTCATAAGATGTTAACCGAGAATGCCAAAATGTAAAAAAAAAAAAAAACCAACCCTGATGATCTTGAGAATTGTTGGCCATTTCATATGGAATATTACTGATGGTTACAACTGGACGCCTATGATACTCTTATGGAGTTTACAGGTTGGGAACTATTGATTTTAAACAACAGGAAGCCATATGCTGGTTGTATGTGGGGAAAAGAAAAGAACAATTTGATATGAAATTGATTATCTAGGATTGGGTGGTTCCATTTTACCACATATTTTCAAGCAGAGGATAGAGAACAATAGGTCAGGGTTGTTCTAATTTGAATTCCTTCACTGACACAAGCGATTTTGGTCCTGATGACCTAGATCGCCTTTCCCAAGATAAAGAACAACTTGTCTCAAAAGTATTCCTATGGATCCACGTAGGGATTTGTCTAATTCCTTCCTTTGTCTGTTGTGTATTCATGAATCATTCTCAAATCTAAATATCTGAAACAGATTTTCTACAGTTCACTTATTTATAGATTTATGCTCCAGCTTTTATACTTGTGCAAATATTCAAGGTAGCCAATATTTTTTTAAAAAAAGAATATTAAAATCTGAAGGCACAAATTAGAAACAGAGATCTTCCAGGTTTAAAAAGGATTGATTTAAATCATTCTTCCAAAGGCTTTATCTGGATTTCGAAAATATTTAACCCTTTTTTATAACTGGGGCGCAATGGCTCAGCAATTAAAAATGCTGAGCTTGTCAGCTGGAAAGCTGACAGCCCGAATTCGAGACCCAAGCACTGCACCCCATGGTGAGCTCTAGAGGTGGAATTCAGCAGGTTCTGACCAGTTCTGGAGAACCGGTAGCAGAAATTTTGAGTAGTTCAGAGAACCGGTAAATATCACTTCTGACTGGCCCCGCCCCCATCTATTCTCTGCCTCCCGAGCCCCAGCTGATGAGGAGGAAATGGGGATTTTGCAGTAACCTTCCCCTGGAATGGGGAGGGAATGGGGATTTTACAGTATCCTTCCCCTGCCATGCCCACCAAGCCATGCAACGCCCACCAAGCAACACCCACAGAACTGGTAGTAAAAAAATTTGAATCCCACCACTGGTGAGCTCCCATTCTTTGCCACAGTTCCTGGCATTCGAAACTTCCCCACCATCCAGTCAGAGCTGAAGAAACTTCTTGGATGAAAAGCGAAACATCTTAAAAAAAAACACAAGAAAGTCCAACTGCCTCTTGGGGAAAAGAAGCAACCTTTGAGACAACCATGATCTGGATGACTGAGAATCTCCATAGACATTTAGCAGTTTGAAAGCATGCAAACGGGAGTAGATAAATACCGTATTTTTCGGAGTATAAGACGCACCTTAGTTTTTGGGGAGGAAAATAGGGGGGGAAATCTGCCTACCAGGTATTCATCTGGCTAGCGTCCTTAGTCTGGTCAGCTTCAGCACATTATTTTATCCCCTGGTTAGGGCTTAAAAAAACCTTATATAAGACGCACTCAAATTTTCAGCCTCTTTTAGGGGGGGAAAGGTGCGTCTTATACTCCGAAAAATACGGTAGGTACCACTTCAGTGGGAAGGTAACAGTGTTCTGTGTGCTTCAGCGTATAGTCATGCTAGTCACATGACCACGGAAGCATCTTCGGACAATGCTGGCTCCCTCCGCTAAGAAACAGAGATGAGCACTGCCCCATAGTCAGTCATGGCTGGACAGTGGAAACTTTTACCTTTATTTATAAGTGTTAACCCCTATCCCATTTCTCCACATTTATCTTTGTTAAATTTCATTATGTTTTCCTCGGTGTTTTTCTATCATTTGTACAGATTTTTTTCAACTTCATTCTTTTCTTTAGGTTATTAGGTAGTCCATACAAGTTTGTATTAGCTGTTAATTCGATAATTGTTGCCTCCATCACTTTATCCAGGTCATTAATAAAAGTGCCGAAGAATAAAGAGCTCAGTGCTGAAGCTTCGGACACTGTCTAGCAAGACATATTTTTTACAAACTCAAGGTGACTTCTGCCAATTGCCTCATTGTTTTCAACTCTAACCCTGACCCTAGGATACAGGTCAATTGGAGGTCTAAATTCATTCAACATGAATAGGAACTCCCAAATCCGTGTTTCAATGAAATTCAAACTTTATCTTGCACCTTCCTATTTTCATACTGAACACAAGTTAAACAGAAATTAAATAGCTTTGCTTATTTTTTGTACTAGCATTTTGTATTAGCATTTTGCTGTTTTAACAGAGTTGGTGGTACAGCAAACATTAATCCCTGGAAATCTGCACCATTTTGGATTATTTGCTTGGCACTAATTTAGAAAGATCAGATAATGTTCCCAAGATGCACTGAATTACTATGCTAGCATCTAATTTGCTTAAGATATATTCTGTGTACTAGCATGAGTGTCTAGAATTATCTAATAGTCTTACAACATGCTCAGGTTGGAATTTACTACACATGATCATGAGATCCTCATCTCATCCTTGGACTAAACTATATACTTTAGTTCTTTGTTTGACTGGTTCTACAAAGATACAATAAAAGTCTGAAATTATCAAAGGAAATGGTGTATGATTGAATAAAGTGCTACTTTGGAACTGGGCCATACAACTAGAGAGAAGCTTACATGACCTTTAGATCTCTGCAGGCTACATTTGGCTGACTATTCACACATATGGTCTTAGGCTGCCCTTTTGGCATTTTTTGATAGCACAAATGCTAGGGCTGAAATCCTATCTGCCTCATAAGTCTAACCAAACATCTGCATAGACTCTATGCGCCAGGGTTCCTGCTGGGAACAGATCTATAAATGTGAGAAACAGTGAATGTGATGTCAAGCATATGGGGAATGGGGCAATTATTATATGCTCTCAAATCATGTTATAGCAGTGGTTCCCAACCTGGGGGTCAGGACCCCTTTGGGGGTCGAATGACCATTTCCCAGGGGTCGCCCAGGCATCCTCAACTCCCCCCCCCCACTGCCACAAGCCTGGCCATATCGACTCAACTCGCCCGAGCCCTCCGATTGGTCGGGAGAGGTGCCATTCGGTGAGAAGCGTTTGTGACGCCTGGTGGCCGAGCTTTGATGGCATCAGCTAAGGGGCCAGCTTTGCTTTGAATTCTGGGAGTTGAAGTCCAGGCACCTTAAAAGTTGCTGAGATTGAGAAATATTGCTATACACTTGTTGGTTATCAAGTCTAAATACAGAAGTAGACTTGTTGTAGAAGATGATATTCCTTGTGCTCTTGCAAAGACTGGCCCGAGAATTTCTGATCTGGTATAATTACATATTGTTTTTGTGATTAATCGCTATGCTTTAATTATGTTCAATTTGTAACAATGAAAATACATCCTGCATATTAGATATTTACATTACGATTCATAACAGTAGCAAAATTACAGTTATGAAGTAGCAACGAAAATAATTTTATGGTTGGGGGTCACCACAACATGAGGAACTATATTAAGGGGTCACGGCATTAGAAAGGTTGGGAACCACTGTGTTATAGATTCACCTTATAGAAAAGTAGAACAAAAAATAACATTCAGTCAAGGCTAGAGACTGAATGCAACCTAAGTAAAAATTTCTGGTAAGGGGAGATTTGCTTTGACTTTCTTTTCTTTTTCTTTTAATTGGGGTTTGGGAGTTTTGTCTTTTTTTAAAGTATGTTCAATCTATTTGACACTATATGTTCTATGTTTCCCACTTCATAAAAGCAGAAAGCTGCCCTGCTATTTTTTTCCCAATCATAGCCAGAGGTGATTTGAAGGATCACAAAAATAAGTTTGGGCTCTCAGGTTACACACTCTTAATTTAAATGATCTGTAGAATTACACCCAAGTTAATACTGCCAACACTAAACTGGCCTCTGCTCCTTAGCTTCTTTATAGCACTTTGAAATTTACAATAATAACAGAAGTGATCATGCTTCCCTTCCATGAGACAGACTAGCTTCCTTATGCCTTCAGATCAGGCTGCTCTTAGAGACAGAAGCAGATTACAATTCAGACCAACTCAAATCACGGTATATGCTAGTCTAACTCATTTACTCTAGAGATATAGCAACAGTACCAGGGGTGGGTTCCTACCGGTGCAGTCCGCTCTGTCGTTCCGGTAGCGGCCCGCCGATTGTGCAATTTGCACGCGACGGCACCGGTCTGTCGCGCGGGTGCCATCATTTTTTAAAAATTTTTGGCCTTTTTTTGCTTCCTGCGCATGCGTGTAAGCAAAATCTTGTGAGGGGATGTGCGAGAGAGAGAGTTTTTGGTGATTTTTTGCTTCCGCGCATGTGTGGAAGCAAAAAATCACCAAAATCAAACATGCTTTCGCAAGATTTCGGTGATTTTGTTGCTTCCTACGCACGCATGGAAGCAAAAGCGCATGAGGGACGCTCATGTGTAGCGAGCGTGCGCACGAAACGTGATGATGCGCGCGCAGCGCACCGGTAGGCAGGTAAGAGGAACCCGCCTCTGAATAGTACTTAGATGTATTTATTGCCCTGTAGTGCTTTATAGTATTCTTTGGGTGGTTTACAATGCCAGCATATTGCCCCCAACAATCTGGGTTCTCGTTTTATCGACCTCGGAAGGATGGAAGGCTGAATCAATCTTAAGCCCCATCAAAACTAAACTCCAGGCTATGGGCAGAGTTTGCTACAGTGGTTACAATACTGCATTCTAAGCACTGCACCCCCAGATATGACTGAATATTCTTATGATCACAGTTCTTACAGCCATGAGTTGCAAAGCCTTTCAACAAAGAGGCAAAATAATACAAAGCCAACACCATGTTTATGGTATGTGGTTAGCAGAAACAGACCTAGAACTCTTCATCAGAACAATCTATGCTTCAAGAATACTGACAGCAACGAAGATAAAGAGATGGGTGTTGTTGCATTTCCATGATTGCTGGGCCAGCAACTGCAGAGTATTCTGATGCCAAATATCCCAAAGGTGCTTTTTCAAAAGGCAGCTGGACTTTCTTTGCTTTTTCTTGAAGATGTTTCATTTCTCATCCAAGAAAATTCTTCAGTTCTGAACTGACGTGAAACATCTTCAAGGAAAAACGAAGAAAGTCCAGTTGCCTTTTGAAAAAGTACCTTTGGGTGCTTGACCTGGTTGACTGAGAATCTCCATAGACATCTGATGCCAAATGTTTGCCCATCACACTCTTGGGTGAATCTGTCAAAGGGGCTCCATCGATTGCTATTAAGGCCAACTTTTGATGCTACTTAATCCCTAAGACAGTTTCAAATTTGATGCTATCAACAGAAGATTGGGAACCTTCATTCAAGTATTTTCAAGCTTAAATGTTCTCAAAATGCTACATTAAAAAAACCACCACAGGCAGTATATCACACTTGACTGAATTTTAAAAATAGCAAATACTAATCCCACTAAGTAATTTAACTCTGGGATGTTTATGTAGTGGAGAAATATAAACCTTGGCATGTTCAATTGGAGTACTTTTTTAAAAAAGTGGGGAAAAAACTCTACAACCACAATTTCCAGACCTGACTTTCATGCTGCAAAAAGCATGAATGATAAAAAGTGACTTGCCATCAACGATAGCCATTGTACGATGTACCATTTCCTACTGGTAAAGTAAAAGGGCTTTTCACAAAAGATACAATAAATGCCAGTGATGGATTATCTTACCGCTTGACCTCGATCACCTGGTTTCCCAGATGGACCAGCAACTCCAGGCACTCCTGGGGCACCCTGTGAACAAGTAGATCGAAAAGATATAAAGAAAAGGAAAATAATAGTCTTGAGGAATTTTATTTATGTGTTTATTCAATGTATATATCTGAAATGCAACATATACTCAGAAAGTTAGCTAATACTGGGAGCAAACTGAGTGGACCAAATTTCTGTCTGACCACTTCCCTGAAATAATGGACAGGTAAATGTAATAAATCAAACAAAATTAATATAGATGTTAACTGCCTGATCTACCTGGGGTCATCTGGATAAGGCAGTTACATTTACATTCATTTTACTTGATTTTCTTACATCTACAATTTATATTGTTTGCATGGTGATGTCATTATGCAAATTATGCCAATTGCCTCAATACCATATTTATATTTAATGGAGGAGAAACTCTTTTCCCAAGTAGTCCATTAGACTGAGGCGTCACTTATATTATTAAAGATTTAATCTTGGTCTTTTTCTAGCAATAAAAAAATGATCTAAAAAAGAGCAACCAGGTTTTTGTGTGTGGGGGGGGAAACTGATCAGCTTAAAATCATTAAGGGTTATCTTTTGACAATACAACTTGTTAAAAATTTGGTATTTATAGGAAGATGACTGAAGCGCAAAGGGAAAATGAGATTGTTCATTTAAATAATAATGTAAATTTAAATAATGTTTTAGCAAGATGTAGATGTACAATGTTTCCCCGAAAATAAGCCCTCCCCCCAAAAATAAGCCCTCCCTGAAAATATTTAAACGCATGCACTGCTGGTCCACACCATTTCCTCTGGTTAGGGTTAGAGAGACAGAGCTGGAAATCAGGTAAGACGGCAAGAGTAGCCCCGTCTTGCTCCACGCGCCTCCAAATAATAAGACCTCCCCAAAAATAAGGCCAAGCGCTTATTTTGGGGTTCAAAAAAATATAAGACAGTCAACAGAATTGGATGAAGTATATTGGACCTGCAACTAATACGGTAATGTAGAGAGCATATCTTCAGCACTCCAAAAACTCAATTTTGCTTCTTTTCCTACTTCTAGCAGTTGATATCACTGCATGTAGTGCCCACTTTGCTATCCTGTAGTCCCCTTTTCTTTAATATATCTTCACATTGCAAATCTTCACATTCTTCTAACCCAGTGTTTCTCAAGTTTTAAGATGTGTTGACTTCAATTCCCAGAATTCCCCAGCCAGCATGTTGGCTGAGGAATTCTTGGAGTCAAAGTCCACATATTTTTAAGCTGCTAAGCTTGAGAAACACTGTTCTAACCGATGACTGGAGCCATTTTTGCTATATTAGGCATCCACACTCAGAGCACTGAATTAATATGCCAGCTGTAATTTAATTTGCTTTGATACCATGTGTTCCTGTAAAGGATGACAGTACTGACTGACACAAAACAGACGCAACTCCCACCAGCACCATCCATCATAGTTCCACTATTAAATTATCATTCCAACAATGAAGCCAACACTAACCCCTGGTCCTGGGGGACCTCTTGGTCCTGACGGGCCATCTTTTCCTGTAAAACCCTGTTTGGAGAATAATGAACATTATGAATTAGAGTTTGTTTGTTTTTAGGGACAATGTAATTATGCAGAAAAGTTTTTGGGCCAACCACCCTGTAAAGAGTATCAAAACATTCAAAACCACAATGTCTAAACACCCCCTGTTATAAGGGACCAGTAACTATAGCTACAATAACTATACACTACATACCAAGCATGCTAGAAAATTTAGTATTTATGCTGAATACTAGTTAGAAAATTTTAATGCTGTCATAAATGATCTATTTCTCCACTGTGGATGAAGAACAAAGAATTATGTTAGGCTTATGGCTTATTTTCCTCTTATCCAAAGCCTTTGCTTCTGTATGTTTAGTTGCTGAATGCAATCCCTCCCTGATTTGTATCACAGCTATACAAAGCCTATCATTTATTCATCATTCCATCCTTTCTTCAAACTTGGTGTCCTTCTACCTGTGTTGGACTACAATGTCCATCGATCCCAATCAATCCAAATAAATCTGATCTAAAGAAAAAGTAACATCAAAAGATTGTACATTTAAAACCCATTTGCTTCACCCTTTCAAGGTTCAAGGAAAATGACAAAATGAAGACACATAGAATTATAAATGTTCTAATGTTGTTCAAAGTAGTGTTTCCACTCTCCAGAATAAACCAGAACTACTCACTCTGTCACCTGGGGGTCCCATTGCACCAGGAGGGCCACTTAGACCTGGTGATCCCTAGGTGAGAAAGAAAACATTAATTAGACAGGGTTTTGGAATGATGCAACACAATTTTAACACATATCGCCACTTTATTTTAATATACAGTTCATTGTACTATACTAGGCTCTTTGGAGGCAGTGATACTGATTTTGACCCCATGCAAAAGAAATGGGCCAAAACAAGTAGACTTTGATTTATAATTCCAGCATGCTGTACAGAATTCCATTTTACCTACACTCTGGTTGTTTATAGTCATTTGTATTATTAATTCTTTTAAAGGTAAATATATCTTATTATCAACCTGTTACAAATCTTATTCAGAGCTCACTCTTAAGTAATAGCTACAGGTAGTCCTCGACACACGATCACAATTGGAATCAGAATTTCCGCTGCTAAGTAAAGTGGTGGGTAAGTGAGAGTGTCTTTTGGAAGAATGGAAAATAAACAGCAAAGGAACTTACTGATCGCCCTGGAAGTCCAGGTTCTCCAGGGTTACCCTTTGGCCCTTGGCGTCCCTAGAATTAAAAAAGAACAGGCTTTGTTTATTTCCTAAAAAATGAAATTGTGGGTCTAATTAACAGACATGCTATCTTTACGCCTCAAAATCCGTTAGAGAAAACAAGAGTTCATTTGTGCCTGTAGTGTATGGCTTTTATTTCATCCACACCATGAAAACTAGGCTTGATAGTTTATTACACAACATTTCCACTCAATAAAACATTAAAGAAATACCTAACCTTCTCGTATTTCCCTGAAAAGGTGAGCATATTCTAAGCAAAGAAGCCGATCAAATGCAAACTCAAATAAGCATCACAACATGTCTCTATGTTTATGCAGAATCTACAAATCCTGCAGTGTTTAGAACTCTATTTGGTGCACTAATACACCTTGACTTACTTAGCACACATCTGAATATACTGGGAAAAAGAATGTCAAACTACTATCAGAAAGCATTTATTACATTACACTTCATCTCTTATCCTGGCCAAACAGCATTCTTACTTACAGGATCTCCTGTAATGGAAAGCCCATTTATTCCTTGTGGTCCTGGTGGCCCTTGAGGGCCTGGAGGGCCTGGATCTCCACGAGCACCTGGGTTCCCCTAAAAATAGAAAAGAACCCCCCCCCCAAATTGTCAATTTTTCAAAAAAAGCTACACGAGGATGGAGGCAAGTCTTTGGTGATAACAAGTGACTACACGATTGCTTTCTCTAACATAATTGCTTTCAGAAATGTTGGGTTGCACTCCCCATCTTCCCCAGCTATGGTGATATATCTTTCATTCTGTAAAGGGTATATACAATATATGTACTTTCCAAGATTTCCTTATGGATAAAGGCAATGTAGACATTTTTTAAAATATGAGCATAAAAGCTAAATAGATGTTTATGGGAATGGCATTATTTGGAAGTGTTAGGAACCCAATTCAATTATTGTAAATAAATGAAATGTCTTGTATTTTTTTTAAGGGAATTTCCCTTCACTTGGATTGCTTGGGGTTGCTTACATGAACTAGTACCACACAAAAGGAAAAACAAAAACTGGCAACACTGGCATCCTTACTTTTTAAACTAACTCATATGCACATGGATTCTCCAATGCAAATGCCATTAATAATAAAATTATAGCAGGTTAAAAAAAAAAGTAAAGTGGCATTTAGTGTGCCTTCAATAGGAGACTATAACTAATTTACTTCTCAGATATTATAAATGTCCCAAATTCCTTATATAAACATATATAGAAATGATAGATAGCTAATGGTAGTGGGAGATAATCTGCTCCCGCTGGAAAAGCATGTGATAGTCATAGCTAAGAGGTCTTTGCACACTTTCAGACTGTGTGCCAATTTATACCTATTCCTGCTCACTGTGACCCATGCCCTCTTGATCTCTTATTTATACTTATTTATTTATTTATTTTTATTTGTCAAACGTGTATAGAATAGTAGTAGTTTGTATAAACATAAGTAAAAAGTAACGATAAAAGAGGACAATAGGACAGTAGGACAGTGACGGTAGGCACAGTGGTGGGCTTATGCATGCCCCTTACAGACCTTTTAGAAACGGGGAGAGGTCGACTGTAGACAGTCTAAGGTTAAAGTTTTTGGGGTTTGGGGAAGAAACCACAGAATCAGGTAGTGCATTCCAGGCATTGATAATTGATAACTAATGCAACATGTTGTACATGGAGCTGCCCTTGAGTAGCATTCAGAAGCTTCAGCTGGAACAGAATCCAGCTGCATTGGTTGTAAAATGGCGCTGACTATCCTACATATATGTAACCCCACTGCTTTGGGAGCTGCATTGGTTGCCAGTGTGTTTCTGGGTGCAAGTCAAGTACTGGTTGTCACCTTTAAAGCCCTTCATAGCTTGGAACCATGGCTATCTCAGATACTGTCTTCTTCTAGATGTTTCTACCTATCCAATTCAGATGGACATTCTCCAGGTCGTGTCAGCCCATGAATGTTGGCTGGTGGGATCCAGGCAAAGTGCCTTCTCTGCTGTAGCTCCTGTTCTCTGAACATCCCGCCCCCCCATCCTCAGATTTTAGGATGGACCTGGCCCTGCTAGCCTTTTGGAAGGTCTTGAAGATCTGACTAAGTGTCCAGGGCCGGGGTCCTGAGTCTGTGAAGAGCCCCATTTCCTGGTTATATTGACACCAATGGATTATAATATATTTTGGCTGCTATATGTATTTTTTTTTGCATTGTATTTTAACTGCTTTAATAGTTTTGGGGTCGCTGGTTTGAGATGGCCAGTTATACAAATTGAATACATAAATACTCACAGCAGGTCCATTTAAGCCTCTTTCACCTCTTGCACCAGTGGAACCTCTGGCTCCCTAAAATCCAGAAAAAGAAACACACAGGAGACAAAGAGATAGACCATTTTGTTTAAATTTTATATACAGAACATGCCATCTTCTTACAATTTTCTGAAGGATCTAGTACAGAGATCTTCAAACTTGGCAACTTTAAGACTTGTGGACTTCAACTGCCAGAATTCTCCAGCCAGCATAGCTGGCTGGAGAATTCTGGGAGTTGAAGTCCACAAGTCTTAAAGTTGCCAAGTTTGGGGACCCCGATCTAGTATTATTTATTCTGAAATGATCTTCCAGCATAGCTCCACAGAGATTGCACCACCTTTAAGATAAAAACAATCTCTATGGGCTACAAGCTGCACATTTTATTTCCTCAGGAAGGCAGAGGTGATAAAACAAAGAGGAAGGCTAAGAGGACTAACCGCTAAATATTTCTTATTAATCACTGATACATTACAATCCATGAGGTAATTTTCTCTGAACAGCATGCTTCTTTCATCTCATGTAAACAGCCCTTAGGAGTGGCATTCATTTGATCTGTGTCAATCATATTTAATCAGTTTCATCCCTTTTGTGGAGTTAGAAGTTAGGAAATGTTTCCTTTATAAGTCTCCTTGCTGATTTCACTGGCTTCCAACATTACCTGAATGATTCATTTCCAAAATTGAGCTAATGGTATGTGGTGGATGGTAACAGGTTTTCCACATTTATGTTACAGAAGTGCACTATCGTTATACAGCCCAAGACATGTAATTATATCAGTAAGGGAGATTCTAGGAAATGAGCACACATATCATGGCTGCTGACTGGTGTTACTGTGCCAAAACTAGAACTGAAGTTAACTACTTGCCACTACAAAAGATGATACAGGTAGTCCTCAAGTTATGACTGTAACAGAGCCTGCCTATTATGATTCTAAGTCATAATTTTACAATCTTTTTTTGTGATTGTAAAATGAACATGGCAGTTGTAAACTGAACGTGGTGATTGTTAAGCAAATACCATGGTTGCTAACTGGACCATTGTTTACTATGGCACAGATTTGCCAAAAACCAGGTGAGTGCTGGTTTTTAATAAAACCATTGTAAAAAGTAGACACGGGACCATAGCCATAAACATGGCCCTTATTGCTGAGTGCCTTAAGTGCAGTCAAGGGATTGCAGAGAACTTTGGATCAAAGTTGTAAATCCCCTGTTTTGGGTCTGTCCAAACTTTGGGTCTAGTCATCAGTGAAGCTTTCAGAAATAAACATTAGGCTTATCCATATTGGGCTTATAATCCCAATATATTGATTCTTACTTACAGCAGGTCCTGGAGGTCCTGGAGCTCCCACACTGCTTTGAACACATGTACAAGCATTTGACAATGATGGGCATTTTGCTTCATCCCTCTGAAATTTAAAGCAAAACATGAACAGTTTTAAAATGGTCTTTTCCTGACAGAGAAAACAACTGTAATCTTACAGGTGGATAATTTACTGTATACTATAACTATATTTTGATATTGAAGTCTAATTATATCTGATATCAAGGTCTAATAAAATAATAAAATTCAGCATCAACATAATTGTTTCCAAGAGGTATTTTAATTTGGGATATGATTAATGAGAGAGAGAGGGAGGGAGGGAGAAGTAACAAAAGTCTTAATGTTTACACCTAGTGCATAAAAGTAAAAAGTGATTGCTCCCCTGGGGAAACACATATTTTACACATGTTTACAGCATCCTTTACTTTCTTCACATATTCCAGGATTTATTCTACAAAATATATTCTAAAGCTGAATTCTACTCACTCCAATATAAATTAATACCTTTAATTTAGAATCAAATTTTCATTCAATATAAAAATAACTAAATATTATTTTAATGTAGCTGCACTCAACATATTAAATATTGACTTATACAATATTATACGATGCTGATATATAATTATGAGTTGAAGTGGCAGCTTTCCTATGATCTGGTGCTAATATAAGTTAAAAAGAACATAATTCACGCCGTATCCTGAGAGCTGTCACTGCTTCCATTCTATTTCTTTAGATTTAGAACAGTGTGATATAAAGCAATTTCATTATATCATTAACTAACATAAATTGGCTTCAGCAGAAAATGGTGTAGGCGGAAGTCTAAAAGACTCCAGAAATTTACTATTTCAGTGGAAATCTACTGAAGCACAGTAGTTAAAAACCAATGAATTATTCCAATAAGATTATATACTTATTTTTCTCTTCTCTGTGAAGAATTGCCTTAAATTATCTTCTGCTTGCTTGTTTTTCCCAACTCATTTCCCTTCATTGATGATTTATTCTCCCTCTCCTTCAAAACGAACATGGTCCAGTTGCATATTGACACAAATGCTGCTGGCTGATTTTGCCGAATATTCTATATTAACAGTAGCTACAAACAGTTGTTTCACTGTTCCTTATCCTAGATTCCACCTCAAGTCAAATTTGGGATGAAGGGTAATGGAATACTAGGTATATTTAATATTTTTTTTAAGAATTCAGTCCCAGATTCTGAAAACAGAATGGAATGTGATAAGGCAGCTAAACTGCTTTTTCTACAATAGGCTGTCTGGACTTCACTATTTAGAATATGCTCTGGTGAAGTTACATTCCTGCATTCAGTATGATTCAGAATCCCATAGATAATTTATTATTCCAAAAAGAGATGTTTAAGGCTGTTGTCCCACACTGTTCTCCTGGAGGCTCATATCAAGAGCTCAGGCTCTTGATACGAGGTATTAAATCTGTTTAAACATTTCCTATATATTTACCTTAGAAGGAATGTCACAGCATCTATCTCTGCTGGTCCAAACCGCATTGCACACGATGTCAAAGCTCTGTATATCAAACTACAAAGCAGAAATGGAAGTGTATTTAAAGTTATATTTAAATTAATCTTCAAGTACAAAATCATGCAATTTAAACAAAATAAAACAGTCTTTCTTTCCAGCGCCAGCAAAGTATCATTCCTGTTACCATATTCCTGATTGCTTATTTGAACCCTATGACAATCATTAAGTGCTGTACCTCATGATTCTTGACAAATGTATCTTGTCTTTTTATGTACACTGAGAGCATATGCACCAAAGACAAATTCCTTGTGTGTCCAATCACACTTGGCCAATAAAGAATTCTATTCTATTCTATTCTATTCTATTCTATTCTATTCTATTCTATTCTATTCTATTCTATTCTATTCTATTCTATTCTATTCTATTCTTATCAATGACATTAACACAGGAAACTAAGAAAATGGTCACGAAGTAGTTTACTTCATGTCTCTGTGATATTTCACATGGTTCCTATAAAACCGGATTAATTGTAATCAAATGCATGGATAGCTTTGGGGAAAGAGGAGAGGAGATGCTTCCTAGAAAACTATAGGACATGAGAGGCCAGAGTCCTGCAATCATTTAACAGTTAAAAATAAATAAATTTAGAAAGAGCCTGCCCTAATGGTTCTAGCAGTTAGAACTAGTAGGCAGGAAGTTGTACTTTCAGATTTGCGAGATTCTGTAAATGTAGCCTTACAATAAAGTAGATTTAGCTCACATAATTGTGTTTCCAGTCTGGTTTATCTGGGAAGACTGACATTAATACATAACCGACCTTCAACTTCAAGAACTCTGCCACTTATATAAAATAATAAACAGCCCTTCCTCTGGTCCCTTCTATACACAAAATTTTTTCTTACCCATTCACTTTTCCAAACTTGCTCATATGTATACAACCTGTCTATCTTACTCCAAAACCAATTCTCCTGAGAGGCTGCTAATGGGATGACTGAAAAGAAAACTTGAATTCTGCAGCTATTATCAAAAGGAGAATTTCAAAAGCTTTCCTTTCGCCATGGTATCAGAAATCAATTACTTAGCACAGTACACCCTAAATCCCAGCAAGTAACTAAAATTTCATTTCATGACATTTACTTTGGGCTAGATTGTGTGATACATGAAATGAGAGGTAAAGGGTATGACAAATGGGAAGTGAGGACACCGACAAGCACAGGAGGAACATCCTTTAAACATGCATTTCATCCCAATTAAAGGCAGTAGGAAAAAACCATTTCCAAAGTAGCTAAAAACCACAAAGTACTTTTTACTGTTTGTTATATATTATCACTCATTTTCTGTTGATTTTATGGGAGGGATAGCTGTGTACAGAACAAGAGAGACATAGCAAAATGTGGAGGTGCTACATATAAGACTTCTCAACCTTATGTATGATTTCCAAATATATTAAGACTACAGTATTCAGAATTCCCAGGAAGCATGGCCACTGACTGATATGTTTATCATTAGCAATGAAAGTTACTTAAAATAATAAACATATTGTTCCCAGCCAAAGACTTTGTGACTCTTATGACTGAGTCATGCAACTGACTCAGAGGTTGATGCTACTAAAAGAGACGTTATGTTTCTATTCTAAGCCAAATATTGTGGGAATACTTTGAAGAATATGAGGGAACTTTGATGGAAGCCAACAGTCTGCATATAATCTATTTGAACTCAGACAACTGAGAAGTTTTTAGAGCTGCAGCTTTTGAACAATATGGAACTCTGAAACTCAAAACTCAAGTTATTCATGCATTTATTTAAAATGTTTGTATCACGCTTTAATTGGCTTTAAAGAATAGAGAAAGCAAATATATCAGAATTATAACAATATTTATATAACAGTAATAATAACAATCATAATAATCAGTATCATAAATATGTTTACTCACTCTTTACTTCTCTTAGCTAAAAACCTGGTTTTTAAAAAGAATATAGGGGATTGAGGAGTGAGTAGAGGATAAAAGCCATGGTGACGCAGTGGTTAGAATGCAGTACTGCAGGGCAAACCACTGCTCACTCCAGGAGTTCAATTCTGAGCCGCTCAAGGTTGACTCAGCCTTCTATCCTTCCGAGGCTGGTAAAATGAGGATCCAGATTGTTGGGGGCAATATGCTGATTCTGTCAACCACTTAGGGAGGGCTTTAAAGTACTATGGACCGGTATATAAGTCTAAGTGCTATTGCTATCTTGAATATCAGGAGCCAGGATGCATATCTTATTTTGGGTGGCAAGACATTCCGTAATAGGAGAGCTCTGGCAGGGAATTCTCACTATTTGTTCCCACTTCACCCAACATGGGTTGGGGATCATGAGTGATGGTTTGAAAAGCCACTGAAAAATCCTACAAAAGGAGACTCACTCCCTTATATAAGTGATGAGTGTGGTTTCTATCCCATATAATCAACTTGAACTCTGTCTGGAAAAGATCAAGATAATCCATATTTTCTACAGTCTCTTAGCTGGCAGCTGCCCACTTTTAACAATTTTCCCTAAAAACAGAGATTTGGAGACTGGTGACAGCCAGAATAGTTGGGTTAGTTAGCCAGCCCTTCAAGCAGGGGATGCACCAGTACCCATTTCAAGGACATCAACATTGACCAAGTTGCAATGGCTGCCGGACAGAGCCTTTATGTGAAATGATGGGAGGGAAGGGGACAAATCTTTTTAATCAGATATCATATCAGGTTTTGATCAGGAAGTGCTGTAAATATGGACCTTGGCAAGTTGTGTGTGAGGAGGAGATTCTGAACAAGAGAGTGAGAAAAAACTTCATCTCCTCTCCTAACAGGCTTACTGCCCATGACTTGGATGAGACAATTGTTGTGATAAAGATATGTTGTGATATCTTTAATAAAGATTTTAAAATTTAGTTTAGAAAAGTTTACTACTTACTGGTGCTGTTTTCTTATCACCTTTCTGTAATTTACCAAGGATTTCATAGCCATCAGTTGTGATATTTCCAGCTTCCTTAATAGGCTTTTCCATAATTTCAACACAGTCAACATAAATCTTAGCACTTGTGGATGTTATAACAAGATGAACCTAGAGAAAAAATTATTGAGGAGAAGCGTAACAAAAACCTTGTTAATTCTCTATGGTTTTAGAAGTAAACTTTTTAGTCCAAATCATAGTTAACTGTATACAGAAATTGTCCAAAATCTTGAAGGCAAAGAGGCACAAATACACAGGTTTTCTGTATCGATGTGTAAAAGTGTCTTTTTTAATGAAAGTGGCAGCTCCATCCATGCACTCTATTGAAATATATTTCAGACAACAAAGAAGCAGTGACTTAACAAACTTTGTCTGCACTCAGCTTTGGAATAGGTTTCGATGAAGGGTGTGATAATCTATACAACATATGCTATGAACGAATGCCACTAAGGACTATATAAATGCAACACTAACTAATGATAAAGACATAAATACTATAGGAAATTTTTTGTTGTCACAGCTGTTGCCTGTTCCAAAAGTTTATTTTTCCATAACCAGTAAGGTTTGCAAGAATAATCCTTCCAAAACGCTCTCCTATTCATAGAAACTGAGCGGCAGAAATGAAATGGAGTGGAAATGACATTTTCCATTTTTTTAAATAACACTAGACTAAAAATGTAAAATGATATTTTTACACATTTTTGAAAAAAACTTTCCTATTATTAAATACCATCATTCTGTCAGACATCCCTTTCCAAATGTACAGTGAGAAAATTGACTATGATTATATAGAGCAATGATGGCGAACCTTTTTACCCTTGGGTGCCAAAAATGTGCACGTGTGCACTGTTGCACGTGCACGAGTGCCCATACCCATAATGCAATGCCCCTCCCACACGGCCTGTCCCCTGCACATGCGTGTGCGAACCCCCATGCATGCGCGTGTGACCTCCCTGTTTTGGCCTCACATCCCAAAACAGCGGTGGAAGGGGAGAAAAGCCTCCCATCCCCAAACAGAGCTGGGAGGGGGAGGAAAGCCTCCTTTCCCCAAATGTACTGGGAGGGGGGAAGCCTCCTTTCCCCAAACGGAGCTGGGAGGGGGGAAAGCTTCCATTCCCCAAACGGAGCTGGGAGGGTAGAAAGCCTCCTTTCCCCAAATGGAGCTGGGAGGGGGGGAAAGCCTTGCGTGCCCAAACAGTGCTGGGGTGGAATCTTCAGAGATCTGGGAAGGCACAGAAAGTGAGGAGAAAGCATGCACGTGTATATTAGTATGAATGAAAATATCAAAATTATTCCCATTATATTTTTGCAAGCTTTGTAACCACAACTGTCTTCATACTGTATATCTGATACATTTTGGAACTGAGGAATATCTGGTAGAAGCCTTGTTAGGGTAAAAAATATTCTTTCCTTGGAATCTATATAGAACAAATAATGAACACTGAAGATGGCATTTAATTTCGTTGTACAAGGTGCAATGACAATAAAGTAAACTAAACACAAATGCTATGACCCACCAAATTCTGAGTAATACTTTTGAATTATAACTCCATAAGAAATGGGAAATCACTTTGAATTGATGTTCAGTTTCCAAACAGAAGTTTAAGAAATATCTCTTTCCAATTCATTAAAAACTCATCAAGTGTCATTTTACCATTTTCATATCCAAATCTAATTCGTACATCTTTTTTAGTTTATTTATAATCATACAGCTTTAAACTCAAGGTATACCTTATTTGTTATAATACTAGATCTGGATCAGCAGGAAAGCACATAACTAAATTTTAAAACATCTTTGTGAAACAAAAAAAATTCAGTGATTTTAGATAAAACAATTCAATGTGTATTTACTCAGAAATAACTTTAATTATGATTAACGGGATTCACTCAGTAAGTGTGACCAAAATAACAACCTATTATATTATGCATTAAAATACTATAAGAATTTTAATCTGTCCTAACTATTGTGATTGTGTCTTGTGTGTCTAGGTGTCTTGTGTGTTTGTATCTGTTGTTACTGCTGTATAGATTATAATATCTCTTTAAACTCTGTTTATTATGGTATAATAAAATATTAATAGCATCTTCTGCTACAGGCTAATGATTAACTGCTGAACAACTTCTACCTGAACTGAACAGAGCAGATGAAGAAGATTGTTTTTTTAGCTTAAAGTTTGCTACACACACACACACACACACACACACACACACACACACGGAATAATATATAAGTGGCGCTTCTTTGAATTGAGGTTATTCTCCTGTAAAAATACTGCCATCAAATAGTAAATAGAAGAAAATAAATGGCTGGGTATGAAAATTATGACAGGGACTGGAGAAAGCATTCTAGAGTTAATGCTGACTCCTAAGCATGAACCACAAACTCTTTCATTTGCTCTGTAACAACAAACAACAACAACAAAACCAGGATGGGCCCATTGCTGCAGATCTGCAAATCTCATCAGATCTGGAACTCAATTCATTTCATTTATTCTCAACCTCTCTGGTAGTACACAAGGCCAATTATCTAAGGTTTTAAAAAAAGTATATACCTATCATAGTAGACAGGTGAGAATAGCCGTGGGACAGACCTGATTTGGCAGGCATGAAAATAGCATCTAGACTTTAAATAATCTTCTATCATTTTTCCCCCTTTTCCTTTTGAAAGAATAAGGCAAAAAGTGTCAAGACACTTTAAAACTTCCCTTTTACTAAATTAGTAGCTGGTTTCCAAAGTTAATCAGCTCCTTCTTTTACTAGTCCTCCATTAAAAAAATGGCAAGGACGACTTTGCAGAAGACTCTGGCCATGTATATTTGGCTCATGAACGGGAAATCAACAAACATAAAACATCTGTTTCTATAAGAGTTCCTTGACAAGATGTTAACTAGGCCAACCTTTTCCCCAAGACTTTCATTGTAGCCAAAACTCAAAATAGTATGCCAAAGCAAATGTTTCACAAAGAGCCAAGTTAGCTATTTTTCAGTGAATGGAAATGCAATGCACTGAATTAACACCACATTATACTCTGGCAAGATATTCCGGCAGAATTCATTCATCTGTAGAATTGTGATAAACAAATCCTTAGAGACCATCTACGATTCTCTGCTTCTGCCACTCTGCTTCAAACAGAGCTGTCCTCCTAGTGCACAATACCCTTTCTCCCATAACAACTTTCACATTTATTTCCTTTCAGAGATGGTTCTGTACTTGCCTTCAAAAAATAGAAATAATGCATATGTATAAGCTCCGTGTGTACACAGGACTGGAATGGTCACTCTCACATATGGATAAAAACCTGCTTATCATTGATTAGTTTCACCATAGTATGTATATTAGTATGTATGTATATTTTAGTTTTTGCTACATATTACCCAATGATTCAATTGGAGAAATACATAAATGGTTAAACAACAAATTAACATTGGAATAATGTTTGTCTCTCAAACCCTCTTTCATGGGGCCGAAGAGATGATAGTCTGAAAGCGCTAAATCTGGTGAGTATGGAGGATTATTATTCCAGTGACGAGGAAGTGAAAACTGCAGTGAAGAAGTGGCTCAAAGAACAGTCAACAAAATTTTACGAGGCAGGGATACATGCTCTCATTCGAAGGTGGAACATTGCTATTGAGAGAAACGGTGACTATGTTGAGAAGTAGGGATGTGATCCACAGAGGACCAGCTTCATTTTGATGTATGCTACATGTTCCTGTCTTGGTAATTATAGCTGTCCTAAAGAAAATGGTATTACGTTTTGACTCACCCTCGTACATCTATAGTATGTAGATAAAAAGTCGAAAAAAGGTGAACAACATTTTTACAGAACTATAGATATGTTGAGGCTGGGTGTGACAAAGAATGGCTGGGAAGGGAGGGGCCAGGCGAGGCACCCCTTGACGTGAATGACATTGAGTTGGCCACGCCCACCCAGTCACATGGCCACCAAGTCACGCCCACAGAACCAGTAGGGGAAATTTTTAGATTTCACCACTGGTGCAATGTCACATGACCGCAAGTTGTGACTTTCTGCCAGCTTCCTCATTAACTTTGCTCGTTGAAGGCCAGCCGTGAAGGTCACAAATGATGATCACGTGATTGTGGCTGCTGCAACTACTGTAAATGCATGCCAGCTGCCAAGGACCTGAATTGTGATCATGTGACCACATGGACACTGCAACAGCCATAATATAGAGGACCAGTTGCAGCTTTCCTTTTTCAATGCCATTGTAACCTCAAACAGTCACTGAATGAGTGATTGATAAACAAGGACTAGTTAATATACCCTTTAAATATTTGTTTCAGAGTAAACTTGAGCATTGCATAAGATATTTCAGTATACATTCAAACCAATTAATTGAAAATATTATTTGCTTTAAAATTACCTATAAATCATTATCATCTCTCTATATCTATTGACTACCAGAGTGGTTTTATTTGCTTTCAAAATGACTTTCTTATTCATAATAATCTACAGAAGATGATTTTACCTTGTGGAAACTTCCGTAAAAGAGTTTCTTTATTTCATCACCTTCAAATGCTACAGTCTGAATTTCTCCTCTTGTGTCCTTGTTAAAGAATGATAGCACTTTGCTGGAAGCTAGGGTAAAACACATTATGTTAAAGATATGGATAGCACATTACAGAACTATCTAATAATGTTTCAGATTAATTCCAAAAAGTGACTCAGATCACAAGATACAGAAATGTAGCACCTGTCTCTAATTTTTAAAGCAGCTGCACCTTTTCACGGTAGCTCAAAGCAGCTCCTTAGTCCATCCACACCCATTTCCAAATCTGATTCATAAGACTCATTCATAAAACTCATTCATAAGACTATTCAGAGATTCCCTTTCACCAATTCCTTAATTAGGATTGCTATATAAATAACTTAATAGAAATACTGTTAGAATGGCTGTTAAAACAAACATTATGGAACTTGCTAGTAACGCAAGATTATTAGTATTCATTTTATGATATTAAAAGACTAACAAGGTTAAAATCAAGTTTTTTTAAAAAAATTCTAAGCTGTTGAATCACTTAATAATTGTGGGTATTATATTCCCTACAAATATAGTTCCATGTCAGAACGTAAGTCATTCAGTCAACTAATTCTGGTAATCCAAAATGTTGCTTTGAAATGAAACAATGAATTGAGATGCTTAATGCAACATGAAGTTTCTATGACTGCAACATGAGAGAACATGAAAGGAAATGTCCTGCAATTTTCAACCTGCCAATTATTGAGTCAGAACCTGCATGCCATGTGGAAGAATCATGATTTATGGCAACCTGAAGGAAGGCTTCTCCAACATAAATATGAAAGTGGAACTTCCCAGTATATTTATTCTTTTTAACATATAGGTAGAATAGTATCAACTAAAGCAATACTTTGGATCTACCGATACATTCACAAATACTATCAAACCTTACTGCTACTGCTGGCAGGCTACACAAAGGAGAGACTGAGATAACACTCAGATAAACACAAATTTTTTCTTCCCCAATTTGGCAAAAAAAATTGTTCAGGTAAGGTTACTGGGAGTTCTTTCTCTCAATTAATTTGTTGTTTCCTAATTCTCTAAAAAGGTGCACTTTTTAAGTCCAGATCAAAGCACTGGCTGAATTGTTTCATATAAAGATTGCATTAAATAACTGTGGCTTGGCAACTCACAACCCACCTAAACATTATATGTCGATGGCAAATTAGCTGCAGTCTGCCTAACAATATTCTGTTCAACTGATTTCTGATACTGAATAAACTATGTCAGACTAAAATTTTACTTTGTAGAAATATTTTGAAATATTCAAAAAGTAAAGCATCATCTGTCCATTCTATTCATACATTCGGTCCATAGTTCACAGGGGGAGGGGGCTTACGGTCAAGAACAACTCCAACTTCTGGTTTGTAATTTCTGTCTGTTATCTGCCAAATTGCAAATGGTTCATTAGAGGTTTCCGAGAGAAGACGGAATAAAAATATTATTGTGTAAGCCTTTGATAATCCATCCGGATGAATATCCCTATTAAAGAAAGCAGAAACATATCTCTCACCAAAAAATACATGATTAAAACAGTGAAATGGGCGACATATAAATTTAATAAATAAATAATATTTAATCTTAGTCATGGTTAATAAGATTGTGTGAGTGTCAGTGTGTTGTTTAATAAACAGCACTCAAGATTCTTCTTTGATCATTCATCCCCCTAAAAGAGTATCTAAAGACTCAAAAGCAGCTCATATAAAGAATTAAACTTTTTCTCCTGCAAAAGACAGAAAGGCTAATTTAAATCCTCCATATTATTCAGTGCGTTTAGAAGTCAGGTCTTCCTTCAAGCCCACTGAAAATTATTCTGAAAATATACTAGAATTATATTTAAAGCTAAAATTTACTCAAGCTGAAATCTGGTGAAATTTTCTTCTGCAATGGGAGAGACTTTGGGAAGAAGGACAACAGTGATCATAATATCAACAAAAGATTATTAAATAAGGATTAAATATCCTTAAGATTAAGGATAAACTGTATGAGAACAATTGTGCATCAAGGATGACAGCAAGAAAAAACATATTGAGGAAGAGACCAGCAGCAGCCTGAATGCAATTAAAAGAGAAATACAATAAGACAGAAGAAATAAACACTTTTATAGAACTGCCCAAACAGTATTATTTAAATTGACAATGGTTCTTCTCAGATCTCCAATTATTCTCTGAGATCTTCTTTAATGCAAATGTTATTATTGAAAAGGCTTTTTTTTGGGGGGGGGGTGTTACTTAGACCAGGGGTATCAAACTGGTGGCCCAGAGGCCAGATGTGTGTCATGTGCAAGCCACACCCACCCCAGCTCCGCAAATGGGAAAAACGTCGCAAAACATCCCGTGACATCAACATGACGCCACAAGTTTGACACCCGTGCCTAGACTATGAATGGGGAATTCAAGTACTGTAAATCAGACACTAACATTAGAACTCTTCTCTGTAGGCAATTACTGTCATCATTGTACTAGGGATGAGAAGCAGAAAGGCTTGGAGATGTCCCCTTCAGCTCTTGAGTGGAAAAATACACTCAATCATACACCCTCTATAAGGGCTATAAGTGAAACCTGCCCTAAAGTTTCAGTTATCCCATAACAGAGCTGTAAAGTCACGAATGGGATTGGTTTACTTCTTCATAAGAAACCAATTCTTTTAACAGCTGTTTCCAATTAATTTCTGGCCATTAGGTTTTAGTGTTGGCCATTAAAGCTTCAAGTGAGCTGGCCGGAGAATACTGGTAGTTGAAGTCCACATATCTTAAAGTTGCCAAGGTTGAAAAACACTGACATAAAGGGATATTTCCTTCCTATGCATATGCCAAAATAAACAGATAATCTTCAAAGTCTTTTCTCAGAATGCTGCGCAAATGCTTAGGCAGGTGGCTACAAGAAAGAGGGCCTTCTCAGTTGCAGTTCATGATGAAATGCCATCTTGAAGAAGGTTTACCTGTTAGCCACCTTATTGCTTTTTTTTCAGTGCCAGTTAGCATTACTTTTTGTACCAGATATTTTAGGATTTAAGTCCCAGGCTGTAAATAATTTTAATGCATTGCATAGAGCAGGGATCGGCAACCTTAAACACTCAAAGAGCCACAAAGGTCCTAACCGGAAACCCCCTGTTCAATTCTGGAGCCAACCAGAAGTCCACTTCCCCCGCCATAGAGTCTCCTCCTAGCATGGCGTCCTTTTTCCTCTGCCGACCAGAAGTCCGGTTCCCCCACCATAGAGTCTCCTCCTAGCATGGCATCCTTTTTCCTCTAACCGAAAGCCCTATCAATAGTGGAGCCAACTGGCAACAGGGAGCCGCAGCAGAGGGAGGAAAGAGCCACATGCGGCTCCAGAGCCACAAGTTGCTGATCCCTGGCATAGAGTAACTATTTTATGTATATTTCCTATACTGATTTTTTTACTTCATCCTGCTTATGAGAGATTCCAAAAGGGTGTATACATACACACTTTCTGTCTTTGTATGTATCTTGTAGTCTGTGTTTTTATTTCTCACTATTGTTAGCAAGGATTCAGCATTCAGCACTATATCCAGTATAACCACCATGTAGTCAATTTTCCGCAATTAGAAAAGACTTGAAGAAAAAACAACTAATATACTCACACAGTGGGCTGGCTAACAAAAGCATTTTTATGAAGCCTGTACGATACGTAGCTCGGGAAAGATCCTGACTGCAAGGAAACTCCAGGTACTGAGGCAAAATATTTTTCTGTTAAATTGTAAGCTTCCAGCATTCTGAAGCCTATATGTCAGAATAAAGAGAAAACAGAAAGAACAATGATGGGATTTAGAAACAGTGTGAAGTAAGACGTTACTAAACTGGAATAGTCATGTGTTATTTCTTACCAGGAGAAGTGTATCCATCTAAGTACATGAGAGGACAAGCTGGGGGAAAAAAAACAGATACAGCATGAATGAGCACTGGCGTTGTTACTAGAAGCACACAGCTGCCTGCAAACAAATGTCTTCCATAGATGCAGAACTAAAAATACCACCAATCTTAGCTTTCTTCAATATGGTCATTTATTTATTTACTTAATATACAGCATATCATACCTGGACCCACAATTAACATTTCACCTACCGTAGATTAGTAAAACATAATAAAAATGTTCAAAAGATCTATGTTCAAATACCAATCTCTAGGCCATCTAACTGAGGGGTCTCCTGGTCCGTGGCCTGTTAGAAAACTGGGCCACGCAAGCAGCAGGTGAGCAGGTGAAGCTTGATCTGCACATGTGCGGGATCTAGGCTGAGCTCGAAACCATCCCCTCCTTCCCCCACCCCCAGTCCATGGAAAAATTGTCTCCCACAAAACTGGTCCCTGGTGCCAGAAAGGTTGGGTACTGCTGATCTAATCATTGAAGTGCAGCATTGTTTATTTTTTTTTAAAAAAAATCAGATACTGGACCAGTATACACCCTCAGCTTACAGCCGGTCATGATGTGATCTACAGTTTGACCCTGCAGTCACACTGAGGAAAGGATACTATGCCCCATTTATGCAGAGAGTCCCAGCAGACAATATGTGAGGTGCAAATCCTATTCAGGGTTATCCATTGCTAGCATGGAAGTTCAAATCCTGGCATCTGTTTTGTGGGGTTATTTGTATGTCTTCCTATGCCTGGGCATTCAGCGACCCATTTGCCTTTCCATTGGGAATCGATGTTACAAGTTGTTGGGGAATTGTGCAAGTGCAAGTGGGGGTTTCCTGGATTTGAATCTTCCAGTTGATAAATGAGGAAGGTCAGCATGCACTGGTTTTTATGTATTCTCTCACTAGTACATTTTGCCTTCGTAAAGCTGGCGGTGCTATATGGCTCAGAACAGAAAGCCAGCAAGTTGGAGTAATACATCCGCTTATAATCCTCATTGTTACAGGGGTGAAATTCAGCAGGTTCTATAAAACCGGTTCTATAAAACCGGACAGGTTCTATAAAACCGGTGGCGGCGATTATGCGCAGTTCAGAGAACCTGTAAATCGCACCACTGACTGGCCCCTCCCCTCCCCCTTTCTTGGGCTCATACACACAGAGCAAACATGAGGAGGAGGCGAAAAGCAGCCAGGTTGAATGCTAGAAGACTTAGCCTAACTTTTCTTCAGTTCTATGGGCGTGGCTTGGCCTGGCCATGCCTACCAAGCCACACCCACAGAACCGGTAGGGGAAAAATTTGAATGTCACCCCTGTCATGGTGTCATTGACTCTGGCGTCTAACTTACTAGTCTGGCAGCTGTTAAGCCATACAGGGGAACAGCATTCTGCTGTGGAGTTGACCAACCTTAGTGCTGATGACCTGAGGGTGGCAGCTAAATTCTACATTTGATTCCACATAATTTCTGGAGTACGTTGTTCCTAGGTTTGATTTTTATTGCCGTATTCTCTAGCTGTAGGAGAGAGTCTGGTCCAATGTTACTGCAAGATACTTTGGATAGGAATCACAGGGAAGTAAGTTTTTGTTTAAGTAGACCTTCCGGGCTTCATATGCTAGTTTGTTGTTAAGGTGGAAGCACGTAGTTCCTTTTTGGCTGGTGCTAGGAGTGAGCCTCCAGTCAGTGAAGAGTTTTCCAAGATTTTGAGATCTTTTGGACAGAAGGCTGTCTGCCATCTCCATGTATTTTTCTTTTGTACTGCTATGGCCAAATGATCAGCGTATCCGAATTTGCATCCCCTTGTTGCTGGCATATCTGATATGTGTAAGTTGAATAGTGGAGGTGCCATTACCGAGCGTTGTGGGAGGCCGTTGTTTAATCTTCTTAACTTACTTATATTGTCCCCCATTATTATCTGAAAGGACCTATCACTCAGCATGTTAGCAATTAGTCAACAGAGATTTTTGCAAGGAATAATATGGCACAATTTGTGTGTATGCCGCAGGTAGGTCTACAAACACAGCCATGGTTTTGAGGCCTCACTAGAGTCCTGCTTCAATATAGCCTATGAGGCTTAGCACCTGGTAAGCCTTCAATATGGTAACTCTACAATATGAGTTTTGTAGCCAAGACTGTTTTCAGGGCACTAAGATAAGGAATTACTACTAGGAAGTGTTCAAAGAGAAGTTAGGTTTATAAATTAACAATTACTTTTTACCAGGGTCACACATCAATCTATTTCTATTTCCATTTTCATTACCATCTGCAATGATCTATGTATGTATTTATCTATTCTGACAGATTCCTCAATACAGACTAAGTTTCTCCTCCAGAGACAAGCAATGCAGAAATTCAGAAAAAAATGTCTGAGAAAGAGATAGAACCTCCCTGGTTCAACTCAATGTTCTGCTCTCTGTTTTAACTCAAAAGATGTCATTAGACAAGCCATTCCATCTCAGCTAAGAGCTCCAAGATAAGGGCAGCATGGAATGTTAATATGGGCTAAAGGGCTATGTGCTCATGTTAATGCTCATTTTAGTGGGGGGGAGCAAGCTGCCTTCTAAAGAGCCAGAACTTTAGTCCATCAACCTCCAAATGTTCACTAATGATCATTAGTGATTTTCCAAGGTTTTCTATTAGCATTGTTCCAAGCTCAATTTTAATATGCAAAGGCTATACTTGGAAATTCCTATACTTGGAAATTCCTAAAATTGAGCATTGTTCCAAGCTCAATTTTAATATGCAAAGGCTATACTTGGAAATTCCTGTTTGCAAAGCACGGATTCCACTACTGATTCTTCCTTTTTGATTATATAACAGCAAGGAAAAATATATTTTCCTTAACAAATTACTAGATATGTTTTCATTGTATTTTACACTGGACTGAATGTGTTAACCTATCCTGAAAAAAAGAGACTATTTTACTCACTTGAGGTAGCTGTCTCGCAAACAAATGTGATAAGGTTATCTTCAATCTTTGAAAAAGCATCAAAGTCGTCAACTATAAAGACATGACGTTCGCTTGGCTGACTTGCAATTTTGGCTAGTTCATGGTAATCAACATCAGCTACACCAATAACAAATACACTGAAACCTGCAAAGACAATAACAATGGTTGACATAATATGGACCTGGGAAGTTTCTCCAAGTTCTTCTAAAAAAAATGCTCATTGACCCATCCTATTAAGGCAGTGTTTCCCAACCTTGGCAACTTGAAGATATCTGGACTTCAACTCCCAGAATTCCCCAGCCAGCGAATGCTGGCTGGGGAATTCTGGGAGTTGAAGTCCAGATATCTTCAAGTTGCCAAGGTTGGGAAACACTGTATTAAGGCAACAACCCGATATTGCCCAGGTACATGGAGATTACAGCTCTCAGAGAAATCTTAGGGAGGGAGTCAAAGTTGCATTACCAATACTGAGAGCCAGACTGGTGTAGTGGTGGAGTTGCTGATGTAATAACCAGGAGATTATGGGTTCTAGTCCCACCTTTGGCACAAAAGCCAGTTGGGTGGTTTTGGGCCTATCACACGCTCTCTCTCAGCTCAACCCACCTTGTTGTGGGGGTAAATAGGAAGAGGAAGGAGTATTAGATATGTTCACTGCCTTGAGGAATTTATAAAGTAATAAAAGGCAGGATAAATGGTGGAAATATATACAGAGATAGGCAGTACAGGTAGTCCTTGACTTACGACCAGTTGCTTGGTGACTGTTCAGTTATGATGGACTTCCAAAAGGAACTTACAACCCCATTCTCAGGTTCCTACAGCCACTATCACCTCCCTCATTTTTATGGCCATTTGTAGTGTCTTGCAGTCATGTGACCAGAATGTTCATTTTTGCCAAAAAAAACCAATGGATTTCTTAATGACCATGTATTAACTTAATGACTGCCTCAAATAAAAGTAGTAAAATTGGGTTGGTCACATGATGCCCTGTGTTATGACCATCTTGACTTACAACCAGAAAAGGCAGGCTCTACTATAGTCATAAGATTTACATGTATTTCAAGCACTCTAAACAATGCACTAGTTCAGGCTATGAAATGGCTATGAAGCATTCATAGTCCGAACTGTATATATTCCAGTCAATCATGATACAGAGTCTGATATTTTATAAAGACTGCAGAATTATGCTCCCATTAAACCCTGCCATCTGAATGTGTCTCACCAGACTGCTGTATGACAGCTGCGGCTTTCATCACTTCATCTTGTGACCGACCGTCTGTTACGACAACAAGGACTTTGGGAACTGCTTTCCTCATGCCTCTTTCCCATGTAAGCACCTTTTCTTTGATAAATGCAAGTGCCTTTCCTGTGAATCAAGAAAGAGTTTCATTTAGATCATCCACCTAAAACCACTACTTTGGAAGGAGGGGCAGTGGCAGGAGAAACTAACCCTGGAATACATTCTAAGTTAAAACTTAGAATGCAGTAATAATATGAGGAAAAACCTTATCCCTTGAAACTAATATTCAGACCTTGGAGTACTCATCTCTAACAATCTAAGTGCCAGAGCCCACTGCAACAACATAGCTAAGAAGGCATTAAGAGTGGTTAACCTAATCTTGCTCAGCTTCTTCTCTGGTAACATTGTACTCTTAACCAGAGCATACAAAACATTTGCTAGACCGATTCTTGAATACAGCTCATCTGTCTGGAACCCACACTACATATCAGACATCAACACAATTGAGAATGTCCAGAGATACTTCACAAGAAGAGTATTACATTCCTCTGTTCACAACAGAATACCTTATGAAACCAGACTTGAAATTTTGAGACTTAAAAATTTAGAACTACGCCGCCTTCGATCTGACCTAAGTGTAGCTCACAAAATTATCTGCAACAATGTCCTACCTGTTAACGACTTCTTCAGCTTCAACCGCAATAATACACGAGCTCACAATAGATACAAACTTAATGTAAACCGCTCCAAACTTGATTGCAAAAAATTCGACTTCAACAACAGAGTGGTCAATGCCTGGAACACTTTACCTGACTCAGTAGTTTCTTCCCCAAACCCCAAAAACTTCAACCTCAGATTATCTACCATCGACCTCACCCCATTCCTAAGAGGTCGGTAAGGGGCGTGCATAAGCGCACAATCGTGCCTACCGTTCCTGGCCTAATGTAGCCATATATTCATACCTCTTTTACTCTTATTCATGCTTGTACTATTACATATATATTCAATCATGTTTGCTTATAATCATATATGCTTGACAAATAAACAAATACAAATACAAATACAAAGTTGTACAAAATTACCTGTTCTTGTGTTCCCTCCTCTGTATTGAATATACTGAAGAGCTCCCAGGGCATGGGCCTTATCATCATATGTGTTCAAATGGAACTCAGAATTTGCATCGTCACTGTATTGCACAAAGGAAACCTAAAATGAAAAAAAAACCCACCAAAAATGTAATGTTAAATTGTTGAAGAAAATACGGTTCAACAGCTCATATTCTATAATCTTGTATATCTTAGACTTAAACAGGTGTAAATCTTACATGTATACAAGCACATCCTTTCTATTAGTAATAATTATGGGTTTTTTTAAATGTGCCTGACTTCTTTTTCTAATTAGTCTGTTATTTAGAGAATTGTAATAGGACTATTAAAAAGGTAAAGAAGAAAAAAATAAGGGAAGAGGGAAGATACGAAACTTTTTCACTTTCATCACAGGTGATAGGATCTTTAAAACTCAAACTATGCCATATTAAACTGTAAAGTATTTACTTGAAAGATATCATGCAAAAAAAAAGCAATTTATCTCGCTTAATATTTAAGAACTGACTAACCTGAATTCCAGCTGGATTTATTAGGTCAAATGCCCCGATCGTGTTGAAAACAAATTTCACTACTTTGTTGAAATTTTCATCTCCAATACTCCAAGAAGCATCAGTCAGGAAGACTATATCAGCTTTGGCTCCCTTGCATACTAAAAGATACATTGGATTCAGAAATGATTTAAAAGTTGCAACACAATAAAAAAAATAGGATGTAGTAACTATAACTTTTCAATGTGACAGTCAGCCATTTGGCTAAAATGGTATAGGGTCTCCTGCTTGATCAGAGGGTTGGACTAGAAGTCCTCTAAGGTCCCTTCTAACTCTATTATTCTGTTTTGCTATGCAAAAGCTGTCTGAAAAAACTTTTTGTTTGGATTTATATAAAAGACATGTACCCCAAATTTGTCCACAAAACAAAATATAAAATGCTAACTCGAATGCATAAATACACAGAAAATAGGGGAATGAATAAATGCCTTTTTGAGCAGAACTTACTTCATTGATTACAAGCTATCATTACTGTTAATTATAGTTGTTTTAATCAAGATAAATTCCAGAACTCTTAATCCCCCATAGTTTTTAGATCTTATAGACATCAAAAAGCAAACACTTACCATCCCGTGCAGGTGGGATTGTTGGAGGTGGGGGTGGCGTTGGAGGTTGTGTTGGAGGTTCAGTTGGCTTGATTACTAAAGGAAATCAATTAAAATATTTTGCATTTTTTAAAGCTGGGAAATAACACAAGCGGAACAAAACTATAGCAAGCTATGCCCTTGGCAGATCAGTTCTTAGAAATTTATCAACATGTTCCAGCAAAAGTTTGAATCCTCCTGTCTCCTAAACTATAGCTCAAACAAGTTTCATGGATTTTGAAGTCCTATCACCATGGCCACCTTATTACTAGAACTAGTAATCATCTAGTTCATCCTCAACTACAGCGGTTCTCAACCTGGGGGTCGTGTCCCCTTTGGGGGTCGAACGACCCTTTCACAGGGGTCGGGAGACTTCGCCCGGACGCCACCATTTGGGTTCTTTTACCCTCTGTGCATGGTATTGCAAGCTTTTTTTTTAGCCACAGTTTGTTAAATATACCATAATGGCTTCATTTAAGTGTAATACTGAATTAGGCGTGATGGATGATCCACTTATCATACAAGGCCCCAAAACTCCCAGGTATGGCTTAGCCACATGAACAAAGCTATTTTTGTCTGGTAAGCAGAATGTAAAGATTGGAATCCAGCTGTTTTCTGAAATCCTGGCAGTATGGCAAGTCACAAAAAATACATATTTTTTTTCCAATTCATGAATGAAGGAAGCTGGGTTATTTGAAAAAAAAAATCCAGCTTTACTAAACCGGTGGTATATTCAGAGAAAATTGCTTTCATTATATTCTTTCCGGATTCTCTAAAGTTGTTTTGGTTTTGTTATTGTTTTTGTGGTTCCTGTCATTTTGGACTTACATGTGCGTTCTTTTGTAGAGACTGGAGGACCTTCAAGATTTGGAGTCTGAACAAAGACAGTAGCATTATATTCAGTATCAGATGAAAGCCCAGTAAAACAGTGACTGGTTTCTGATCCACGGACTGTTATTTCTTGACCTCTAGATCCTGTAAGCAAGTGAGAAGAAAAATGCTTACCAGTAATTTGTAGGATCTTACGTACACATAATTGTTTGTAAGCAGTACGCAGTGTAATATCAATAGCACTAAGACTTATATATCGCCTCATAGTGCTTTGCAGCCCTCTCTAAGTGGTTTACAGAGTCAGCATATTGCCCCCAACAATCTGGGTCCTCATTTTATCCACCTTGGAAGGATGGAAGGCTGAGTCAACCTTGAGTGGGAAGGTTGGGAATCGAACTGCTGAACTGCTGGAAGTCGACAGTCAGCAGAATTAGCCTGCAATACTGCATTCTAACCACTGCGCCACCACAGCTTTTCACGACATAATGCATGTCATGAAGAAGTGAAATTGTTATAGGGCACTACCAGCTCTACGGCGGGAGTGGGTTGTTTTTTATTTTTGTTTTTAATCTTCTAAACCATGGCGATTCTGCCTGTAGGCTGGTGAATTGCCAGAATGTGAGAAAGACAAGGTATGAAATAGCTGACTTCCACAACAGCACAGAAAGAAAGAATAGCTTAGTAAGCAATATTCTTAATTACGATGCAGGAGAGTTAAATTTAATACTTATTTTCATCTTCTTCAGAGTTCCTTAATGCTCATATATACCTTTTTTCAAAGTAAAAACAGAAAATAAAAGTCCTTTTTGGCCTTGTAACATATTCTGTTTGTGCAACATTTCAAAATTATTTATTCATATTATGCAACAAATAGGAAGCATTATTTGCAGCAACAAGAAATAATCTGTATTGATAAATTACTGAATTGCAATAGTACAGAAAATTATAAATGAAGGACCACTTGGGGCAAAGTTTGTTCAAATCAGATATATGACATTTATAATAAACTGATACCTTATTGGGCATTTGATGATCATATGCACATTTTGAATAATTGTGACAAACTCAGAAAGGAAGCAAGGATATGAAAGAAGAAACAGCTGTCCTGCAGTTGAAATAATGCCTCTTTTGCTGAAAACAATACTTCATACTTATTTGTTGACATTATTTATAGCATCTCCAATCCATGGAGATTTGGGTGATGAACAATGTAATAATTCAAATATGCTAAATAATTAAAAAGGATCAATAGATATTTTGTAAATTAGCCATGACATGTAACCAATATTTCATCTAAAGCCATAATTACCATCGGCTGGATTTAGCTTCAGTCTGTAAGAAGAGGCTGACCGATGCGCTGACCATTTGATACAGAAAGTGTCCCATCCCACGTTATAACTTGTTAGATCTGTAACATTCAAGTACACTATGGAAAATAAAAGAAAAAAACCCATTAACCATTTGTGTGTAAACTAGATAAACTCTACAATTATGACAATTTATGTTAAGTCTTTCAGCACTAGAGTTACCAGATATCTGGCAAAAGCAAACATATCCTCCTCTTTGTCCACATAGGCAGGCATTACCTTACAATTAAATATTATCTGGATTTCTGACAAGCTATCTCTTCCTGAGCAGCTTTTGTGCAGCTCAATGCTTCCCTAATAAATGCTAATCACAAGATAACAAGCTCTCCTTTGTGACCCTAATTAGATGATTAGGTAGAACTCCAATCAGTGGCTTGGCTGCTACCTGAAACTGACAAGACCGTAATCAGTTACACACTGAAGGTTTTTGTCTCTTATCTGGCTCTAGCACATTTCTGCCATTAAGACATCAGTCTCAATAAAGGAGAATATTTGTAGCTCAAGGTTGAAATGAAGGGTTCTTGGTGCTCTCTGAGCTTGGTTGTTTTCTTGCAGACGTTTCATTACCCAAACTAGGTAACATCATCAGTACTAGTTTTGCTGCGATGATGTAACTTAGCTTGGTTAGGTAATGAAATGTCTGCAAAAAAAAAAACCAATCAAGTTCACAGAGCACCAAGGGACTCTCAGAAACCAGTCTTTCTGTTGCTGGAAAAAGTTTCATATACAGATAAGTCTAAGTACTTATTTTTTACAATGTTTCACTGTAATTTTTGTCAAATTTGTCAAGAAAATTAAATGGTTACTGTGTTCTACACACACACACACACTCCAATTTCTCTCCCTTTCCAATTCTCCATATACTTTGCCTTTTCAGATATCTGGTATTCCTATTCAGCACTGATTAAGAATATTTTATAATACCACAGAAAGTGGACAAAGCTTTATTCAGACCAGGGGTGAAATGCTACCAGTTCGGCCTGGTACAGGTGTACCGGTAGCGACAGGTGTACCGGTTTGAAGAACCGGTAGCAACGGCAGCGCAAGGCTCCGCCCACCCGCCCAGATGTCACCATTTTCTTTTTTGTAACCCTCTGCGCATGCGCAAAGCGTTCTGCGCATGCGCAAAGGGTGAAAAAGCATGTACGCGACCGGAGCGCGGATGAAAAAGCAAGCGTATGCACGAGCACAGCAAGCACTTCAGAACCAGTAGGGAAGGTAAGTAGATTTCACCGCTGATTCACACTATTGTAGATTGATTTCACCTGATCATAATTTATACGTTTATTCGCATTCAGGCACATGCAAGTATGTAAAGCAGATATAGATGGACAGCTACGTCTATAATGGCAGCAGGCAATGCAGGAATCAGAGCTGATTCAAAAATAGACGGACTGCACTCTTCTTTTTCAGAAAAAAAAAATCTGCTTGAAATCCCAATACATGGAAATTCCAGCATTAATGATCGTCAGAATGCTTTACAGATACTCCACTTATTATACAGCATTGAAACTGAATTTGATATTCAATATTCATCCAAAATCGACCTGTAGCATGATACTGCCATCATATATTTATATAAAGAACACAGCTGTTTTAAGAAAATTGACATGTTTCATCGAGTTAAACGCAGAGATAATAGCATGATGTTAAAATGACCCACAATGATTTAGGGCCGTGATGGTGAACCTACGGCACGCATGCCACAGGTGGCACGCGGAGCCATATCTGAGGCGTTGCCCTATGTCCAGCACGCATGGCCAGCTGATTTTTGGCCTTCCGGAGGGCGGGGGAGGTCATTTTCACCCTCTCCAGGCTTCAGGAATGTCTCCGGAGCCTGTGGATGGCAAAAAACGGACCCAATGGGCCTACCGGAAGTTCTTCCAGTAGGCCCGTTGGGCCCATTTGTCACCATCCACACGCTCTGGGGGCTTTCCTGAAGCCTGGGGAGAGCGGAAAATGGCCCAACTGGCCTACCGGAAATCCAGAGACTTCAGTGAGGCCTGCGCACATGTGGGGGGGGGGCAGCGTGAGGGGGGTTGTGTGCGCATGCACGGGGGAAGGCATTGCATTATGGGTGTGGGCACGCATGCACACACTATCGCACATGCGTGCACCCTTTTGGCATTCGAGCAAAAAAAGGTTCGCCATCACTGATTTAGGGATTGAACATTTCTTGGACAATGGCATGTTCCCCAAAAGCTCAACATAGAGTAATAGGACATTTCTTTAAGAAATGTATCTTTTCTACTGAGCAGGCAAATTCTAAGAGATCAAGTCTCCTTGCTGCAATCATTAGTATTCTCATGTCAGCATTAATATATGGGGGGAGGGGGGAGATCTTCGGTCTTACGTGTGGTGCCTTGATCAACCAAAGGTTCGCTAACTCCAGACTCGTACTGAGCATATACTTTCACATCATAAGAAGTACTAGGCAATAAGTTGTGTAAAGTATATGAAGTCACCTCTCCAACAAACACCTCCATTGGCTCATCAGAACCTTAGAAGAAGAAAAATATATGAAAAAAAATGTTAATGTGCAGTCTTATGCATTAACATAAAAAAATCTGCTTTATAATGAGCCAGACAATCCTTTAACTGAGAATTCCTATGTTGCTGACAGCAATTCTCTGGGAATGTTAAGTAGAGGCGTCTCTTGTAAAACTACAGCTTTGTAACAATTATTGAAAGGCGCTGATAATATTCAGCCTCAAAGCCATATTTGCACGTTGGCAGCCCAGCGTTTATAATCTTACCTGCAACTTTGTACACAATTTTGTATCCTAAGATAGGAGATGGGACAGGATCCCAGGCCACTCTGAATCGAGTATACCATTCATCAGATATACGAATATTCTGAGGAGAAAGCAGCCCAACTAAAAAAAAAAAATTTTAATGCATTAAGTTAGGGAAAAGGCATTTGATAAACTATAATGCCAAGTCTATTTTTTTACTTCTTTCAAAATTGCAAAAGGCTAAAACTTCCACACTAAAATAAATAAAAATTAATTTATAATTTTGGATCCTAAATTTAAAAAAATACTTTGAGCACTATTTTATTGTCAAAATCAATCCTTTTTTTTAGAAAATTCCAATGGTGTGCATAGGGAATTATTTACTTTGCTCTGAGAATACATACAGTAATAACTCGGATGATGAATGTAAATATGTTGTTATTAGAATCAGCAAGAAATTTAGCTACATGTGCCTCATTCAGAATTGAGTACCAGGTATAAAATTAGTAAGTTAAATGTCAATGTTTCATTATAGGTAATTTGTATCATATAAGGCATTTGTTCAAATATTTTTAATAAATATTTTCAGAAATGTAATGGATAGTTTCAGAGTTCACCTGGTATACTATGTTAAGATTTTTTTCAACTTTGGTTGACAAATGGCAAATTTTCCGCATAGCAACTAGGCTTTACAAAGCTACTTTAACTGATTTGGAGGAATAATTTGAAGGACAGTAATTCTATATATATTTTCACTGAAGCTCTCCTTCAGTGTCTGCTGAACTTTATTATATAAAATAAAAAAGAGCATTGAGGGAACAGTTATATTAAATATACCTGTTTTTCCATTTCCTGTCACTTGACCACCATCTCCATCATCATAAATTGCTACAACTGTAATTTTATAAGGTGTATCTGACTGCAAAGGCTGTAGCAATACAGTGTTTATTCTGCCAGGTACTGTTGTCTAAAACAAATTATAATCAGGGAAATGTTGTACAATTAGTAGATTAGAAATTATTAATAATTTACCAATCATATAAGTTGTAGTATGTAAACATACTGGACCAAAGAAGAAGATAAAACTTTTATTTTGGTCCCCCCATCACATTAACCACATGTTATGCCTGTCAGCATTTGTATTAAATTGCATAGTTTAACAGTATAATGGTAAAAATCACCCAAAGATGGAACTAGATACAGGCTCAAACATGAAGACTAAAATTTAGTTCAGTAATTCAAATGTATTTGTTTTTATTTTATTTAGATTGTATACTGCCTTAACCACTGTGCACTGTAAGTAGATCACAGTTATATAATGTATATAATAAAGTCAATAATAAAACAAAACAAAAACAATACAATACAACAAGCATTAATATCCTTTTATTGCCCACAGATTGGCAATTAATGTTTTTACTTTTTACACCATACCAGCATATATTTTCTTCAAGTATAGTACTCAGACATAACAAAAAATATAGGTTCATTCAGAAAGAAGCAATAATCATAACCAACTATGCCTGAGTATTTTTTTTTATTTATTTTTTTGGTACAGAAGTCAACAGAACATATGCCTTTAACCTCCCTATGGGAAATAAGCTGGCTAAACTATATTGTTAAAGTTTTGCAGCTAAATTTGGAGTAGGAAGTTATAAACTATTTTAAAAATTGGAAGAATGCCCAAAACAAAAATTGAGAGCCAAAACTCATTCCTGCTGCTCATGTTTATAAAACACAGATATATGACAATCATTAGAAGTGAATGGCAATCAGCTGAAATTATCCTTCCATTGAGGTGGATAGAATTTGCTTCTACAAATATGTATCTTCTCATTCTTGATCAGCTTTGTACAGATTACCAAAGAAATCTCTGCCTATACTTTCTGCTCTTGAGCTAGTTTCCCCCTCACCTTTTGTTCAATGTCTGGTTCTCAGAGACTGCCTGGACAAGTTTAGTTGGCAAGTTTTTTCAGAAGTGGTGTCAGATGCAAGCAACCAGAACATCTCCGAGATTTAGGTGAAGATTACTAAGTGGATTAAAATGCTCTCATAGTAGGTTCCAGATGGACTTTTTAAACCCAGTTAAATCAGTGGAACAAGCATACCATAACTGATCTAAATGTGATGGAGTCTAGCCCAAGGGCTGCAATAGGGCAAGATCTATTTCTAATAGTTTTATTTCAGAGGATGAAATAGTTTTTATATATATAAAAAAATATGAACTTACATATTCATCTATGGGGTCCCCAGAAATAGGACTATATATAATTCTATATTGCTGCACAGGTCCATCTGCATGATCCCACTGAACAGAAAGACTGTTTGTGGTTGGGTCAAATACTCTTATGTTCCTGGGTCCACTACGAGGCACTAAGACAAATAAACATTAAATATAAAATAAATTCAGTGTAGTAATCTTCTCAAAGCATGGACCCTGAAAATACTTTACAGGAGCATGGACAAAATGGGGGAAATTATGTCTTTTGAATCCAGAACAAATAATTGCATTCCGGGAAACATGCAAAACTATTTTGGATCAGCCACAGTTTGGAAGAACTGAAACTTGGAACATTCTGGTTGTTCTGGATTTTGGATAAAAGAAAATCCAGATGGGGTACCTCTCCCCGCCTCCACTTTGCAGCTCCTGGCATTGCATCTCTCATTTGCCCAGTAATCTCCCAATTATTTCTTCCCTTGCTTCTCAACCTCTTCTTAGCCTTCCTGGCTTTTTCCCTACTTGGGGAAAAAACAGCTGTTTCATCTCATGCATGCAGTATGGAACATACAATATGCATGTTTTTTTGGCAACAGCCCATCTGAAACCAGAAGTTCTGTACACAGAATATTTTGCATAGCCTTAACCTTAACAAATTGACTTTGTGCGTCAATTAATTCCATTGGCTGATTCTAACTCAATAATTTTCAAATGATGCTTAGTTGAAAAATGCACTATTTTTGATGATAACTAGGTCTTGAATCAGAGTAGTATGGATACTGAACAATTATGAGTATAGACAGCTAAAATTACTCTTCTTAACTTCACTAATTTAACCTGCTAGATAACAGCAGCTGTTAAATAAGTAAATAAATCATAGAATTTTCCAAAGTGGCTAAATTAATAAAATGTATTTATACCATCCAATCTGATGAGCCCTTCTAAGTTTGAAATTGTGAACATTTTTGATTTGCTATATCCTTCTAGAATAGCTTTGGGTTAATCTGGTTTCCAAATCCTGGTGAATGTTCAATATATAACTGTTCATGGCTTCAGAAACTATCATTATAATAATTCAACTAAAGTAATTGCATTTAGTAAAATAAAAATGAAAACTGGTCAAGTGAGAATTATACATTTATTCAATGTTTATTCAACTTTTACCAGCTAAATAGGAACAATGCCCTCTCTGGAATGGCCAAATCAACAGAAAGTGGAATGTTCATAAAAGAAGCTTCATAGAAAATTTAGACATTTATTTCTCACTAATTGAAATAAAATGGGTCAGTGATACAGCCAATAATGTGTGCAATGACCAAACACAGACAGAATTTTGCTTTCTGACATTGGACTTTCATCTTGTTGGATTATTAAGTCAACTTTCTCATTGCATTTCTATAATTTTTCTTTCCTGCAAAAATATTGTGATTTGCCATCTTGCTTCCTCCACAATTCCTCCAGTTTTAATCCTACTCTACCCATTCTTTCATTGTAGTGTCCTTAATCCAAACAAATTATACTCTGGCTCTAGCCAAATGGCCTCCACCCACTACCACAGCTCATCCTGTCTCTTTTCCTTCTTCCTTTCTTGTACTATAATTCAGACCGTCATTCCTCCAACATCTACACATCTCAACCATTCACTGGGCAAGATTTGGAGCACATCATCCTTGTGAATTTCAAAATTAGGAGACATAAACAGACAAAATCCCTCCTCTCAAAACCATCCTTGAGGATAAGGATGCCTTTCTCTTGACCTTATCTAATATAAAAACCTAATATTTAGCCAAAGCAAACACTTTGTAAATTTGTACCAAAGGCCAATAGTTAATCTGAACGTGTTACTATTGACAATCTAAGATTGTCATTTTCAGTGGCAATGAACTGCATCTTTGTGTGTTTGATAATCCACATGTATATGAACATTTACCAAATTCTGTATGTTCATAGTTTAGTCTTTAATATAAATATTGGCTTTAATTCCTCTGGATATTTTAAAATGGAACATTTCAAGTATTCAAAGAGTATACTTTAAACCTGTATTCAGAGACATGATATTTAACTAAATACAGCAAAGTTTTCTATGCAAGGCTTCCCTCATATGCGTTCATTCAATACCTCTAATAATTGAAACAGGATAAACTACATTCATGTAAGGCCCAGTGCAGAATATAAGAACCAAAACATATTTAGAGACCTAGGTAGGAAGGAGTAATTCATGCTAGTCAATCAGAGTTTAGCAGTAACATGCATGATTTTCTGCTTACATGTTCTTCCCTGTCCTGTACTTGGATCCCCTTCTCCATCACCATACAAAGCAATGACATTTATTGAATAAGGAGTATCAGGAGCCAGACGTTCCAATAAAACGTTGCGTGTGTTGCTTGGTACAATAACCTAGAAAGAAAGCAATACTGAAATGTTGTCTGTAACTGATGGTGAGCTGTTGAATATCATTCATCAGCCCAATTGACTGCTTAAGTAGTGACTCTTCAGGGATGTAAGCTGAGAAACTACCTCAACACTCACTTGGAACACTTGACTTGGGGCAGGGGTCTGCAACCCGCAGCTCTGGAGCCGCATGTGGCTCTTTCATTCCTCTGCTGCAGCTCCGTCGCTCAAAATATGCATCACAACCGCCAATGTGCGACACCCACCGGCGTGTGATTTATTGAGCTTTTTGACCCATCTTTTTTTTCGGAGTTCAAAATATTTTTGTTGCATGCAGAAATAAAAATGTGTTTTCTCTGTAGCAGGTCATTTATTTCATAAATGCAACACACTATAGTTTTTTTATACATAGCATAAAGGTAAAAAATGATCTATGCAATGTTATCTTCATTTTAGATGTAAAAAGGGTTTTGTGGCTCCCGGTGTTTTCTTTTCTGTGGGAAATGGGTCCAAATGGCTCTATGAGTGTTTAAGGTTGCCAACCACTGACCTGGGGATTATATGTCTGCACATAATCCCTACCAAATTGTGAAATGTCTAGAAATGTCAAAACGTTTGGCCTGACTTTTTTTTACTTCTGTCCCTCTGCTGATATACTGAGGTTTTAAATATTTACTATTATCTTTTTCCTATATCCTGTTTCCCTCTCTTCCCAAAGCACTGAGAAATTTTTTTTAATCTTTGACCATGAATCAATGGACTGAAAGCTCAGAAAAATCTAAGTGGACTTCCATGATTGAGGGTGAGCGTTAACTCAATGTTCTTACTCCTAGTCCAAACAATTAACTATTACGTTGCACTAGTTCTAAGCACAGAAGCATTTATCCACAAACTGATGTAAGTTATGAAGCTGCCCCTAAGAATGTCTATGCTACAGATAATTCTCGACTTAAACCATTCATTTCATGACTGTTTGAAGTTACAACAGCACTAAAAAAAAGTTACTTATAATTGTTTTCACAGTTATGACCATTACGGTATCCCGATGGTCACAAGATCAAAATTCGGATGCTTGGCAACTGGCTTGTATTTATGACAGTTGCAGTGTACCAGGTCATGTGATCACTTTTTGTGACTCTCTGACAAGCAAAGTCAAAGAAGCCATATTCCTTTAACAACTTTGTTACTAACTTAACAGTTGCAGTAATTCACTTAACAATTGTGACAAGAAACCAATGGAAATTTAGCAATGGAAACTACCATATTTTTCGTAGTATAAGACGCACCTTTTTCCTCCCTAAAAGAGGCTGAAAATTTGGGTGCGTCTTATACTTCGAATGTAGCTTTTTCAAAGCTTTTTTTTCCAGCCCTAACGAGGTACTAACGATCTTCCCGGCTTCCTATTCCCTCCAAAGAAGTTTTTTCCCAGCCCTAAGACTTTGCAGGCTTGTTTTCATTCCTACTCCCTCTGAAAAAGCGGTGCTTTTCAGCCCTAACGTGGTGCTAACGATCTTCCTGGTTTGCTGCACTTATTTTTATTCCTACTCCCTCCGAAGCAGTTTTTCCTGCCCTAAGTCTTTGCAGGCTTGTTTTCATTCCTACTCCCTCTGAAAAAAGCTTTTTCAGCCCTAACCAGAGGATAAAATAATGTGCTGAAGCTGAACAGACTAAGGATGCTAGCCAGATGAATACCTGGTAGATAGATTTTCCCCCCTATTTTCCTCCCCCAAAACTAAGGTGCGTATTATACTCCGGTGCGTCTTATACTCCGAAAAATACGGTAGCAATTATGGTCATAAGTCAAGGACTACCTGTATATGACATTCAGAATATTCTGACATTTACGGTGGAATAGGATGCATTATTTCGTTTTCATCAACCAGAGATTGCTTTGGAAATAACTGTATTAAATTACTTACAGATTCTGGTGGCCTTGTGGCAGCTAATGGATTATAAACAACTTTGTATTGCTGCACTGGACCTGGTGCAGCCTCCCACTGGACATTAAGGCTGTTTGTTGTTGGGTTGTAAACTTGGATGTTTCTTGCTGTCCCCCTCATCACTGAATCATATAAAACAAATTTGCATTTTTAAAGAAATCCCCCTATTTGTAGACTCTGAACAAAGTATAATCACGAAACTTAACTATCATATCAGTGACACTTTGTTATTTGTATAATAATGTTATTTATGTAAATAATGTCTATGTCATTTGCATGAAGGTATTATGTAAGTAGAGAAAATTTTGCAATAAGCATCATTTGCACAAGGATGTCATTCCCTAAATAATGTCACTTTGTGTCACCATGATGACTTCAATTTACTGGACATTGGGAAATAATCACTACTCTTCTCCCTTTCCATCCCTACCAATCTGTTAAAGGTAGGTTCCATTGTAATGATTTTGCTATCACTGAAGAGGATCTACTCTGGAAGAGAGAACCTTCCATATGTTTCTGCTTGTGTTAGAATACTCTAAAGCCAACGCCTGCATCTGGAGTTGTTTTAACTGTTTTATTAAATAAGCCTAAATAAACCCTTGCAAATAATCAGATTTATTATGACTCCCCCCCCCCCCAATTTCAGTTCAGTTCCCCTGTATTTTTTCTACCATACCTAGATTTTTGGGCAGCGTATAAACATATTTTTTAATAAAGTAACCATAAATCATAGTTCTGAGCTCAGTCTTACAAAGAGTCCATCATTAAAACAACCTGGATTCATTAACTAACAAACAGGTTTTAAATGTGTTTAGCCATGGAGCTAAGCCAAAAATGAGCAAGCCACTGTCAGGTTTAGAATTAGATAGGAAACAGACTAATATCTACCAAAATTCCTTACTAATTTAAGTCACACCTTACTAAATTGTCAATGTTGTGTACTATAGCATAATGAAGTACAGTAAGCTTAAGCCCTTTACAATCAGCAAGCTACCTAATTCTATCTTAATTGTGGCCCAAAGTCCCAACATTTGATGAAAAAGGAAAAAAACTCCTCGGTTCTGAAGGTGCTTTTTTCAAGAGGCAACTGGACTTTCTGGTTTTTCTTTGAAGACATTTCACTTCTCATCCAAGAAGCTTCTTCAGCTCTGACTGGATGGTGGGGAATGGAAGGGTTTATAGTCCTTGCAGACAGCTGGTCATTTGCGTTCTATTTAGCAAGTCATTGAGGCCACTTGGGGGATTTTCTGTGTCAGTGGTGCCAATAGGTGTGGAGCCTTCTTGGAACTGTTGAAAGGACTGTGTTATAGATTGGAGATAGATGATGTCGTATCCCTCCCCCTCTACCCCTAGTCTGTAACACAGTCCTTTCAACAGTTCCAAGAAGGCTCCACACCCATTTGCACTACTCAGGTGACCCTGACGACACAGATAAATCTCCAGGTGGCCTCAATGACTCGCTAAAAGAATGCAAATGACCAGCTGTCTGCAAGGAGTATAATCCTTCAATTCTCCACCATCCAGTCAGAACTGAAGAAGCTTCTTGGATGAGAAGCGAAATGTTTTCAAAGAAAAACCAGAAAGTCCAAGTTGCCTCTTGAAAAAAGCACCTTTGGGACAACCATGACCAGGATGACTGAGAATCTCCATAGACACTTCTCAGTTCTACTTACGTGTTTTCCCCGTATCAGACACCCGGCCTCCATCACCTTCTGAGTAAACAGGGACGACTGTTACTTTGTATGGGGTGTCAGACTGGAGACTCTTTAGAACAGCATAGTTTGTATTCCCAGGCAAAGTTACCTGTCAAAGTTTAAAACGGGGCATGTAACTGGAAATTTTTTATAATAACAAAAAAATATGACATTCATGTTCATTAAAGTTCTCCTCTTATTTATTTATTTATTTATTTATTTATTTATTTATTTATTTATTTATTTATTTATTTATTTATTTATTTATTTATTTATTTATTTATTTATTTTGTGAGATTTATATACCGCCTCACAGTGCAAGCACTCTCTAAGCAGTTTACACCATTAAGCAATGTATATTTACATTGCCCCCAACAATCTGGGTCCTCATTTTATCTACCTCGGAAGGATGGAAGGCTGAGTCAACCTTAAGCCGGTGAGATTTGAACCACTGACCTGCTGATCACAGTCAGCTAAAGTGGCCTGCAGTACTGCCTCTAACCGCTGCGCCACCTCGGCTCATAAATATTGATATTTTATATATTAAATATTTTATCCAAATCTAAAATCCCAGGGGAATTTGTTATCAATGGTGAGTTCCCCATAATTAAACAGGGTCACATCATTTTGAAGAGCCTCCAAGCGTCTGTACAGAAACTACACAGGTACAAAAATATGCATACAAAACAATTACCATTTCCTCTGTTCCTCCTGCCACAGGTTTATAATACAACTTGTACTGACGGGGATTTCCTTCAGCATGATCCCATCGGACATTTAACGTGCTAGTGGTTGGATCATAAACTCTAAGATTCCTTACAGTATTGAGAGGTTCTGAAGTGATTTAAAAGTATTAAGAAAGAAAGAAATATTAAATATTTAGATATGCATTAATATAAATCAAAGTTGTATACCTTAAATGTGAAGCACGTTAAAGTTGGGAGAGGGGTGGCTATATAAATTGATATAACTAAGTAAACTGATACAACAAAGTGCTGTCCTAGTTGTGTAGAGTGGCATAAAACTGACACTTGAATCACTGCCATGTCCACTTCAACTATTCATTTTTAAATGCATTGCATGGACAACCTAAACTTACATTTTTCTTTAATCTAAAGAAAACCTGCTAAAAATGCTGCTTCTTGGAATACAATTCTCTGCTATTGCTTTGCTGCTGTTGCTGCTTTATTTCTGAAGCTTAAGGAGGGCTGAGGAACTTCACTACTCAATAGCCATCCAGCTGTACTATTGATGGTTTAACTAAGCTCTCGTGTTCCTGAAGACATTAACTTCAGTGGATGGGAAGTCCTGTTCTCCGCTGACAAAAGGAAGAGAGGGAATGACATAATCTTTCATCAGGCCAGTTCAGATTAACCGATCTCGCTACATGGCTGTTCAGAAAAATAAATCTTTGTAAAAGAAAGACAAAATAAAAACCAAAGCAATAAAGATGCTTCCCTACCATTAATCACATAATGGTTATTAAACTACTATTCTCATCCTTGTGGGGTTAGATGTACCTACCCATTACCACTATTCAGTAAAAGTTAAGAAATTGCACTCGTAACATTTGGGCAATGAGTTTAAAGACATTTAACTCTGATATATTTTCCTCTCTCATTCAAATCAAATATTTGGAGAAATCCAGATGAATCAGTTAATGAACAGCACACTTTTAAGGAATAAATGGGGAGGCATAAGAATAATATTTTCAGGGTTCAGAACTTTAATATACGTGTATTAATATTTAATGATGACCCCTTAAGGGTCCAGCTGTAGAATGTCAACACAAAAGTGTTTTTCCAAACAATGAAATGAAAGTAGAGTTTATCTTTATGGCTTCAACAGCCTTTTTTTGTTGGGGTAATACTTTGCTGATTACATAGATTTGAGGCGGTATTTTTCCAAATTGCATTCCAGCACTGGAGAGAAGTCCAGAGCCTGGAAACAACTGAATTGCAGTGGACAGAAATGGATGGAAAGGGGAAAAAGAGAACAGTTCATTAAAAGGCCATGTATAATTGTGATGAAGCCATCCAGCTTTTTTGTTATTTCTCAGTGCTCCAAAGTGAAATAAAACACCACCTCAGTCTGATCTGGGCCCAGGGAACAGAAGCCCTATCTTGGGGAAAGAAAGCTGGATGCTGGATAACTGCGCAAGAATTGTACACTTATAATTCAATAAAACAATCCTCTGGAAGAAATAAACTTACATTAGCCTCTCCCTCCCTCTCTCACTCACACATACGTACCATTTAAAGAAATGAAAGCTATAGAAAGAAAATCTAAGTATTAATTACAGGTAGTCGTCAAGAAACAACAGGCCATTTAACAAATGGCCGCATCCTACCGCATACCTCCCTACGACCGGTTAGGTCCCACAGAGTTGGTCTTCTCCAGGTCCATCAACCAAGCAATGTCGGTTGGCGGGACCACGGGGGAGGGCCTTCTCTGTGGGAGCTCCGTCTCTCTGGAACCAGCTCCCTCCAGAGATCCGGATTATCCCCACCCTGCTGGCCTTCCGCAAAGCCATGAAGACAGGGCTCTTCCTGCAGGCGGGGTGAAAAAGAGATCTTATTCCCCCTTGGATGATTGGTTTTCCTTTTTTAAATTGTGTACTGTTTTAAATTGTTTTATTATATTTTTATTGCTCTTATTCTGTTGTACACCGCCCTGAGTCCTACGGGATTGGGCGGCCTATAAGAACTTTTAATTAAATTAAATTAAATTAAAATGTTCAAAGAACTGCAGGTACTCCAAAACTACATATGACCCTGTTTCAAAGTTAAAACAGCTGCAGTGCTTTGAGGACCTGCTGAAACAATTCAGCCCCACGCTGAGTGTTTGCAGATCTATTTTGCTGTCCTTCTATTAAGGACCCAGTTAAGGCTTAAAGGAGAGTCCTAGCTGGATCCTACAGGCAGTCAGATGAAAAGCTTTGCAAAAGCTTTGCAAAGACCCAGCATCCGCCATTTTGTTGCGCAAGTCCCTAGTCTGCTAAACTTTTGGAGATGTTGTTGTTGTTGTTTTTCTTGCAGTTCAAGGGAAAAGGCTGTTGAAAGATTTTCTATTCTTGCTTGCTTGGTTCTTCTACTTTTCTGCCTGGAGACAGGGTAAGGTTTTTAAAAGGGATAGAGATTGGAGAAGCAAAGGCAGGGAAGTTTAGTTTTAGCACCTAATTGGGGGGAAGGGGGGGAGATCAAACAAGCGATCCCTCCCAGCGTTTTCTGTTTTGTTTATTGAAGAAATGTGGGTTTCTGGGGAAGGGAGGAGGTTAAGCAAGAGAAAGATTTTGGAAAGCTCCTCCAGAAGCTGCTGCCTTTACAGGTAGGGGATGGCCTCCCAAAGCCTAGCAACAGTCAGGGGAGGTTGCATCTTCCCAGCTGTTGGGGCAGAAACAGGGGCGGGTTCCTAATTTTTTTACTACCACTCTGTGGGCATGGCTTATTTTGTGGGTGTGGCTTGCCAGCCATGTGACCGGGTGGGCGTGGCTTCTCGGACTGCTGAAGGGAGGGGAACTGAGATAGGTCCTGCTGCCCATTCCCCCTCCCCTCAGCAGCTCGAAAAGCCTCAAACATGCAAAAATGCCTAGGATCATCACCGCGCTTTCGTGGCTTCTTGGACTGCTGAAGGGAGGGGAATGGAGATAGCTCCTGCTGCCCGTCTCACGTGCTCCCTCAGCCATCCTCCCCTTGGACTCACTGTGGGGTAGGAAGGCAGCGCTTGAGCAGTGCCAGAAACTCGGCTTCTGGGCATGCGCAGAAGAACATTTTTTTAAAAAAAATATTTTTTTAAAAAAATGGTGGTGCCCAGGCACCGTCAACCGACCGCACCGGTACTGTGACGTCACCAGCGGGCCGCTACCAGTGCTATAGAGTGGACCGCACTGGTAGGAACCCACCACTGGGCAGAAAGCTCTGAAAGGCTAGGAAACTAGTCCTTTTTTTGCCTCAGAAAGGCAGGGCACCTTGGCAGGAGGAAGGGCAGAGGCAGAATTAGGAAAGCCGGGCGCACCCAGCATGTTCCTTCCCCATTGTTTCTCACTGCCAAGACAGCCAGCTGTGCAAGGGCTGGCATGTGAGGCACCCGAGGGGTGTGAAGGAGAACATGGGGTATCTCGGGTTGAGAGAAGCCTTGGGAGGCCTGAGGCAGGCGGGCTAGTGCCTGCACTAGGCCTCCCAGGCTCCCCCCGACCCAAGCTCCACTTTACGACCCCTGCATTCGTTTAACAAATGCAGTAGGGAGACCAAGGATGGCTGGTATTTGAGACAGTTCATTTAACATTTGTCGCGACTTCCGACCCTAATGGGCAGGATCCATTATGGCCGTAATTCAAGAACTACCTGTACTGACTCGAAATAAATCCTAATTTGAATCCCACTGTGGACTTGAATACAGTGGAATGATGTGAACAACAGCAAGGCAACAAACTAAAGAGAAAAGTTTTTTTTAGAAGTTGATAATGTGGCTTTTTTAAAAAAAACAAAATGACCAAGGGCCATATGATAATGAACTCCAAAACCTGCCAACTTCCCCCAAAATCATTTAAAAATCTCTTTCGTGATTCTGTTTCAGTGAAAAACAAAAATGCTCAGGATGGTTTCACTTACTGGTCTTGCCCTTTCCTGATATTTGTCCTCCGTCCCCTTCGGCGTAAATCGAAGAAACCGTAATGCGGTAAGGGGTATCAGGCCGCAGCTTCTGAAGCACAATGCTGTTCTTGCTTCCTCCTACTGTGGACTTGAATACAATGGAATGACATGAAAAACAGCAAGGCAACAAATTAAACAGAGTTTAGTCTGAAAAAGAATTATGTCTTACACATTATACAGATTCGGGTTCAGGTTTCTAGCTCAGAATGACAGCACTGCACCTGGATTTTATGTTTACTATGTCTAATATTACATCTTGCATACTTCTTGTTCCTATTTCTTAGGATAAACCTAAGCAGATAGATGGTGTTAATTTAATTTAACCCTAACCCTAACATTTTATAACTTGTTAGGTGGACATTTTTAATTATCTGCCTGGTTATTTGTCAGACACAAGAATGACAAGACATCAGTCAATGCAAGGATTTTTAAAAGTAAAACAATTGTTTTATTTCTGCATATCGGTTAAAAAATAGAAACCCGAGAATGCGCATTTGGCTGATTAATTAAAAGCTATATAATACTTATAGCTCCCTGGCATAGGCATTTGTAGGGAAAAGAGGAGGAAAAGGACAAATGTATAGCGTGACATCAGAGTGCAAAACCTGGAACTTATGCACATGTATCCAAAGTCGTGCCATCACATAATTGCCTTTCCCCCCCCCCACCCCATTGTCCCAGTTCGTAACTGACTCATTGATCCCAGGGCCTTTGTCCAGCTTTTATTATGGAGAGTAGGAGAGGTAATATGACAGGAAATTTCAGAAAAATCCAGTCGCGAGGACATGCAGCAAAATCAACTGTATATGGTTACAACTCTTCACAATCAAAATCCAGCTATACTGTATGTGTTTTTCTCTATGGGTGAGCTTAGTCTAGTTTAGAAATCTTGCATTGTTTGAAGCACAGCTATGAGTGCTATCTTGCAACATTTCTCTCCCTCTCTTTCAAGTAAAAGATTTTTTTAAATCTAACAGTCAATATTTCCTTGTTGTAATGTAGGAAGCAAACTTTGACCTGATAATGCAAAATGTTAAAACTTATGTGAAAACTATAAAAAAGGAAAAAAAAAATCCTGTTCAGAGTTAAGACAGTTAAAACTTTTAACAATCTAGCACAGTGTTTCCCAACCTTGACACCTTGAAGATGTCTGGACTTCAACTCCCAGAATTCCCCAGCCAGCATTCGCTGGCTGGGGAATTCTGGGAGTTGAAGTCCAGACATCTTCAAGTTGCCATGATTGGGAAACACTGATAGCACATTGAATAGACCATTTTTTCTTTAAAAAAAAACTTTTTAAAAAAACAGTGAATGCTTTTCCTCTGGAGAATTAATTACCGAAAGTTCAGCACCATCACCAGTAGCAGGTCGGTAATTGATCCTGTAGCGCTGTACCCGTCCAACGGCAGGATCCCACTTGACAGTCAAGCTATTAGATGTTGCATTATATACCTGGAGATTCCGTGGGGGACTAGTTGGTACTGGAATGAAATTATTAAAAGAGTTGCTGAGCAGAATCTTATAAAAAATAAATGTGCAGTACAATCATTCTACACTATGGTATCATATGAAAACTAGGTACTCATGTCTGAGAAAAATATTTTTAATATTTTAAATTAAATTGGGTTTTTATTTAAAATTAAACAGAACTGTCTAAAATTTGGAATTTAAATAATTGTATTTTCACCAACATATACCAAGTATATTTTAAATAACTTCACCAATGTATACCGAGTAATATTTATAAAATACTACTATGTCATACTGCACTGGGGAAACCAAAAAATGACAGACATGCAACTTGCCAACTATGTGACTCTAGGTCAGCAACTAAGTCTTAATCTAACCTATTTCATATAATTCCTATAAGGATAAAATGAGGTGCAGGTGAAGAGAATTTGAATGCATGAAGGAAGTTAGGATGGATTATATTACTTTCCCATTAATATAAGAAATGGTAAGAAAAAGTCAAGGTCAAAAGCTTTGGACAAGATCCATGATGCATACTATTCAGTATTCATAGCATGAGAGATCTATTGTGCAAACTCAGTATTCATTGCTTGCATCACAACATTTTATCTTCAGCTTATGCCTTCTAAAAATATGCTATAATTCAGTGATGCCTCAAGATGCTCATTGAGCATGTAAGATAAATGACTGAAGGGAATTTTTTATATATACACTGAGTGAGTGAGTGAGTGAGTGTGTGTGTGTGTGTGTGTGTGTGTGTGTGTGTGTGTGTGTGTGTAATTTTCCCCCCAGGGATATCTATTTGCTATCGTTTCTATTCTTTCTACTAGCCTTAATTTGCAACATGCTAGTCATGAAGTGAAACACCTACCTGGTGTTGTTATAGGCACAAGGGGCACTGTAAAGAAAGATACAACAGAGATTGAGTTGAGTATGAAACCTGTGCCCTTTAATCATCCCGAATTATTAATTAATGAAAGTATTTCAAAATTGCATACATGTACGTTCATTGCCAATCAGTTCATCACTCTCTGATTCATCAGGATAAATTGCAGTAACTGAGATGTCATACAACGTGTCTGGGGTAAGATTTTCAAAAAGTTGCGTATTTTCATCACCATTTAGAATTGTCTTCAAAAATTATGGATGAAAAAGAAGAAAAAAATTAGAAGAGGTTATATACCAAGCAATTAATGTATCAATCGAATCATTTTTAATATGGTAAAGTATATCCTATAAGATATGCAACCGTTAGCCTTTCTCAAGGCACTAGAGAACCTGGTTGTTTCTTCAGGCATTTGCGTTAGGTGATTACATGAGCTCTATTGTTAACTGATGAGTTTTTCAGTAAGTGAGGTTATTGTTTATCCCTGGGTGCCAGGGCTTATTTATGGTGGGTTTTCAAACTATCCAGAGTCAAACTGTCTCCAACCACCACCTCTCTCACTCTCACTCTCACTCACATACAGTCATACACATGTATATAGTTTTATATTTCCAATCCATCTTCAAGAGGTACCATCAATTCTGAATATCTATCTATCTATCTATCTATCTATCTATCTATCTATCTATCTATCTATCTATCTATCATCTATCTATCTATCTATCCATCCATCCATCCATCCATCCATCATCCAACCATCCATCCTCTATCATATTTCTGAACCACCCATTTTCCTCAAAGAGGGACTTTATATGAGAGAAGGGATCACTCCAAAAAATTCACCATAAACCATCATCTTCAATAAAACCAGCATCTTTAATAAACAGATGCCACCAAGCCAACCAGCATTGGACTTTACCTCTATATGAATAATGGTATTATTCAGAAGGATGAAACAGACCATAAATTACAGATCAAGATCAAAGAGAGATTCAAGAAGAGATATTAGTGCCCAGAAATCAGGATTCTATTATTGCAGCCTCACATATTGGAGAAAGAAAAATCAAGTTTCTTGATATTCCTTAGCTACAAATACATTCGCCATCATTCTGACAAACATTAATTATCTTTAAGGGTGAATCTTTTGGGGCTGATGGGCACCTCTAGAATTTTGAAAACATATTAGAAATGCTCTCAGAAATGATTGCAATGGAGATTGCTTATTTATAAAATAGTTACCACAATGGGAGTGACCATCACAAGACATCTTACCAGAAGAGGTAATATTGCTCTTAATAATCTTCTCTAGATGAGGCCAGAGGCTGATACTTTATTTTGTAGCACAACAGGTTCCCATTTGTTTATCTTTCAATTAAATATATTTTAAAATCAGGTTTAGGAGGAAGCCTTATACAATAGTAGCCAAGACAATATCCCTAGACACATAGGCATATTGATAAGGGCATCTTGGATTTTAGTTATGAGTAAATGTAACTGCTTAAATTTCATATAATCACTAGATTAACACTTCCACACTTGTTGAATCTGCTCATTTTCAAGAATCCAAAAATTCCTACCTCCTGTTTTTCAGGTTCACCATAAGGCCCCCACATTACTCTGTAGAGAGCTACATCAGGTGCTCCATGATCCCAAGTACCTCTGAAACTAGTTGTGGTTACTCGATCTGTTCTCAAATTGAGCGGTGCTGGTACAGGTACTGTAAAGAGGAAAAGAGAGAGGAAAAAGTCTATGCATATATACTAAATCACTAGATACAGAAATTTACTGTGTAAGACCTTTTTGTTTTGTGTGTAACAACAAGGGAGCATACACAATAATTTCCCCACTTAGAACAATCTTCACTTTTTCTAAAGCTTCACATATATCAAATGTTGCTACGGCTAATATTTACTCATGGCAAGTTCAGGCCCATGAATGCTGAGAAAAACTCAACAAGTGATGTTTCAAAACTCTATTTCAATGTTTTTTACAGAGGGAAAGACTAATTAGGGAATTGCAGAAGTGATTCAATTGTCATAGAGTTGAATGAAAGATGTGGTCTTATTGCAGTAATAAACTAGAAGACCTGTTTGTGGGTCTCGAAAACTATCACGATCCAATAGAGATGCTCTTATATTGCTTAACTGGAAGCATTATGACATAAAAGGTACTAATTAGAATATGGGGGACTGATAAAACAGATGCAATATTGTTCACGTGAAGCTATGAAATTGAAATAAGCCTAATTTTTCAAAGTATGTATCTTTAGGCTTAAGATTGAAATGTGCCACCCGTACTGCTGATAACAAATTTTTCAACCTTTGTGGTTGGGATAAGAAGAAGCCTATCCACTATTAATAAAAAGAAGAGGCTTCATTTCAATGATTTCAGATAATCTTACTTATTTTAATCAGATATGGAATATGTATGACTTCAGAAGTGGGACTATTGAATGTAATGAAGCTTACGTTGTTGGATAATAACCTTATATTTACAAAAAAACCTTTTCATAGTCTTGTCACATAGGAATCATCTACACATTAACTCAGCCAACCAAAACCACACATCATCTCCACAAAAACTACATCCTCCAATTTTCAATGACTTTCATCATTTTATTATCAGCTCACCCACTGAACTTTACCTTGGCAACAGCAGTAGAAACAAATACTCAGCCCAAAGAGACTGGGGCACTAAAGAATTCTGATTTTGCAAACTCCATCATCAGGATTCCCATGTGGTGACAAGAAACAACAATATTGCCCTAGACAACTTCCAACCCAACTCAAGGTACCAATGCTGCCCAACTTTCATTAAAAAAATATTGAGAGAATACATAAACTATGCACTGCAACATGTTCTACCTGGGGCTACCCTTGAAAATGACTTGAAAGCAGCAGCAACTAAGAGGGAGAAGTGTAATTTCAAGGTAAAACTAATGTTCATTGAAATATCACACTTCTTATGGTATGGAACTGTTAAGATAAGAATGATAAATTGTAGAGGTAATGAATCTTTTCTCTTGGAATCCAATTCTTGACAAAAATAAACGCGAATATAAAGTCTAAGAATAAAATATTTATTTCGGTACAAAAGAAAATATAAAAACCTAATACTTAATAGTTACATCTTGACAGATTAAAATATGTGTCCTTCTTGATGAAGGACTACAGCAGAAGTAAGGGAGGGGTACAAAGGAATTTTTCACATCTGCGCAAATCACACCCCATGTGACTGCTTCACTTTGCTAAGAACCTCTGGGTCATAATGCCTGCCATATGAATACAGATGAGTACAGCTGACAATCAGAAAATCACCCCGTGACAGGAACACACAACCTTAAAGGAAAAGGGATACATCTGCCTAATTACCCAAATAAGGTTAATGTGGATTGATAGATGTGATAGCCAGATCACACAAAACAAGAGCAAAAGGAGGAATGCAAAGAGAACAATTTCTTTTGCATAATTTTTTTTTTTTGCTTGTGGTGGCAATGCAAACCCATATCAGGAAAGGAAAGGAAAGGAAAGGAAAGGAAAGGAAAGGAAAGGAAAGGAAAGGAAAGGAAAGGAAAGGAAAGGAAAGGAAAGGGGAAAGGGGAAAGGGGAAAGGGGAAAGGGGAAAGGGGAAAGGGAAGGAAAAGAGAAAAAAGAGCTAATGAGCCAAAAAAAAGTCCTGACTTTGGGTGGTCATGGTTATTAGACATGCAGAGATCTGTTCATGATGCACTTCAAATTGTGAGTAAACTTTATGGTGCCATGGCTTTTGTCTCATATACATACACTTGACACTCATAAACAAAGGTATACAAATGCAACACACAACTCTAGCCATCTGTTTTAGCTAACAAAGCTACAACATTCTAATGTATTTTCAGCATAACCATCTATAAAACCATATTTCAGGCCACACCCTTGTATGAGAATCTAAAGAAGCCCATTAATCAGCAGCATAGACTTACAGGTGGTGGCTTCTGCTGCTACTGGCACAGACAGCCCTTCATCATATTCTGCAACAAGTTCTACATGGTAGAGTGTTTTTGAAAAAAGATCAGGAAGAGGCGTGCTGGTCTGGGATGGATCCACTTTTACCTGCATAAACAAATTAGCCAGATATCTTTCTTGACACTTATTTTTCCCAGGCAGTAGAAAGTTTACAACTATTTCTAATATATTAGAATTCTACTATATTATAAATAATATATTACTAATAATAAGTCCTGGATATAACTATGCAATATGTTTATTTTCAAATGAGCTACACTACCGGTATCAGATGTTAAAATGCATATATTATCTGGGATTTTTTCAAACATTGAAAGAACAAAATTCTACACTTCTCCAATGATCAACTTCAAATATGTAGCACTTTCTTTATTCAATCTGTTTGAGAAGTGCAATGATAGTCCGCTGTTTGTAGCTGTTCAAACTAGTATTCCGATATGTGGGGTGACCACCACATTCATTCAAATCCTAAATTGATTCTGGTGGCTTCAAAGAGATGCTATGGCTCTCACAATATATTTCCATGTGTGATGATGTCATTATGCACATGAGAAAAAAATTACATTATTTTCAACATGTCATTGCGTGAATATCATAAATCACAAAGAATTTGATTTTTTCCTTGACAACCCCATTTCCATTGCATCAAGATATGGCAAATCAGCTTTTCACTGTGATTATTATCCCTATTTATATTACAACGTTTTCTAAATGATTGAATCAGGATAATTTTTTGTCTATTTTTTTATACAGCCTGATTTCCCATCTCTATGCTAATGTTCCCATTTTTTAAAATTTTATTTTAAAAGCCCCCTCTTTTTTTGCTATGCAGGTTCATGTATCATCCAATCTAGACTTCCATTTTGCTTATAATAATAAGATCCTACTCATGGTACAGTATAATCACAGTATCCTTAAAGCCAAAGAAACTAAAATCATTTGATCTTAACTTTACAGATCATGGACTTTGGCGCCTATTTACTTCTTAACAATACCTATAAAATGATCCTGATTAAATATTTAATTTATTTTCACACACAGATTTACCTCTTTTACTTCATCTTCTTCAGCTGCTTTATATTTCACTATGTAATTACGAACTTTTCCTGGAGCCCGATCCCAATTGACTTTCATGCTGCTGTGAGTAATATCACTTAGCCTTAATCTTTTTGCTCCACTTAAAGGTACTGAAAAACAAACATAGTATTATTCAAGTTCTTAGACAATATTCCTCTAAATAAATAAATAAATAGCTTACATATAGCCAACCTATCCTATGTAGATATGTAGATGACACCTTCACCATAATAAGAAAGGATCAATTAGAGAACACCTTAATTAGAGAAATCCCTAAGACTGTTCCCACCCACATAGACAGGCAAGACACCAGAATATAAACTGAGAGCAAAACCCACTCCTTACTAGCACTGATGATGTTACCTAGTTGGGGTAATGAAACGTCTGCAAGAAAACAAGCAAGCTCAGAGAGCACCAAGGACTCCTCATTTCAACCCCGAGCTACAAATATTCTCCTTTGTTGGCAACCTATCCTACTCTGAATTTAATTTAATTATTAAATTAATACACCATTAATTATTAATCCATTAATTATTTTTTCAATTTAAAAACTGTTGTACAGAACTGCAGAGGAAGACAAAAAGTTTTTGAAGATAGTATCCCCATTGTTACCATTCAAATAGGTAACATTATATATAATAAGGCAATTATCTTTTCATTTTTCTGGGGAAAATACTTCCCAAAATCTATGCTATCCATGAAAAATAGCTACATAAATCCCAGCTGTTACTAGAAAAAGAATTCCAATGGTTGATGTTCAAGCTTAACATCGATGCTTTCAAAATACTTCATACATCAGTATCTTTTCACAAAAAGTTACCTAACCCTTTGAAAGAGTTTAAGTCATAAATAATAATCCATGCTGGCTGAAGTATCTAGGAAGTAAAATCCTACCAGAGCAATGGGACACTTTATGGTAAGTGCTTACAACTGGCAGTAATTACACCTTAGATATATGTAAAAAGGAGTTTGATAGCACTTTTTCAATCTAACAAGCTTTCTTAAAAGGTGTAAGCTTTCATGAGTCTCCTTCTGATTTTTGGCTACCATGGACTAACACAGCTGTCCACTTATAGGATCTCACAAATCACTAAGGCAACGGACAAAATATTTTGAAAAATGGTATTATTCCTACATGTGACTTCCTGAGTAGTGAGTGGATCACTAGTGAGGTCACCAAAAGTTGAATGAACTGTTAAAGTATACTCAGTATTTGGAATCAAGTCAACCAGCTGTACATCAGTCACTGATGCTCCAACCCGCATCTAGAAGAAATAAATAAAACAAAGAGGCAAAACATCAAAATAAAAAAAACAAAATGTTTAAAAATGTTTTCTTAGAAAGCATTTATTGCCCAGAGTTACCTTGAGGTAAGATAGCAATAGCAATAGTATTTAGACTTACGTACTTTACAGCACTCTCTAAGCGGTTTATTGCCCCCAACAATTTTGGTCCTCATTTTACCCACCTCAGAAGGATGGAAGGCTGAGTCAACCTTGAGCCTGGTGGGATTTGAACTGCCAAATTGCAGGCAGCCGGCAATCAGCAGAAGTAGCCTGCAGTACTGCACTCTAACCACTGCGCCACCAAGGCTTGTAAGTTTTATAAATAAGTAAGTAAGTAAACAAATTGACAGTTTCCTGACTTTTGCCATACTGTACACCTGTTAATGCATTTGATTTTATACTGTAAGCCAAATTGTATCTCGCTGTTTGGGTATATGGGAGCAAATATAAGTATCTTCTCTCTCTTGAGCTAGTTGTTACCTCTTTTTCAGTTGCTGGTATTGTGGCATTGACAGGCTCATATAATAACATGTAGCCAGTTGCTCCTTTTACAGGTTCCCACCGCACACGCATTGTCTTTGAAGTGACATCATAAGCATTCAAGCTTCTCACTGAAGGGATTGCCACTGTGAAAAACATAAATATTCACTTCAGCTACTCACATCTACTTACTTATTTCCCCCTTTATCACCCAAACATTGGTCATTTCACTGCTTTCTGGTTTGGGAAACAGACATTGAAGGAGAGATTGTTGCAGCTTTTACTTACTGTACTGGGATAATGAAGGATTGCAGCATGGTGACCAACCAATTCAAATACAGTCACATTCACTGACCCATGCAGACTTTGCTATTTGCTAAGGTTTGTGGGAACAAGATAGATGTTAAATAACCTAAAGCAGTGATGGCGAACCTTTTTTTCCTCGGGTGCCGAAAGTGCATGTGCGTGTGCTATCGCACATGCGCGAGTGCCAACACCCATAATTCACTGCCTGGGAAGGGCAAAAACGGCCTCCCCCGCCCCCCCAGAGGCCCTCTGGAGGCCAGAAATGGCCCATTTCCCAACTTCTGGTGGGCCCGGTAGGCCCATTTTTCGCCCTCCCTAGGCTCCAGAGGCTTCCCTGGAGCATGGGGAGAGCAAAAACGCCCTCCCCAGTCCCCCCCGGAGGCCCTCCAGAAGCCAAAAACGCCCTCCCAGAGCCTCCGTGCAAGCCAAAAATCAGCTGGCCGGCACGCACAAGCGCACTGGAGCTGAGCTAGGCAATGGCTCGCGTGCCGGCAGATATGGCTCCGCGTGCCACTTGTGGCACGCGTGCCATAGGTTCGCCATCACTGACCTAAAACTTCTCATGTAGATATTGCCAATTTTCTTGTGACTAGCAGGATTTTTTTTTAAAAAAAGAAGCTTCCAGAAACATTTTTTTTTGTCTCATGCCTAGTAACACCACAATGTCAGAACCAATTTTGTTTAGCCCACCTTAAAAGGTGCTAAAAATATCCATTTCATCCTGTAACCCTCAAACTTTCCAACTACAAAAATAAATAAATACAGGTTTAAATTGTTGGTGCTACTTATTCAAATGGTCTGGAAACCATAGACAAAAAATTCATGCGGGGAAAGAGGAAGATTGAGTAGCTTCATGGTGGCCAGGCAGCAGAATCCAGATGACTCATCCTCCCTCTGGTATAGGGCCAGTGATGCATTTCTAGCTTGCTAGGTAACCATTGCAACCCTACTAAAAGATACAGGATTCCTTTGGGAATAAGTTATCAAATTAAATATTCCATGCCTGTTTAGCGATCAGGTTGATAAATAGCGGTCAAAAAAACCTATGAAGAGTCAATTTTATTAAGCAATTCCTCGTATGACTGGTTCTTATCTTTTATGTAATTTTTTAAAAGTCATTCTCTGTTCTATGGTCTGAGCACCAATAGGCAAATGCTTTTTGCTTAATATATTACAGATATTAGGGTTCCAATGTTTTTTGTTTTATATCCTGGGCTCCTTTTAACTAAGACAATGGACACATGTTAAGAGGTTATGATTTTAAAAAAAAACCATGTGGCTTATTTATGGTTTATGTATCTTCATTTGTTCTTTCATTCAATTTACTGTATATGCACCACCCAAAGTGCAATACTCTCTAAGCAGTTAACATCTGGTTGAAAGCCACAAACAAACATTTCAAAGCAAAACACTAATGCACATCACATCTGAGGCCTCTCACATGTCTATCTACTCCCCCCACCCGGAACATTGACTGTAACCAGCCTCAGATGAAGGAGGAGAACCACTGCAAGCCTGTGCCCCATAAATCCCAACCTCCTGACCTCCTCTAGATGGAACCATGATTAATGGTATCAACAGCCACTGAGAGATCGAAACATCACCAAACGTGCCAGAGATAACTCTTAAGTGGCACTTCAGTGCTGTAGTATCCAACTCTGGAACCAGATCCTGATCCATCTCTGACTCTGCATTCAGTGAAGACAGTTGAAAGTTCCCAAAGATCCTAAGTCTGGGAAGCTTCACAAGCAATATAGCCAGTGTCAAGCAACTCAAATAGGAGAGCTTCTACATAGCAGGGAAGGTGGTGCAGTAGCAAGAGTCCCATCTGATCCCTAGAATTTCACAAAGGTGGTTTCTGATGACTATCCAGAATTATCCTTCTGAAAGCCACCAGTTTCCCAGGTGACCATGGACATTCCATCAATTCTGTCTTGGGGATGCAGCAAGTGCAACTCTCGAAACACAGTGAGCAAATTTCTGAAACATCTCCACGTCTCACCCCACCCATCATATCCTGGTCTCTTGGGACAGAATTCAGAGGACTGCAATGTGAAATCAGTAGGCAACTTTTACAAACCGTAGCAGCTTCAATATCATCTATGGCAGTGATGGCGAACCTTTTTTGGTTCGCGTGCCAAAAGAGGGTATGTGCATGCGCTAGCACGCGCACATGCCCACACCCATTCCCTCCCCCCCATGCATGCGCACACACACCCCACGCTGCCCCCTGCGCACATACCCCCACCCCCGCGCAAAGGCTTACTGAAGCCTGGGACGGTGAAAAACGGCAAAACGGGCAAAACGGAAGTTTGGAAAAACGCACTTCTGGTTTGCCTGTTGGGCTGTTTTTCGCACTCCGGGGCTTCAGGAAGCTTCCCTGAACCCTCCAGAGTGCTAAAGAAAGCTCAACCGCAAACCGGAAGTGCGTTTTTCTGAACTTCCGTTTTGCCCGTTTTGCTGTTTTTTGCATTCCAGGGCTGCAGGAAGCTTCCCTGAACCCTCCGGAGTGCAAAAAACAGCCTAACGGCAAACCGGAAGTGTGTTTTCCCGAACTTCCGGTTTGCCCGTGGAGCTGACATAGGGCAACGCCTTGCGTGCCCTCAGATATGGCTCCGCTTGCCACCTGTGGCACATGTGCCATAGGTTTGCCATCACTGATCTATGGAGATTCTCAATCATCCAGGTCACGTTGTCCCAAAGGTGCTTTTCCAAAAGGCAACTGGACTGCCTTAGTTTTTTTTTCCCTTTGAAAACGTTTTGCTTCTCATCCAAGAAGCTGGAACTGAAAAAGCTTCTTGGATGACAAGCAAAACATTTTTAAAGGGGGGGGGAACCAAGGAAGTCCAGCTGCCTTTTGGAAAAAGCACCTTTGGTCCAGCTTCAATATCCTTCACCACCAATCTCCTAAGTCCAGTCCCTTACCAAACAAAAAGTAAAGGAAGTCTGCCATACATTTTATTAATATTATTTGTCTGCACCAACAATTATTCAATATGTCTATTATTTTGGAATATTCACTTACATGTTGTTTCGGTCCCTTTTAATGGTTCACTACTAGTACCTTCTACTATAGAAAATACATTCACAACATATTCTGTTTCAGGCTTGAGGCCAGTGAGAACAGTAGTGGTGTCTGAACGACTTACAAAGACCTGAATAAAAATAAATAAAACAATAGCAGATGTAACTGTACATTATTTCAAAAATAAACTTAAAATATACATAGTTATTATCTTGGTTCAGGTACTAAATAATTTAAAATAGAACTTAAGTTGTCCCTGTACGAGATGTAATAGTATATACAGTATCTGATGCCAAAAGCTGTAAAATATGAATTATTTGGAAAATCAGGATGTATAACTCTTAACACCATTACAGTAAGTTTCACTGCATCATCTATCTGGAATATGCAATCACAGAAGACAGGAGAAAAGTATCCAAACATACTATGTATACAGTATATAAACTGACTACCATCTTGCTGTATGTGAGGATTTAAGGGCTGTTTCAAATATATACTGCATTGAGAAACCAGCCAACTGTGGCTCCAAAAATAGGAATATGTACACACATATGTATTTATAAGATTGCAACGTACAAAAGAATAGTAATAGATATTATATCATAGAATAAACGTATATACATATACAGGAAAGGGAAACAGATAATGTTTACATGCAGTAAAAGCTCTGTTACTATACAGTATACTTCTCTTCAGCTACAGTTTTTCCTTCCTCCTCTTCCCCTCCTGAAGCTTTTTCTGATCGTGTCTATTATTTGCTAATGGTTAAAAAGCCTGTGTTAATTCTCCTAAGTATTCTGGATGTCTGGATGTAATGGCATCCAGACAATTATAGTAGGATGCAAGCTGCCTGGTTGCCACATGGGAGTTATTATTTTTGTATAATCGATTCCAGCACTAGCCAGAGGATCAACTTAAGCACAACCATGCTACAGGGAAAATAAGCATTAAATTAATGCCTGTAACTAATCAATCCCTTCTGTTTAATACCAACCTTTACTTGATTGGACTGGTTAAGCAATACAATGTGAGGACTCTATTCCAAGGGAGACATCCATTGTTATTGTTATTAGTATTGAGTAATGCTAATGTGGGCTCAGGAATTCTGGGAGTTGAAGTCCACAGGTCGTGACCTTGCCATAGTTGCCCACCGCTGCTATAAAATACAGTGTGCCTCTTCTTCCGGCACCCAATCCAGCCCAGCAGTCCCAGCCATTCTGAACCAGTATCAGTAAGATATTACTAATGCCTTTCTCTGTTTTAATTTGGTACTACTATGTAAACAAGGAAACGTTTTGCTCAAGTGCTTTGAGGATCGTTTAAGACTTGCACCCAGCAGCCACAGATGCATGCATATATTCGCCCATATGTTTTAGCCAGAAACAATGGATCTGTTTCCGTTTAAGTTCTATTCGTTGATCAATGTGACATGTACATATATGAATAAATTGTAGTGACTGATGAGCGAGTTTTTATTTCAAAATTTAGCAATCTAAACTAAGCAAAATAACTCTCCCCCCTCCCCAAATAAGAAATAAAATAATATGTCTCCAAATCTGACCTCCTGTGGTGTCCCTCCTCGGGCAGGATAATATTCAACTCTGTACCTATCCACGCTCTCAGTGGGTGCAGTCCAAGACACTCTGAATGACAGAGGGGTCACTTCAGAAGTAACTAGATTGGTGGGTGGCAGAGACAAATCACCTGTTGTGAGGAGAAACAAATGGAATTATGGGTAAGGAAGTCTTGATGAGAAGATTTGCCAGAGATGAATCACAATCGAAGCAACAAAATACAGTATATTCTTAAGCGCATAAGAACACTTTATTATAAAGTATTTATTATTTCAATATTAAAGCCATTTACATATTGAATGGAGCTGTATCTGAACTACATTCACAACAGAAGTTATAGGAAAACAAACTGCGCACAATGAGAGAAAATTTGAGCAATCTGACAGTAGAAGCAATGACCCAGAAAACTGGTATTTATCTACCCTTTGTTGGATGCATTCAAACAGAAACTGAACCTGTCGAAATGCTTTAGGGAGAAAACAAAATTAAGCATCATATTGGCCTTAGTAGTCTTAATCTTCCATTTCAGGTCTATGATTCTAATCAGACAAGGCATCCTAATAAAAATCATTCTGCGATTGCAAAATTTAATATGTGTTACTTCCCTAGGCATATATGAAATATATATGGGTATAGACATTGCATGCCAAGAGAAAACAAATATGAAAAGAATTGCATTCCTACATAGACTAGAGAAATGGATATCTTGCTCAAAAACTGTGCTTGACCACATTCCAAGAGAAATTAAACAGACACCTTTTTCTTAAGCACAAAACCAAACCCAAAAAGGGTAACATACCTGATCCTTTCACGCTATTGCACAAATTATCGGTGACACTATCAACAATGTTAAGCAGAAGGTTAAAATCTTCAACATTGAAAACATGGGTGTCATCTGGATCACTTGCAATCTGCTTCAGTTCATTCACATCCGCATTTTTAATACCTTAAAAACCACGAGATAATACATTTTAAGTAGTGATTTGTCAATTATTTGAAAAATCATCTAAAGATGAGCAAATTATTATATTCCAATTCCTTTCTGTACTGATTGCCTCTTCACTTGATACTCACCGATAGCAAAGATCTCCACTCCTTGTTCCTTCAATTTGTCTGATGGAATATTTATGTCATCCTGTGATTTGCCATCAGTAATGAGGACAGCAATTTTTTTAGCTCGAGGCCTCAAGCCAGCTTCACTCTTAAAATTGTTTTTTAAGATGAAGCTCAAAGCCATTCCTGAAATCACACATACACATAGGCATATATAAAATGAAAGTAAACCTCCAAACATATTATAGCCTAATTTACGAGGAGACACATCAGTTCTTCCTGATCTACTTTGAAGCTTGTTATACTTTCCTTTTACTGGAATCATAATTCTGTTCTTTTATTCTTGTATTTTCTATTCTTGAGACTAAAGGTTGCCAGTTAAGATATCTATTCCTGGCCCATTCACAACAGAAGAAGCAAAACCTCCAATACAATTACCAAAGTCTCTCACTCCTACTTGGGGATCATTGTAGACTGAGATGGTTTCTTTCATAGGATAGGAAATGTGAGGGCTGGAGAACCAAAGGCACAGCGATACCATACTACACTCTAGGAATATATAATTTTGTGAGTCCAGTATAACGTATACTGGAAAAATCAATAGCAAAAAAGAGAGCCAATTTGGTCTGGTGCCGTGATGGCGAACCTATGGCACGCGTGCCAGAAGTGGCACGCAGAGCCATCTCTCTGGGCACGCGAGTCATCGCCCGTTGCTCTTCCGTGTTCAGGCACGCCGGCCAGCTGGTCTTCATGCGTGCAGGAGCACCCGAAACTGGAAGAGCAGTCTCCCGGTGCGCATGCGTCCCCCAGGAAGATGATCTTCCGGTTTCTGGCGCACACATGCGCACCGGCCAGCTGGTCTTCACGCACACATGCACACCAGAAACTGGAAGACCTGGTGGTCGGTGCGCATGCACGCGCCAGAAACCGGAAGATCATCTTCCCGGTGCGCACATGCGCATCGGGCGGCTGCTCTTCTGGTTTCCGGCACATGCGCATGCACGCTCCCATTTCGGCACTCGGTGCCGAAAAGGTTCACCAACACTGGTCTAGTGATTAAGGCACCAAGCTAGAAAGTGGGAGATCATGAGTTCAGGTTTCGCTCTAAAAGCCAGTTGGGTGACTTTGGGCCAGTCATTCTCTCTCAGCCCAACCCATCTCACAGGTCTGTTGTTGTGGGGAAAATAGGAGGAGGAGGAAGAAGAAGGTGTGTTGGATATGTTTACTGCTTGAATTATTTGTTAAGAATAATAAAGGCCGGAAATAAACAAAGAAACAAACAAACACACATACATACATACCTGTAAGCGTGTTGCCTCCTTTATATGGCAAATTGGTCACAGCATCCAATAAACGCTGTTTGGTTGGATGGGCATTGAGGTTCCATTCTGTTCTTGGATCTCCACTATATTGTGCAAGAGCTGGGGAGAAAATGTAGTGTAATTACGAATTGTCTTCGAATAGCATAACTCAAAATATTCCAATTAACTTCAAAACTTACCAACTTGCACTTTGTCTGGGCCAATATCAAATATTTGAACGATGCTAGCAATAAAGCTCCGGATTGTTTTAAAATTGGTTCGACCAATGCTCCAAGAACCATCCACCAGCAATACAATATCTGCTTCAGTTCTGGTTTTACAGTCTAAGCCTATTACAGCAATCATAATATATCTCAGTTAGTTACAAACAACTTTTTTCTCCAATCCTATCTTACAATATACAGTATATAATGAAGTATACAGTATATAGTTCTTCTATGTAAATTTTAATTAACTGAAGTTCTTATCTGATCATTTCATTTCTTGCTAATAATGAAAAAGATTTCCAAGGCTGCATAAATTATTATGTCATACCTACTGCATACTGATTAGATGGAATGTAAAGACAATTAGAACCAATTTCATAATAGAATTATGAACCCTAAACCTAAGTAAACTTAGGCAATCAACTCTATTACTTCTGCATATTCATCAATTTAAATCAAGAATGCTTAATGTCTAAATTATAGGTATAGCAACTATCTTTAGAGCGTAATACATATGCATAACACAGCACATTAACAGCTATATATGCTAATTAATGCAGATGGTGCAGATATTTGCACATTTAAATCACAAAAGGAAGCACAACACAAATAAGGTAACAGAAACAAACACATAAAAGAATAGAAGTGACAAAAACACACATTTATAAAAAGTATTAAATGCTTGGAAAGGAAACAATGCTAGGAATTTTCAATGTATGAGAATAAAAATAAGAGTTCACTTTCCATATGTTGGAAATGACAGTGTATTTATTACAAAGCAAAAACAACATAGTTATTTAAACAAGTCTTTCAACAACTATTGTAATTGTGTGTAAAATGCATTCTTCCTCCTCTTTGCTCTGAAGTTCATGTTATCAGCTGCAAGTTATCATTCTGGCTTCGTGCCACCTTTACATGGAAGGAATCCCACTGAGTAAAATCAAGCACACTCATCAGAGTTAAGATGGGTTCATCTATGTTTCACATCATTGCTCCAATATTCAGATTTATTGAGAACAGCTACTCCAGGGACCTGAAGATTTAAAAGTATGACTTTCTTCTGCGTAAAACAATAAATTCTGAATTTTAATCAATACAAACAACACAAATCAGGAAACAGAATATAGCTTGCAAATCATGCATTCTGGATCACAATCTAAAAGCTGCATGTCTATTCGACGCCACTCCACATATTTCAATGCCATGGGAGCGATATTGGGAATGGAAGTATCTAGAATATGTGCTGAAATGGCAGACCAAAATAGCCCCAAAGACTGTGCGGAAATTGGGCATGCAAACAGACTTTCCATAATTTGAAAGGTCTTCTAAATGGAAAAATCAACGCTACCCATTATATAGAGATTTCTACTTTTCCATTTGGGAATTCTGGCAGATAAACTGAGTGGTTTTACATAAAGAGAGCACGCTTTAAAATACCATCATATAGAGATGCTACTATCACAATGTTTCTATAAAAGCTGTTACTTCATTCATTAAACACCATGCACTGTTTTCCTAATTAAAACTGTATTTACCTGTTTGTAATACTGACACATCTGGAACATCTGCAAGTGTTGTCTTTTCTTCTCCAATCAGAGGCATACTTTCACCTCCTTCAAACATTCCAAATACATTGACTTTATAGGAAGTGTCTGCCCTGCATGATTGAAAGATAGATGTGTGCTATATACATTAAAGCAAACTGGTTTATGCAGATTCTTTCACTTTGTTTTTTCCCCCCTAGCATGTTTAAAAAGTGAGAACATATACGTTTTGCCCAGAGAGAGAGAGAGGAGGGGAGAGGGAGAGGGAGCGCCATAAAATATTATTAAGCTAAGGGGAAGAGGGTCTCCACTAAAATAATTGAGAAAATTTGGGGTCTGGAATAGGGATTGGAATCTCAGTTGCTCAATTCCTAATCCAGATGCTCAAACTATTATACCATAACATGCTTTCTTCAAATTTTTAGAGAATCAGAGGGAATTAAGTAGTAGGCTTTCTGAAACTTTTGCTAGAGTTCATCAGATAAGACTGAAAGTGTATGAAATGACTTTATTGCAGCCCACTATAGCTCAATAGTATTTAGTATTATATTTCAATTGTTTCAATAGGACAATTATATTCTAGCCATTATATGAAACATATACCAGTATATTATCCAGCAAAAGGATTCAGAGTTCTAAGACTCAATCTCAACTTCTAATGAAACACCGGTGTACTTTATTGAATTTTTTATTGTAAGATTTCAAGCCTGCAAGTTCTGTCTTCAGTAATTAGGGTAGCTTTCAAAATAGATTTAGAAAAAAAGAAGATGGGTAGGATTAAGATGGGAAGGGATTTCAATAAACATTGGTTACATTTTTCTGTATTAACAAGAAAATACTGAAATTGAAGGAAGTTACTATTGGCTTACCTCAGCTCCTCTAATACAACAGTATTGTCATACGGCCCAAGTACTAATTCACCAAGTTTTCTGTTTTCTCCACTTGGATGGAAAGTTATTTTGTACCCCTTAACTTCCCCAGGGGCTGGCTCCCAGGTTACACGAAAACTTGACCTTGTAGGATCTGAAGTCTGCAGATTTCTGGGAGGTTTAAATGGAGAAGCTAGAAAAGTCAAACAATATTCATTGAATCCAATGTGAGATGTACCCACTGGATAAATACGTCAGGGGCACTGTACATGTTCCGTAAAGCAAACAGCAGCTTCAAAATTTTACTGAGACAGATCCAACACATACATGTTTTTGCTTATGTTGTAGTATTTATTTCTTTTCCTTTCAAGTCCTCAAAAATCTCTGAAGTCTTTTAAAGTAGATTTTTAGAGCATGCAGAGAAAGCTGGAGGGGGAAGGGGCAAGACCCTATTTTCTCTTACTTATAAAAGCAATATCATCTATGGAATAACTTAACTGAATCCATACAATCAGAAAAAGTGTGCTATTGCTCTCTTTCCCTACATCTTGGATTCTATCAGCATTGGAGGCCTTACACTTGCATTTAATATTTTCAAAAGATAAGACATCCATCCAGAGTTACTTTTTTCTGTTCTGTGGTTATTTCAAGATAATTTTAGATAATTTATTATTTCTGCTGCTGCTGCCTTTAAAGATGTAGTATGTCAGGCCAAAGCCATTTTAGTTGGGAGCTTAGGCCTGCCACACTTTATGCTATTCTACTATGCATTTTCTATTGTGGGAAAATGAGAGGGGGGATTGTATGAGGTTGTTAGTATGTAGCCATAACAAATTCTTTCTAGAAAGCCAAGGTCATCCTTTGTCTCTGCACCTCTGCACCGAAGGAGATGGGTGGATTCTGCCAGCATGGCAATAGAAGATTGGACAACATGATGGATTTGTGGGTGTGGGGGCAAGGGCTTGAACTTTCAACTGGGTGGTGAATCCCGGGAGATTTCAGATTCGGGTTTCACCCAGATGGGCCAACATGGCTCTATTAATAAACTGGAACTTTTAGGAATACTTTGTCTTGGATTCTGATTTCATTTTGGATGCTATTTGGAACCCTGACATAGTATCCATTTTGCAAAAACAACAATGCAAATGAAAAAAAAGAAGAAGCGATTTCAAGACAAAAATGGGAACTTAATTGCTTAACAATTAAACAGTCATTTGAGGCCAAATAGTTTATTCGGTATTTAGCACCAACTTGCTTATCTTAGCGAAGGCTCACTGGAAGAAAGCTGATTTATTGCCTACATTGCAAAAATTAAAATAAGATGGAAAACTTGAAAAACTGTATCTGCTAATTAATGTAATTTCAAATGGACTAAGATCTAAATTTCTTTTTCAGGATTATACAGAAATAGATTTATGCACCTGGAAACAGAGGTTGACAGCTCATACGTCTTATAAAGTATAGCACTTAGACTTAGCAATAGCACTTAGACTTATATACCGCTTCATAGTGCTTTACAGCCCTCTCTAAGCGGTTTACAGAGTTCAGCATATTGCCCCCAACAATCTGGGTCCTCATTTTACTGACCTCGGAAGGCTGGAAGGCTGGAAGGAGTCAACCTTGAGCCTGGTGAGATTTGAACAGCTGAACTGCTGAACTGCAGTGCTGCTTTTAAACACTGCACCACCTCGGCTCTATGCTATGCTATAATCCTACAAGATTATGTCTTAAATTTACTTCCAAGATGCCAAAATCATGTGTGGATTTTCACTTTAGAAGAAATTCATTATTACTTTTCATTAATGACAGGTTACAACGGTAAATCTTTAGGACACTTTAAGGTGTCCAATAAGCAGTGCAACAGATGAAGATTAAACGGCACTGGAGGTAAGGTACAAAATAAGCAAACATTAAATTCCTTCTTAACTCAACTGTTAGGGTTTTGTTTTTTTTTGCTGTTTCAAGCTATCCCATATGTGCATGGTTTTTCTTTTCTTTTTTTTATTTTAAACTAAAATGGCAGTCGTTCAATCTCAAAGTGCAAAAGCCAAGGATTTTGGTAAGGGATGAAACAGAAATACTATTGCTTTTTTAAACTCCCAAGCAGAAAGTGCTTTAGAATGCCAAGGACTATATTTAGGATCCTAGGGAAAAAGAAAATAATCACAGAATGCTCAGAATGCAACTCCAAGATTCTATCAAGTTTATCGTCTCATTCAGACTCAGCCTGAAAATGCTTCTCACAACCGTTTCAAACTACAGCTTCTGAGGCAGCAATCAGAAACCTACACGAGAAGTCCCACGAGTACCAGATAGTAAGAATAATTGTAAGAGATTGTAGAGGTTGAGGTCCAGCAACAATTAAAGGGTCAGAGTTCTCTAACCCTTCCATGAAGGATGAGCAACAGGTTTAGTACACTGTTCTACAAGAGATCTTCCACTACTGAACTTCTAACCATAGATTATATACTTCAAATCAGTGGTGGGTTCCTACCGGTGCGGTCCACTCTATAGCACCGGTAGCGGCCCGCTGGTGACGTCACAGTACCGGTGCGGTCGGTTGCTGGTGCCTGGGGGCCGCCATTTAAAAAAAATAATTTTTTTAAAAAAAATTTCTTCTGCGCATGTCCAGAAGCCGAGCTTCCGGCACTGCGCATGCGCTGCCTTCCTACCCCACAGTGAGTCCAAGCAGGGGAGGATGGCTGAGGGAGCGCGTGAGACACTGAAAGAACGGGCGGCAGGAGTTATCTCCATTCCCCTCCCTTCAGCAGTCCGAGAAGCCACGAACGCGCGGTGATGATCCTAGGCATTTTCGCACGTTTGATACTTCTCGAGCTGCTGAGGGGAGGGGGAATGGGCGGCAGGACCTATCTCAGTTCCCCTCCCTTCAGCAGTCTAAGAAGCCACGCCCACCCAGTCACAAGGCTGGCAAGCCACACCCACAAAAAAGCCACGCCCACAGAGTGGTAGTAAAAAATTTAGGAACCCGCCCCTGCTTCAAATACATGGGAAAGCTTGAGATTCTCCTAGTTTCTCTTGTGTTCCAGGTAATCAGGACAAGTTGCAAATTAAATGGACTATGTCACAGTCTTAGGACAGAGCTATCAGATCTAGACTGCAAATATCTGGACTGCTAAAAGGGCAACAATATCAAAAGCTTTCTTTTCTTTTCTTTTTGCTATCTTCTAATGGTCATTTGAACTTCAGACAACATCTAATAACCCTACTTTAGGAGTAATTTCCTGAGGCACCTAAAAATATTAGCTACTCATTTCATTTACACAGTGTCAGTTGAAGGGTATATGGATGCCCCTAGGTCACATTGATACATGCTGAAGTTAAGTCCATGAACAGATAGTCCTTAATTTACAATTGAGGACTATTACAATTTACAAGTTCATTTAACGACCATTCAAAATTATAATGGCACTGAAAAGGGGACTTATAACCGTTTTTTCACACTTATGACCACTGCAGTATCGCCATAGTCACGTGATCAAAATTCGGATGGTTGGCAACTGACTCATGATGGTTGCAGTGTCCCGGGTTCATGTGATCACCTTTTGTGACCTTCTGACTAGCAAAGTCTATGGGGAAACCAGATTCACTTAACAACTGTGTTACTAACTTAACAGCTGCAGTGATTCATTTAACAACAGTGGCACCAAAGGTCGTAAAATGGGACAAAATTCATTTAACGAATGTTTCACTTAGCAACAAACTTTTTAGGCTCAACTGTCATAAGTCAAGGACTACCTGTATAGAATTAAGTGCCATATTAGCAACAGTAGCAGCAAGCTTTCAAAACTATGAGATTACTAAACAAATGTGAAATAAGATGGGCAGGAAAGGAAAGATGGGCATTGAAGAAAAAGATTCAATGCTTCATCACAATTTGGACCAGAAAGATTCCTTATTATGGCCTCATTTGCTGCTGCTCTCATCCTCCAGCCAATCAATTACAATTAATTGAAGATTAACCCAAGGATTAGTTTAGTTTTTGCACTGCCTAAAAGGGCAGACAGTTTACAGTGCATCTGTGGAGGCCAACCTTAGCCACGGGAGGAGAAATGGCAGCATTTCCAGGCAACTGGCAAGTAGGGCACATATTTAACAGCAGTTTAAATAATAAATAAGCCTTTAAAAATAAACAAATAATTATACAACATATTGCAATCTCTTAAACTAGGAATGTTTGGACTTGTTGTAAACTTTATACATTTTGGCTACAGTAATCTATCATATATACTTTTTAAAAAAAATATGCACCTGTTGTTCCTTCGCCTTTTCTGTGTTTTCCTTCCCCAGTTTTATACGTTGGAATGACAGTAATATCATAAGTAGTTAGAGGCTGGAGACGTTTCAATACTGTGGAGGTCGAAGTTGGAGGCACTTTTGCAACTATTTGTCTTCCTCCTCTACGGGGTCTGTAAACCACACGATAGTTGATCACTTTTCCAGGTGCTGGTTGCCAAGTGACTCTCATTGTGGTCTCTTTCTCATCATCTACTTTAATAGTCCTTGCACCAGGTGAGACTTGGGAGTGTTAAATGAAAAATTTTAAAAAGTTATTGAGTTTTTCAAAACTTCATTTATTCAATAAAAGATCCACCGAATAGTCTTCGAAGTAACTCAATACTACAGTTACACTTAATTCTGTATACATGTCCCCCTTTCCTGCTTCTTTCCAAGGAATACACATGAATGAACACACACACACACACACACACACACACACACACACACACACACACACACACACACACACACACAAAATGTAAATGGGAGATAAATGTATTCAGGGAGTTTAGGGAGCTCCACAATTTTTTCCTGGATTTGTATTTACTGAATTTGAAGCCAAGCACCAAGCAATATGTTCCACAATATTTTGAAGAATGATCCCTCATATGTACAACTTTTTTATATTTATTTCATATTTGTACTTGATTCTTTCCAGCTCCCCAAAAGTCCTTTTCTACTCCCATGATTATAATATCTTAAATAGTAAATAAGAACATGATATTTGCATCATGTTCAAATATTTGTATTTGAGAGGCTGCCACAAAGAGGAGGCGGTCAACTTATTTTCCAAAGCACCAGAGGGCAGGACAAGAAACAATGGATGGAAACTAATCAAGGAGAGAAGCAACCTGGAATTAACGAGAAACTTCCTAAGTGAGGACAATTAACCAGTGGAACAGCTTGCCTTCAGAAGTTGTAGGTGCTTCATCACTGGAGGTTTATAACAAAAGACTGGACTGCCACTTGTCTGAAATGGTATAGGGCAGGGGTAGGCAAAGTTGGCTCTTCTATGACTCATGGACTTCAACTCCCAGAATTTCTGAGCCAATCATGCTAGCGTAGGAATTCTGGGAATTGTAGTCCACGAGTCATAGAAGAGCCAACTTTGCCTACCCCTGGTATAGGGTCTCCTGCTTGAGCAGGGGGCTGGATTAGAAGACCTCCAAGGTCCCTTCCAGCTCTATTCTGATTGATATGCAAGATGGATTCTCTCCAACATCTTGGCCCAACACTTTAGATTTATACAGAATATGTTATTTTAATCTTCTTTTATTCCACATAGAGTACCTCTTTTTTTCTCCTGGTTTCAAATTCTTAAAAGAATCTGTATGCCACGGTTAATTACTTCAGCACTATTAGACCAATCTTTCTTAAACATCAAAGGCATGCCTGAAAACAGTATCTACATTTATGGCTGACTGGAAACCCCTTTTTGCATAAAATGGAAAAATGCACTTATGATTTGTGGTTTCAATTATTAACAAGCTGGATAATACAAAAGGGTAAGTTTTCTTTTGTAGCTATAGGCTTTATAATTTGTTTTCTGCAAAGAAAGTTGGAAGCTTCTATTTTTTTTCTTTCTATCCTTTTTTCTTTTTCTTTTCTTTTCTCTTTTTTCTTTTTATTAGTTTGTGTTAGTGTTTATGTTCTTTGTAAAACTTTCAATTAAAAAATTATAAAACAACATCAAAGACACACACAAGCTTGAATTTTCCAGCCCAGAACATCTGGAAAGTCATGAATAGAAATAACAAGAACTAGTGATCATATTATAAGGGGGATAGTTCAACCTACCAAATCTTAATTTTCTAACTTCACTAAGCTGTTCAAGCGTAGCCACACAAAATAATTCCAAAACAGTTCAATCCTTGGTCATCAGTCCTTGCAACTGAAATCTCCCAGTTAGAACAGTACCCAGTGCTTTTAAAAATATTTATTTATTTATTTATTTATTTATTTATTTGTTTGTTTGTTTGTTTGTTTGTTTGTTTGTTTGTTTGTCAAACATGTACAAGATAGCAGGTATAGGTATAAACATAAAGAAAGCAAGTACAGATAAATGAGGACATTAGGACAGTAAGACAGGGACGGTAGGCACAATGGTGCGTTTATGCACACCCCTTACAGACCTCTTAGGAATGGGGTGAGGTCGACAGTAGACAGTCTAAGGCAGTGGTGGCGAACCTTTTTCGGCTCGCGTGCCAAAAGGGGGGGGCGCGCTCGCGCGCGCTCGCGTGCCCACACCCATTCCCTCCCCACGCATGCACACAACACCCCCCCATGCTGCCCCCTGCGCATGCGCACACACCCCCACCCCCCGCGCAAAGGCTTACCGGAGCCTGGGACCACGAAACCGGCAAACCGGAAGTGCGAAAAAAACGCACTTCCGGTTTGCCGGTATGCTGTTTTTTGCACTCTGGAGGGTTCAGGGAAGCTCCCTGAAGCTCCGGAATGCAAAAAACTACAAAATGGACAAACCGGAAGTGCGGAAAAGTGCACTTCCGGTTTGTCCGTTTTGTAGTTTTTTGCATTCCGGAGCTTCAGGGAGCTTCCCTGAACCCTCCGGAGTGCAAAAAACAGCACACCGGCAAACCGGAAGTGCGTTTTTTCGCACTTCCGGTTTGCCGGTGGGCAACCCTCGCGTGCCGGCTTCTATGGCTCCGCGTGCCACCTCTGGCACGCGTGCCATAGGTTCGCCACCACGGGTCTAAGGTTAAAGTTTTTGGGGTTTGGGGATATGTGGACAAGCTTCAGCCACATCAGAATTGAGGTTAATCTAATCATGTAAATATTAATCAGAATTGCTCTAACCAACTTAACTTCTACATCTAGTGTCAAAAATTTAAAAGTTATTTAGCAGTTAGGAAGTATAAATCAGAATTAAACCACATTTTGAAGTTGCATCTTAATTTTCTTTCTTTGTTTTGGATGCACAAGTATTTTTTTCATTATCTCCACAAATACTCCTTTTTTAGTTTCACAATTTGAAATTGTCAAATTTTAGGTTATTAGTGATTCCTTCTTGTTACAACTTTGCTGTTCAATATTTGTATTAAATTTTAATTTATATTAAACTCTGGAAAAGGGAGCCTGGATTTATGAAAATTTAATATCTCAATTGATATTGATATGATCCATCACAACAAGTAGCCGACACTCAACACTATTTCTCCTTTCCATCTGATCCCAGTGAAGCTGTAGAAATCCTTTACTATTAGCAAAATATGACAAAACAATAAGTGTCTCTTGTTTGTGCGAGACTGATAGAATAGAATAGAATAGAATAGAATAGAATAGAATAGAATAACAGAGTTGGAAGGGACCTTGGAGGTCTTCTAGTCCAACCCCCTGCTTAGGCAGGAAACCCTATACCACTTCAGACAAATGGTTATCCAACAACTTCTTAAAAACTTCCACTGTTGGAGCATTCACAACTTCTGGAGGCAAACTGTTCCACCAATTAATTGTTCTAATGGTCAGGAAATTTCTCCTTAGTTCTAAGTTGCTTCTCTCCTTGATTAGTTTCCACCCATTGCTTCTTGTTCTACCCTCAGGTGCTTTGGAAAATAGCTTGACTCCTTCTTCTTTGTGGCAACCTTTGAGATATTGGAACACTGCTATCATGTCTCCCCGAGTCCTTCTTTTCATTAAACTAGACATACCCAGTTCCTGCAACCGTTCTTCATATGTTTTAGTCTCCATTACATTAACTACACTTGTCCCTACAGAGCCAACTTTGTTGCATCATGCCTACAGGTATTTCCATACAGTCACTATTTCCACTAAATCTATAGCAATTATTTTAAAATGCTCCTGCAATTGTCTCCACTCACATTAATCTCAGGCTGAGAGCACTCCACAAGCTGATCAATCCTTTTCCAAGCTAACTAATGGGAAAGCCCAGAAATTATAACTCCTGCCCATGTATTATTATTTCATACAGGTACAGTAGTCTTTGACTTACAACTATTTGTTTAGTGACTGTTCGAAGTTGCAAATGGCACTGAAAAAAATGACTTTTGACCATTTTTTCACATCTATGACCACTGCAGCATCCCTATGGTCACGTGATCAAGATTCGGACACTTGGCAACTGGTATGTATTTATCCTGGTTGCAGTGTCCCGGGGTCATGTGATCACCATTTGCGACCTTCTGAACAAGGAAAATCAATGGGGAAGCCAGATTCACTTATCAACAACTGCAGTGATCCACTTAACAACCATGCCAAGAAAGGTTATAAAATGGGGAAAACTCACTTAATCACTGTCTTGGAAAGCAACATAAATTTTGGGGTCAATTGTGATTGCAAGTCGAGGACTATGAGCCAAGGTGGCACAGTGGTTAAAGTGCAGCACTGCAGTTCAGCAGTTCAAATCTCACCGGCTCAAGGTTGACTCAGCCTTCCATCCTTCTGAGGTCGGTAAAATGAGGACCCAGATTGTTGGGGGCAATATGCTGAACTCTGTAAACCGCTTAGAGAGGGCTGTAAAGCACTATGAAGCGGTATATAAGTCTAAGTGCTATTGCTATTGCTACTATCTGTATTTTGCCCATATGATTAGCAGAACTGGAGCTGTCACTGAAGGAGGAACTACCACGCTGTGCCTTTACTCAACTGGGGAAAAAAAACAATTGGAATTTCTGAGGTTTAAATTTCACCGGAAGGAAGAAGAGTCTAAGAGTTGAAAGAAGGTAAATTCTGTCACCAATAGGAAACATGCAGCTCCAATGTTCCAATATTCAGATTGCAAAACAACTGGCAGCAACTCCCTTTGTGACATAGCAAAGTCGTAGGTTAACTGTCTGTAGCCCAAAGACGGTAACAACGTGTGATCAGAAAAGTGCAGAAACAATTCGATAGTATGTCCCTTGCATGGAAAGACACTAGATTACTCCATAACGTTGTCTTTATAGGCTGCTTGGAACCAACCATTGGTACAGAGTAGCAACAGGACTTCTCTATTGGAAATGCGTAACAACCACACTTAAACAGGTTCTTTTAATATTTGCTTGTATATCACAGAGCGAAGGATAGGTGATAGGCAGAAGAGAGACAGATAAAATATATATGAGAAGGCTGGCTAGAAGGTTTTGGTTGTGGGTTCTTTTGAGTCTATTGCAATAATTTACTCTTGTATTCTTCTTGCTGCTACTCCGTGGTTTTAGTTGTCCTAGTGCAGGGGTAGGCAAAGTTGGCTCTTCTATGACTCGTGGACTTCAACTCCCAGAATTCCTGAGCTAGCATGATTGGCTCAGAAAGTCTGGGAGTTGAAGTCCACGAGTCATAGAAGAGCCAACTTTGCCTACCCCTGTCCTAGTGCAAGGATAGTTTTTAATGTATTAGTTTACTATTTTTTAAAAAAACTGCCTTAAGGATTTGCAAGATACCAGCTTTCTAAATAAAGACTAAATAAGCACACTTTGAATGCTTTGATGTCTTCTGTATTTTACCTACCTTCAGTTGTAGCTTGTCCTTCTAGAGGTGGTCCTTCTCCACTTCTGTAGGAAGCCAAGACTGAAATCTTGTACTTAGTTTCAGGCTGAAGGTTTTTTAAGACAGTATTTACTACATTTCCAGGAACTGTGGTTTCCCCAGACTGGTCATCATAAAGGGATTTCCATAAAATTTTGTAATTCTGAACTGGTCCTGGAGCTGCTGTCCAAGAGACTCCAATTGAAGTATCAGTTATGTCTTTAGTAATGAGGTCACGAGGAGAACCACGTTCTTCATGAAAGGGGGAAAAAATAAGAATTGTTGTGGTCAATCAACACATACTCCAATAAAATTAAAACAGAAAAAAAGTGAATTGCCCTGAAATGAAATAAAAAGCATCCTATTGACTTCATAGATATATTCATGTAATTTTCTTGATAACAATAAGGGTGAAACTTGGGAGATTCCACACACCACAAAAACTATTCAGAAAAACTTTGGACCTCGCACAAATACAACACCTTTCTCTATTCATTAAAGTACGTAAGTCTTTTTTCAGGTTGTATACGAGTTTAAAGAAAGGTGCTGCTGCTTTAATAAATCAAAACATCTAAGAAGCCTGAAAAATGTCCTGACAATTTAATGAATAGTAGAAAATTCTTGTGATCCAGAACATAAAAGGCCCAAAGCACTTCTGAATCCTTTTCCAACCATGTACAGCCACAGTAATTAATCATTGCCTTTTTCCAGAGCATTTTTCCAACTTTTCAGTCAAGCTTACCACCATAGTGTTTAGTTTTTCCAGGCTGACTAGATGTAACCTTAATACAACTTATCGTACAATTGTATTGTACAATACCATTTTAAGTATATTCCTTGAGTTTGCTTCAAAAATCTTATACCAGTCAAGATACCTTAATATCAATAATTAAAGTTCTGAAAATAAGAGTATAAACTATAGGAACATTTGTAATTATTGTATCACATTAAATACTCTTGAATAATCTGTAAATAATACTATCATGATCTCATGAGTACCTGTCCATGCGTAATAGGGGAGGTATGCTAAAATTTGCATGAAGCAAATGTAATAAGTTACATATTTGAATCCTCCATCAGAATGCAAGGATGTAATAGTGATATTTACATGATTATTATTTGTCAACATGCAGAGATTGTCATGTTGACATTATTGTGTTTTTCACTATTAGTGTGATCCACTATTGTGGATGCTACTGGTTATTATTTAATTGATGACTTGTACACAAATTTTAGAATCTACATATATGAAACAGAAAATTAAATATAACATTTTGTAGTATATCTATTATACCCTCATAAAGGTTACAATCAAATTCATAGCAATATCAAATATAGTTTGACCTAACATCGCTGAAAATTTTGAATTCGGCCTGTTATACCCTAAAATCCTACTAAATTGGTTGTTAAATGAAGGTTTAATTCTGAAACTCAATCTCAGAAGAGTATTTTTCTGGAAAACTGAAAGAGACCAGATTTCAGAAGTAACTTGCATCAGATTTTTTTTCATTCTTTTATAAAGCTTCTGTTTCAAATGTGGCTTTTTCTTTTAAACAAAAGGATGTGAATGTGATCCAAATGGAAACAAATATGGAAAAACTGGCTTGATAGAATGTGCTGATGTCTTATAACAAAAGATCTTTCTTTCCGTATTTTAATATAAACAGATAAACCACATTACATTGGCTACTTTACTTTGAATAGCTTTCACAGAATGATTTTAATATTAAACTACCGCATCTTCAGACACTATACATTTTGAACCATTAACTCTGGAAGGGGATTCTGAATAACAATACTGTAGTACTGCAGGGTTGTATCCAGTATACCATTATCCTGGCAAAAATAGATTAATAGTTTCAACAATACTAAATTGATACCACCAATAGGTAACCGGAGACAGTCATTTATTGGCAATAAAGTATAACCCATGCTTATTACTCTCTCCACCCACAGGCCCTGGGTAATTTTTTGGTTAAAAGAATAAAAATTTGGATTTTTCCAAGCAAGCCACAAAGTAGAAAACAAAATTGAATAAGCCCTTGACCCCAAACAGGATTTGTATGGAAATGTTGCTTTCAATTTCTAAGTAAGTACAATGTAACCACAGGGATTTCAGCTTCAGTGCAGAAAATAAGAGGGAACTAATATATATTTACCCCAGCTTCATAAAAACAACTTCTTTGCCTGGTCATTTTATAAAAAACAGACCAAGGACAAGACATTAAAGCTCAGAGAAACAGTGAGATGTGCCATGGGATGGAGTCAAAGATATGTTAGAATTTGGCAGTTTAACGGTAGGTATGCGCCAAGCACTGAATGCATACATTGTTTTGAAGAAGTTCCAGTGGCTCATGGATTAGTTTTCCACATATGCAGATCATTACATGCACCTCTACTCTAAATACTTTTTAGCCTGCTGAGTTAGGAAATAAGAGGAACATGGTCTTTACAGCTGTGCCGTTTACTTTTCCAAGTAGTTTTTCCCAAAATTGGGGGCTTCGTGATTTTATTACATCCTTTATTATAGGAATTGAAGTCCAACCTTCTAGAAATCCTACACTGGAGAAATTGGCTATTTCACAATTTATCCCTTAGGATATACTATTGGGCTGGCCATATTACAACGTACAATCTAGGATAATTACCAAACCTTGCATGCATTTTGCTTCAAAACCTAGTTCAAATGGCACATCAAGCAACCAAGTATTCAAAAACCAACAAAACTGGAAGCAGAATTTCATTTAGTCCTAGGGATATAGCATGATTGTCCATTAGACCTGTGCTTAGTTTAAAAGTTGCTGAGTTGATTATGTGACACACAGTGCTCTAATGCTGGAGTGAACAACCCTTGTCAGCCCAATTTCAGCAATTGGGGATCCTAGGAACAGCCTGAAAAGTCACTATATGAGGACCGTTGTTCTGCACTCTTGGGTGTTATATGCTTATTTTATATGTTTATTTTTCTTATGTTTGACTGTTTTTTAGATTGTTACGGTTTTTAACTGTTATGTTATACACTGCCGAGAGACACTTTTTTAGGAGATGGGCGGCATTAAAATATAATAAAATAAATAAATGTGATTTCAAAATTGCACAACTCCTAAAAGAAAGGACAAGTTGAAATCACCTTTTCAATGACATCAAAGAATCCGAACACAAAATATAAACTTGGAGGACACGACCTTGTAGACGACCCTCACTCTGTTAAGGAGCTTGGAGTACTCATATCTAATGACCTAAGTGCCAGAGCCCACTGTAATAACACTGCCAAAAAGGCACTAATCTTGCGTAGCTTTTTCTCTGGCAATATTACACTGCTAACCAGAGCATACAAAACATTTGCCAGACCAATCCTCGAATACAGCTCACCTGTCTGGAACCCGCACTACATATCGGACATTAATAAATTGAGAGAGTCCAGAAATATTTCACAAGAAGAGTCCTCCACTCCTCTGCTTGCAACAGAATACCTTATTCCACCAGACTTGAAATTTTGGGCTTAGAAAACTTAGAACTACGTCGCCTTCGATCTGATCTAAATGTAGTTCATAAAATCATCTGCCACAATGTCCTACCTGTCAATGAATACTTCAGCTTCAACCGCAACAACACACGAGCACACAATAGATTCAAACTCAATGTAAACCGCTCTAAAGTCGACTGCAGAAAATACGACTTCAGCAACAGAGCGATCAACGCCTGGAATGCACTACCTGACTCTGTGGTTTCTTCCCCAAACCCCAAAAACTTTAACCTTAGACTGTCTACAGTCGACCTCACCCCATTCCTAAGAGGTCTCTAAGGGGCATGCATAAGCGCACCATCGTGCCTACCATCCTTGTCCTACTGTCCTATTGTCCAAATTTACCTGTACCTACTTTGCTTTTGTTTATGTTTATACCATACCTGTTATCTTGTACACGTTTTGACAAATAAAATAAATAAAAAATAAAATAAAATCTGGAAGATCATAATCTCAAGTTGCAGGGCCTCTGTTCTAAAGCAATGCCAATTCTTCCTATTACATCATATATATTTTTTTCTCCCTTTCACTGGTCACCACTTCATTCTATCTGATGGTAGGATCTGCCCAGGCTTTAAGGTAGGGAAACTGTGTTGGGTATGTTGCAAAAACCTAATTTGTAATTTCATGTTCATATTATATGAATACTTCCAAAATATCACTTCACATCTATTGGTTCCATCATATTGACTCAAATACAGGAACTTCATTTAGATAGGGGTCATTTAAATCTGGGAGTCTTCCTGGGCATCACAACTGTTGCTTGAAAAGCAAGTGGCAGCTGTGGCATAGGAAGGCCTTTGTACAATCTGGTGTGCCACTTGTGCCTGTTGTTGTATCAGTAGGCCATACAAACAGTCACGTATGCCATGATCAATGTGCTTTACATGGGACTACCCTTGAAGACTAGCCAAAAGCATTAACTGGTCCAGAATGCACCTGCATGGGCAGTTATAAGCATGTCTCAGTCTGTCCGAAGAGCTGAGGTGGCGCAGTGGTTAAATGCAGCACTGCAGGCTACTGCTAGTTCAGCAGTTCAGCTGTTCAAATCTCACCAGGCTCAAGGTTGACTCAGCCTTCCATCCTTCTGAGGTCGGTAAAATGAGGACCCAGATTGTTGGGGGCAATATGCTGAACTCTGTAAACCGCTTAGAGAGGGCTGTAAAGCACTATGAAGCGGTATATAAGTCTAAGTGCTATTGCTATTGCTATTGTCCATGTAACAACCCTAGATCTCAAGCTGTACTGATCCTTAGTTTGCAAGTCAAGTTTTTGATTGACCTACATGGCATAGGTCCTGGTTTCTTGAGGAACTCATGTCCCCCATAATATCTGCCTGACCAATTTGATCTTGTGGGGTTGGCATGCTCCAGGTTCTTTCAATTAAACAATGCCACCTGTCAGGATTCCAGAAACATGTCTTCTCTGGGGAACAGCACCTGCCCTCTGGAATGACGTCCTTCCTGAGATTTGTATGGTCCCCATCCTATTGTTTACAAGAGTCTTGAAGACCCAATTCTTCACCCAAGTCTTTGGTGAGGAAAAATGAAGATCGTTTGTTTCATTTCTGTCCCCTTTTTTATCATTTTTGCCATATTTTATTTTTTCAATTAATAATAATAATTAAATGTATATGCTACCCAACTTCCCAACTGGGGGGTTGTTAATTGGATTTCTCTTGTTTTAATTGTTGTGGACCTACTGGCATACAAATGTTGGCATATGTGTGTGGGAGAGGGAGAGGGAGGGGGGGAGAAAGAGAGGAGAAAGAGTTTTCCTTAGCTCTCTTCACCTTATTAGAAGGACTGTAGCTGTCTCAGAATGAGAGTTGTGAAGAAACTTAGCCATTCATATTTACTAGAACTAAATCATTCTTGGGAACATGTGGAAACCACAGATTTTCCTTAGCTATTTTCAGGAAAAATTATTTCATATCTTATTCATGATTATTTAACAAAGTATATGTGAAATAACCAGAACCAAATCAGAGCAAACTTGCCTATTAAATTCATTAGTTTTCTGATCACCGTAGATTTGAATTAAATTATATGTGCTGACCATTTTCAATATAGAAAAACTAATAAAATAATTACTCTTCCCCTATAAGAAGCATACACTAATTACTGTAGTTAAGGATTTGGTAACCTAGCATCTTTGAGAATTTCAGTCATTTCAAGGATGGGGAGAAAAGAAATGCAGAACTGTACAAGTCACAGAAAGTACAATATCTCCCACTATGTTTCTGGGCTTCCTTTCAGCATGCAAACCGACATGCTAATGAGAAAACAGTCACATTACTTCTGGGACTTACTTCTGAACAAATTTTTCCATTACAGGATTGAAAATTTTGAGTATATTATGGATACTCTGACAAACGATTGACTCGGGATTGTTAAAGCTGCCACTGAAAGTATAGGAAGTAATAAAAGAGGTGAGTTCTAGCTACCCATGATGTTCTCTACTACTCAAGCCTTTTTTTAAGAAGGCACATTTCTCCATCAAAAGGTATTAGATTGCAGCTGTGCACCAACTATATTTTGTAAAATATTTATATAGTTGGTATAGATCCCGAAGTCATTTTCTAATGAGAAAATGTCAGAGGCTGGTACTTTGCTTTACAGGGTGCCAGCCAGGGGTGGGTTCTAACTTACCTTGCTGCCGGTTCGCTTCCTCTCGCGCCACGTGGCCGCGCCTCATGGCCGCACGTGCTTTGCGTGTGCAGTGGCAAAAAATCCAAAAAAATTCCCCCCAAAAAGCCAAAAACAAGATGGCGACACATGCGCAATGCTGGAAACTCAGCTTCTGCACATGCACAGAAGAAAAAAACCCAGGAAAATTTTCAAAAAAAAAATGTTAAACAATTTTTCAAAAAAAAGATGGCGGCCTCCACGGACTGGCACCGACTGAACCAGTTCCATGACGTCATTGTGATGTCACCAGCTGGTTGCTACCAGTTCGGGCGAACCGGTGCGAACCGGGAGGAACCCACCTCTGGTGCCAGCTTCTATTTTTAGAATTTAAAAAAAAAACCTCCCATGTAATTCCATTATTTGGGGTAAAGTCGGGGTGATTGGATGGAGCTGAGCATTTACTGGCCAGATGCCCTTCCTGACGCCTATGCAGAGTTCGTAGCAGATATTCTTTTCTTTGCACCCTAGGGGAAAGAAACATCTGCCGCTGGGATTGAACTCTCAACCTTCCAAGTGGGAGGCAAGCGGCTTCACCACTAGGTCATGATACCACTATTATTATTTTTTTAAATTAAAATATTTTTTAAAAAATTAAGTCAAAGTTAGTTGGTAACTGCCAATAAATTATCCAGAAATACTATACATTGTGTTTATCCTTAGTTTAACCAGTAGAACAAATTAAAGCTACTATAGGGTGAACATTATTCCATTACCGCACAGTATTCTAGCAACTGTGTAATATGCTGTCCTTTTTAAAAAATATTTAGAAGAAGCTGGTTACTGTTTTCTTGCGCAGTGTATCATTTCCTCTATGTTGATTTATTTTTTCCTAGAAACATGACTTTCCCATAGCAAGGACAAGGAACACAATTGTTTCACAACTGGCAACTAACTATCTCTTGAAAATGTCAGTATCAGAAAATGGAAAACGTCTAATTTAAATAATGCATGAGACAGCAGTAAATCTCCAAGGCAGAAACAGAATCTCTTTGTATGGCAAGCCATTTGCAACTCAAAATGTTCTCATGTTATGCTAAAACCTTCATTGTAAGGAAATGTCACTTGCAGTACTACTGACTCAATCTTTGGGAGGTCCTCTTTTTTAAAAAACATTTTAAGTTAACTATGAAACATCATAAAAAGATACTTCTGCTGTGTGAAAATGTTTCAGTAAAAATGTGAAAAGCCATTGCTTAATGAAAAAATGGAGGTATTCGGTTATGATTGGTTAGAAATCCCATTTTATGTTAAATATAATTTCTTGATAAAAGTATCTATGATTAAAATTGCAATCTTTGAAATTGGTAGCCGGAATTAAGACATCAGATCCCATGTCCTACTTATGCCACCAGTTTTGAAGGTTGGTATTTCCTAATGTTAGAAAAGCTAAGAAAAAGAGCATGGCAGAAAGTGGGTTATGGAGCTGCTAGATAATAAACTCTCTAACTTTTTTCACCAAACCACGGGGTGGAGAGTGGCAGCATGGCTGGCACTAAAATATATTGAAAATGAAAAGTTATTGCTATTTATCTGGACTATCACAAGGCATTGCAGTGACTGATGTTTTTGAAGGTTACTTCTTGGGAGTTATTATTGGCCTTTGAATTCTGCAAGGAAGCCACGTTACAAGTATAGAATAAATAATTTAGGAAAAATATATTTAGGGATCAGATGGTTGGTGCTGGGGCCAGATAGAAAGGGCCTTGAAAGAAAAAGATGTTGAGAAAAATACAGAAGAGCTGGCAGAAAAAAATGAAGATAAAACATTTAAGATATAAACGAATATTTTAACTTAAGCAGAAACAAAGTCTGTAACAAATCAACATTTACCGTATTTTCCCGAGTATAAGACGTACTTCTCCCCCCCAAAAGAGGGTGGAAATGTTGGTGCATCTTATATACCAAATACAGCCATTTTTGGCCTCCCGAAGCCCCACCCCGCATGAAAACAGGTGCTCAGAGGGTTTGGGAGGTCTGCAGAGTGCTCCTGGGGGCTGGGGGAGGGCAGAAATGCTCCCATTTTTGTGAAAAATTAGCAAAAATGACCCATTTTTCATAAAAACGGGGTGCGCAGAGGGTTTGGGAGGTCTGCAGAGTGCTCCTGGGGGCTGGGGGAGGGCAAAAACGCTCCCATTTTTGTGAAAAATGAGCAAAAATGACCCATTTTTCATAAAAATGGGGTGCGCAGAGGGTTTGGGAGGTCTGCAGAGTGCTCCTGGGAGTTGGTGGAGGGCAAAAACGCTCCCATTTTTGCAAAAAAACAGCCCATTTTTCACAAAAATGGGGTGCGCAGAGAGTTTGGGAGGTCTGCAGAGTGCTCCTGGGGGCTGGGGAAGGGCAAAAACTTTTTTTTTCTTACTTACCTCTTCAAAATATTGGTGCGTCTTATACACCGGTATGTCTTATAGTCCAAAAAATACGGTATTTATAAAGTCACAGATCTGTACTAGGACAATCACTGTAAATTATTGTAGAATAACCGGAGTTCAGAATGTAATGTTACTTATTTGTATAATAAACTATGAAATTATTAATTCAAAAACAATATCTTCTTGGTCCCACAAAGATACCTTATTTAAAAACTACAGAACCCAAGTAACAAGAGAAACATTCACCAAGTCCTGTATTCAATTCAATCTTTTTAAAAGAAAGAATGTCCTTGCCATTTGACATTATACCTTAAGGCAAACAAGCAGGCTCTTGGTAGAACTGTTCTTACACCTCCTCTCTATGGGAAAAACAGATTACTAAACAGTAGTGCATAGAAACATTTAATTCTGAGCTAACAACCAGTTTCGACTCATAACAATTGCTCTGTTTACCATTATGTTTTATTTTTAGCCTCTGACCTATAAATTTGGCTTTGCGTAAAAAAATGAAAATTAAATGGAAGACCTCAAAAGAAAGGAGGCAGCAGAATAGGAAGGGGACAATCACTTGAAGCCCCTTTTTAAAAAATCCTCAATGTGTCAAAATTTATACACAATAAAATGCCACAAAAGCAATGAAAAGGAGGAACCAGATAAAAAATCGCAAAGACAGCATATATTAAAGACTATGTTACAACTGAAAACCCTTTAATGGGGGGTTAACTCACGAATGAGCCTAAAGTAAATTGTATTCCATTGGTGAACCACTGGTCAATTTATGGTAAACCATCTGGAGTCTGCGGTTACTGGGATTTGTGCCAATAATTATGAACTCACTGGACTCACTGATTTCCAACAAGCTATTTCTTAGGCTATTAAATAGGAATGTAGAGTAAATCTCATTTAGCATTACCGTATTTTTCGGAGTATAGGACGCACCGGAATATAGGACGCACCTTAATTTTGGGGGAGCAAAACAAGAAAAAAACAATTCTGCCATACCTAGCATTCAATACTTTAGCAAGTAACTGTGGTATGCCCCCCTCCTCTCTCTCTCTCTCCCACCTTCCCCTCCCTCTCCCTTTCCCTCCCCCTCTCTCCCTCCCTCCCTCTCTTTGAAATAAATCTGCTGGCTTTGGTGGGGTTTCTATGGACACAAGGCTTTTTAGAAAAATTTGTTACACTCAATGTTTTATTTCACATTACCCATTAGCTGTAATGTGGCAGTTGAATCCATCATAATAGGGTTATTTTTTTTAAAAAAAAGATGAATGTCTTTTCTTTCCTTGAGTGCCCTGCTCCCTCCCTGATTCCAAAATTGGAGGAAGGAATTTTTGCATGCTGCTCAGGGCTGTGCCTCGGGTTGGAGAGTCCTTGTCCTGTTGTTGCCCCAAGGAAGCTGCGGAGCTGAAGAAGCCTCCACCCACCTGCCAGCTCGCCACTCTGCCTGGGGAGGAAAGTGTTTTCAGGCGGCAGCGCTGCGATCCCCTCCCTCATTCCAAAAGGCTGAGTGGTGAGCTGGCAGGTGGGTGGAGGCTTCTTTAGCTCCGCAGCTTCCTTGGGGCAGCAGCAGGACAAGGACCCTCCAACCTGCCATCCCGAGGGGCGGCTGACCCCCGGGCGACTCGCATACCTGCACGGCGGCAGCCCCCCTCCCCTCCGCAAACGTCTGCGGCACACTGTCACTGTCGGCGGGCTCGCGATCGGCCAGCTCAGGCTGGAAGGAGGGAAATAAAAAAATAAAAAAGCTCCTTTACTCTTAAAGGGGCCGCTGCCTCCTGAGGACGGGGGTGGCTTCCTGGAGGTGGCTGATCGAGGGTCCTTCTCAGCAAAGAAGAGCATTGCGTTTCCGGTGGCAGGCAGTGCCAGTTGCACGTTTTTGGAATCAGGGAGGGGATCGCAGTGCTGCCGCCTGAAAACGCTTACCTCCCCAGGCTGAGTGGCGGGCTGGCAGGTGGGGGGGGTGGGGGCTACATTCGGAGTATAAGACGCACCCAGTTTTTGACCCTCTTTTGGGAGTAAAAAGGTGCGTCTTATACTCCGAAAAATACGGTAGGTTTAAACTATTAAAAGATCTTGATGCTGATGTGCACATTTATTTATTTAATTTATTCAATTTTTATTGCCATTCATCTCAGCCAAGTGACTCTGGGTGACCCACTGTACTGAAACTATAAATAAATTTAAACAATTTAAAACAATAAAAACATCAACAAAATTAATACACACAGCAGCCAAGACAGTTAACCAACAGTAAAGCCAAAAAAACAGAACCCTTAACACACTGGTTTAACCTAATTGCTGTTTGCATGTTTGCAGCTCAGTATATTAGATGAATGTACCCAATGTAGTGTGACTAGTTTACCATATAAATGGACTGTGTAGACCCAGGCAATTGGATTAACTTACAAGGTATGATTCAATTAACTATGGTTAGTGGAAAGTGGGACTATAGCTTAAAAACTCACTCTTGTTTTTTAAATTCAAAAAAGAAAGTAAGTTAGTGAGCCCAAAGCTTTTGTTTAAAAGTGAACCATTAAAAACTGAAAAAAAAATATACTGGCCCAGACTGAAATTATTCCTTCCATAGAGTTTCTAGGTCTTAAATAATTAGCAGTTTAAAGGAAAAAAAGTTATTGTTGAGCCTGATAATATATACATATACACCAACACCAATAGCTGAAGAACTTAAAGATGAGTACGGTATGTGAGATCCCAAGAATGGATCAATATGCCAATATGTGACATTGTGGAATGAGTGGAACAGAAATGTAAAGCTTCAACAGTGAGGGATCATCACTTCTTAAAACTTAAGTGTCTGTAATCTGCCACAAAGCCAGATTGCTGGAATGCTGTTTTTATTTAAGAACAAAAAACAATTATGGGAAGAACTGTAGATATGAGTATCGATTTAGGTTAAGCTAGAGAGGTTAATAAGTTTGATAACAATAAAGATTATTTATGGTATAATGACATCTGGGAAATGCCACCCATTGTGTGATATATAACCCAACCTTATTGGACCAAAAAGGTTTCATAATAAAAGTGTTATTCTATTTAATATGATCCTAAAATCTGGCTGGTGGGATCCAGGAGAAGAGTGTGAACATCATACTCCTCTTGGCCTTCTGAAAGGACCTTAAAATTGGGCTATGCCAGGGGCCTGGATGGAGGCATGTCAATCATTACTGGATTAAATACAAGTTCCCACCTTCACTCCATTGTATCTTAGCTATTTCTCTATTGATTTTAATGTTATATTTGTTGCTTTACTGTTTTAATCTTTTAATATAATTTATTGGATTGTAAACTGCCCAAAGTTGCATGACTGCAAGATAGGTGACATATAAATTTAAGAAATAAATAATAAAATATGCTTCCTTCCCACTTCAGCATAATCAATGTGTTTGTTTCAAGCTGCTTTTCTTAGAATACAGCAATTAAATTTTAGACAACACACAAAAGTTTTCCCATATAATTTGAACATTAATTTATCTTTTTGTTGTTATTCTATAGTTCCTTTTTTATAATCTTAATAGCCATGCAGATATCCCCTCAGAGTATGAGTGATCTTGAGGAATAAGCACATACAGCTTATAAGAGCCGAGGTGGCGCAGTGGTTAAAGTGCAGCACTGCAGGCTACTTCAGCTGACTGCTAGGTCAGCAGTTCAGCTGTTCAAATCTCACCAGGCTCAAGGTTGATTCAGCCTTCCATCCTTCCGAGGTGGGTAAAATGAGGACCGAGATTGTTGGGGGCAATATGGTGAACTCTGTAAACCGCTTAGAGAGGGCTGTAAAGCACTATGAAGTGGTATATAAGTCTAAGTGCTATTGCTATAGGCCAAACAACTCTTTTACCGCTACTCAAAAATGGCACTCTTGGTTACTGTATATCGATTACTTCTATCTCAAATAATTTGTTCTATTGATTTTACCAATACAACTCAGTGAAGTGACCTGCCATAAAAGATTGTTCTAAACACTGCTAGAGAAAAGTTCCCTGAGGATGGACTCCAGCATGAGTCTGAAAGCTCAGAAGACTAAACTTCTGGTCCTGGTGACCGACCCAGATTGGATCCTGTTCTAAATTGGCTCTTTGCAACAAAGCAACTGTTCTTGCTTATTTTTTTTTCCAAATCTATTTTATGATTTTGTTCTGTTACACACAATAAACTTGATTCTTTCACCCCAACAAAAACTGCTTGTTCTTAAGAATATTTAAGCTACAATCTGCTCTGTTTCTGTGCCGAGATCATGAGCAAAATGCTGTCTTGATTTCTCTTGCAATCCACTTATCATTTTTGTTTGTACTTATTCAGAGTTCCGATCATTTTTTCTCATAAAACAATTCACGACAATAAACCTTCCCTAGAGCCCTTAAAACTACTTGCAAATCTTTCTCGTCCAGCTGAAGAAAAAACACATTCCACAGGATGAGCATTATTTAAAAGCATGCATAGTAATTACACAATTAATCTTTTCTGTCACTGATAAAGACAGGATGAATGCCCAAGTAATGAGACACATTTTGATTACAAATGGTATCATAATGTAACCCTGTTAAAACATGGAAGCCATAAATAACAGTGTTATGATAGATAGTAGCCTTTAACCATATACTTAAATTTTGATATTTATGGATGTTGCGTCTTTCTGTGCTCTGTCATTCAAATCACATAGATGTGTTAAGCAGTGACAGAGGGAGAAGGATGAATTGGTGATGGTCAGAGGGGAAGAAGAGCAAAGGATATGAATAGGAGCCAGATCTTCTTTGCCAAACGTTCATTGTGGACCAAATGCATACTCTGAAAGTTCTCTACAGTCAAACCTATGCACAGAGAATAGCTGCTTTCCAGAAGCAATCATTGATGCTTTCTAAAAATTGAAATCCTCTTTTCAAAGCTGCTGAAACTGTTCAGAAAAGAAGCTTGTTGCAATCGACTATTCAGTTCAGGGCAAAAAAGCAGAGGTGGGTTCCTACCGGAGGTCCCCGGTACGCAGCTCCGGTAGGGAGCGGTGGATTTCGCAACCGCTCCGGAGCCCTCTCTGCCGGTCCAACTGGCACGTCGCCATTTTTTCCTGTGATTTTCGGGCGATTTTGCTTCTGCGCATGCGTGGAAGCAAAATTGCGCCAAAATCTCGAGAGGGGACACGCATGCGCATGAGATTTCAGTGAGATTTTGCCTCCACACATGCGCGGAAGTAAAATCATGCGAGGGGGGGCACGCGCGTAGCGAGCGCGCACGCCCCCGAAGCGTGGAGATGCGCGTGCATGACTCCAGCAGCAAGGTAAGCGAGCAACCCGCCCCTGCAAAAAAGGAATACAAAACAACAGCTGGCTAAATTCACACATTGGGGTAAACAAAAGGTTTAAGCAATCTTTCTTGAGCAAACCACTGGTGTCCGATTCACTTAATTCACTCAATTATAAACCGTGTTTCACAAGTCGACCATTTTTGTTGTTTTGAGTATGTCCTTTATTCCTAGCATTTCAAGTATATGTGTAGTACGCTCACACATATACATACATATGCTTATACAAATGTGAAATATGCAAAGAATTCCCGAAGAAGGCTAAATTTCCAATATTAATTTTAATTGGAATTGGCAATCCTAGGGTTTCTTTTTGAAGGTGGTCTATTCTTCCTTACAGAAAATATCTTAATTCCTGTTTCTGTTCTTCCTTTCAGATTAATGTGGTATTCCATCCCAACCATAATAAATCCAGGTGTTCTTACCTTCAAGCGTTTCTCCTTGTTTAGAAAGAGCCTCTCCTGCCCCAGATGCATAAAGGGCAGTTACAGACAAATCATATTTTGTTCCTGGTTCCAAGTTAGTGAGAACTGTACTGGTAGTGTCTCCCCTTACTGTTATCTCTTTAGGTTCACCTCCAATCACTGGAGTGTATGTGACAAGATACTGCTGCACTTTGCCAGGTGCTGAATTCCAAGATAACTTCAATGAGGATGTTGTAGCATCTGAAACTTTCAAGTCTCTTGGTCTTCCAAGCACTATATAGGATAAATAAATTTTTAAAAAAACACCTTAGGAATAAACCAACAAAACCATTCCAAGAACAATTTTCTATCTGTGAAATATTGGTGAAATAAATTATCAAGATACTATTATTTTTTTATAATACAATCAAACCTTTATTTAATGAACTAATTGGATGGGTGGGGTAACCACTATTCCCAAATGCTTTAAATCCAAAAGTAACTCATCTGCATTAATTGATATCATTTGTATAATAAGCGGTCATTAAACAAACGCATAAATGGATGTGTGATATTAATTTGTATCATTTCAATAATGAGCTCATTACCGCAGATATGTTAAAATATATAAAAGGTGAAAATTAAGATACATTTAAGTGTCTCATCTGGACTTTTCTATTATTTTAGATGGAATTACCAAATGGATATTTGGTCCTTTGTACCTGAAGTCTTTAAATTGGGTCTGCTAAATCAAGTTTTCTTGGATAAGCAAGAGATATCAGATAGCATCGGTGTTTAAGGTCAGACAAACAACACAGTAATACTTGAAGACCATAGTGGTCTACCTCAAGTATGGAATTAGGGCATGGGGACATCATGACACAAACTCCAACTCTTCTGTGCAGTACTTGTGCGCGGTGTCACAATGCAAGCACAAAAGGGGAGAGGTTTCATTATTTTGACATAATTGTGGTTAGGAATAGATCCCTGGGCTAAAAGCTGCAATTTTAGGGAGAAAAAAAGATAAATAGGGATCTGCTTGGCTATTGGAATGAAATTTAAGAGATACAGATAAATACTATTGCTACAAAGAAGTGTGCCTCTACAAAGAACCGGGATTCAGAGATTGGCAAAGATATGTAGATATTTGTGCCTTAATATGCACTAATCAACACACACAAGATGAGACATGTCAAACAATTATTCTACATGCTGCCAATGAACCAGTGAAATGCATCATAGCTTACTATTACAATGAAGATAGGCTAGTAGATTTTTATTGCTATATCAGATATGAAAATTCATTTGACTGCAAAAGCAGAATGTTGGTTATCTACCTTCTTCAGTTTTTCCATGTCCATCCAATGGACTTCCAACTCCAGACAAGTACTCAGCAGTTAAGGAAACTTCATATGTTGTATCAGGCATCAGATTATGTAGAGTGGTTGCCCTTTCATTTGCTGGGACAGTTACTTGTTTTGTTTCCCCACCAGTAACCGGTCTATATGCAAGTCTGTATCTGAGAACATTCCCTGGAGCTGGTGACCATCCAACTTTAAAACTATCCGTTGTTTCATCAGTTACTTTCAGGTTTCGTGGAGATCCTATGACTAAAAATATTTTTTCCAAAAATTGTAAGTATTAGCCCCATATTTTAATTCATCTCAAAATAAATATACAAATAAAATCTTGCTAGGTTATACCATCGTATTATTCTGTTCATGCTTTAACACTTTTTGTCAGGGCTATGTAATATGGACAGTATCCAACTATAGAATTACCTTCCCATGAAAGTATAATTGGGGCTGTATGAAAACTGTTTATTTGCCCAGGAATTTGACACTGGTGAGTTACTTCCGTTTAATGAATTTCCTGTCTTTCAAAATTTGTGTTCACTGCATTGGTTGTCATTGTGCTTCCAGGTGCAATTCAAGGTACTGGTTGTCACCTTTAAAGTCCTTTATGATTTGGGACTGGGTTACTTGAGGGACCATTTCCCCCCATTGTTACTACCTATCCAATTTGGTCTGGCAGAATGGATATGCTTCAGGTCCTGTCAGCCAAGAAACGTTGGCTGGTGGGGGTTAGGAAACATACCTTCTCTGCCATAGCCCTTCCCTCTGGAACGTTATCCCTCCAAAGAAAAGGAAGACCCCAATCCTGCCGGCTTTTCAGAAAGTCTTGAAGACCAGTCTACATGTTAGAAGATCTTGAAGACCAGGCTAAGTATGTGAAGGGCCCTGTTTCCTGGTTATGTTGACATGGACAAATTATAATATCTCTTGGCTGCTATTTGTATTTAATATTTTTTGTATTGTGTTTTAACTATTTTAATTGTGTCTAGAATCACTGGTCTGTCTTGGATGGCCATACAAATGGAATTAATATTTGCTCATTTTTGTAGATGACCTTAATATCTGCAAATGAAGGACAGATTTAATAAGTAACTGATAGTTAAACCATTCATCAAAACAGATGAAGCACATTCCAAAATATTGTTTCTTGATAGTCACTTGAAATTTTATTATTTTTATTTAAAAGTGCAATAAAACCCTGATTTAAGTAACCATTCAGGGGAAGGTAGCATCCATTATAGCCCAACATTCATTAAATATGGATTTATATCATTTGTAACATCTATTGAAGCAAATGATAAAATCAATTACAAAAATTACATATATTTATAATAAAATTACATGAATCATCTAGAGAACTTTGGATATAATGAATTTTATTAGTTATTTGAACAGATATCTGGACATAGATTTTATCCATTGCATCCAAAATTCACTAAATCAGAGTCCAAGTTTTCATTGTACTACAAAGAATACCTACTATATGCTAGAGATGAGGAAAAAAGAAGGGATTGATTAAATACTTTTTAGCATTCTAAAAACCTAATAGTAAGATATATAAAGAGTTTAATACAAATATCAACATGCAAGGATTAATAAGATATAGATGACAAAGAGGAGTGAATGTTCTGATAAAAATTTAATGTAAAATAGTTCCTATTATCACATGGAGTTATTTTTCAAATTATCCTTATATGTTCTGTAGTCCTGTGAATGTTAAATTGCTTTATCATAATGATGCCCAAATTAAATACACACATACACAGGTACAATGTATTATCTTTAAAATAAGGAATTATACCCAAGAATCTTAAATATATATTAGAACCATAATCCTCTTCTTTCTTTTCACAGTCTAATTTACAATTGTATTCTTGTATGCATATTTATTTTATTGAGAAATGTATTTACTTCAAACAAATGCAGTTTCTTTGAAATAAATCCATTATATATTGTTCCGTGTCTTTCTTCCATTCATAAGGCAATGGGAAAGTTTGCTGCCATTTCTCACTTAACAATATATTTCTCCTCATGTAACCTCTTAGCTTAACCTCTGGACACAACAAAATAGGAATTCATACATAATTAACTCTCAACTGCTGGTGTTGTTCAGGAGCAACCAACTTAACTTGGTAAGAAAGATTTGGATCTCTATATTAGGGTTCAAAGAGAAGAACAGAATCAAGGCAACAGGAAAGATACCTTCTAAAGTTGTTTCATTCCCATCCAGTGGAGGTCCATCACCATCTTCATATTCTGCAATCACACTGACAGAATATGTAGTTTTTGGTAGTAAATTAGTAAGGACTGTGTTAGTAACTGGAGCACGTACAGAAACACTGACTTCCTCTCCACCAAGAGCCTCTTTATACTTGATAAGGTAAAACAAAACATTTTCTCCTGCTGGAGACCAGGTAACTTTGAAGCTGTTAGAAGTAACTTCAGAAAATTCCAAGTTCCTTGCAGGTAAGTGAGCTGTTAAAAAATAACAGTTTAGTAAGCAAAGCACAGTTAGATAAATGTTTTAAATTCCAGAGATATGTGGGGGGAAACTTGAATTCTCTATGTAGTAAAATCTATACGGGGAAAATTTTATTATTTATTTATTTATTTATTATTTGTATTTATATGCCGCTCAACTCCGCAGAAAATGTGATTTCTCTGTGTCAGGGGTGTCAAACTCAAGGCCCGCGGACCGGACCGGCCCATGGGTTGCTTAGATCTGGCTCGCAGGGCTGCCCTGGAAACAGCAAAGGACCGGCCCATGGTGCTTCTGCCAGCAAAAATGGAGCTTGTGAGGGCCGTGTGCGGCAGAGGGTTGCAAGAGGCCATCCCAGCCAAAAATGGAGATCGGGAGCACATTTTCGCTGGCAGAGCACTTGGGCCACCACAGGCACCCCCAACACAAGTGATGTCAAGCTGGCCATGCCCAACCTAGCCATGCCTACCCGAGGTCCAACACAACCCTTATGCGGCCCTCAACGAAATCGAGTTTGACACCCCTGCTCTATGTAGTAAAGTCTTGTTGAGCTTGCTTGCTTGCTAAACTACTCACATCTTAAATAAAAACATAAATCTGACTAATCTTACTCTTAAAAAATAGGAATTCAAAACATTTTTCTAACTAGTATGCTTTATGTATACTAGACAACCACCACAGCATGATCTTTGAGCAGAGGGGAAAAAAAACAAAAGACGATAATTACATTAAAACAAAAACCAGCTGAAACTCAATTAAAACACAAACCATTGGACATAATACACTCATGCCAGTGGTCCCCAGCTAACATCCCACCCATTTGCCTGGAGGAAAACCCAAGTCTTCATGATCATCTACACTGGCTTAAGTACCTATTAAGAAAGAGAGGATGTATTCAATAAATTTAACTAACTGATATGCAGCTTCAGAAATATTCCATTCAATTTTTCAAGAAAACAAGACAGAGTAATATTTACTGTGAAAGAGGCACAGCATACTCTACTTAAATAAATAACAGAAACACCCCTTCCCACCCCCAAAAAATCCAATTATTTGAAACCAACCAGTATCACAGTAATGAAGAATCAAACCAGCTGGCACAGTGCTAGTATGAGTCGATACCATTCTGATCTCAAATCAAAGAAGATAATAGCTTTAAATAGTAAAATTTAATTGGAGAAGGAGGTCATGGTGAAGAGTTCTGTTTCTTTCCTCTGCACATCTCTATCTGGTATCTGAAGTTTATCCAATTCTCTTTGGGAAAGACCTTGGCAGGCAACAAACAAAGGAGCTGAGAGTCCGGAAAACTCTAATCCAGAACCTAGTTAGGTGCCTTTGGTAGCTAAGTCTGAAGGTCATAGAATAACAGAGTTGGAAGGAGCATTTAGGCCACCAAGTCCAACCTTTTATTCAGTGCCAAGGATAAAATTTAAAGCATCCCCAAATAGATGCCTGACTATTTTGTACATGAACACCTAGAGGGGAAGGTGAGCCCATTATTTCCCTGAGTAAACGGTTTCACTGTCAAACTATTCCTACTGCCTTCTAGAATCATATTACTCCACACCCTGCCCTCTGGAATATAAAGAACAGGTAAAGGAAGTATTTACTTTCTTTTGTGTGATATGCCTTCTGGAATTTAGAGGGTGCTGCTGTATTCCATTCTCACACCCAATCTTCTTTCCTCAAGAGTAAGCACACCTGGCTCCTTCAGTCTGTTTTCTAGTCTCCTGATAATTCTCATTGCCTTTCTGAAGCCCATCTCGGTTTCCTTGTATCTTTAATGTGGAGTGCTCAGAATCAGGCAAAATACCCAAACAGAGGTTTGGCCAAAGTAGAATGAAATAGAATGATTGTAACCTATCACTTGAAAGCTATACTTTAACTGAAGCAACCTAAAACTGCATTTGGCTTTTGGCTGTCGGTTCATACCACAGACTCCACATCCTACTGCACAGGCAACATTAATAACAACGTATGTATTTATTTCACTTATATGTCTCAAATCAACCGTAGACTCGTGCTGCTTTATAACAAAAATCAGCAATAAAAACGGTCAAGAGAACAGAACCAAAGTTAAAACATCTACAATAAAGTATAAAACAAAAATAGAACTAACCTACCGTATTTTTCGGAGTATAAGACGCACCAGAGTATAAGACGCACCTTAGTTTTTGGGGAGAAAAATAGGGGAAAACAATCTGCCTACCAGGTATTCATCTGGCTAGCATCCTTAGTCTGGTCAGCTTCAGCACATTATTTTATCCCCTGGTTAGGACTTAAAAAAACCTTCTTCTGAGAGAGTAACAATGAAAGAGCCTGCAAGCCAGTAAGAGCTGGGAAGATCGTTAGCACCTAGTTAGGGCTAGAAAAAAACTTATTCAGAGCAAGTAGAGCAATGAAAAAACCCTGCAAAGACTTAGGGCTGGAAAAACATTCTTCTGAGACAGTAACAATTGAAAGAGCCTGCAAGCCGGTAAGAGCTGGGAAGATCGTTAGCACCTGGTTAGGGCTAAAAAAAAAACTTATTCGGAGCAGCTTCAGCACATTATTTTATCCCCTGGTTAGGACTTAAAAAAACCTTCTTCTGAGAGAATAACAATGAAAGAGCCTGCAAGCCGGTAAGAGCTGGGAAGATAGATAGCACCTGGTTAGGGCTAGAAAAAAACTTATTCGGAGCAAGTAGAGCAATGAAAAAAAATTCTGCAAAGACTTAGGGCTGGAAAAACATTCTTTGGAGAGAGTAACAATGAAAAAGCCTGCAAGGTAAGAGCTGGGAAGACCTAGTTAGGGCTGGAAAAAAAGCTACATTCGAGGCATAAGACGCACCCAAAATTTCAGCCACTTTTAGGGAGGAAAAAGGTGCGTCTTATACTCCAAAAAATTCGGTACTTATCAAAATGTAAAAAACGCACAAATATAATTTTAAAATACTAATTCTAATACTACTTAAACACCATCTTCATTGTCAAAATCACCAATAGTCAATTGCAAAAGGCAATTTTACTTGGAACAGCTTCTATCCTGCAATGATACCTTTATTTAATACCAACAAACATCCACATCTGTCTATTCCAACTCTTTGAAAAGCACTCAATAGGTGGATAAAAATGCCAAATCCAGTCTAAACATCTGACTACACAATGAACCAATAATAATAATTTACTTGGAACAGCATAAATTAAATGAAAATTAAAAATTATTTTATTTGTTTTTTCTAAAGATAGTATCTTGAATCCTATTAAATCTCCATCATGGAGATGATTCTTTCACTCATATAACATTCCTTCCAATTGAAGGTAAATAATATTAACTGAGTTACCCAAATTGAGCCTTTTAGGTATCTCATACTAGAGCCGTGATGGCGAACCTATGGCACGCGTGCCGCCATATCTGCGGGCATGCGAATTGTTGCCCTAGCTCAGCTCCAGCACGCATGCGCGCGCCAACCATTTGATTTTTGGCTGGCCCCACCCATGCTGCCCCTCCCCTCCCAGGAGTATCCACGCGGCCCATTTTGGGTGTCAGGTAAATACAGGGCTTGCACAGAGGCTTTGGGAGGGAGTTTTCGGCCTCTGGAGGGCCTCCGGGGGTGGGGGGGGGCATTTTTGCCCTCCCCCGGCTCCAGGAAAGCCTCTGGAGCTTGGGGAGGGCAAAACATGGGCCTATTGGGCCCACCGGAAGTCGGGAAATGGGCCGTTTCCAGCCTCCAGAGGCTTCAGGGAAGCCTGCTAGGCCAAAACGGGTGGGGGGGTCATGCATGCATGCACGTTGGAGCGCGGGGGTTGCCCATGCATGCTCAGGGGCAGTGCAGCAGGGGGTCGCACGCGCATGGCACATTGAATTATGGGTATGGGCACACGCGCTTGTGCTTTCGGCACTCAAGGGGAAAAAGGTTCGCCATCACTGTACTAGAGCTAACATACCGAAATTAATCCCCACTGGTTTCTATGGCAAAGATCCATTGAGTTAAAAAAGTTTCTTCTTCTTTTCTTTTTTAAAAATATGGTCAGTGCAAAGTAGAGCATTTGCCATTTGTATACACAATCCAATTCCATTTAGGAATATTCTATAAAATCTTATTTTCTTCAAGGAGGTATCAAGTTGCAGCACAGAGGCCTTGCAAATGCCAGCAGCTGCCTCACTTGGGCACCCTTCATCAGCAGTTAGAGGAAGGAGATGGCACAGATCAGCTGGGGTGGGGTGGGAGGCAGAATGCAGGGCAGTCAAAGGGATTGGGATGATGGAGAGATAGTCAGGTCAGAGGAGCTGAAACACACGCTGTGTTTGCAAACGAAGGCAGGCTGCCAAGCACCCAAATTTTGATCACTTGACCATAGGGACACTGCAGATTTGACTCCAAGGACCAGCCGTAACTACCATTTGTTCAATGCCACTGTAACTTCAAATAGTTGGTCATTAAGCATAGACTACCTGTAGGTTGTTCTATTAATTCCCCCCCCCCCCTTTCCTTTCCATGCTTAATTTCTGACTCTTTTAAATGATACCATTCAATATTTCAAAAACATTACTGAATGCTTTCCAGTGGTGGGTTGCTCCTGGTTCAGCCCGGTTCTATGAACCGGTTGCAGCGGCGGCAGTAGGCTCCACCCACTCGCCTGGGACGCTTCTGTGCATGCACAGAAGCATTGCGCGCATGCGCGAACCAATAGCAATGGGTTTTAGATCCCACTACTGATGTTTTCCCCATTTTTATTTATGGAGAGGTTGGGAAGTATGGTTGGTTGGGAACACATCTGATTGCACATAGTAATTTCCCCCGTAGCTCCATATGGCTTTTAAGTTCTCATGTCATCTGGCAATGATTTTCACCCATTGCTAGAAAAAGAAACAAACCTAAAACAAGTCATGAGTTATTTTAGGCTTATTTATCAGAGGAACATGATCAGAAGCCACTGCCAGAAAGCACCTTAAACTTTAAACCAGCTTTTGGTGAGCTATATATGTGGAAGGTATCCAATACATATGATCAAATCATGTTCACAACAATCCATAAACCGTGCTTTAAGCATTTAATTTCCCTCAGAGTAGTAGTAAAGCATGTTGCTATTTATCTTTTGTTCCAGCTCTTCAGTATTAAGTATTTTCATCACACATGTCTACATGGAAAGAACCACCTACCTTTTTTTTTTATCACTTCAAGTTCCTGTTCAATTTGCAAACAGACGGACTGCGTAAGTTCAAATGATATTTTTTGAAAAGCATCGAAATCTTCCACAGTGTAGACATGGGTGTCTGCAGGGGGGGTAGCAATTGCTTCCAACTCAGACCGTACAGCATCCTTAACACCGACTGCAAATATCTCTACATTTGCGTTCCTCAGTTTTATGGCTGGGTCTTTAAAAGCATCGGATGATTTTCCGTCGGTAATGAGAATCATGACTCTTGCAACATTTGGTCTTGCACCCCTGTTCGGGATTAGGACTTTTTCTCTTACGTAGGTCATAGCTTTGCCTGTGTTGGTAGATCCACCTCTGTAGGGGAAGGTGTTAATAGCTCGAATTACATCATCAATTCTGTTGTATCTGTTCAGAGGAAATTCCGTATATGGATCCCTGCTGTACTGCACAAGGCTTATTTGGACTTTTTCAGGTGAAATCTCGAAGCTTTTAACTAACACTTCTAAAAATGCTTTTACTTTAGCAAAATTGGCAATACCAATACTGTAGGAGCCGTCAACCAAAAGCACAATATCGGCTTTTACATCTATTCCTTGTGCGCATTCTGTAAAAAGAAATATGGGTATTTAGTACTGATATAGCATTTTAGGAGGGGAAAAAATGCAACGTTTGTTTCTTTCGCCTGGCTTTTAAACTGACAACATTGTTTTCTCTAGGTCTTCATATGTCATTGACTGTATTCCATTAATATTACAATGCTATTGTAAATACGTATTTGACACATTAACCGCTTTTAATTTTTCTGGAAAGTAGCAGTATATAGTTGTCGCTGTTTGTTAGAAAGTAAGAACTCTTCAATTATCTGAAGTATGGGTAGTTTTCAACTTATGCCACAATTGGGACCAAAATTTCTGTTGCTAAATTGTTGAGACACGCCCGATTTTACAACTCTTTTTGCCACAGCTGTTAAGCGAATCACTGCAGTTGTTAAGTGAATCGCATGAAACTTCCCCCATTGATTTTGCTTGTTACAGCTGGGAAGGTAAAATGGCGACCACGTTGGCCCCAGGGTCGTAAATACAAGCCATTCACCAAATGCTTGAATTTTGATCACGTGACTATGGGTATACTGTGATAAATCACTTTTTTTCAGTAACTTCAGAGTCACTAAACGAATGGTTGTAAGTTGAGGACTACCTGTATCTATATATTCCAACATCCTGTTTCCAACAGCGCAGAATTGATTCAATGAAGAAGAAAAAGAGAGAAAATACCACAGGCTGTGTGAAGTAAACTCACAAGAGAACCATCACAGCTCAACTGCTAAGCACAACCTATGGCCCTTTTCTATTGTTCGTATGACTACAGAGTCTAGATTCAAAGGACAAAAGGCAATTTGAGTATGCACATAACAACTGTCTGAACCTCTTTAAATTTAAGGCCTGTCTTCCTGGAAATGGGAGGGAAAAGATGCAACTTCTTTAAGGGGTTGCCAACAGGTAACCCACACAATCCCAAGTCAGCTACTCTCCTTCAAATCTTCACTATACACACCTACCACTGTGTGCGTAGCAACACACAGCAACAGAACAGTTGGCAGTTAAGAGTTTGTATTGAAGTTGAACCCACATATTCTTTCAAAGATGTAGCTGCTGGTAGAACTTTTTAGCTGATCAAGGTTGGGATATGGTAATGACAGGCAGGATAATTTTTAATTGTTCGGCTATTTCATTTCCATTTCAGATTAGCAATAGCACTTAGACTTATATACCGCTTCATAGTGCTTTACAGCCCTCTCTAAGCGGTTTACAGCGTTCAGCATATTGCCCCCAACAATCTGGGTCCTCATTTTACCGACCTCAGAAGGATGGAAGGCTGAGTCAACCTTGAGCCTGTGAGATTTGAACTGCTGAACTGCTGAACTAGCAGTCAGCTGGAGTAGCCTGCAGTAGCTGCATTTAACCACTGCGCCACCTTGGCTCTTATTGGACCCTCCATAATTAAGTAATTGCATCTGTGAGCATATCCCCCTTGCAGTGCCAAAAAGTAATCCACTGCTATAATGAGATCACATTTTTAAAATATATAAGAAGCTTGATTCAGAACAGGGTTGCAGAAGAGTGCCAAATAGCTTAAACTCAGCATCTCAATGAAGTTCCTTGATGTTACTGTAAACAACCAAAAGGAAGTCATATTTATTTTTATTTATTTATCTTACACTTTTCTATCCCACTGCAATCAAAAGACTCTTGGCAGCTTCCATAGAATATGAGCTGGCTCTAGGCAGAACAGTTCTAAGAATTTCCGTTCAAAAGCCAATCTCTCTTCAGTTGGATTCTTGTATAACTGAACAGGCATTAACTTAACTTTTTCAGTAGGTCTTAAATTAATTCTTACCAAAAGTATGCTTATTTGTTTCCTGGATGAAATTTCAGTAACTTGGTTTTAAGCTAAGAAGTTACAATTATATTGTTATGATTTGCTTTGCAAAAAGTATCTTTTTGCATTTTGTTAAGTTGAGAAGAGAGCTAGCTGTTCCTTGTGTTGGAAAGCCTTCCTTTGGGGGAGGGGAGATGGGGCCAGAGACTTTTCAGGTAAGGAGTTGCCCATATGCTCACAGCTGAGGTTGTAAGGCTTATTGAGACTGTTGGTCTGAGGTTAGGAGAACAAGCTTCAAACTACTGCTGCCAAACTTGTATACTTCCTTAGTGTGAAATTTTATTTTGAGAGCTACTTTGAGTTCTTGGATTGCTAAGACTCTAGAATGCTTGCTTTTGTTCATGATCCTGAATCTGAATGTTAAAAAGCCTGGGAGGAATAAACGTCAGCTGGTCCTCTATGACTTTGGAGAGTCCAGTGTTGATTTTCTGCTATTCACTGGTCATCTCCCCATCTTTCTGTCTTCCAGGGTTTCTACCACACTCTGCTTGGATCTATTTCTTTCCAATCTAAACGAGATTGGAGTAAGAGAAGTTCCATAGCTAGAGGAAAATAACGGGCAGAGGTCACAGCCAATCAACCACATTAAAATATTTTCAAAAGAGCCGTCTGTTTGTGTATATAAGGAGCCTGTTTAAGACCTGACAAGCATAAAGGTTTGGCTTTACAGCCAAAGCTGAAAATGATCAAAACCAGTTCACAGTGACCAGAGGAAAGAAAGTGTGCCCACAAAATGCAAAAATGGTCAATAGGTTCTAAGAAGTTTCCAACCTCTGTAACCACATTATTATTGAGAGCATATGCACCAAAGACAAATTCCTTGTGTGTCCAATCAGACTTGGCCAATAAAGAATTCTATTCTATTCTATTCTATTCTATTCTATTCTATTCTATTCTATTCTATTCTATTCTATTTCTATTGAAGTGTGCGGCAAACAAGGAAAAAAACCTCTTTAAAACCAGAACAGTTAAAGATAGCTTCAAACTGCCCCAGCTTGTGATTTTGGGTGAGACAAAAGCAACATCATGAGGACATGGTACGGCCCCCCCCAAAAAAAACCTGTTATGGGAATATATTTGCACCTTAAATAAGAGGGATGTGAGAGAGCCCTAAATTTCCTGACATTTATTTTTTACTTCAAACATAGATTGGGCCTTGACTAATTCTTTATACATCTGTGTATATTCTTTTTTATTGAATATAGTACCATCCCCACATTTTGTAGTGTCAACTCCATAAATTCATTATAACATACAGTATATTCTAATTTATTAAAATGTAATTTACCTTTGACACTTTTTACGCTGGTCCTTTTTGACTCTATAAACACTTTTTAAAATTGCTATCATGACAGTTTGGGTGTAGGCCTCAATAGGCCATAAGGACTGAATAGGTCCTTTTGCCCAAGAATGGAATTGCCCATCCATGGTGCACAAGGTTTGATTTATTTCTTGTTTCATTTTAGAATGCTGGGTCTCAAATGTTTCTACCAGCTTATCAAAAATCCATGCAACAAGATTTTTTTTAATTTATTATTTTTCTCTGTAGTATTTTAATTTTGCATGACTTGGCCACTGACATACAATAGATCATTTCAATGACAATGACTCACCAAGTCGAACTTTCATTGGCTGTGTTTTTTCCATTATAGACACTGGTTCACTTGAAGTCAGTCCTTTCATGGCATAGACATTAATTTGGTATTCTGTGTCTGCTGAAAGATCTTTTATATTAAAAGCAGTGGTTTGTGGTCCTGCGTTCACTGAGAATTGTTTGGCATCAGCTATCATTGGAATAATGTCCACCTTATAACCAGTTATGTCACTAGGAGATGGATCCCAAGTGATTTTGATAGATCTTGATGAGATTTGTGAGGCTGCCAGATTTGAAGGAGGTTCTAAAGCTGTAAATTGAACAAAAATACAGCCATAAATATGTCCTTCTTGAGCAAAGAGATTAATGCTAAATATACCTACCACCACCCCCAAATAGCCCATGGGTAAATGATGATGTTCGTCCATCGTATTCGAAGAGGATCTTAACATCTTGGGGGGATGTCAAGACTTGAGCATGAATTGGATTAAAGCGAGGGAGATGTGCGCATAGTTAGCCTCACTCTCTCTTCCCAGATTCCATCTTGCTCCAAATAGCAGGACAAGAGTCGAGACAGTGGGTAAATAAATACTAGAGCAAATGATATATTTTTCTAGTCAATCTGATTATAGAATTTATCTATGAGCTGAACAAAAGTTACAAATAAATGTAGACTGAATTATGACTATTTATTGTCCTGTACAGATGGAAGGACATTGGAACATGATAGATGGTGAAAAAGAAGTCAGTCTCTCTATATTTACTCAGAAGTTAGCGATGCTGAGTTCAGTGCAACTTATTCCCAAGAAAACAATCCTGACTACTTAACACATCTTCATAAGAGTTCAATTAAACACAATGGGACTTAATTCTGAGCAGTTATGCATGGAACTGTAGTATATAATAATAATAATAATAATAATAATAATAATAATAATAATAATAATAATAATAATAATAATAATAATAATAATAATAATAATAATAATAATAATAATAATAATAATAATCTTTCACTGGTCTCTTTGTCTGCATAATTAAAAGGAACCCTCCTTGGCTGATCATTAAGTTTAGTCGCTGCCAAGTGGCTTTCTAAATGAGTATAAATTTGGAAAGTGAATATACAAAACCCAGAAAGAAACAAAAAACTTCCAACTGGATATTTTCATGAGTAATATTCATCCGGACTTTTTTTGGTGGGCTAGCTGACTGGCCTGAAATCAATATTGGTATTGTATTCAATGGTACCAGAAGCCAATGAGATATCAAGTGCAGCTATAATGGACACATTGCACCTATCCCATTTCCGACAGAAGTAATCCACAAGTGTGATCAATCCCAGTCCCATACCTAGGCTTGAAACCTGACTGGAAGTGGTCGAGAAAATCTATACCCTCCAGGATTCTCTGTAACTCTAATGCAACCTCCTCAATTACCTTCCCTAAAAAAGGCTGGATACAGAACAAAAAGTATCCAATATGGTTGGGTTCGTTGATTGTTTCCTTAATGGCACTGTGGTCAGAGGTCAACTGAAGAAACCAACCAACCACTAAGCATGATAAATTAAGTTTCAAAGCTGGTCAAGGAAAAATTAATCTGGATTAATTTAAAACTAAAGCTAATTAAGTGGTATGATTATTATTCTGTATTATTCTACTGCATTTAATTATTTTTCCCTACAATAGGTAACAAATATTATATAATTGTTATATATTTTAGAAACTTCAGGCAGCCTGGAAGCCTCAAGCTCTACCTTACTGCTCTTTCAAAAGTGCTTTATGGTAGACCAAATCCTAATTGCCTTGTTAACCAGAAATATTAGTCAGAAAAAAAGAAAGTGATACTTTTGCTGTCCCATTATTACAGCTATATATTTATCTAAGGATGAAGTTAATTACAGTGATACTTCAAAAAAATACCTTCTTCTCCGCTAACCAAGTCACCCAACTGTTCATCAACTCCCGAGCACACCTGTGAGACAATTTCATTCTGAATTTCCGCAATGCCATCAAAGTTGGCCACATTAAAAACATGATTCAACGATGGCTGGGATGCCATTAACTTCAGCTCTTTGGCATCTGCAGCTTTGATTCCTAGAAAATGGTGGAGATAACAATACTAAACAAGTTTGTCCAATCATGTATTTGAGACTATCCATTTCCCATTCTGGTGGGGATTCCAAGACAGAAAACCTGGCTCACACTTCTGTCTTTTTCCTATATTTATTTATTTGTAAAATTTATTTATTTGTAAAATTTATTTGCCGCCCATCTCGTATCCAAACGACTCTGGGTGGCTCCATTACTCTTGATATAATGAAAGTTTTCTATATCAATACTGCAAACTACCTGTCATTGCTGATGTCACGATGTGAATATTGCCAGTTTGTGCATCTCTATGTTTTTCTACTGTTTTCTTGTATCTATGGTCAAACAGACGTATGATATATTCTATTACGCATGTCTACATTCCAGTGGTTTCCTCCTTTCCTTTTTCATCGCCATTTCTACCAAGGTAGAAGTGATTTATCTCTTAGCCGATACAATGTAGCCTAATAAGAATTCTTTATTATTTTTCTACTGAAATAAATATTTTGTTAATTAGATTTGAATCTCGGGTTTTATTTTCTAAGTAACAATGTCTTCAAAAGGGAAGCCCCGATCCATCGACCTCCGGAGGACTGATTCTTCCACTAACAGCTGAGATAGAATGTCCACTACTCTTATTTTCCCAGTTTGACTATATGATTTTTTATACTGGGAGATGAAATAATCCCTTATTGCTTTCTCATCCCACAGATTGTTAGATACAGCATGTTCTTCTCTTTATTGTACATGGACATCCATAGCCATGCAGCAACAGGACTGTATGTACAATACATTATATTATTACACAATTAATACTAATTAATACCATCAATACCATTATACTAAATCTGCACAGTAGATCAAGAGAAGAACACGATTGTTGAAAAATACAATTTTTGCATCTTGGGCAATCAGGTTTAAACTATTTATTCAGCAAAGCAATGTTTTAAAGCATTCTACTTTTGTTGATATTACTGAAATTAATATAAAATAAAAGTATTTGAAGATTTTTTTTTAAATCTCTATAAAGGATCATTTTATGGTATAGTTGGCATTCTAACTTCTAGTTGTCCTTGAATTTAAGGACGTAATCTAATTAATTATAGTTTTCATGGGGGAAGTGCATTTTTATAACAAGCAAAATTTAAATTTTGCTTTAAATTTCTCTCTTGGATAAATTACAATAATCACCAACAACAATATAGAGTTGAACATACCCAAAGAAAAGACTTCAACTCCAGTGCTACGAAGTTCTCTCGCAGGAATTTCTACTTCATCCTGAGATTTTCCATCCGTAATGATAATTGCCACTTTGGGAAAGCCATTTCTTGCTCCAGCAGACTCCGTAAAAGCATTTCTAATCAGATAATCAATAGCTTCTCCTAAAATTACAAAACAAATTGAATTTTTTTATCAAAACCATTAATGTTAAGATCAAGTTCAAAATTATAAAGTCATAAAAGAGAGCACCCCATCCTCCCAAAAAAATCTGATCTCTCATGATCATTCAGGATTTCTATGTGATCAGAGGGAAATTCATACCTGTCATTGTATTGCCTCCTTTATATGGTATTCTTCTTATTGCCTCAATGAGATCTCCTTTTCTGAAATACTGATTTAAATTGAATTCAGTCCTTGTATCAGTGCTGTACTGGACTATTCCAACCCTTGTCTTATCTTCTCCAATATCAAATGCTGATACAAGAGTAACGATGAAGTCCAATATGTACTTAAAGTTATTTCTACCCACACTCCAAGAGCCATCAACAAGAAAAACTAGATCTGTAACAGCACTAATGGAACACTCTGAAACATAATGGAACAGAATTATTAATTAACCTTCACACATACACTCATATATTTTAAATGTTTTAAATATTTGGGGTCCATGCCAGTGGTGGGTTGCTCCCGGTTTGCCCCAGTTCTAAGAACCAATAGTGGCAGCGGCAGAAGGCTCCGCTCACCCGCCCGAACCGGTAGCAAAGGGTTTCAGAACCCACTATTTGTCCATGCACATGAATCAGATAGCTAGAAGATATTTATGCATGTATACATGCATCCCTTCAAGTCATTGTGCACTCCTGGCAACTGTTTGAACTAATCCCTGCAGTTTTCTTGGCAAGATTTTGGAAATGGTTTGCCATTGCCTGCTTCCTGTGGCTAAGAAAGAGTGACTGGCCCAAGGTCACCCAGGTGACTTTGTCTATAAGGCAATACTAGAATACAAAGTCTCCCAGTTTCTCCCAGTGCCTTAATTATTACATCAAACTGGCTATAGACAGAAGATAGCTAGATAGCAATATACATATATTCCAAATTTGACCTTATGGAAAAAGTGTAATAATCCATGGAAAGTTCACTCTTAGAGAAAGGAAAATTAATTTCCCCTGCTAATGGCTGCCAATTCAAGACCACCTCCCATGCTGCTCTAAGCTGGTCCTGTTACTTTCACTTGGTGCAAAGGACGGAATATCATTGTAACTAATGACTTTGAGCAGCTAACATAACATAAAAACACAATATCAAAATAAATATCAAAATATATTAATGTACAAGCTTAAAATGGAAGCAGAAAACAAATCCATTCAACAATAAAACAGCAGCATCTCATGGGCTTTAGGCAACCCACCCACTCCATGCCCAGAATATATAATTGTCACATTCGTCTCTTATTATAATAATAAGGTAAACAAAGTACATTTGATGACTTTTTGAAATCGGAATCAGTTTCCACCCTGTTTATTGACAAAAGGGTTCCTCTGAATCAAATCTAAAATGGTTGGCATAACTCCTGAGCCAAACAAAAATCTCACTGTTGTTCAGAGTCTGGAGATAGTTAGATCAAAGGATAAAATAAAGGGAAAGGGGTAAGAATATATTTGAAAATGCCCAAAGCACGGGCAACAAAAAAATTTATAAAATAAAAGTTCACCTCTTTGGCCATCAAGAACAAGCACGAACCAAAGAATGATGCACATAAAATTTTATATACTGTAGAATTTGCCTGATGTGGAAAGGGATCTTATGTTTCGGTCTTTTCCAATGTGATGCTTTCATATTTGTTGGACTTTAACTTCTGGATTTCCCAGTCTTTAACTTCTGGATTTTCCAGTCTTTAACTTCTGGATTTTCCAGGTATAATGTGGATTATAGGAATTGAATGAAAGCATAACTAAAGGTCCTAGGTGTGTTTTTTTAATGCTTTTTCCCCAGGCAATAAAAGTGCATTGTGAAGAGCAAAAACACATTTGTGTATCTCTAAGCAGTCTAGTTATGCTGGTTTAGAAATAGATGCCTTGTTTTGCCATATACCAGAAGCAGCAACATTACAAAATTACTTACTTTGCAAATTAATTTCTTCAACCTTCTTTACTCCTGTTGTTACAAAGCCACCTGTTTGAACTAGAACAGAATACACAGCTTAATAAAAAAAAATAAAAGAAAATCTTCTCAGTATCAAAGGGTTGCTTTTCATTTGTCTACTTTTTATGGATCTCTGAAACAATAATGGAAGAATAAAATGTCGAATGAAGCTGCAAATTATATACAAATAGTACTACTACTACAGAGCTCTGGTGGCGCAGTGGTTAGGATACTGTATTGCAGACAAACTCTGCCCACAGTCTGGAGTTCATTCCTGACCGGCTCAAGATTGACTCAGCCTTCCATCCTTCCCAGGTCAGTAAAATGAGGACCCAGATTGTTGGGGGCAATATGCAAATAATGCTGCTACATTGTAAACCGCCCAGAGGGTGCTGTAAAGTGCTAATGTTCTAATGGTAGGTAAGTCTAAATGCTATTGCTATTGCTACTGCTACAAATATCACATGGATTTTTTGAAATCTACCGTATGTTCCGGCGTATAAGATGAATTTTTACTCCTTGAAAATCTTCTCAAAAGTCGGAGGTCGTCTTATACGCCGGGTACTGAAAGTTCCAAGCCGGGGGGAGCTCAAAAACGGCCACGGCCGCATCCCCGCCATTCTGCTGAAGGATCCCCGGATCCCCGCCGCCGCCCTGCGTCTCAGTCTCCTGTTGGGAAGGCTGCGGCCACCACCGCCAGCCGCAGCCTTCCCAGCGGGTGGGCGCATGCTGGACGACAACAATGACAGGACCCTCAGTTTCTAACCTTCCTCATCTTTTCTCTTGTTCTCCTCCTTGTGGGCGCGCGCGGGAGGGACTGCGGAGCAGAGGCGCCCGGCGGTTTAAGGCAAGAGGCGGGCGGGAGATGTGGGCAGGTGCCTGCCGCTGATGCCACCACTTCTGGGATCCCCGCACCTCTCACCCCGCACGCCAGGCACCTCTGCTCCGCAGTCCTGCAAACCAATCCCCACCGTGGCTCCTTTCTCCCTCGCCCAGCCCTCTTGCAAGACGCCAAGTGCGAGGAACCGCGAGGTAGGTGGGCGCACGCGGGAGGGATCGCGGAGCAGAGGCGCCTGGCAAGCGGAGCGAGAGGTGCAGGAATGCCAGAAGTGTCTCCCGCCCACCTCTTGCCTTAAGCCGCTGGGCGCCTCTGCTCCGCGGTCCCTCCCGCGCGCGCCCACAAGGAGGAGAACAAGAGAAAAGATGAGGAAGATTAGAAACCGAGGGTCCTGTTGTCGTCGTCCCCCAGCCTGCATCAACGGGTCTCTTCTTGGGGAGGGTTGAGAGCCCCTCCTTTTCCTGCCAGACCAGAGGGCTGCAGAGCATTGGGGGGCCCAACCTGAGCACCATAGTCCCCCCCCTGCACACAAGCAGGATGAAGTGAGCAGAAGAAAGAAAGAAAGAAAGAAAGAAAGAAAGAAAGAAAGAAAGAAGAAAGAAAGAAAGAAAGAAAGAAAGAAAGAAAGAAAGAAAGAAAGAAAGAAAGAAAGAAAGAAAGAAAGAAAGAAAGAAAGAAAGAAAGAAAGAAAGAAAGAAAGAAAGGAAGTTAGGAAGGAAGGAAGGAAGGAAGGAAGGAAGGAAGGAAGGAAGGAAGGAAGGAAGGAAGGAAGGAAGGAAGACAGACAAACAGACAGAAAGAAAGGAAAGAAAGAGAGAAAGAAAGAAAGAAAGAAAGAAAGAAGGAAGGAAGGAAGGAAGGAAGGAAGGAAGGAAGGAAGGAAGGAAGGAAGGAAGAGAGAAAGAAAGGAAGAAAGGAAGATGTTAGGAAGGAAGGAAGACAGAAAGAAAAAGAAAGATGGTAGGAGGGGGTAGTCTTATACGACGAGTATATCCCAAACTCTATATTTTAATTAGAAAAGTTGGGGGTCGTCTTATACGCCCAGTTGTCTTATACGCCGGAACATACGGTACATTCAGCATATTTTTTTGCTAATTAAAACAAATTAAGTCCAACCTTAAAAAGTAGAAGTCAAATGTCTACATATATTACATACGTAAGTTGCTCAGTGTCACCTCACATCTCAAGCTAAACGCCATATAAATTTTACAAATGATAAATTAAAATATAGTAAATATATCTTTGTACCATGTTTCCCCCAAAATAAGACATCCCCTGATAATAAGCCCAATCGGGCTTTTGAGTGCATGGCAATAAGGCCAAGTGCTTATTTCAGGGTTCAAAAAAATATAAGACAGGGTCTTATTTTCGGGGAAACACAGTATCAGTATTGAAACTATATTCCAAGCAACATCTGGGTCAATTTTGCAAACTTACTTGTAAGTTGTCCAGTGACAGGTACACTTTCATCTACAGTATCATATGAATTTATTGTTACAATATATTCAGAATCAGGTATGAGGTCTGTTAACAAAGTTTGGGTAGCCGTATGTGCTAAGGTAAATTCTCTACTTGAATCATCTGCAATTATACATAAAGAACAATTTCATAATCAGAACTTCTAAATCACATAATAACTATTTATTCAAAAATTATATATCAAAGAAACAAATGTTAAAAGCTCCCAGACATTTGATTTCCTGAAAGAGCTAGCAATAATTCATTCAAGGGGCATATGCTTTAAGCATCATCATGCACAAAAAGAATGAACATATTCTAATGTTAGCAAGTAGCCATTCAAATAAAAGTTCTTATCCCATTTCTTAAGGCAAGGAAACTAGGAAATCTTTAAGGTCTTGAAATATCTTTTTAAAAAATTCATGGCTTTAATAACCATGAACAGGAAAACAAAACAAAAATATTAGCAAAAATAATTTAAATACGAGAGTATTGATCAAACATATTTAGACCCTGAATTCAATTGCCACTATACACAGTATGATCTGGTTCACACATCTGCCTAACCATGTGATTCATACTGAATAAACCAGAATTATCTGGTTTCACAGAATGCATTAGAAAGCATAGTTTACAAAATGCAATGAAGGGGCTCACACAATATATTTAACCAAACAAACCAAATTAGGCCATAGTGATGTATAAAACCAGCAGTCCATCCCCTAAATATATTCTTGTTATTAATCACTTAGGCAGATGTAAAAAGAAACAAGGAACTTGTTAACCTACAAGAAAAATAAGATCATCTAAACTGTCCAAGAAAGGAAATAGTAGGGGATAGATGAGATTAACAAAAAAGGGAAAACTGCCCCCCAAAATGCGGCCCAGGTTATTATAACCCATAGCAAGGGATTTATCCATACAGTACTGTGTGTTACAGATATTGTAGTATAATAATTATAGTGTTCAAACTGGGATGATTCAGGTTCAAGTCTCTACTTGACCACAAAACCCACTAGATTTTGTCATTCGGATACAGTTAAGGAAGGTCCCCATCGAAGCTGCCTTAGCAATCAAAGATAAGGTAATATAAAAATGTAATAAATATCTGCAGATACTTATTGCAGATACACATGATAAACCAAGTATTGTGATAGAAATACCGTTCCTTTCATACTTGCATGAAAATATCACATACAAATTGTTGTGTTCTGACTGACCTCTAACTGACCTCTAACTTGTTATGTCTAGATGAACTCTGACTGAACCCTGATTTGTTATGTTCTGGCTGAACTCTAACTGAACTGTATGTTTTCACCCAGGTCCAGCGTTTGAATGCTCAAACGCTATTGGTTGTTGTGTCTGACAGCCCTCTATAAAAGAGCTAGCGGTCAGACCATGTTTTGCTGGTTGCTTTAGTGAGCTGAGTAAAAGAGCTGTTCGAAGTCTGTCTCCTGTGATCCTTGCCCACAATCTAACACAAATGTGACATTACAAGTTTTTTCACGTTTCTGAAATTTCAGCTTGCTGAGTCTATTGGCTTCTTCCTAACCAATTAAGGCTACAATTCCATTCATGCTTACTAAAGCATCAAAATCACTAAACTCAGGGAATCTTTCTGCTGCCTAGACCTGAATAAAATTGTAATGTAATTTTCAGTACAATTTTCGACAAATTAAAGATGTTCCTTTTAAATTTTTCATGCTGTATTTAGACATTCTCTACGCTCAAAATCAACCAGGAAGAAAGAGAGACTTTCACAAAAGCACATTAATTCAGAGTTCAAGATTTTTTTTTCTAAAAAAAAAGAACATTAAATCTTACCAGCCGCAGACCTCAGAGTTATCCTGTAACCTTCTATTGCATCAGGTGGACTTGCCCATGACATTTGAACGGTATTTTCATTTATAATTTGAAATTTCAAGTCTGAAGGTGGATCAACTGCAAAAGATTTATATCAAGCAAAGTGTGTTTAAACGTTTGAAGAAATTAATTTCATGATAATTTTAAAATGTTAAGCAAAGCTTGCTAAGATATGTCTTTGCATAAATTTGTTTCCAACACATATAAAGGTATGCTGTTGGCAAAAGGGAGGTTGCAAGCCGATGGAACATGACAAAACGTATCAAAGAAAATATGCATTACAGAGGACAGAAACGGAACATTTGTTTCTTGAATTGCCAAGTCATTCAAGAATGGCCAGCAGAATCAAGCACAATAGAAAACACATTTCAATACATGTACAATGAGTTCACAGATAATAATCACATATGCAAACGTTTTCACAAAACAATTAAAAAGGACGTTCTTAACATGCTGGATGCAATTCATAAAAGCATGCCAAATCACAACCTGCTTAAAACACCATGAGACCATTTGACAAGAACATAAAATCCCTTTCAGCAGATCATCAAAGAATATATAACTCTTTGACATTCATCTCTGCATATTTGTACTTCACTGAATCTTTATAGGTAGTATGCAGAGATATCTGTATTGTGGGAAATGTGGTAAGATTGAAGCGGCTCTTTGCTCAATTTACATCATACCCAAATATAATCCCTTATTTCCAAAAAGCCACCTAAGTAGCTTATCTTGTATATGCTGCTGATACGTAAAATGGGAAATAAGATGTTACTAAGAAAGAATTCAATATTTTCTGTCACAGTTGAATGTATTGGTACACAAAACTAAGTTTTCTGACTGTTTACACCACTCTGCTATACCAATCCTGAGGTGTAAACCATCCTTAGCATTTTTTATGCTCTGTGTGTAGCAGGTGTTCCCATACTAAGAAATGGCATTTTAAAACAAAATGCCAGTATGGTATTTCACACAACAATTGTTAATTATGGAAAGACAACATCAAGATATATGTACAGACATTTATTTACAGGATGTAGAGAGGAAAACAAGGAAAAAGGCATCAGTGATCCAAACAAATGATTATGTATCAATCTGTGGGAACCAGCAAGAAAATGAACTGAATGTAGTATAGAAAGAAAGTTTACAAATGCTATCTAGCAGCATCATGCATTTGTGTTTCTATCTATCTATAGATAGATATATAGGTATATGATATATGATATCCATCTATCTATAGATAGATATATGAAAGTCAATTTTATTATTTTAATTTACTGTAGCTTCCATAGTGGGCAAAAGCCTCCATGTACAAGGATCATTGCCAAAGACATTACATAATAATATTTTATAATGATATTCTCATGTTAAATCAGTCATGCAAAGTCATGCAGTCATCTACTTATTCACTGTCAGTGCATGGTATGCGTACTACAAAACTACTGTACATAAGGCATATGAGATTCAGTCATACTTTTCTTGACACTTCGGATTGATTGGCAAACACCAATCAATATTGATATATTGATTATAGCATACATAAGTATATAGATATATCAGGATTTTCTTGAAAGATGTCCACTTCTGCAAAATTAAAAATGTTTTTTTAAGCTATTTAAGAGTGGGCTATTTAGAAATCAATAAATGAATGTTAAATACTGCTAAAGGAACAATCATATTAATATAGCTCTGTTGATTGTAAGGGCACGGTGCTTTGCAAGTGATTAACTCTTTAAAAACTAAATAGTTTAATGCACTTGTGAGTTGGCCATTTCAAGATTTTTAAAATACTATCTGCTTCTTAATAAATTGCCATTTCCAATGAGATAGGATTACATGGCTTGGCATTGATGCTACCACAAGTAATAGTAGTACAAGAACAAATGTTATTTTTCTTCTATTGTCCATACACAGGCAGTGAGATTAGAATATTAATCTGCATGCACAATTGATTCTTCATTCAACTTAAGGCACTCATACTAATGCCACACACAAAAAATCGATTAGGTAGTATTTAACTCATGCAACACGTGTTAATAATAACATTAACATTTTAAAGAATACCATTATAAAATATTCTTTCCAAACCAATGGCTCAGGACAAATTTAATGCAAAGGCAGAGACAAATGACCTGAGCATGCTTTTTCTTTTTTTAAAAAAAATGAGTACATGGGAAAAAAAATAGCACCACCAACCTTGAAGGAAATTTGACCTGAAGCAGCAGAGGCCTTAGGCTGTAACTGCTGAAGGACAGCAGCAGCCTATCTTGATGTGATCCAATGACCGGATTCCAGATAAACTGAAAAGGCCAACTGTGGGAAAAAGTCTTCAACATTTTTTAAAAATCTATAACCTGATTTACAAAAAAACCTCAAATGTGCCACTTAGCTTTTCATCATGAATGTCACTTCTATCTCATTCGAGATTATCTGGTTATCTGCTATAAAGGAATCGGTGCAACTTTTCCATAGAAGTTCATAAGAAATGCATTTCAGGTTCCTAAATATGAAAGCACCCACTTCCACAATAATCAAATTCCACCCGTGCCAAGTTCAAAATAAATGGAAGTCCAATCACTGAATCAAGGGCGGCTTACATCTAAGCTAACCATACAGAAGACTGAAACTTTTTCTGCTTGACCTAGTCTTTTTCTAACTTCACTCCCATTGAATTAAATGCCTATTGTTTTCCTGTAACAGCTTTAGAATGTAAATCCTGGATCCAAAGAATCATGCATCTTAGGTAGTTATCCAAGACGACTTTGGGGATTTTCCTTCCAAAGCAAATTTGTTTATCCACTGCACAAACTGCTTTTTAAACTAGATGTTTATAAAGCAAATTTCTCTGACAGGGCATGGATACTTTTTATGTATAAAGGAAAAAGTTGTATAAATCCCACTTAGCATGCACAAGTCTTTGGTTATGTATAAACCAATTCTTTGGATCTTAGGCTGTCTCACAATCACAATAACATGATGATTGAGCTGTGGTGGCGCGGTGGCGCAGTGGTTAGAGTGCAGTAGTGCAAGCTACTTCTGCTGACTGCCGGCTGCCTACAATTTGGCAGTTCAAATCTCACCAGGCTCAAGGTTGACTCAGTCTTCCATCCTTCTGAGGTGGGTAAAATGAGGGCCCAGATTGTTGGGGGCAATATGCTGACTCTGTAAACCACTTAGAGAGGGCTGTAAAGCGGCATATAAGTATAAGTGCTATTGCTAAATGCTATTAAAGAAAGCTAGTTTCAGAATAGTGTAAGAAAACAAGACCTGCTCAATAAAAGGTAGTACAATAAGCTTCCATTTTGATTATATTGTTCCCAGTGACATGAAAAATTCAAGTAATTCCTATGTGTCTATCTCAACAATGAAAGCTAAATGTTATCATAATTTTATCACAAGGGATATCCTGCAGGTGTGTGTGTGAGAGAGAGAGATTGTGTGTGTGTGTGTGTGTGTATGTGTGTGTGTGTGTGTGTGTGTGTGTGTGTGTGTGTGTGTGTGTAAAATTTTTGCTGATAAATGAAAATAAAGGGAGACTATTATAGATCTATTTCGAGCTATTTTGCTCTCGTCAGATAGCCATACCCTTAGTGTGTATGGCTAGCTGACGAGACACACACACACTATATATATATATATATATATATATATATATATATATATATATATATATATATATATATATATATATATATATATATATATATATATATATATATATATATATATATATATATATATATATATATATATATATATATATACAGTGTAACCTACGTATTAACATGGCTATCTGACGAGAGCAAAATAAGCTCGAAATAGATCTATAATAGTCTCCCTTTATTTTCATTTATCAGCAAAAAATCCTACACATATAGATTAGTGTGTCGGCTATATATATATATAAAAAAAACCAGCCTGGATGGTCCCAGTGAGGGGCTGAAAGGCAAAAAGGAAGCTGTGATGCTTTCTCTCCCATATTTGGGTACACCAGGATAACACGACAGAAAAACATATATAACCCTTTCCTGGTGAAAGAGCTGATTGGGAACAGAGCCTATGGCCTAATGGTTAAGTTGCTGCCCTGCAAGGCAGCCAGCCCAGGTTCAAATCCCAGTAAGGGGTATGGCTATCTGACGAGAGCAAAATAAGCTCGAAATAGATCTATAATAGTCTCCCTTTATTTTCATTTATCAGCAAAAAATCCTACATATATATGTATGTATGTGTATGTGTATGTGTATGTGTATGTGTATGTGTATGTGTATATATATATATATGTATATGTATATGTATATGTATATGTATATGTATATATGTATATGTATATATGTATATGTATATATGTATATGTATATATGTATATACATATATATATGTATATGTATGTATGTATGTGTGTGTATATATATATATATACATACATACATACATACATACATATACACACACACACACACACACACACACACACACACACACACACACACACACACACACACACACACACACACATATATATATATATATATATATATATATATATATATATATATATATATATATATATATATATCGCGATCTATTACTATTTCAACCAAAATAATAGCTATTATATAACCTGTTCAGGCAATTGTTTTATCAGAACTAAAAAGAAAATAGATTCAATTTTTAGATTGTCTTTCTGCAATTGTTTTGATAAATAAATGCAGTTGAATAAGAGGTTAACAGATTTAACATCTAATTCAACAGTAGTTAATAGCTGCTGTTTAAGTAGTCTGCACAAAGTAGTGAGGTTCAAAAATAATACAACAGGAGAGTAGATTCAAATTGCAAATTTTACTCCCATGACACAAATGTTCAGTGGACTATGCTTATTGTTTTATGTATTTATGTTAATTCTGATATTTCTTAGTATTTTATTATATATGGGATTGTAACATTCTAGTACATTTCATAATATATTTTTATTGCTTTCATTAAGTACTTCTCATTGAAATTAAAAATAAATGGAATGTGTCACACTGGCAGGATATGTAGACCAGATATATTCATATCCACTGCTGATATCTGGCTCATTTCTCAGTATATTTAAAATTTAAGTTTGAGCTATTGTAATGGAAGTACATATTAAGTGGAGAAAAAGTAGCCCTAAATGTCATGACTCGGGGCAACCCCTGAAAACTGTCTTTTATTTAAAGAATTTTGTATAAAAATAAAAAAATAGAGGGGGGGGGAAACCTGACTACCATTTATAAAGGAGTTTCAGGCGATATGAAAATCAATGGGATATAAAACACATGCTTAGATGTGGATTTCTTGTAATTGTTTCTGCATAGAAGTGGCGTTACTTCCAGACGTTTCATGAGAACTATTCAAAGAAAAGAATCAAAATCATCTTACTATACCAAGAACCAAAGTCCTGCAGTCATAAATGACAAAAAGTACAATCAAATTAGAAATCTGGAAATCAGAGATTATAAGTAATGTGTTATAAGATAGCAAACAGCCAATAAGGAAAGATGTGTGGTTTGTAATATTGCTCTTTTGGAAAGTTACCAGATTTTTCTTTCCAGTATTTGGGATGAAGGCAGACAAAACAAGAGATACGGCAGTGGCACCCAGACTATGATATATTATAACCAAATATTTTACAAATGAAATATGAGAAACGAGAATGGAGCAGCAGTAATTCAAGAGAGAACAATTTGGAACATGATTTAATATGTAGAAAAATGCAAAATGAAAACATCCACTTTAAAACATCCACAGAGAAAGATAATTATAGTGTGGTAAACTTTAATTTGTAAAATTAAGAATCCCTTCACTAAATTCTTCAAAAGACTATTTATTTTTTAAAAAAGTTAGTAGTGCTAAATACAGTACATGCTTTTGTTGGTTTGACTGCATGTAGGCATGTTGAGTGAAGGGCCAACTTTATTCCTAACATTCTCTTTAGCTCAATCCTCAACCAAATCAGGATTCTGAATTCCTAGGGCAGGGTTTCCCAAATTTGGCAACTTTAACCAGCATAGACTGAGAATTCCAGAATTCCTGAGCCATTCCCCATGTTGACTGGGGAATTCTGGAAGTTGAGATCCACATGCCTTAAAATTGACAAGGTTGGGAATCCCTGCCGTAGGGGAATAAAACTGATTCTCTGTAATCTTCAAACTTTCTCTACTCTCCAAACAGGATCCAGCCATACATGATTGTGGTGGCAAAGCCTGTAGCTATCATCTTATTCCTTTTCTCTGTTTGATTATAATCCCAATGAAGTAATACATCAGAACAGCTGATCTTTGGTCTTTCCATTATCTTTATTAATAAATCCATTTCTGGGTTGCATTTGTTCATATTTTAAGTGAATTGGCTCTTGAGAATGTTCCACATAGGGGAAACATCGTCTCCCCATACATAGGAATCAAAGATATCAATGAGAAGCTAGATTTGGGAATTTTACCCATTCATTCATTTGTTCATTCATTCATTGGGTACAAGAGATTGATGAACTAGTAGTATAACCTCAGGCAGGACATAGTAATGTATGCCTACCACAGTCTAAATTAATATAGCTCACCCTTGTGGGGTGTTGTTTTTTTTTACAGAATTATCAGAACTTCAGCGTGACCAAGAAACAATGAATATGGTTTGGGACTATGTAACCAAAGAAAATAGAGGAGTAGTAATTAAAATGAAGTCTCCTCTAAGTTGAACTCAACTTTTGTGACTTCCCATGTAGAAATTAATAAGTAGTACTTGCTAAATGTTCTCACTGAGTTGTGTAGGTTAACTATAGGATTCAAACCCCTCTTAGTCCATGAAAATGTAACTGAGGAGGTCACTGAAGAAAATAATCAGAGTCACCTTGTTCAATGAAATCCTCAGAAAAATAACAATTTTGAAGCCCATCCCAATTAGTCTGCAGGGTTTTAAAAATATTTACAACACTGTATAATTTGTTTAGTTCTTCATAGCATTCTTCAAAGCATAGGCAGGACATAGTAATGTACGCCTACCACAGCCTATCAAAGAAGATGCTTAGAAAGAATAATGGTTTAAAACCAATTGTCAGAATGTATCATCATTCTTCAAACAATATTTGATACATTGAAGAAAAAGGCCAAGATGTTTTCTGATTTTATTTTATTTTATGCTTTTTGGACCTTCGCTTGTTTACTCATTCTAAGCCAGTGACCTTTTCATCTTAACGGGCCTGGGAAAACCAGAGTGGAATGGAGCCCATTAAATGGCTTGTATGAGTATGGGTTGTCGCCGGAATGGGGGGGGGGCTATTATTTAATTTAATTTTAATTATTTAATTATTTTCTTTAATTATTTTTATTTTTATATGATGTTTTTATATTCATGTAAGCTGCCTTGAATCGGCATGGGCGAGTAGGTAGCAATATAAATTTTCTAAAATAAATAAATAAACCTCCACCCAGGTGAGCACCAGCTCCATTCTTAAAAATAGACTTGGAAATCATTATTGACCATGGCTATTATCTACATTTTCTCTTCCTTTGGTGTTAGGACAGTTCGAGAGGTTCCCTATAACTCCTTTGCAGAACCCAAAGCTGGATCGGGATCAATGGGGTGTAACATCATTTCATATTGCACAGGTGACTCTTTTAAAATATTTTAGAAATGATAACTTAGCGAGTTTAATAATTTAATCTGAGGCATTTTGGGGGGGGAAATTGAAAAGGAAATGACATTTACAAGGCACATTTTTCCTCACCTATTCAATTTTAAATGTCTCCTTTAAAAGAGTTGCAAGCAAAGAAATTGCTCTGCAGTTTTTCAGAGATTTTCATTTAAATCTGTACCAGTGTCTATAGTGGGGTGGTTTTTTTTAGGGATTCCAGGATTGTTTTTGGTTTTTCTAAAACATATAATAAAAACAGAAGCTAGCAAAAAAAATGGAAATTATTGATGACATGAAGCCTCTCTGCATATAAAGAAAAATGTAAATCCTGTCAGTTTCTATAGGCAGCAATTTGAGAAATGTGACCACAAGTAAAAATCAACTACAAGTTCGTCCATCATTTAAGAGGATATGTAGCTAGGAATTACAGCACGGGTTTCTTTTACAGAACTACCGTATTCACTCTGTGGGAGGTACAGACATGTTCATTGTGTGCTCCTGCCTGAAGATGAAGGGCAACAGGATGGGCTAATTTGCATGTGCTAATTTACATAATTATTTTCATTGAGTCAATTGCCATTGTGAATGCTGCAGGTGTTCCTGCAGCTTAGAGGTATGTCTTCTTCAATAATGTATCTGTTATCACAGAAACACAAACAAGGGATTTAAAACACCAGGCTACAGTGGAACAGTGAACTGAGGCTATTGATCATTTGTGATAAACAAATTGAAACACTGTCTTGCAGTGCCTTTTAACCAAAGGACTAAATTCTGCAGACTTTTTTTTAATGTACTAGTAAAGACAATTCGAGGTAGCTGGGGTTCTGAAACATGTTTAATGCTACCGCTTCATCCTCAAACATTAATTATGGGACAATGTATACAGCACTATTAAGGAATCTAATACTTAAAATATTAGATTCACAAATCCACTCCTTCCAAAAGAATGTATCTCCTTGCAATAAAAAAATTGAATGTAAAAGGAAAAAAGGTGGGAAATTTAAACAGTAAATTCTTAAATAAAATAATGGGGACGATGCAGCAAACAGGGCTAGACGTAAGAGCTGATTTCCAAAATTAAAAGACAATGAAAAGAAGGGCCAACAATAGAACAGATACTGAATAAAAATACTTTTGTCTTAACTCTATAGAACTATGAGCTAATTGCTGCCTTCCTATGGATAAAAAAGCAAGAGTACATTTGTTCCTTCCTACATACTGTTAATTAGGAGCATTGTTTCTCCAATATAAGAATACTTACGGTACACAACACAAATCAAGAGTTCCAGGGGTGGTACTCACTTACCTTCCCTACCGGTTCGCACATGTGAGTGCACGTGCCACCTCCACACATGCTCACAGCCTCCTGTGCATGCGCTTTACTCGCACGCGCGCCTTCTGCGCATGCGCCCAGCCTCAAAAACATGGCTAAATAGGACACAGAGAGGGCCTCCTCCGGGTCCCGTCTGCCAAACAATGCCGGCTGGCAGGCCCACGGGGGAGGGCCTTCTCTGTGGAAGCCCCATCTCTCTGGAACCAACTCCCGCCAGAGATCCGGACTATCCCCACCCTACTGGCCTTCCGCAAGGCAGTAAAAACATGGCTCTTCCGGCAGGCGGGGTGAAGAGATGATTCCCCCAAGGATGAATGGCTTTTTTTATTGTAATATGATGTTTTTAGATGCTATTTTAATGTGTAGTTCTAATCTCTGCTGTAAGCCGCCCTGAGTCCCACGGGATTGGGCGGCCTATAAGAACTCTTATAAATAAATAAATAAATAAAATTGCGTCCAGGCAGGTGGGCGGGCCCACCCACAGTTGCCGCTACCGGTTCACCCAAACCGGCAAATACCACCTCTGAAGAGCTCCATCCAAATCACAAGATTATCTCTTTCCATGTACAAAAAGGTCTGGGCGGTGCAATGATAAATTTGGCAATCCAACATTTTCAAGGAAGAATGAGATGGTTGGGGTGGAAATAGATGGAAATAGCAGAATGTCCTTGTTTTGCCACTACTTCTCCAACTAGGAATGATTTTGCAGGGCATATGTTTTAAGTAGTAAAGTGATAGGAAAGAGGCATTACATTTGAAGTAGATTGTGAAGTAAGTATATTGTGAGAAAGTACTGTATATTTAATTTGTGTGTGTGTGTGAGAGAGAGAGTGGGGGGAGCGAGGGAGAGGGAGAGGGAGAGGGAGAGGGAGAGGGAGAGGGAGAGGGAGAGAGAGAGAGAGAGAGAGAGAGAGAGAGAGAGAGAGAGAGAGAGAGAGAGAGAGAGAGAGAGAGAGAGAGAGAGAGAGAGAGAGAGAGAGAGCTCCCAAATCTATGGTATGGTGTTTCCTAATGGTTAATATCCAATATGCTGAATGAGACTCAGTCTGTGTGGGAGCCCAGGCGGTAAAGTTTTGAGTGTCCCAAGGGACCCTGGTCTTGCTCCAAAAACAGGAGCCAGGATTGCTCATTCCCTGCTCTGGCCCAAATGAACTGACTCACCCAGAAGAGGACTTTCCTCCCCCCCCTTTCATTCCAAACAAAACACACAGGCAGCCAGATTTTGTTGGAGTGCTTTATTTTATAAACGCTTCAAAATAATACTTTGAAAAAAGAAAAAGCAGACACATGTATCTTGTGTATATATTTGCAGTACAAAGCAGAGCAATTAAGCACTGAGAGGGTGTGGACAAGTGCTTCGGGGCTTCTCCTGCTACTGAGGAGAAGTTTCAAGTTGGCACAGGAATCTTCCTTCTCCCTATAATCACTCTTCAAAGGAAAGGTAGAGAGAAAAGGAACAGCAGTGGAGGGCCAAGATCACCACGGAGATCTAGTGTGGACAGCACACCAGAAAGACAACAAAACAAAGAGAAGAGAAGAGCGACTCTGCTGGAGTTGCTCTATGGAAATAAACAAACTACGGAAAGAAAGAGAACAGAGAGAGAGAGAGAGAGAAAGAGGAGGATATGAAACAACAGTCAGAGAGCAACTGTTGCCATTGTTTAATTCTGCACCATCACTTTCATGGAATAAAGGACAGAGCTATTTACCTTGAGCGTCAATTGCGCAAAGGAGGAGAGCTGCACATAGGACTGCTACAGCTGTTGCATGGAGCCTTATCTTCATGGCTGCTGTTGTGTATCACAACCACATGAATAAGTCTAAAAAAAAAGGAAAAGAAAAAAACAGAGACTTAGTACAGTGGGGGAGGGGAGTTTAAGCAGACGGAGTGGAGAAGAAAGGAAATCAAATAGCAAGGAGGGAAGGAAAGTTCAAGATCAGCTTTCACCCATTTTTGCACTCCATTTTTGATTGGTAGGAACTTCCTTCATTCCCCTTACTGTATTCAGGTCTATCAGAATAGAAAAGAACGTTTTGCATCACTTTCTTCACCATAGTCAACTTTCCTTTCCAGAAAAAAACCCTTCCTTTTACCCCCACCCATTCTTGCACCAAGTCAGAATTCTTCAACGAGGAACTTTCCCACCCTTTCCAAAACTCATCACTGCTTGCTGTTCCAGATCTAGGAATAAATTGACAAATATATAGGTACACAGATAGTTCTTGCTTACCAACCATCCATTCAGCAACTGTTCAAAGTTACAACAGTGCTGAAAAAGAAGATCAACCAGACAACATCCCTGCAATCACGATTTGGGTGTTTGGCAACCGGTGCACTCATCTATCTATCTATCTATCTATCTATCTATCTATCTATCTATCTATCTATCTATCTATCTATCTATCTATCTATCTATCTATCTATCTATCTATCTATCATCTATCTACCTGTTTTTAGATTGCCCATCTCCCTCTGTCATTTATGATGGTCGCAGCTTCCCACAGTCATATGATCAGGATTTGTGATCTTCACAGCTAACTTCCTACAAATGAAGTCAGTGGGGAAACCAGCAGGAAGTCACAAGTCGTGATCATGTGACATGTTGCTTAGCAATCATGATTTGGAGGATGAGTTAACAAACATATCTGGAAATGACACTGTAAGTTGGTGCATTCACGTCACATTTCACTTACAATGCTTATCAATGAAGTTGGCAATTCCAATTGCAGTCAGTAAGTGGACTTCTTCAGAAGAAATGATGAACTGAAAAAAGTTTCATTGAAAGCAGAGCCAACAACCGCAGAGGAATGAAGAGCCAGTGAGTAGACTGGCTTTTTGGATTTCCTCTCCAGACAAGAGAACCTTGGATTGTCCACAAGCACCCCAGACTGTTGTTCCTCATGAGGAGACCACAAGATAGCGGTATCCAGCCTCTAAAATGACATTGGATTTACATAGTTCCTTTTCTAATCACTTTCAAAAATTGCTTGTTAGCTGGTTTTTAGCTATTAGGAACCTTTGAATCAAGAAGAATGTAAATTCTGGGTGAGCAGGTTTTCTTTCAGCAAAAGAAGTTTTAAATATGAGTTTAATGACTTGAAAAAAACTTTTTTGGAACAAAAAACAAAAAGGTGATCAGAATTTTCATTTTAAGAAGTTACAAACAGACTAAGGGTATGGATGGATTTGAAGTAAAATTTGATAATTAATTATTATAAGAATCCTTCCTAGGTGAAAATGCTTTTGTTTTTGTTTTTATTTTTAAAATGATAGGATGGGACTTGGAAGATTAAGAGAAAAGTAGAAGGAATTAAAGATTACAATTAAAGGAGAAGAGCATGTAACTTTATAACTAGTAGATTTGACTTACTAAATAAAGAATGGAGCAACATTGGATGATTATTTTTTAACAATGGACTGAGAAGTTAATTTTAAGAGTATCTGCCTTTATGGACAGATTCTGTTTCAAAAAATATCACAGAAGAGGAACAAGGATTACTGGATAAAATCTGACAGGGATCTGAAAATGGATTTTAAAACAAAAAGATTACAATGATGATAAAGAAAAATATACTACACTGGGCATAAACCAACTGATATCTTAATAATTAGAAGGGATATACAACAACCCAAGACAGTGATCTGGATAATCTTCTTATACTGGATTTATAAAAGGTTAAATTTTTACTTTAAACTTTTTTTAAAAGTGAGAAGGGACAAAGAAAATAAAAATCAAGTTCTAGAACATTATTTATTAATCAAATATTTGTTTGTATTAAGTATTTGTTAGAATATTTTGGACATGTGATGCGACACCCAGAAAAATACGGCATCCTTCACTTAATCCTCCAGGGAAAGATTGAAGGCAAACGAGGTCCAGGCAGAAGAACAACATCATGGCTTAAAAACCTAAGGAACTGGTTTGGACAAAACTCAGCAGCAATTTTTCATACGGCTGTTGACAAAAATAGGATTGCCAACATGATCGCCAACGTCCAATGATGGATATGGCACAAGAAGAACAACAACAACATTATTTAAATGGACTAAAGATCAAAGTTATTAAAAAAATAAAGGAATGTAAAGTTGGTTTATTTGATCAAGATAAAATAGATAAATTGTTATCTCTGGTAACACTTAATGGAATTTTGCTGACATCAATGATGAGGCTTGAAGAATTATAGAAAAGAGATGGGACATGGGAAGAAAAGATCATTTGTTTTATTTTAAGAGAAGGTGCTATGTATTGTTTATACTTGTGATAAAGGGGGAAGTCATTTCTTCATATATTTCTATTCTTTACTATATACAGTATTTATTTTTATTTTCTGCACCTATTTTTTTCTTTTTTTCTTTTTTCTTTTTAGTTTGTAGTAGTTTTTTATCACCCTAATTGTTAAGTTTCAATGAAAATTACTAATAAAACAATTGCTGTTAGTAAGTGAGGAATACCTGTGCTATCATGAGGTATATGGAGTAAGATAATGGCAGCAAAGCAATGTAGTTATAGGAGTCTTTTAAACTAATGCATAATTCACATTAAATTTTGTCTAAATATGATAGCATAATTCACCATATATTTCTTTAAATATCATCACACGCTACACCAGTTAATGAAGGGGGGGAGGGAATCAATCAATCCACAGTTGCCTATCTTAAATGCTGTTCCAAGATGCCTTGCATGACTAGCTTCAGTGTGTGACCGAATGTAGCCTCACCCTTCAAAATTGCCTGGCAAATCTCCTATCTTCTCCTAAGAGCAGTGAGCTAATATACACAACATTCTGAAATTGCAGTAAATGGGCAGAGATTCCCCATCCTCTTCACGAAGAGACATCCTCTTCTTTTTCCAGGCGTGGATAGAACCTCTACCCACTAACTGTAATCCTGGAGAATCCTCAAATCTATACAGTTCTATTTCAATAAATACATAGAATACTAAAAATAAGAACAGGCATTGCATATTTTCCTGGAACAGGTAGTCCTTGACTTACAAATGTAAATTCAGTCCAAAATTAGTCATGAATCATGCCAATCCTTAAGCAGGACATCACATGACTGACCCAGTTTTTTGCGACAGTTGTAAAGCACACACTATGGTCATTAAGCAAACACTGTGGTCATTAAACCTATTGTTTGCAATAGGCATTTTTTGCAGGAAATCAGAAGTATGTTTGGGGGGGGGCACATCATAAATCATGGTCCCATCTGTGCCATACTGCAAATGGCCATAAATGAAGACAAGTGCCAAAAAATGCGACCGCATTATTGTGAAGGGGGGGCGAACATCAGAATTTTTGGTGCAAAATGCAGCTGCGCGAGCTGTGGTGGGTGTACCTAGATGCACCCACGTAACACCGATTCTCCACCAGCTGCATTGGCTGCCCATTAGTCTCCGGATCCAATTCAAGGTGTTGGTCGTTACCTTTAAAGCCCTACATGGCTCAGGGCCAGGTTACCTTCGGGACCGCATCCTGCCGCATACCTCCCTACGACCGGTTAGATCCCACAGAGCGGGTCTCCTCCAGGTCCCATCGACCAAGCAATGCCGGCTGGCGGGGTCGAGGGGGAGAGCCTTCTCTGTGGGAGCCCCCTCCCTTTGGAACCAGCTCCCTCCAGAGATCAGGACTATCCCCACCCTGCTGGCCTTCCGTAAAGCAATAAAAACTTGGCTCTTCCGGCAGGCGGGGTATGAATGAAACTTATTTTTAAATTATGGATAGTATTTTAATATGGCTTTTAACAAAATTGTTTTTTATCTGTTATATGTTTCTATACATGCTGTGAGCCGCCCAGAGTCCCTCAGGAGTTGGGCGGCATAGAAATTTTAATAAATAAATAAATAAATAAATAAATAAATAAATAAATAAATAAATAAATAAATAAATAAATAAATAAATAAATAAATAAATAAATAAATAAATTTTGAATCCAGGTTGCAATTACCTTTTTGGGATCTGTTGTAACTTTGAACAGTCACTAAGTGACTGGTCATTAAACGTGGACTACCTATAATCTAGAATAAAATTGCCAACCACCTTTCCTGCATGACTATCAGTATTTTTTTTTAAAAGGTCCTAGTGCATTTAAAATTCTGCATTTAACACATGCACAGCGATAGTAGAAGAATGATAAACAATTCAAGCAGAAAGGGAAGGCGTATCTCCCTCTTTATGATCCTGTCCACCATGCTACACTTGGGGAAATACAGGCATGAGCTCCAGTGATGTTAACTGAAGAAGATTCATTGCAAGAGAAAAGCTTCCAGTGCCTCTTTCAACTGGGAGTTTGGCTTCTTTTTCACAACTGTTAAAGCAGTTAGTTAAGAATAGCCTTTGAAAGATTCACAGTAGTTTGGAAAGGGTAACAAAAATTGCTCCCCCTACTTGTACTCTTCTGCCTTTATAACTCCCACTCCTCCCTGCTTCCTAAAATCTGAAACAAATTATACACAAGGGGATGTAACACATCCTTGAAACCTGACACCCACACTGAACAGCCCCAGACTCAACCAGATCATTTTGTTCACATCACCCAGAGAAAGAACAACTCCAAAATAAAAGATGAATGGTGGGGAGGAGGCAGCCCATTACATCATCAGGCCAGAAATATACTGTTGCCCTGCAAATCTTTAAACTGACATCTCTTCTGAAGTCAGTTCTGATTGTTTTTTATCTGTCTGACAGAACAATCTATTGGTAATGCTAAGGCACTAAATTTCAAGTGAGCTCTAGAGCAGCCTTCTAGAATTCTTCATCTTTACAAATCTCAGAATACTTTTTTTATACTAATAATGTAATGGGGTTTGAGGGCTTTATAGATATGAATCAAAGTATATGTCTGGGTTCTATTAAATGTCCTAACATAAAGGAAAAATAAGCTGGATACGTAAAGTATTGTTTCTTTGATTCAGTCATGGAGGGAAAGAAACATTGACAACTAGAAAACATATGCCAGTGTGTGAGATTTACATAATTTAACACAAGTTGTAGAATTCAGCATTATGAACTTAAAAAGTTTGCACTGTGAATTAAGGAGATTTTTAAATCTTCTACTCTTTTTCCAGACACTCCATTTTTAACCATTGTCTGATCTAGATTAAACAGCCATCAATCCTTGTCAAAAATTAGAGTAGGAAAGGAAAATTTGGGGCATCAGATGGATTTAGTAATTCTAATTGCGACAGCTTTCTGGGTGGGTTTTAAAAAATATACTCCTGCTCAAGAGTCTTGGGCTACAATCTAACATAGATTTGGACACCCTTAATTTGTATGACTAAATCTAAAACTAAATGAACGTTTATTGGAGAGTAAGTTCCATACATATCAACAGATTTTATTTCTGAAGAAATGAACAGGCTCATATAGCTAATGCAGTTAGCTTTTTCCCTAGACTATAACCTTCCTTTTTATCAATGATTCAAGTACTTTTGACAAGGATACTCAAATATAATTAACTTTAATTCTTGTTGAGTACTGGATGAGCCTCAGACTGTTCTCCTCAGAAGACAGAGCTAGTAGCAGCATTTGGGTGTAAATATTACCTACTTAAATGTGTTTATTTTTGGTGTCTTCGATCAGTGTTGACTCTGGGCAACTACCTGGACTAGTCCCTGCATTTTTCTTGGCAAGATTTCAGAAGTAGTTTGCCTTTGCCTGCTTCCTATAGCTGACCCAAAATCACACAGCTGACTTTTATACCTAAGGCAGGACTAGAATTCAATCTCTTGATTTCAAGCCTGACAAAATAACCACAGCACAAAACTGGCTCTTTAAACTGAAGCTGAGACTTTCATATTGTTAATTTAGAGAATTAACCTGTGCTCTGGAATTTAATTGATTTTTTAACATTCTCTGGCTTCTGCTCTATTCATTTAGCAGTACACATATTAATCATCAGACTAATACCACACCCAAACTACCCAAAGCCAAGCAGTTGGCAAAAATCATTAAGTGATTACCACATGAAGGGAAGGAATAGCTTTATGTTGTACAAAGGGAATTAAAGAAGAACGAAAAAACAGCATTGTATTAAATCGACCAACCAACTGGCACAATTCACCAATACTTTGCTGGATCCGAGCCAAGAGCTGACACTCCAAAGAGGAAGCAGGCACACAGCATCTTTTTAAGTGCCAAGATGAAATGCTTTGTCAACAGTTCCACTTCCATATTACACACACACAGACACACACACACACACACACACAGACACACACACACACACACACACACACACCTAAGAATAATAAGGGGCCTGGACAAGCGCACCACTGTGCCTACCGTCCATGACCTACTGTCCTCTTTTATCGGTACTTTATTTACTTATGTTATGTTTATACAAACAACTTATTATCCTATACATGTTTGACAAATAAATAAACAAATAAACAAACAAACAAACAAATAAATAGTGACTCCTGCTTTGGTACAAAACCAGACGATCAGCCAGGTTATTATTTTGGATCCATCACTCTCTCTTATGCACACAAAAAGATACAGACAGACATACACGCATAGACGCGCACATACTTTAACAGCGGGCGGAAAAACCTACTTTATTCGCAAATTTGTTTAAAAACACATTTAAATGAAGGGAAAGGAGAATCTACGCGTCTGACGAAGACGTGTTTCCAGGCTTAGAGCGCCCTCTCTCGTGCAAACCCTTCGCAAAGACCAAACAAAACCAAGGAAGAAAGACGCTGAGAGTACTTTGAATTTTTCTCCCAGTTACTTTCCTCCTGGAACTTCCATCCTCAAGAGTTTATAAAGCTCTATCTCGTACCCTAACACCAGATTTTTTTTTAACGCTTCTGCTTTCCGTTGCAAATTTTATGAATGATCTTTCTTTCGGAAACGGGGAAGGCATAGTTCTGGTTTCGCACCGTCACTCAAACAAAAGCGGACCTCGCTGGTTGATCAAAGCTAGACCCACGCATTTTGGAGGCAATAAAAAGTACACCAATAAACATACATGGCATAAAATCCAAAGCCAAATACAAGTAAATGTGCTACTTTGCTCCAGCAAGCCAAACGACTGGGCATCACGAGAAATTTACATATAAGGAGCTGTTGCACAGCCCGGGCGGGTGGGGGAGAGAAGGACCGGTGCGAGAGGAAAGAGAATGCTCCTTAGGAAATACAGCACGAAGAAAATTGTACTGCAATTCTGCATAGTTCTTGCAGGATTTACAGGAAAATAATTACACTCCCCCCCCTCCACATACACACACACACACACACACCGGTCAAACGAATAAAACAAAGTAGAGGAAAGTGACATCATATCTAAACTCTGTCTCTGGAAATGAATTAATCCAGAGCTTCTGTATGAAATTACAGGCAATCGCCAAAGGAGACTTTGGCAGCACCAGCGGGAGAAGGCAACCCATTCGGGGCAGACTTCTCAAAAGGCAAAGAGGCTGTAGGAGAAAAGACCTCACGCGGGAAGACTCCCGCCTTTATTCTCGCTACCCGCTCCTGATATAGTCCGCGGCTCTTTGAAGAGGGGGGGGGGGGGAACAAAGCCAATAAAACGCCTATGAATCCCCGGGTTTGTTCGATCCGAACGCGCTCCCCAAACAAGACACCAGCATGCACTTGGCGCGTCTAAGCATGAACTGCCGGATTCCCAGGCATTTTAGAACATCAACCGCAGGAGACCCGACGGGCAAATCTTTCTCACGCGTAGGCTGCTCGACCCGTCTGCGGATCTCGGACCGCACGCGCCAAGTGTGTGCAGGCGCGCGTGGGTCGCGTCCACACACACACACACCCTGGCAGGCTTGCTTGGGGTTGCCCGGAAGGGCTTTGCCAGCGGACGGAGAGACGGGATTCCCCGACTCCGCCGGGCGCACAGACCTTAAGAAGGCGGCGATGGGACTAAGCAGGGATGGCAGCTGTCCGAGGAGGAGCCCTGCAGCTACCGCTTTTGGAGAGGCCAGGAACCAGGAGAGCTCCAAGCACCTTGGGCTAAGGCGCGGCCAGTAGCAGCGGCTGCGGTGAGAGGAGCCGCCTCGCTCGGTCTGTTTGGCGAGGCTGCGGCTGCGATGGGGTCCGCTCCGTCAGGGAAGCCTTGCCTTCACCAAGTGGGAAGAGCCTCTCCCCAATCTTGCTACTTAATAGAGGGCTGTTCCCAAGTCTCCGCGGTTATGAAACGGCGGGAAAGGTGGATCGGTGCCATGGGATGATCTATGACTGTGCTCTCCCTTCGCTCCTCTCCAGCGGGGCTAAGGGAAGCGCCGGTCTTCGCCTTCTGGAAAGTTGCGCATACCTCTCCGCATTCCTGAGGCATGAGAAGGCCCGCGCGAGCGCAGGAATTGCCTGGCCCGCCACGGAAGGTCGAGCTGGCGGGGGCGGGGGGGGGGAGAGAGAGAGAGAGGAATGAGCGCGGAGGGGGGAAAGAGAGAGAGAGAGGGCGGCGAGGGGGCAGCCTGGCCTGCCAAGAACACACGTAGCCCTCTGGCTCTTCTCTGCTCCCGAGCCAAGCGGCAGCCGGCGCGGCAGTCCCTTGGCCGAGACCGCTGCCAGACAGACAGGGAGTTCCGAGGCGAAGATCCTGGGTATGTTTCGGTGGTACCCGGGACGGCATGTGCCGTTGGGTTTCTGCTGGGGGAAACCTCCGTTTTCTGTTGGAGAAATACCCCTTAATTGGGGGATAACTCAAGTGGCGCCTTTTAAGGCGAAAAAAAAACCCCTAGTTTGGGACCGTTTTCCGAAATCTGAACCCATAATCACTCGCGCGCGCTTTCCGGAAACTTCAAAGTCTTACTGGCGATTCGGAAATTAAAATCCAGAGATGGAAAAAGAACGACGAGTATAAAGTTAATATAATGTTCCATCTTTGCTTCGATACTGAAAAGAACCCTCAAGTCATACAAGGGATGGTAGAAATCCTTCGAAGAATAATTAAGCGCCCAGGAACTAGGAAACGTGGCTTTCCTCTTCTCGGGGTTTAATCTTTTCCTCCCTCCCTCCCATCCTTTGCTCCCACTGTAATTTCTATCCCGTTCCCACCCCATTCATTCATGTCTAGGCGCAGAACTCCACTACACCCGTTCTTCCAACTTTTTACTCGAGTAGATTCCCAAAAAATGGAGGTGAGATCTGGGATCAAATCCTCAGGGAGGCTCGTTTAAGGGCATGAGGTAGGAGGTGGTGAGCAGAAAGAGCCGTAGCCGTAGCATTCGATTCTAAAGGGAAGAGTCTGGGACCAAGGTAGGCCGTGAGGCGGTTCACTTGCCCGCCGCGCGTTCTTCTCGTTATCACGTGGCTCGAAGAGGAATTGAGCGGGAAAAGCAAGAGGGCGGTGCTTGAAAGACCAAAGAACGTTTCCAGATCTCCTCTGTTCCATCATCTAATCAGCTCGATGGCTGCATCGATTACCGTTGGTTGCTAACACCCGCGAAGTTTACTTTTCGTGCAGCACGCCCACCAGAAAAGACCCAAAAAAAAAGTCGGAATGTGACAGCAATCGATTCGGAAATTATTTTAATTATAATAAGTGAGCGGCAGAACGGGTCTGCTATCTTTGCCTAAGGAAAGGCAAAAATGTGCAAAACTAACACAGGCTTAAGAATCCACGACAGCGTTCAAAGCTGGGTGTATATGCGTTTCCGGTCAATGCACCCAGTACTGTCGCACCCATGATGCAAGAAAAGTATCTCTCTTCAATTTACTCACGTCCCATAGACGGTTAATACTAGTGCTAACGCAAACACAGGTGGGAAACACTAGTACCGGTTCCCCAAAAGTACTAAGCAGCCACGAAGGACAACGCGATTCGAAAGAAACGCCCAGCGATTCGACCCCGGAGAGGACTAAGCCCTGGGAAGATCGCCTCCAGCACCAATAGGGGCTCTTGAAAGGGTCGAGACAGCGGTGGAACACCTTTGATGTAAAGATTCCTCCTTCCCAGTTTTACCCAAATTGCAAACTGCCGCTGCACCTGGACTGCAACTCCCATAATTCCTAATCGTGATAAGGAGTTGTGGGAGTTGCAGTTCAATGCACAGGGAAAGGCTGTTCTGAGGTTGCCTGGAAGTTTTGATGCTACAGCGTTTGGCAATCCTATCACAACAATATCTCCCAACTTAGACGTCTAGGCTGGACTTCCTTATCTCTTCCTAAAACAGAGGGGGGGACAGCATCCTAGCAGACGGCGACGGTCATTGCAAAGGAGTGCCACAAGGGCGTTTGGATAGATTCCAAAATAGGGAGGCACTCGTATAAAGAGTAGCACCAATTCACATTTTGAAGCAAGACAAAACACACGGCCAATATCAAATCACAAACTAAGATATATTTTTTTAAAAAAAAAGATTGGACAACCATTTGTCTGGGATAGCATAAGTACTTCTCTGACTTGGGCAGAGGGTTGGACTAGAAGACCTCCAAGGTCCCTTCCCGCACTATACGATTCTATGAACGCCGCCCTAGACAAACTGCAGGACTAAATTCAAGAACAATCAATCGGCGGGTAATCGCCATCGCTTAATCCCCGTGAAAAAATATCAGATTAAGCATTTAGCCGTTCTGATTCCAATTACGGTTACAGCACTTGGGGTTTGCGGAATACCTTCACAGGCACTCCATCGGTATCGGAATGCTCCTCTCCTCCAAGGTTGTGAACGCGCGCGCACTCAACACAGTCGGCTGCCACCCAGTCACAAAAAGACGGTAGGGCGGCTGAGAACAAATCCGACAGTATGCTATCCCGCCTAGATTGTGGGGAAAGTGGAAAATTTCCACGTTCTCGGTTAGCGAGAAAGGAAGGCGGGGAAGGGGGGGGGACCAATAACGTCTGCCCCGTCGTACCGCCATCATCCCTTGCCTCTCTTACCGACCAGGAGATCTGACCATCAGCCCCTACCTCTGCTTCGCCCCACCCCCCGCCGGCCTATCAGCAACCTCCGCTCTTCTCCAGGAAGTCGGGCGAGTCTTTCAGCCCCGTGGTCCAAAGGCAGTGCGCCCCCCCAGAGACCCCTCCCTTACCTGCTTGGAATGACAGAGCTTCAAAACGTGCGGGGAAAATCAGCCTGTTCTTGATACGGTCCTCGCTCCTTTAACACACACACACCCCAGGATAAGAGACCCTTACCCGAAGGCTTGGCGGGGATGCGTACCAATCCAGCAACGCAAGGCGAACGACACCTTCAGCTAAACCCACAGTGGTTAGGAAGGGGGTAGGAGAAAAAAAGGGGGCAGAATAGTTTGCAGGGTAATGGGGATGAGAATAAAAAAAAAGGAGATGTGTAAAACGGGGTGAGTGGAAATGGGGAGCGAGAGGGGTAAAGAAAGAAAAAGCTAGCCTTTGGGGAGGCAAGCCTCGTCTCTTCACGAGTGGCCCAAGACTTTTGTCTCCTGCCTAGACATTCACAGAACCGACGTACATGATGGTCCACGCCCCTCCGAGTATTAGATCCTCGGCGCCGCTTCTTGGCTGTCGCTGCGGTGGCACCTGGAGATGGTCAGTCCCAGCCGCGCTCCTGCATCTTCCGAGCGATGGGCTTATGGGGTTCAGCCTCAGAAACAGCCCGCCCGCAAGAGAACAAAAGGTCCCAGCTTCCCGACACGGCTATATCCAGGGAACTCTCGTAGCTAAGCACGCGTTTTCTTGCTCGATTCTTCCCACCATTCAGAAGGGTTTCTTTTTAACCCTCCTCTGCGCGACCTTTCCACAAAAGAATTGGAGTAGGAGGGTGTAGGAAATTCGAACAAGGGTAATTTGTTGTCCAATAGCGCACCCTAGCGCTATTGCATTCGTTCATTTTTGTGCATTGAATTAGGAAAATGATGATGATGATGATGATGATGATAATGATGATGATGGTAATGATGATGATGATGATGATGATGATGATGATGATGATGATGATGATGATGATAATAATAATAATAATAATAATAATAATAATAATAATAATAATAATAATAATAATAATAATAATAATGTGTCTCAAATACCATTGACTGGTGCTAATGGTTCATACGGGTTGCTGCCAGTGTCCTAGGTATCAACCAAGTATCTTCTTAAAATATATGATGTTCCGAGTAGCGCAGTTTTTTGCAGTTCCGCTGGTGTTATTGCAGGAAGCTGCAATTTCTTGAAGTGTTTTGTGAAATTCTTGGACATGGTACCAAGTGCCCCGATGACAATGGGTATCACTGTTACATGTTTCATCCATAGTCGTGTAGTTTCAATGGCCAGGTCGCGATATTTCGTAATTTTTTCCAGTTATTTTTCTTCGACTCTGCCATCTCCTGGTACAGCGATATCAATAAACTGTACTCTTCGGCCCTCGACAGCCGTGATATCTTGCGTACTGTGTTCCAAATGACGATCTGTCTGTATTTGAAAGTCCCACAAGATCTTCACCATCTCATTTTCGGTAACTTTTTCCACTTTGTGCTCCCATGACTTTTCAGATATAGGTATGTTGTAATTTTTTACATAATGACAGTGGACTAATTTAGCAACTCTATCATGTCTAGCTTTGTAATCAGTTTGCGCAATTTTGCTGCACTCACATATTAAATGTGAAACAGTTTCAACTTTGTTGTTCAAAGTCGACAGTTTGGATTGTCAGTGGATTTTTGTATCTTTGCTTTCATGGCATTAGTTGTTCTTGAGCAGCAAGTATTAAACCTTCCGTTTCTTTCTTGATGGTTCCCATCTTAAGCCATGCCCATGTAAGGTTGTCATCAAATTTTCCTTCAATGTTTTCAAGTGTTGTCCATGCAAAGCTTTGGTTTTCCATCTATTTAATCTGTCATCCAGCTGTTTTTCCTTATATTCTGCCTTCGTTTCTGTTGTTTTTATAATGTTCTCTGCTTTCACAGCCTGCAGCAATTTTTCTGTACTTTGGTTCAGATAATCATTCAACTTTTTTTTTAATGTTCAGTTGACTGAGTTTCATGTTTAATGAATAAGAGAATAATAATAATAATAATAATAATAATAATAATAATAATAATAATAATAATAATAATAATAATAATAATAATAATAATAATAATAATAATAATAATAATAATAATAATAATAATAATAATAATAATAATAATTTTCACATAATGCCGCCCTGAGTCCTTCGGGAGTTGGGCGGCATATAAGAATAACAAAATAAATAAATAAATAAATAAATAAATAATATGGCATATTAATATATTTTAGTATCTGATAGTGTGTAAACAACAGTTAAGAAGTGCTTTTTGATAGCACTTCGATACATTGATGTTCTTGATACATTAGGGCTAAGTGAAATTGCCAGAAAGACATACATATATTAATAAAAAGTACAATTGTAGAGGGAAGATACACCATGTATAACTGTGTATGCTGGAGCTCCAGACTGTCCAACCTCTACCTGGCTGTGCATATTTGAGCATATCCAAACTTTCTGTTTGACCTATCAGAATATGGGCCATTCACCACTTCCTGAGGGGTCTAAAGTCTTTCTTGTCCCATTCCTAGCCCATTAATAAAAGACTTCACACACGTATTTCCAGGTTTGATTTATAACAGCTGTTTTCCCAACCAGAACCTTTGAAAGCAGAAGATTTCCAGGCTTTGTTCCTTTCTAACAGCAGCTCCCACTCTCATTGTCTGTAGTTCCTGGTGTGGCCCTTCAGCACTGTCCTGGGCAGCCATTTCATCCTGGACTTCCAAGCTGCTATCCTTTCTGCTGGTCAGCAGTTACTTTATATTGAGCCCATCAGGATTGAACTCCGGACTGTGGGCAGTTTGCCTGCAATACTGCATTCTAACCATTGGGCCACCAGGGCTTCTCTATAAAATGTCCCTCCAGAAGTTTGAAGGATTCATTCAAACACTTTTTGGCAAAACTGAGGTGACCAAATTCTTACTCTTAAGGAACCATCATTTCTATCTTGCCACGGTCTCATGAATCCCATTTTACCTATAACTTTTCTAATGGTAGAATTATTGACAGGTAAAAAAGTTTGCAGATCCCTGGTTGTTTTTCTAGAGCTTTTTGTGGCTTTATGTTTATTTTGAAGTTATCCAAATCTCCATTTCAAGATTATGTTTCTGACTCTCCATTGTAGTCTATCTCAAACTCAGAGACATCAGTGCCTTTAAAAAAAAAATTGGAGGACTTCTGTAATTTCTTTTGAGCAGGTCATGAAATACCTCTAGAATCTATGTGGTGAGCACATCATTTATATGTTGAATCAATAGTTATGAGATTCATATAAAGCTGGCCAAATCATCTCTGATTCAAAAGCAACCATATGCAAAAATTCAGAAAGTTTGAAAGGGAGACAATGCTTTTCCTGAATTCCAATACTCAGAATTCAGAAATGAAAAGCTGCATTCATCCACATGATGAAACCATGAATCTGGAAAAAAAACAAAAACATGGAAAGTTGGATGAAGACTTCATGGAAAAGATGAATATGAACAGCAAATAAAAGAAGTGAAGTAAAAAGAATAGAAGACAATTATTCTAATCACTGATATTGAATTATAGTTTAAATTTTGTTTAATTTTAGAGAAAATTAGACAAAGAGGAAACATTTGAATGATACACTTACTGGAAATGTATATATTTGGGGGGATATTCTTCAGTTCTGGAAAAGAAGCTTTCTGACTTCAAAAAATCCTAGAATATTTTCTAAGAAAATGATGAAGTATTATCTAGGGCAGTGATGGCGAACCTATGGCACGCGTGCCAGAAGTGGCACACTGAGCCATCGCCCGTTGCTCTTCCGGGTTCCGGTGCGCTGGCCAGCTGATTTTCATACGTGCGGGCATGCCGGAAACTGAAAGAGCAGCTGCCCATTGCGCATGCACGTTCCAGGAAGATGATCTTCCTGTTTCCAGAGTGCGCATGCGTACGGGCCAGCTGGTTTTGTTTGGGGATCCCAGCGGTCGCTTCCTCAGGGAGCAGAGCAAGGTAAGATGGGGCTTCCTCCCTCCCTGACCAAGCGGGCTTCTTCCATGGCCCCAGGCAGTCCGGAGAACCGCTGGACCAGCGGCCGGTAAGGGTGTGGTAGGGATGGTGGGCTGCCTGCGCAGATGACCCCGTGGCCTGGGCTCCTCCCCGCTGGGAGCACTTCCCACTTCTCCTCTACCTGCATGCTGTTACTGGCTCTGCACCCCCTCAATACCAACAAGATGCCACTACCCGAGACTACCCTGCCGCGGGGGTGGGATGGCAAGCCTGGCTGGCTGGCTGGACACAGCCGACGCCACCATTGCAGTGCCGTGCTGCCCAGGATCCACCCAGGTAGCGGCAAGATCCACCCAGGTAGAGCCAGTAACAGCATGCAGGTAGAGGAGAAGCGGGAAGCACTCCCCCCCCCAGCTCGTTCGCTGCGGGAAAGAGAGGGTGCTCGGAAGAAGGCTCCATTTCGGTGGGTGATCACTGTCGGGTCGCGTAGTTCAGCGCAAAGGCTACTGTAGGGAGACCTATTTAGAGGCACCTGGATGGGGCAAGTCCCGCCTAATTTGACTGCATTTTTTCCTTTCCAGACCAGCAACGAATGAGCTGGAAGCACGAAAAGCGCTTCCTACTTCTCCTCTACCTGCATGCTGTAACCAGAGAATTCTTCTCTAGAATCCCGGCCGCAAGCTGGCAGCCCCAGGGGAGCAGCAGGGGCAGAGCTGCTTGTTTTTGGTGGCGGGCAAGCGGAGGGGGTGGCCTCCCACTTGCAGGCGGGATTCTGGAGAACCACCACCACCACCCTCGCCAGCCACCGAGAACAAGCAGCGCTGCCGCAGGAGCTGAGTCTGCACCGGAGCATCTGGCGCCAGGGTAAGAAACGCGCTGGCCTGAAGGGAGGCTTGCCAGGCCCAAAAATGGGCAATGGGTGGTGGTGTGATGCATTTGTGTGGGGGAGTGTCACACACACATGCATCAGGGGAACATAGGGATTGCGCGCGCATTCGCGTGGGGGATCATTAGGAACTCACGTGCGCATGCGTGTGGGGGCAGGGCATGTGGGGGGCACTGCATTATGGGTGTGGGCACGCACGCACACTACCCCCATGCTCTAGGGAATGCATGCATTAGGTTTTCCAGATATCTTGAACAAATGAACCAACTGCTTATAAGAAAATGGCACATTTACCGTATTTTTCATATTTTTCTAGAAAGAGAAGGCACTTTGCCCGGGTTTGGTGCAGGTGAAATCAGCCTGGGGGATTCAGGGACGGAGGAAGAGGCAAACCGACACCTTTCCTCCCCCCACTGTTTTGTTCCTTTGTTTCTTTCTCAGAGATCAGCTGTGAAGTGCAAAAATATAACCGAAGTGTAAAAACTTCCATTGCTTAAGGGCCACCTAAACAGCCCCCAAAGCTCGCTCGGCTTCAGGCTATTATTGACAGTATCCAGTGCTCTCCAGCCCGCCTCCCCCGTCACCTTTCCGTTCTCCGTTTTTGAGAATCCCTATTTTCAATTGTCTTGCTTCACTTTTCCTCAAAAGGGGGAGAAGGCATGGGGTGGGGTGGGGTTCCTCCATGGTGCAGGCTCTGCTCAACCTGCTGGTGCCCGCCTTGCCTTATGCCTCTCACCTCTCATGCAGTGCCCCCTTCGCCAAACGAGTCCCGACCTCCCGCTTCAGGAATCAGGCTCTGACCGAGGCAGCAAAGGAACAGGGGGCTTGCTTGGGAATTCGGCAATCTGTTTATGAGATGGCAGCGTCCAGGACTGAAGTGCTGAGTCTCTATCGGACCTTGCTGTGAGAAAGCCAGGCTTTCAACTCCTACGGCTATAGGTAGGAAGACAGAGGTGTCTCAGGAGTTGAGCCTTCGGTGCCAAGTCTCTCTTCTTCCCCCATGAAAATCATCCCCCACCCCACCCACGCCAGTTAAATGCCCTTATGGTGATAGGGTTTGTTTTAAATGGATAAAAAGATCTGTGCTGCTCGTTATCAAAATCCAAGTGGAAGTGAGGACGCAGCTGATCCTGATGCTGGTAGGCAAAGGCAGAATTTCTTTTTTCCTTGTTTTGCTCCCCCAAAATTAAGGTGCGTCTTATACTCCGGTGTGTCTTATACTCTGAAAAATACGGTAATTTTTCCTAATGTGGCCAATCTCTACAACTTTGCTGTTCAGTGAATTTTGCCTCCCCCAAAAAATTTATTTATTGCAGTGAATTGGCTGAAAAATATCAAGAAGGGAACAGCGCAGTTCTAATCTTTTCCTTGCTAAACAGTAAATAATTTAAGAACATTTCTTTTGATATAAAATCTATGATTTTATCACATCATATTCTTAATTTTGAATCACAATCAATATTGATATTTTTGTTCATGACAAAATGTATTACTTTCTCAGGATGACATACAAAGCTTACATATTTAAGTATGCATTTATTTCAAACATGAAAGGCTTATATGTCAGGCCTCCTGCGCAGTTTAGTGAAACATTTTATTCATAATTTGTTCCTATCTTGAATTCTTTCCTGATCCAAATTTGACAGAGTTCTTAAGTAATTACTTGAAAAGATATGAGTAATTTATTATTTCATTTTGTCTTTTAGACCAAGCAAAGAAAAAATATTTTTTATAAGTCTTTCTAATTGCAAGCATATCCTCTTTACAGCAACTGCCTGAGGACTAAAACAATACTTTTAGATGTCCTTCTTCTTTTGATGGTGCGTAATTTGTGCTTTTGTGCTATAAGGAAAAAAATGAAATTAGTAACTTCTACATTATAATGTGTAATATTTTTAATATTTTCCTTTCATCTATAAACGTAAATGGTTAGTTTAAGCAGTTTAAGTACTGTTTTAGCAAAAACATTTAAAATAGCTAAGCTCAGAACGAGTTTCAGAACTAACTTAATGTTTTAGCATTACAAAGACAAAATGTTGAAATAGTAATGAATAGTAGATATGGGACTAATTTTTTAAGTAGAACTAAATAACAATTTATCATAGCATTGGTTTCTTTATTTGATGTTACCTTTACATGAAATTATAAAACATTATGTCAACATGTCAATATAACAAAAAGCCTGGAAAACAAGCCATAGCAAAAACATAGAAAATACCATTTGAGCACCTGTTTGCACATGTTTTTAGATATCATTGAACATTTTGTTATTTCCTTTGAAGCAAGAGGAGAAAGTCTTTCTGCCTTTCCCCATTCTCTGAAAAGTTAACAGCTTAAGAGAAGTTTAACATTTAAATTTGTACTAGGAGTCACTTAACATATAATTAACTCTTAATTATCCTTTCCAAATGACCAGAATATGTAAAATCCAGAAATCTGTGAAAACCTAACAGTAAAATTAAAAACATTTTTTTCCTTTTAAAATCTAATCTGCCTGGAAGTTTTGTCTTTAACTTCTGGTATCTCTATGATTTACAATTTATAGTTATACTGACTTACCAGGATGCAAATTATTTTGAACAGTAAGATTTGTTTTTGAGAAAATGTATATTTGGCAAGAATGAATCCAAAAGGCGAAACGTTGGATGCATCCTATCACAGAAGCCCCAAGCATTTGCCCCCAACTCCATGGCTACTTGCAGCTACCATCACCTGTCTTCTATGGTGGTGCCTTTCCTCAGTATCCTTCTCCTTAATCTCTTTGTGAAAGATGACCCCATAACCTACATTTTTTATCAGTAAGTACAAAGGGGAGGGGGAGATTAAAACCAAGAAGATAGCTGAGTTATTTACTTAAACTCGTACCTCTTATTTGAAAAGTGGATGGCAGGTGTTTATATATTATTTAAAAGTTTGTGAACCATTTTGAATTTGCAATATTCCTGCATAAATATGACCTAAAAGTGATAAGCTCTCTGCACAAATCATAAAACTAATGATAACCTGATGAAACAAATGAGTCAAAAACATCATAGTTGTTCATGTATTGATTGATATGTATACAATTTTATATATTAAAATATTTCCTTGTATGCTCTTAGCCTACAAATAACCAGAACTGAAATAATACATGCAGAGTTCAGTTTCAATATCTTTTCAGTGATCTTCATAATATCTTTCAAACCAAGATTCCAGACAAAGTCTAATAAATTGCTATCCTCTAACCCGGAGATGGGGAAATTGATTTTTCCAAAGGCCAGATGAGAAACTGGGACTTCCACACACCCTTGCCAACAACCCCCCCGTGCCCCTGCCAATACCCCTGATGCCGCCCCCCCCAACGCCGCAGGCCAGACAGGGATAGCTGAAACACTGGATGTGGTCCGTGGGCTATAAAACATCCAGGTCTGCTCTAACCAAATTGTCCCATCCAAATTAGGTCAGGTAGATCAAATTTATCCTCTGACAAATGCAGCTGCCCCTCTTCTAGTCTACCTGCAGATCCGATTTGAGGTCAAAGAGGAAATTGCTAAAAATTGCAGCCACTTCATATTCTACTTATAGCATTTTTCCATTAGCAGTAGCGAATTAGCTTGATCCTCAGATTATGTTTTACTTACATTATTAGGACATTGTTTATTTAAATTTTGATATATTTTTAACTACAAACTAGGCAAGAAGGTAAATTATCACATATTTCAGCGTTTATTAGTCATTTTTGCAACCAAACAGTAGCAATTGCAACAAATACAAAATTCAACAAATAATCTTTTTAACAGTTGCAAATATATCCTTCAGGTCAAACTAGTTTACTGACAGCAGTTATTACATTTTTAACAAATATTGTTCCCAAACACAAAATCAAGTATTTATGACAAGGACCAAGTCCCTGATGAGTGTAATGGAATGGAACAGAACGATGCTATTCCAGGATGCATCTTCTGAACTGGAGTTATTTCTTTGATTTTCCTATTTCGTATATATTATAGAAGACATAGCCAACTCCTGAAGATAAGAAAGACAATGTATTATGATAGCCAGAATATAGATGCTCAATTATACTTCCCTTAAAATACAACAGAGATGTACACAGACCCTTTCACTGTTGTTTTAAAAACAGAGATGCCAGATTAAAAAGTTTTAGAAAAGTTCTTCATTCCATTATTTTTCACATTTTAAAGGTTTATATATAATATGGGTCCAGTTTCAATAAAGCTTAAAGCACATTTATTTTAAAAATTACCCAAACCTCTAAGCTTTAAAATAGTATTTTAAAACACTGTAAATTTGTTGGTTTTGCTAATTACACTTTTATTGTAATGTAAAAGCAGCACAATAGGCACTAAGCAATTAAACTAAGCATTTTAAAATTTAAATGTCAAAGCAGAAGTAAATTTCAAAATTGATTGAGAGAGATTGGGTCAAATACTGCCAACAGCAAATAAGTCTAAATTTTAAAAAATGGCATTCATTTTTTCCCTATTGAACAAAATGAGACTTAAATCTTCTGTAATGGGAATAGTTACATATCTGAATTATGTCCTGTAAGGCAAAAATTCAGATGAAGAACATCTCGAAAAGGCAACCCAGTCAAATATTTATAATATAGTTTTTTTCTGAAAACAATTTTAAAATCAGATTAAAAGGACGAGGTAATATATTATCTCTCATATTACACTGAATAATATGAAAGATGTTACATAACAAAGGGTTGTTATATAAATACAGTATCAATATCGGGAATATTTTACAAAATAATTTTGACATTACATATTGTAATTAATTATTAAATATAATACTTAGATAGTATTTGTTCAACTAAAAAAAAAACCTAGAAAAGAAGGGTAGATTCTTTTGAAAATTTTAGGCAGCTAAGACAGCTTAGCTTATACTTAAAACTTACCAACAAGGGAAAGGGTCATGGTAATTCGATACAGCAGAGAATCTGGCACTCCATTTTTCAAATGCACTGGAAGGCCATTATCTTCCTAAAATCAATGACACAAAACTCAGTATTCACATATTAGTTTTGGATTGGATTCTACAAATCAAGTTTCTCCTCAACAAGAAAATTAAACTTCTGCAGCCTTAGTTATAACATCCAAAAATGAAATCTTGATCTGTTGAAAATAAGCTTAAAATAAAAAAGCACTGTCTCCTTCTTTGCACCTGTTATTATAGCACAGCAAATCCTGCAACCCAAAATCTTAACTTGAATTAAGAATGTATAAATAATGTATTAACTTGAATTAAGAATGTATAAAGCCTGAAAAACTGATATACAGCAAGTATTTTTCCAAAATATAGCTACCATAAGTTTTGATCTAACATAGAGAACTGGTGGATTTTACAAAACAAGGAGGTAATATGAGAGACTGTATGACTGTAATTGTGGAGTGTCAATTGAGACTAAAATATTAAGGATACAGAAAAATGGTTCTTACCGTATATTCCGGCGTATAAGACGACTGGGCGTATAAGACGACCCCCAACTTTTCCAGTTCAAATATAGAGTTTGGGATATACTCGCCGTATAAGACTACCCCTCCTACTATCTTTCTTTTTCTTTCTGTCTTTCTTCCTTCCTAACATCTTTCTTTCTGTCTGTCTGTCTTTCTTCCTTCCTAACATCTTTTCTTTCTTTTTCTTTCTTTCTTTCTTTCTTTCTTTCTTTCTTTCTTTCTTTCTTTCTTTCTTTCTTTCTTTCTTTCTGTCTTCCTTCCTTCCTACCATCTTTCTTTCTTTCCTTCTTCCTTCCTTCCTTCCTTCCTACACTTTATTGCATACTTTCCTACAAGTAAGAATCCATCTGATGCCTTTGCTATGCATTTTATGACAAAGAACCAATAACAGGAACCCTTTTCTTCTACCTTGGATTTTTTTATTTCTTCACAATTGCAAGCTTTGTGATAGACGATTAGGCAACATATGTCTTTACTGTGAAAACTACTTTGCTCTCTGTAGAACAAATGAAGAAAGTTTCTGGCAACCCTCCAATATTGTCCAATAGGGACAATGGGATATTGAGAGAATCCCTGTCTTTGTGCTGTTTAATTTGTTGCTGCTGTAGCAGCTTCCTCGCTCCAAAGTGATATTTGTCTTTGAGTTGGTGGTTTCCATCATAGCATTGGTAATGATTCTTTCTTTCTTTCTTTCTTTCTTTCTTTCTTTCTTTCTTTCTTTCTTTCTTTCTTTCTTTCTTTCTTTCTTTCTTTCTTTCTTTCTTTCTTTCTTTCTTTCTCTTTCTTTCTTTCTTTCTTTCTTTCTTTCTTTCTTTCTTTCTTTCTTTCTTTCTTTCTCCCTGCAAACCAATCCCCACCGTGGCTCCTTTCTCCCTTGCCCAGCCCTCTTCCAAGACGCCAAGTGCGGGGAACCGCACCAAGCGAGGTAGGTGGGTGGGTTGCTCCCCTCCCCTTGGAGGAAGAAGGAGCCTCTGTCGCTGTCTCTCGCGGGGTTCCAGCCACCCGACTGAGTCCTCGACCGCGGCACCGGCAGGGTTAACGCGCATGGGAGGGAAGGAGAGAGCGCGCTACCGCCGCCGCTGCTACTTTCGCTGCTCCAATATTTCTTTGGTGGGCGCGCGCGGGAGGGACCGCTGAGCAGAGGCACCCGGCGAGCGGGGTGAGAGGCGTGGGGATGCCAGAAGTGGCGGCGGCGGCGGCAGGCTCCTGCCCGCATCTCCCACCCGCCTCTTGCCTTAAGCTGCCGGGCGCCTCTGCTCCATGGTCCCTCCCGCGCGCGCCCACCAAAGAAATATCGGAGCGGTGAAAGCAGCAGTGGTGGCGGGTAGCGTTCTCTCTCCTTCCCTCCCATGCGCATTAACCCTGCCGGTGCCGCGGTCAGGGACTCAGTAGGGTGGCTGGAGCCCCGCGAGAGACAGCGACAGAGGCTCCTTCCCAGCAGGAGACGCAGGTTGGCGGCGGGGCTCCGGGGCTTCTTCAGCCGCTTGGCTGGAGAACGGCGGGGATGTGGCCATGGCCGTTTTTGAGCTCCCCCCGGCTCGGAACTTTCAGTACCCGGCGTATAAGACGACCCCCGACTTTTGAGAAGATTTTCAAGGGGTAAAAAGTCGTCTTATACGCCGGCACATACGGTAACTGTAAAAGTACATCCAGCTGCTAATGTTCATACTGTGGCATGGAGACCTCTCTGTCAATACTAGAGTGTAAATTTTAGAATAAACAGCATTAATAGTTCAGTTGCAATGCAGGAATTCAGAATGACCCAATATTGAAGTATAGCTATCTACTGAACTCAGTAAACAAGCTTAGTTTTAATTCCTGGTTATGATACCTAGTAACCATAAAACAATGAATTAAATTTCTATAAACTATTTTACTGGGTGCCCTTATAATTTAGAAGTCTGAATTTTTCTTACCTAAAAGTGGTAGTTTTTATTTATACATACCCAGACATACATACACACTGATAGTTATACATACTATTACTGATTATTACTCAATATTATTATTACTGATAAAATATCTTGAATCAGCTCATTTTACTTAAATGTAAAAATGTGCAGGAATGATACCAATGCTCCATTAAATGTATGTGTTCTCAAAGTAGGAAGATAATCAGTAGGTACCTGGAAATGTTTCTGCTTCTCAGCAATCCTGCTTGCAAGCTGCCTGCGAGAGGCAAAGTTTATGGGGTTTTGTGCTACTTGCCGAACAGTCTACAACGGAAATACAAATATACATATATTGTGTGTGTAACAAAATCAATGCAGAGACTCCAGCATGAATCTACCATAATTAATAACAGCATTAATATACAAAGGTTGATACTATATTTATTACTGAATTCAAAAAAAGCCACATCTGCAGAAGTACAAACATTTTCCCTCCAAAACCCACCAACAAACTGTTATAGTATAGGCAATTTGAGTTAGTGATCACAGCAAAAACAATAGTAGGGAGGCTCAACGTGGTTACTATCTATCAATGTTCATCTCTACTGTCATCATTTATAAAAGGTCTATAGGGTGCCTCTGTGAGTATTACAGTTTATACTAAATTTTCTCCAAATCTGAGAAAATTTGACATCATTTGAAAAAATAGGATCACCAATTATTTTTATTGCTGGGGATAGTCATTCTTATCTACATTTGGCCTTACTGTTGCTTCTTACATTTTACGGTCCTCAGAATCCTGTTAACTTTCAAACCACATCTAAATCTGTATCAGCCTAACAAAGGGATAGACAAGTACAGGTAGTCCTTGACTTATGACCACAATAGCAAAATTATGTTGCTAAGTGAGGAATTTGTTAAGCGAGTTTTGCCCCGATTTATGACTTTTCTTGTCACGTTTGTTCAGCGCATCGCTGCCATTGTGAAATTAGCAACACCGTTGTTCAGTGAATCTGGCTTCCCCACTGACTCTGGTAGTCGGAAGGTCGCAAAAAGGTGGATCACGTGACCCTGGGACACTGCGACCATCATAAATGGGAGCCAGCTGTCAAACGTCCGAATGTAAATCACGTGACCATGGGGATGCTGCAACAGTCATCAGTGTGAAAAACGGCCGTAAGTCACTTTTTCCAGTGCCGTTGCAACCTCGAACGGTCACTGAACGAACGGTTGTAAGTCAGAGGACTTCCCTGTAACTCCCTGAATGGGAGAGAGACTTGATTCGCGCTGCGCTCCCCTCAACCACCCACACCGAGGCGCTCTTCTTTCACCCCACACCCCAACAAGACAAGGGTCGCACAGCGGTACTTGCCAACCATTAACGCTGGATCCAAGACCGGGAAGCCACCATAAAAAATCCGCCATCGCCTCAGTCACCTTCAGTCCAGCTGTCCTCTCTGAGGCTAACCACCCGGCTTCATACTGTTATAGTCTAAGCGGGGGACCACAGAGGAGCAATTCTGGCCCTCGGACCCCGACACAGGCGGAAAGGCGGAATATTTAAACACACACACAAAAACACACACCAACCGCTCTTACTAGCCAACGGCTGCTCTCCTCTCAACGGTTCCCCAAGGGAACGTGTGTGTCCCCTCCCCCACTCACGTACCAAAAGGGTTCGAAACATCTTGACGGCTCCACCAATCGCTTCCTGGTCTCCGGCGAGAACCACCAAGGACACGGGTAAAGGGAAGTGCGGTGTGACGTCACGCGGCCAAACTTCCGCTAAAAGACGGAAGCCGCCCTTGGCGAAGCAGCGCCGCTCTAGCTTCGGGGATATCGGTAGTCAGTGAAGTGAACGAGGCGGGGTTGTAGGTGCAGTGTTGAACTTTATAGATAGGAAGGGAGGGAGGGTTGCGGCCGGAAAGAGTATTAAATGGAGTTTTTATTTCCCCCCCCCCTTCTCTGTTTTTTTCTCTTTTGCACGAGTGTAACTTTGGGGGCCAAACGAGAGACCATTTGGGCTATAAAGTTGCCAGTGTTAATAATGAACTCGAAAGGCGCCTTCTTGATTAAGCCTCGGCTTTTTCTGAAATTTGAGCGAGGGCGTTGAGCCCGAAATGTCTGCTTCAAAAGGGAGTTTCTTTTAATTCTGTGGGAGAATTAAACTGCGAGAAGAAACCCGAAGAAACGTAGAACTATTGGGGGACCCATCAGAAGAATCGGCTCCGAATTTTTCTTGGGATCGAGCATCCGACTTCACGGTGTCAAAACCATGTCTGGCCGAATTGCGATGCTTTATCCAGCGATATTTTGTTTTAATCTGGCAAAAATGCTTCTACTTTTAAAAGCTGCCAGCTATGCGGAGATGCCTTTTTTAAATTAAAAAAAAGTTCTTTATTGTATTCTTTAGAATCTTTAGAGAATTCTTTAGAAAACGTTGCTATCAGCTTTTCACGACGGAGAAAAAGTAATCATTTTCCTCTTGGAGAGTACTTAAAAAGCTTCTGCATCCCAAGCTGGGAAATCTTATGACTGCATTTCTCTTAGCCTTGCCTGAAAAAAAGCTCATGGCCAGATTGATCATGCCTGGCATGAGTTTAATTGTATCCCCAGCAATTAAACTGCCCAGTTCAGTAGTTGTTTCTTTTATACAAGCAACTTTCATTCCTCTTTCCTCAACTTTTATTTTTATTAAATTTATACATTGCCCATCAGTCAAGCAACTATGGGTGGTATATTACGTGGAAATTGATGCCTTCTTTTCCATACTAAGCAAATTAATCTAAATTTGTAAATCCTTAATTTGTAAATCTTACTGCTTTTTGTTAATATTCAGTAAAAGACAAATTGAAAGACTTAATCCAACAAATTTCATCTGGCTGAATAGTTTATATTTATTTCTTACAAATGGTTCTCGACTTACCAGTTGGGACCAGAATTTTATGATTTTTACTGCAGTTGTTAAGTGAATCACATGGTTATTATGCAGATATGCATAATGCAAATCTGGCTTCCCCAATTGAAGTTGCTTGCCAGAAACCAACAAGGCAGATTGCAGATCATGATCACATGACTGCATAATGCTGCAACAGGTCGTAAACATGAACCAGTTGCCAAGCACCCGTAATATAATCATGTGACCACAAGGGTGGTACAAGTCATAACTTCAAGCTCAGGTTGTGAATCACTTTTTTCTCAGGCTGTTGTAACTTTAAATATTGTTAAACAAATGGTCATAAGTCGAGGACCACCTGCCTTCAGATATGCAAAGCAAATGCAAGATTTGGAACAAAGGCATTATTTTCCAACTGTCTGTCATGACCAACACTTTTAATAATTTAGCATGATTTTTTTTGTTGAACAGAGTATTTCCTTAATAATGAAGGACTGTACAATGATTCAGACTCAAAGGCAGGGGTGTCAACCTTGTGGCCCATGGGCCAGATGCATCACGCGCTGGCCACGCCCAACCCGGTTTAGCAAAGGGGGGGGAAGTCGTGATACATCATGTGATATGACGCCGTGAGTTTGACACCCTTGCTCTAAGGGTTACACGTACTATTGGCACTTCCTTAAATCAAAATGACTTTTTCAAGGCCTTATGAGTTGCCCATAGATGCTATATCAACACTCATGTACTCCAAATGGTCTTTTCCCCTTTGAATCACACTGCTGCATAGCGCCAATCCCTATTCCTGCAAGGCATAAAAACTCCTCTATCGATATTCTGAATGGGTAATCTTGTTATCCTGACAGTGAGCAAGAGAGTCAAACTGTGCTTAATGTAAACACAGCAAGTGTTTAACTATGTAATAGGTGACAAAGTAGCCAGGTTGTGAATGAATATAGTGATCAAATTGTACTAGTTTTATAAGAAATTCTTATCTTGTTCTGCTGGAATTCACCCTTCGCATCTTTTCTACCAGTTGTTTGCAGTAAGCATGACTGCCAGTTCACCATAGCTACAAGAGAAAGATCAGCTAATACAACATCTTTTTTTTTTGTCAAGTTAGCAGCTTTTATTCTCAGTAAAAATATTTTTTTCTAAAAATAAAAGTCCTTCAGGAGCTGTAAATTTGAATGTATTTACAACAAGCTTTTAAGATAATTACTTTTCTTACTGTAGGAAACAGCGATAATAGAAGGCAGCAGGTTTTTAATAGGCATGTTTGAAACAACTGTCAACTTTAAGAGGGTTAAGACGATGCTGACACAATCAATGAAGATTATTTTATGTGAAGATAAGAGATTTCTTGCCTGTTAAGATAGGCTAGTAAGTAGATGAAACTTATTTCCCGCACTACCATCATCAAAATCAACAAAGTTGGTGATGGTAGCGGGGGACTACAAGTTGATTTCAAGTACTTTAGATATTTTCAATTAGATGGCTGTTCCAGAGGCTTGGACTGAAAAAAATGTAAGTTTGAAGACTTCATTCAAGCTAATTTAGTCTTATCAATACACCTGCAGCGAATTCATATTAAATCCATTTACTTTGTGTGAAACCAGTTATATAATATAATAATACAGTTTTAAAAAGCCCATATTGCCTGCTTTCTTCTATAATGTAAAGGGGATACTATAATTAGTATGACTATCCTTTGCCAGTAAAATGATAACTCTCATTGGTGAATACTCATTCAGAATCCATAATCTGGTGGTACTACCGGTAGGTATTAATTTGTATATTATAGGAGCTAGAAAAAACATTTGCATGCAAGAAGTATTTTGGGGATAGAAAAAATTTTGTCCATGGAAGTTGCTTGAATAGGGGGAAAATCTATTAGATTTTACTTCTGGTTGTTAAGTTCCAGATTTGTGATGTATCACAACTTCCAAAGTTACTCTATTCAAGTAGTTTTTGACAGCCACCAGAGATAAAGCTGCTTTAAGAAGATAAATTTCAGATAACCACATTGTTTCATAAAACAAATACCATTTATTAAATAGCAAACATTCAGACTGACAAGCAAATTTCATGTAAAACATCTATGTACACAGCAATTTTATATATATATTAGTATTAATATGTATCTATATATATGTATATGTATATATACATATATATATAGATACATATATATGTATATATATACATAGTTTTAAAGTCCCTGGTCTGTTTTCTTACAATGTGGACAGATTGGACTTAAAGTGTGCAAGATGCAAAAATTTCCAGATCCCACCACAGCAACTTTTAGCTTATTTTTATGGAATATTTGAGGAACACAAGAGCTTTGAGTGAAGGAACTGTAGCATCTTCTGAAACAAGCAGACTGCTTCAAGCTTATAATAAATTCTTAAAGCCTTGCTTTTTGTAACCAAAAGAAATGATTTTTATTTACTGACACAGTAAATAAATCTCTTTACTTCTATTGGAATAAGCTCAGTGATTTCAGACACAGAGTGCTGAATGTAAGATGGATATTTGAGCAGAACTTAATGGAAGAGTTTTCTATGCCACAGTTACTTCTATGTTGAAAGCAGCTTTCATGTCACTGGGCAAAAAGTAAGCTTTTAGTTGAACCAATTCACATGTCAAAACACACTTACTGGAATTGTGAACATTAAGCAGGAAGTTGGGCATAATTCATATTTGAGTTGTACACAAGTTACAAAGCTCATGTGTGAAATACTTTGGTTGACAAAACGTAGACAGGCTTTTGTTCCTTCTAAAAACCAGCACACCATCGGTCCTTAAAATGCTAAGAAGCTATTCTAAACACATTCTTGCTATTCAGTATTGACATGTAAAGCATACAAATCAGCAGTAGATGCATTAGGTGAGGAAAGACTATATGCGCATCATGGCACCTGTCCAGCAAGAAGCAAATTTCAAAAAGCCCCTCATAAACACTGTTTTACAGCTCTTATCTTCAGGTTAATCCACTGTGAGGGAAATGAAGGCTTCAAATATGGTTATGTATTCTGTCTCAGAAGCAACTACCAGGGATCTAGCTTTCAAAAGCTGTGTCCACTCTGGACTCGCCTTGATGCACATGCAGTACATGTGATTTGGAGCGCTTAAGATTAATTGGGAATGTCTGCACTATTGTTCCGGTTTCCATATTTGTGATGAATGACAAGCAGCACTACTCCAAGAAAGAAACAAATGGAGCCCACTGTTATATACGCTATTCCTAGGAAAGGATTTTTGCCTCCCATCCAAGAAATGGTGCTCAGGATCATCCGTTTCCGCCCATCAAAGCTGTGCACAGGATAATCTGACATACGCATAGGAAAAGCACAGAGAAATATTGAAGTTGCATAATACTAAACATCAGCCTAAACAAAAAAAAGGGTAGCAATACAAAATGGTATAATCAACCTATTTATTATGAAGCTATTCTGCTACACAAATATCGTAGGCTAATTTGTTTTTTAAAAAGCAAAGCCAAGCTCACTAGTTGCAGAAGTTTTTAAAAAGTGAGGTAATACTGGAGGATTGTTTCAATTATGTAGCTATATCCTCATTAGGACAGCAATAATTGAATTTGAATCTAATGGAAGTTAGGGAGCATTTGAGATTTTATGTCAGGGCGGCTAGTGGATCTCCTTATGAATGAGCAACATCCAATCTTAAAAATGTTAACTAAAGAAAATTTTCACTGGCTTTTAAACCCAATACTGTATGGAGTTGATCCTTGAACAAATTAGCTTCTAAACACTACCTCTGCACTACTCACCTCTTATAATAATGATACAAAGGAATGGACCACTATAGCCACCAACCAAATAACTTATAGCTTTTCCAAGCATTATGAATGTGTTCACACAATAACAAAAATGTTATTGCAATCTTCCATACATGTAGGCTTTCCTTGGTTGAGAATATGCATGACTCTAAAACCAGGGAATTATCTACACTATTTCCATGCCACACCACCAAATTATATTGGAATGAAATATACCACATATAGACAAATACCCTACCATGTAGTCCTACAACCTTTTCACACTCACTCTGTCCCTTTGGGTGAATGATACATAAATCCACTTAGTCCGTTTATCCTACTGTGGGAACTGTTTTAGTGCAAGACAGCGCCATCTACACATTCCTTTAGAAGGCAATGGGAAAGCAAGTCTGTTGTAGACAGCATTAAGACTGAAAACACTGAAGAATATTCCATTTTAAATACCAATATAAATTTGGAGCACTCTGCTATAGTGGTTTCGTAAAATTGGTCTAGTTCTGAATCACACGATTAAAAAAACTATTGTATGCTTAGCTTGCAGTCTTACTTTACCAAGAATTGCCTATTTAATGACATTATACAAACATTATCAACTGACATCCCTTACAATGTTCAATAAAGGATACTATATTGTATTTCCAAAGAATATTTCCCAGCTGGCAGAGTAGGTTGTAAGTTCTCTTTCCTCTCTATCAGACGATACAGCTTACGGAATGTAGGCAGTGCTGCAGTACGCATCCATACAATAAAGTCTTCATTGATGAATCCATTGTTGTCCTGATCATCATCTAACGAATACACTGGTTTGCGCCAGTTGACAGGTTTTGATGTTCCTTCAAAAAAATGCAAACATTAGTCAAGATAATTTATCTTCAGAAAAAGATGCTTCTGCATTTCACTAAAATCATTTTTCAAGTTACCCTTGTAAAAACTCGTTCAAACCATATGCGACCAGTCTTGTTTCCAATATAATCTTTTAGAACAGAAACAGCAACGCAGTAAATAAGAGTAACTTCTTTTACAAAGCCAGGGGGCACCCTCGAGTTGTACAAACTACAATTTTTTTTCAGCTCCCTATAGCCTTGGTAAGAGATACTAGGAGTTATAATTCAATATTATGCATGGTCATTCCCACTCTCCTTTGAGGACATCTTCTGTAATTTTAAGTAGCAGACATGCTTGGCCAAGTACATTTCACTCCTTCCATCAAAAATTATTGACTGACACTTCCGTAATTACTAGAAACAGCAGATTAGAGAGTTATGAAACAGTTGTAAATGTGGAGGAATGCACATGGACGTTTAAGAAGAAATTTTTAAAATAACTGCGTTGTTTCAATAGTCACACATACTTTACCTACTTGCACTTTAAAATCATATTTAAAAAAACACCATAATGAAAATAAAATTAATTTCAGCCATTTTAATGGCACCATTCCAAATTCCCAATGAGAACTGTCGCACAATAATATATAAGCAATTGGCCACTGATTATATTTTTACCTTGAAAAAGTATTGTCAAGTTATTTGTTTCACCAGTAGGATTCCTGAACTTAACATTTTTGTCTGTCCACCAAGCAATGCCTTTTCTCAGCAGAGAAATATTCATGGGCTTAGAGGTATTGTGGTCATAATGAATAAGTGTCAATGAATCTAAAAAGAAAAATAATTAAAATCTAATCAGTGTCTAGATTTTATTAATAATTTATATAGTTCTGTTTTATGCAAAAGTTAAGTACATTGGTTTTGAAATGAAATGGTGATGTATTTCCAAGTGATTCTAAAAACTGTCATAAGGCATGTTGTGGCTATCAAAATAAATGATCAAAGTACAGAATGTACAGAAATCTGATCTGTTTTTTTCTTCTCACTGACACAAGTTTAAAAAGTATCTTAAATAAATATGAACTTCAAGTTCATTAAAAGAGAAGTATGATCTTGCATGATTTCTTGGAACAAATTTGAAACAACTCCTGAGGAAGTAGGCAGATCTTCTGGAAAGTGACATGCGGTTGCAGCTCTACAATAATACTGGCTCCATTGAAGGAGGGAGTGATTCCATCAACCTTCACTTTAGTGAAATTAGCATGCCAGTCATGTTATAAGAATGGGTATGTCTTATACCAAGTCTGGCTAATGGCCTGTCTAACTTAATACTCTCTGAACTGAATGAGTGTTCAGCTGGTGTAGGGAGAAACTATACGGATTTCAAGAACATTCTTTGTTTTTATCTAAACAGAACACAATTTAGAAGTATAATGTTGTGTCATAATATACTTTTAAAAATATCATACCATTGAACATGCTGTTGGCAATAGCTCCACAAGGAGCAATAGGTTTACTCTCACTCGTATGGTAAGGTTCACACTCCTTACTAGGTTTCTAAGTGATTAAAAAAAAAGTCAATGTTGATATCATGAAAATAAAGCTGCTCAGTATAATCATCACATTAAATCTTAAGTGCAAGAATATTTTTGGTAATATGTTTTCATGTTAAAAGATTTGTCATTAAATGTGTCATTAAATCTACATCTTGCCACTGATCAATGGGGTAATATTTGTTTGTATTATAATAATTTCTTATGGTAAGCTTGGGCTAGAGCTTCCAAAGCAAATAATTTATTTCAGCCCATGTTCAAATTTATACTAACAGACTTCACTTCTTCCTATTATTGCACTCTTCTGTACATATCCCAAACCTCTCTTGAAGAGACCTATTCACAATTCATTATTCTGTTTACAGTAATGAGCAACTTACTTAGATGTATAACTAAAGCAGGATTTTTAGGTAGAAAAGTAAGTAAAAATTCAATAAATATTTAGAACAAAGGAAGATATATGAGAAGACAATATAGCAATCTCTAATACACACAGATACATGCACAAAAATATTCATATTTAAAAACACGTTTTTGGAAAATCGTCATGAAAACATACACAAAGAATTTTACTTACATGTAAAGAAATGTTATTTCCATTTAGCTGACTATCATCCCGAGACTTTACATAGCGACGGTGGTTTTGGTAAAAGTTGGATAATCCATAGTACATAAACACATTGCCCTAAAAAAATAAGATAGGATGTTTCATTGACTATAACATTGACGTAGTTAGATACAGCAGTAGTTTCACTAGGTTTTCAGAATGCATGCCTTATTTATTCATCTCTGTAGGATTTTTAAGTCTGTTCTCCAATTTAAAACTCTGGCTTTGGTGGTAAAAGGAGATCACTAAGCTGTAGAATGTGTATCCACCAGGGCAAGGGAAACTTGTGTGGATAGTTTAACATAAAATATACAAAGTAGGATTTTTTGGTAGGATTTTTCTGGCACCTTCTACACTGGACACTACCCATAGAAATACAGGGATAAGAAAAATAATAAATATTCTATTTTCAATCGTATCTAAATTCCATTGATGCTAAATGTTATGGCTGTGCAAATCCTTTGAAAGAGATGTTTTAATGTAAACAAACACAAAATATTTCTGATTGTTAAAGAAGTTTCCTTTTTTGCAAGGCCCATCTGGATACCTTGGAACCTACTTCTGGCTATCTCTGCAAATATGTGTGCAGAAAAACCCCATTTTGCTTTGCTATAAAGAAAGCAACAGTGAAGAGCACATACATTTAACATTACTCTAGACCTAATTTTTATTACAATAAATTAATAAATCAGAATAGTTCATGTAGGTTCAGTGCATAAAGAATTCTTGAGAAAGAAAGTTAACCATTGTAAAAAATAAGTTTCCACACTCTTATTAGGTTCAACTAAAATGACACAAATGTACCACATACCTACTCACTTTAGATTCAATTATTTAATCAATTTATACTGCTTGTATACTGCCCATTCCTGTACGCTTTAGGTTTATTATGAAGGCAGTCCACATTGGAGCTACACAAGAACAAAGGCTCATTTTCCTTCAACCATATATTTAGTCATGTGAAAAGTAAAGTTTTCTTTAATGTATGTGGGTCTATCAATATTTTATCTTCACTATTTAAAAGTGATGTAATTGAACACAAAAGCTAGGAAAAACTGATTTTGCAATAATTTATTCAAGAAGAAGTTAAGAGATATGCCCGTGATAGCGAACCTATGGTACGCGTGCCACAGATGGCACGCAGAGCCCTTTCTCAGCTCCACCCCAGCTCAGCTCCGCCGTGCCTGCCAGCCAGCTGGTTTTCGGGTCTCTGCCGTGCGGGGGCGGGGCGCATGCACATGTGATGCACGGGGATTGTGTGCACATGCAGGGGCGGGGTCGTACATACGTGCAGGGATTGCGCGTGCATGCGCGGGGTTGCACGCGCATGCACAGGAGCAGGGTGCACGCAGGGAGATCTTTCAGCACTTGGTGCCGAAAAGGTTAGCCATCACTGAGATATGCCATTTCCTTCTGTGGGGAAAGTACACCCTTAGCAATAGCAATAGCAATAGCACTTAGACTTATATACCGCTTCATAGTGCTTTACAGCCCTCTCTAAGCGGTTTACAGAGTTCAGCATATTGCCCCCAACAATCTGGGTCCTCATTTTACCGACCTCAGAAGGATGGAAGGCTGAGTCAACCTTGAGCCGGTGAGATTTGAACAGCTGAACTGCTGAACTAGCAGTAGCCTGCAGTGCTGCATTTAACCACTGCACCATCTCACCCTTGGCTCTAATATCTGGCATTGTCCCATTTAACAGAAACAATCTCAAGTAGTTATTTCTTGTAACTGTCTACCAGTCTTTGAAATTGACTGGGAGGAACTTTTTCCTACTCCTGGATGCCGATTTCAGCAGATTTCTGATGTTTGAGGAGTTTCTTGCATGTACAACCCAATCCAAATCATCCCACAGAATCTCAAGGGGATTTAGATCCAGGATTTGTCTTGGCCATTCAAGAATCCTCCATTTGTCTCCCCCTTCCTTGATTTATTTTGCTAGCATGAAAGAGTGCAAGGCAATACTAGTCAAAACTAGACAGAGAAGAATATAACATACCTCAAACGACTGTTCCAATGTGAAGTTAACAACGCAGTAGCAGGGTGGGGCATTCCAAGATACATTTAAGCATTTATTGCAGGGACTATTTGGATCTATTCCTGTGTAGTCAATCTGTAATTAAAAAAAGACAGAAATAAGGGGGAGGGAAAGAAAGATTATAAAGCTAATAAATCACAATATATAGCATATATGTACATATCTGAGTCACCACTAATCCCACGGTTTCTATAGTGTTCTCAGGGTAATGAACTATTATTAGAAAAAAGGATGCTAAGAGAAACCTTGCATATTTAGATCACCATAAAAGATATGGTTTTCTATGTCATTTTTAACATTCAATATGTTAAATATAAATATGCAGCATATGTTTTCAATGGATTGAATTATAATGAAATATGTAGAATTATGTACAGGGATCTTCTTAGACAAGTCAGAATATAACATAGATTTGTAATTTTCCTAGGATGGATTTGATTTGATTTAAATCTTGATCTTGATTTAAATCACTAGTAAAAAGGCTTGATTTAAATCAACTCGATTTAAATCATAATTTTTAAAGAGCAACTGTCTTCTCTGTTCCGCAGTGGCTCCTCCTCTGACCTGCTGTTGACTCACCGACAGTCCCAATATTGCAGAATATACAGCCTCATGCTACATAACTAAGCTCCATTTCATACTGAATATACTAAATTATTAATGTATCTTAAATAGAAAACTATCTTTAGATAGATTTTACTCCAAAAGCATTTTATTAAAATAAATTTGATAAAAATAAAAAAATCCGATTTAAATTTTAAAAATCCGATTTTTTTTAAATCATCAATTTTTATCCACCCTGAATTGCCCAATACCAATCCATGTATTCCAATATTCACTTAAAATGGTAGTATCCTAGGAACAATGAGCTAAATGAAGCAATCACACTCAGATGTAGCCTAACTACTGACAGAGTATCATTAATTCATCTTAATATTATAATAATAATTAGGGCTAAAGAGTTAACAGATGCTACTGGAAAATAAGGAAAGGCATATTCAATGTTTACTGAGATTAAGAGAACAACAAACACAAACTGATAAATGAATATTATCTCTCTGAATCTTATTATAGCAACAGTAATGGAGCAAATTCCTCTGCATTGACAGTTTAAGAAGGAGCTTTTCGTTCTTAGACATCAAAAAGCTGTGTATTTTTAGAAAATGATGAATGGAACAGAGTGCACCAAGAAGACATACAATACATTTCAGACTGACCTTTGGAATTCTAAAAGTATTCAAAGATTTACACTGAAAAAGAACAATTTCTTTAATTGGATGCTACCATCCAACATTTGCTCAATATCACTGTTCTTTTATATGGCTACACAAAGCCCTCAAAGACTTATTCCATTATATATGGGAGCAATAACAAACACCTTTATGCCTGTTCTCTGCAAGCTCATGTTGCTGTTTTGCAGTATGTGTGCACACTGCACACAACTATTTTACTGGTAACTCCATGTCATGCTAAACCTTGGGTGCCGTTGCTTTAACGCTTTGAGTTTCTTCCAGAATACACGATACACATATTGTCCAAGGTGGTAAAGTTGTATCTGTATCTTAGATCTGTATATCAGCACTACAGCATCCCTGTCAAACAATACCAAGCAACTAATGAATTATGTAAGCCAGATTTGGTAAAATAGGAAAGGTGATATACTCCCTCTGAAAAATACTTCATGTGACACATGAATGCCTATTTTATATACTTTAAAAGTACACAAAAAGCAATTCCTTACTCATTCTTGTTGATATGGTAAAGCTCTTGCTTTATATTTAGTGATATGTCAAATTTAAGAGTCTTGCTTCTGTTTTATTCAAGTCTGCTTTCATGGTTAAAATAGGAATAATAGGTATTTGTGATAAAGTCACTTATCGGTTAGATAAGAGTACAGGCAAGAGAAATAGTAAAGATAATTAAAAACTTCAAAATCAATAGCTACTGGAAAATGGGAAGCAAGTCACTGTCAAGAGTGAAATTTTTCCCACAATTTAACACACTATTTATCTGATGCCCTCAGAACTATTAGACTGAAATACCACCATGACTAATGAGTGGTTTTGCACAAAAACATACGGTGTTGTCAAGTACATTCTCCTTTCACAGATGTCACTGTGAATACATCTTGGATAACATCCACCTATTGAACAATTTGTCTCTCAAAAACACAAGGGCAGGGGAAAAAAACTGCAGATACTCTAGCACAGTGATGGCGAACCTTTTTTCCCTCGGGTGCCGAAATAGTGCACACGCGCGCTATCATACGTGTGTGCGTGCCCACACCCATAATTCAACCCCTCCCACTCGCCCCACCCCCCCCCTGCGCATGCGTGTGCGACCCCCCCCCCCCATTTCCTGACTTTTAGTGGGCCCGGTAGGCCCGTTTTTTGCCCTCCCCAGGCTCCAGAGGCTTTCTTGGAGCTTGGGGAGGGCGAAAACACTCTCCCTGCCACCCCAAAGGCCCTCCAGAGGTCGAAATCGCCCTCCCAGAGCCTCCGTGCGAGCCAAAAATCACCTGGCGGGCACCACATACGTGCTGGAGCTGAGCTAGGGCAACGGCTCACGTGCCGGCAGATATGGCTCCGCGTGCCACCTGTGGCACCCGTGCCATAGGTTCGCCATCTCTGCTCTAGCATGTAACTGCTAATCCCCACAAGCATAGCATTGTTTTCTGTCACCTGTTAATACTCCTAAGATCTAAACATCAGAGTTCTGATGAGCTTATTCCATTTTGCTTATGTATCAGATTTCTATTATGTAAAAGATAAGAAAACATATTATGTAAGACTTTCATTTATTTTCTTGATTTCCATCTAAAATATCAGTAGAAAAATAAGAGTCCAGGATGACCTTTGATAATAGGTTCATTTTCTCATTTTATTTCTGAATTTGTTCTGCCTGCTGTATGAAAAGAAATCCACTAGCAATCCACTATATTTTAAAAATAAAATTATTAAAATTAAAATTATAAATTTAATAAATAATATCCCCAAAGGCTTTACCTCATGATCACAAATGTCTTTGCGCTGTTAATTGTATTCATCCTCTCTTCCCTCTTATATCGTACTTTGTTATCCAGGTGATAAAAAAGCTGAATTTGCTCATTTGTTTATAATCTTTTTATTTCCAAATATGTTCTTTCACCTCTTCATATTCTTATACATCTTTAATACTTCTTGCTGGCTTAAACTTTATGACCTCTCAAATAACAATCGATTTTTACCAATAACAGCTTGCTAAGCCAGCATTTTAAAAATATAAATGGAAAAACCAGAGGTCATAAAATTCATAATCCGAAAATTAAATACAATGCTATAAGCACTGAAAACAGTAGAAAAAAATAATACTTTATTTATTTAGAAAATTCATATGGCCACCCACTCACACTTAATGACTCTTGGGCAGCTTACAAAAATAAAAGCCCAATATACAAATAATAAAAACAATAACCCCTCATCTCCCTGATGACAACAATTGCAATAAGTGTTGTAAAACTAACACTTTAGCTGACTCATATCCTCTGGACTTCACACAAGGTACATTATCCATCAAGAAAACACATATCTACGTAATTGGACACATGGAGGGTAGTCAATAGTGTAAAAATATATATATCCTAAAATGATGAATGATAAATGCCAGTCTGTTCTAAAACTCTTTAAATTGCAATCATACTTTGAATAAGTTGTACTGAATACAATGTTCTCTACATTATTAATCATCAAAATCTCAACACTATATAAAACACACAAGATCTGTCACAAGTACCTTTGTCATGATTGCAATTACAGTATTGCTAACATGCCATTCTCCTTAGGATGAAGACATTCCAATGAGAAATAATGTTTGAAACTGCAGCAACTGATTCTTTTTCCACTTTTTATTTTAATAACCAGAGCTAGTTTGGTGTAGTGGTTAAAGCAACAGGTTAGAAATCGGGAGGCTGCAAGCTTTAATCCCACCACTTTAGGCACAAAGCCAGCTGACTGATCTTGTGCCAGTCATTCTTTCTTAGCTCAAGAAAAGAGGCAGTAGTAAACCTCTTCCCAAAAAAAGAAAAACCTTGCCAAGAAAACTGCAGGGACTTATCCAGGAGTTGCCAGAAATCAAAAACTGTTTCGAAGAGAAAAAAAATCAACAAGTCAAGTTCAAAAGTTCAAACTAGAATTTGAAGTGCACAATATGAAGAGGAAAGAAGAGCAAGTGAATAGCATAAAACTACAAGTTTATAAGTTTTTACTGGAAACTACCTAAATGAAGTTATTCAGTCTCATAGAATAAAGATCAAATGATGAAAAAATTGATTTTATTACTGACATATAATGCTACAGTTTCACACACACTGTTTTGTAATGCAATAAACATTCTCAAACAGATAATTCTGCTTCAATGTATTTTGTTTATTTTTCTAAAATTGGGTTGGAGGGAAATTAACTTGTTTTCCCTTTCTTTCTGACTTGAATAACACCTTTCGCCCAGTTGGCTCCTCTAAAACATGTGACAGTCTTTAAGACCATGGTTCAATATCGACCCCCCCCCAAGGGGCAATGAGGCTGTTATTTGTAGTACAGATAATCCTCAATTTACAACAGTTCATTTAGTGACCCATTCAAAGTTACACCGGCACTGAAGAAAGTGACTTATGACCGTTTTTCACCCTTACGACCCTTGCAGCTTTCCAGTCAATATGATCAAAATTCAGATGCTGGGCAACTAGTTCATATTTACTACTGTTGCCGTGTCCCAGGGGTCACGTGACTCCCTTTTTTTTTGCGATCTTCGGACAAGCCAAGTCAACTAGGGGAATCCAGAACAACCACGTTACTAATTTCACAAACGCCAATGATTCACTTAGCCACCGCGGCAAGAAAAGACATAAAATGGGGCAAAAAAATAGGGCTTTAACAAATGTTTCCCTTAGCCACATAAATTCTGGGCTCCATTGTGTCCCCGTAACTCGAGGACTACCTGTACTCTTTCTTAACTCAAGTGGTATTTCTTAAATTATTTTCATATCATTGTTTGGGGTGGGTGGAACAATCCGAAATTTCACGTGAAGGACGGGTGTGTGTGTGTGTGTCTGTGTGTGTTTTGAAGGGTCTGGCTCTGGAGTGCTGTTTTCTGCCACTGTGTGCCACACACCAAACACTCCTATGGGTCCCCCCCTCCCATGTGCTGCATAGCCTACAACCTTCCCAAGGTCTTCTCAAACCTGCAGCAGATATTCAGTGAACACCTGGAGCTTGAACACTTGACAGTATCACCTGACAGGTCCCGGCCACCCTCCTCCCAAGCGGCCTACATACATAACACTTCTCATCACTTACACACCACCGTTGTGAAGCAACTTCACAAAGCCAGGATTTGGGGGGGGGGGGAGGTGGAAGCATAGGCCGACTCTGTAAACCGCTTCAAGAGAGGGGCTGCAAAGCACCTTGGAGGGTACGTAAGTCTATCGCTATTTAGAGTAAGGCCTCCTCCGCCCATAGGGGGGAATTCCTCCCACCCTCCGAGAGGCCCATTCCTTCACGCATCCATCCACTCCTTCCCGCGTCAGATTATCGCCCCCGAACGGGTCCTATAATCCTCCTCTTCCGCCCCCCCAACCCTAACCCTAACCCTCCGTCCCCCACTTTCCCAAAATAAGACCTCTTCCCCAAACACCCTGAGGAACCGATCCCGGGAGACCGAAAGGGAGGACAATCAGCTCCCGGGTCAAGCCCTGAGCGGCCGCGTCGCCAAGTTCTGCTTCAGCCCCGTCCTCGTTTCCAAGGAACTCCGGCAGGCCAGTCTCCCTCGGCGGTGGGGGGGGGGGGGTGGACCGCCAACGCAAAGCGGGCAGGTTAGGCCTCTCCGCCTTCAGGTTTAACCAGCACCGCCTCGGCGCCTCCCTCGCGGCTCACCTCGAACTCGCGGATGTTGTTGGAGGTGACGAAGATGCCGATGCCGATGGGGATAAAGATGAGGCCTATGACGAAGAAAGCCGGCAGGACGCTGCCGGCGGTGAGGATGGGTTGCCAGGCCGGGAGGCGCTGCTGCTTGAAGGCCGTGTTGTCCGGCTTGCGGCTCTTGGTGACGGCTCCGCCGGACGCCCCACTGGTGGCTGGGAGGCCGCTGACTCCCGGCTGCCCGTCCGCTTTGGCGTTGTAGTTCATCGCCATGGGGGCCTCCGATGCCTGGAAACGGCCCGGAAAAGACGGGGGGGGGGAGTAGAAGAGAGGAGGCAGAAGCGGCGGCGACGGCGGCTGCGAGACAACGACCGGTCTCCGCTTCTTGGTCCGCAAGAATGACACAACCACGCCTGCGCAAATACTCCGATATAAATACAAAAGGAAGCGGAGCGCTTTTTCCGGCCTTTCCCCACCCGCCGACCGGCACTTCCCGGTATGCGCATGCGCCAGGCGATAATTTGCCCTTGGGGGAGGACCGGTTTCGCGACGTCGATAGATTCCGGCTCCTCCTCAATCGGTTCAAAGAGCCAATGGGAGGAATGCTTCAGGTAGAAGTTCTAAAAAAAAAAAAAAAAAAAGCACGCATGCGCAACCAAGGGGCGGGGAAAAACAGAATGGCGTAGGTTTGTCATGTTTGACGTAACTGTTGCAGAACGTTGGGGCTGCTGCGGGTAGCTGTGCGTGGCTGGATCAGAAGCAGCATTTTGTTATTAGTATATAAAATTATTGTGCATAGAAAAACGTGAAACTACAGCTGCCGGTTCTTTAGCTACTGTTGGCTTTCATATGCATCCAGTTCTTCCCAAGAACCTAGGATGTTGTAATTCATCCGAGTAGTATATATGCAGATTCAAGCATTGAGGTCTTTTCAAAGTGGCAGTTGGAAATTTTGTCAATGCGCAGATTTTCTTAGTGCCACCTAAGATTTTTTGGTATGCCATCCTGTTGGCCAATAACTACTGGGACCACCACCTGGTTTATGCCATAATCTTTCCATTTTCAGATCTCAATGCTTTTGTGATCTTTTCCAATTCTGTGTGTTCTAGTTTTCTCTCCCCTGGTATTGTCACATCAATTATCCACACTTTCTTCTCTTCAACCACAGTTGTATCTGGTGTGTTATGAACCAAGTCTATACTGGAAGTACCACAATATTTTCTGTAATTATATGATTAAGGCCAATATAATTGTGGAAAATTCATTGAGTACTGTATTCCAAAGCAGATCTATTCAATGTATTAAGATTCCCCCATGATTGAATGTTCCTTTTAAAATTATGAAATGTTTTTAAAATTTATGTATGTTATATATTGTTCTTAGTCTTGTACGCCGCCCTGAGTCCTATGGGATTGGGCGGCCTATAAGAACTTATAAGAGCCGAGATGGTTCAGTGGTTAAATGCAGCACTGCAGGCTACTGCTAGTTCAGCAGTTCAGCTGTTCAAATCTCACCGGCTCAAGGTTGACTCAGCCTTCCATCCTTCTGAGGTCGGTAAAATGAGGACCCAGATTGTTGGGGGCAATATGCTGAACTCTGTAAACCGCTTAGAGATGGCTGTAAAGCACTATGAAGTGGTATATAAGTCTAAGTGCTATTGCTATTGCTAATTAAATTAAATTAAACATGGTGAAGATAAAGGTCCAGTTGATTCCTACTGAGTGCTTCTCTGTAGTTCTGTGGAATTTGTACCGAAGTGCTTTGCTATTACTTTCTTTTGATGCAGTTAAGTAAATATTAGAAAAAAAGGATGTCTCTCAGAGGTTTGCTTTGGGTACAGATTGGGTACAGAAAAAGACAATTATGCCAGCAGTTACATTTAAGCCTACCAGCTTGTGTAGTGTTTCTGGCAATTTCTGTTGAACATTTGTTTAAAAAAAATCTTGATAATAAAAATAGGCATTTCAGGAATAAGGTGACATGGCTTATTCCAAAACTGCCATTCTTCAGAAGTATTGCAATACAATCCCCATAATCCATAACAGGGCAGCTATTATGGGTTCTGGATTATGTGAGATACGATTAACTCTGGAGTGCTGTATGAAAGAAGTCTGATATAACAGTGGGCACTGAACCAAAAAAGTAGACAATAGAATACTGTAGATCACCTGCCAAGAACACCTTTACAAGCATTGATGGCATTGAGGAAAAAGACAGAAGCCATGCCCTTGTCTTTCCCCTCTGGTGCACACCAGGAATCGGTCACTCTGTCCTGCCCTAATTTCTGAAACTTCTTTATTGTTTAATGTTTCAGCAGTTCTGCTGCTGCTACAATTAATCATCAAAGATAAAATAGGCTCTCCTTTTCAGCTTGTGAGAATTTTTGAAAAAAATATTGGGGCACTTGCACAGAACAGTTCCACTCACAAAATGAACCTCAGAAATGAAATTCTATCCCAGAGTGTGCGGGGGGGGGCTTTTTTGTATTGGTGGCTTGGAGGACTACGTGACAACTCTATTCCATGCACATCCTTAAGCATTTCAATCCCCTTAAAACTATGGGAATCTCTTTACAGAATGGACCTTGGCACTTCTACAGTGCAGCCTTCAAAGAGCCGCATAAATTCCTTGTGCTCCCTCAACCCAACAGAAAGTGTGCACCTCTGAAATAAATAAGAGTTTGCTATTACATCTTTGGTTGTTCATTTGTGGGAAATATTATGGGTGTTAAAAAGCTGGAGTTTAGCAAAGGGTAAAAAAGCACAAGTGAATGTGATTTGCAGGCTTTAGCGAAAATTACTGAAATTGTAAAGATAAATCTGATTGACACCATAAAGTTTTTTTTAAATGTTCATGGTTTTCCAGTTAGCATAACTTTACAAACAGAAATCCCTGTCTAAACCAAGTCTCTGACATCTGCTAAAGCCTTCACACAATCTAAAAGGAAAATTTCAAGTCAGGTAAATTGGTTGTTACCCCATAAGGAAGTCGTAGGCTATGATTAACTCTTCTGTACTACTTCTGCTGACTGATCTTATCCATGTTTATTGATAAATTCCACTTGATTTCATTGGGATTTACAATCATCTCTATAGCTAGAGGGCCATTTCTCATCTTACCTTGCGTAAATACCACCTTAAGTATGTACGTACTGAACATCAGACGTAGCAATATATTAACAGCAAAGTCTTCCTGATTACATCCACACTTAGAAAACCCAGATTATGTAATGCATGAGGAAATATTTTATCATCTATATAGTACTAATTCATGGTGGGTGGGTGTGTTCCTTCTAGTAAGTGTTGATGCCTAGCAACTGCCTGAACAAGTCCCTGCAGTTTTCTTGGCAAGATTTTTAGAAATAGCTTGTCCTTGTTTTCTTCCTACAGTTGACATATAGTGATTGGCCCAAGATCACCAAGCTGGCTTTGTCCCTAAGGCAAGACTAGAACTGTTCCAGGGGTGGGCTGCTGTGGGTTCGCAGGGGTTCGGGAGAATATCTAGCTAAGATTCTGTGCAGTTCGGAGAACCCCCAAATCCCACTCTTGGCTGGCCCTGCCCACCCCGCCCCTCTCAGGAGTCTCCACGTGGCCCATTTTGGATGCAGGTAAGTGCAGGACACGCGTGGACGCTCGGGGATGGTGAAAAATGGGCCTACCAGAAATTCGGGAAGGCCTCCAGAGGGTCTCCAGACCCTGGGGAGGCCGTTTTCGTCCTCCCGGAGGCTCGAGGAAAGCCTCCAGAGCCTGGGGAGGGCAAAAAGCCCCCCCTGGCATGGTGCAGGAGATCAACTAGGCCCATGATGGCAAACCTATGGCACGGGTGCCACAAGTGGCACGCGGAGCCATATCGATGGGCACGTGAGCTCAGGTCCAGCGTGCATATGTGCACCAGCTGGCTGATTTTCGGGCCTTCTGGGCCCACTGGGAGTCAGGAAACAGGCTGTTTCCAGCCTCCAGAGGGGGTGGGGAAGGCCGTTTTTGCCTTCCCCAGGCTCCTAGAAAGGCTCTGGAGCCTGGGGAGAGTGAAAAATGGACGTGCCATTGCATGCTGGGAGCAGGGGGGTCATGCGTGCATGTGCGGGGGTGCATGGAATTATGAGTGTGGGCACGCGCACACATGATCCCCCGCATTCCCCCCCCTTTTGGCACGCGAACCAAAAAAGGTTCGCCATCACTGAACTAGGCCATGCCCACCATGGCCACGCCCGCCCAGCAACTGGGCAGAGAACCCCTTGCTAAAAATTTTGAAGCCCACCCCTGAACTGTTCCCTTGTTTCTAGCCTGGTATCTTATTCATTACACCAAACTGGCTCTCTATTTATTTATTTGATTTTTATAGCTGCCCATCTCAACAAGTGACTTTAATTCTTTAGTCTCATTCAAAAGCCTGCTTTCAGATTATTTTTTTGCTCATGATTCCTTTTCCTTTTCTCAATATTTTATAAAATATAAATATTTCATCATCATCATGATTAAATTTCCATTTACTTAATATACATCTGCTACAAGAATTATACAAAAATTTCCAATATACTTTGCCCCTTTTGCTAACTCAATATATTATTTCTGAATTCCAGCTAAAATGTAATCTTCAGATATAATTAGGGGATCTGTTTAAGTGTAACGGTCCTTCACAAATACACCTTCATAAAATCACATATTTGGTTCCTGATGAAGTCAAACTGATAATAGTAGAAACTAGTTTTGAGCTCAGCAGATGCCCTGCCCTTTTGTAATACTGAAATACGTTGTTCTGAATGATAACACAGCATTTGCATGTATAGGGATTGGAGACCTAAAGATGAATCAGGCACATCCTTGCCATGTCACCCTGTCACTTCTCTCAAAAATGGACCAAGGATTGAGGGATGCTCATAAATGACACAGGAGGAATTAGGAAGGAAAAACTTCCAAAATATCTGTGTGTGCATAAGCAATTTAGATTCCTACATAAAGGGTTTGGAATGATAACCTCCACCATTCAGTTCATTCTGGAGCTGAATTTCCTGCTACATACTTAACAAGGCCAGTCTGCAGCAAATTGAAAACTGACACAGTGACACGAAGGTAGAAGTAATTAACTGATAATTTGCTACCTAAACATACAAACATAATACAAACCTTTATATCCTGCTTGAGCAGGAGGCTGGACTAGAAGACCTCCAAGGTCCCTTCCACCTCATTCATTCTATTCTATACCACATCTCAATAGATTACAATTAATTTCTCCATCCAATTAGTTAAACTGACCTTAATTAACATAGCATAATCTTTTTTCAATATGAACTGTTAAATACATTTTTTTTTACAATTGCCGTCTGTTAAATTCAAGGGCTACCATGATATTGTTGCACGCTTATGAAAATTTATTTGGCACAGTGCAATAAAAAGAAAAGTGTTTGGCACAAGAATATGTAACAGCACACATGTAAGCATTGTTTAATAAACATTGGCATACAATATTTTAAAAAAATTAAAACTCAAATACAATTCAAGGCTTTGGTTTGTTGGCAGTTATTTTCATATTAAATCATAGCACAGTGCAAAGTTCTATAATACTGTCTTATAGAGCAGTCTTCAGGGCAATTCAGTCAGAGTGTCACATTTTGGCTGGAAACATCTGTGACAAGTTTTCTTTTAAAGGTGCCTTTATTGAGGTCAAATCCCTATCACTACCTATAGAAAATATACAAACTGGCACCTTGCAATTTCGACAGTGTATTCTACAAAATGAATGTGCCATGGACACGGTAATCAGAAGGTCCGGCAAAACAAAATCCCGCATTACAAAGTGTATTATAAAAATAAATTATGTAAGAAACACCAAACAAAATCAGACAAATACCAATTGGTTTGGACACTTTGCAAAGCACATGTTTTCCTTTCTTATTGTCTAATTTAAAATAAAAAAGCAGCAGAGTTTCTTGAGAATTAAAATAAAAGTTGCACACACACACACACACACACACACACACACACACACACAAATCAAAATCCAACGGAAGCAGCAAAATGTACTTCCACAAGTGATCAGTAGCACAGAAGATCAGAATTATAGAGGTGGAACTTTCACAGTCATCAACCCAGAGGTGTGGAGAAGTAGTGCACAAGAATAACAAGGAGTTGACGTGGCTTCTCATCTTGAGTTTATGCGCACCTGATGAATGACGATGCTCTCTAATGGGGAAAGAAGCATAGTAAGCAACAACTGTTACCATGGGAAACATGAAAGCTTATGAGGACCAATACTGCTTTTTTTCCCCCCATCCCAACATATTGTAAATATTTCAAAGTGACATATATCAAGATTGCTAGAGTAGAATCTGGAGCACTCCAGAAAGTATTTGTCCTTGTGTTCAGATATAAAAAAGGGATTATCCATTCCACTTGTGCAAAACAGGGCATCTTCACGGAAGACAGTCAAGTCTTGTTCTCACCTATCATCTCAACTATCAATAGCAATAGCACTCAGACTTATATACCGCTTTACAGTGCTTTACAGTCCTCTCTAAGCGGTTTACAAAGTCAGCATATTGTATCCAACAATCTGGGTCCTCATTTTACCAACCTCAAAAGGATGGAAGGCTGAGTCAACCTTGAGCCGGTCAGGATCGAACTCCTGGCAGTGGAATGCAGAGTTAGCCTGCAATACAGCATTCCAACCACTGTGTCATCATGGCTCATCAACAGGGTGAGGAGAACGTTCGGGAAAAATGAAGAACCACACGTCTGTCTTTGGTGTGTACATATTACTTGTGCTTAATACGATCAGTATTATGTGGACTTCACATTTATTCTTTGGGTCTTTATCCCATGCACACACAGGAAACTGGAAAGGGGCATGATGATTAAGATCCTCTAAATATAGGCAGTGTGTGTAAGGTATTTGATAATGACCCAAATAATTACTATTCAAATAAATATTTTAATACATAAATACATAAAGAGTCAATGCTTTTGTTTTCAGCATTTTTTTTGGGGGGGGGGCAATCTAAGACCTAGCTTCTTTTCAAAGAATGAAACATTATCTTTGTTGGCCTTGAAAGCAAATTATAATAAAATATTTAAGATAGCTCTGTGCTTTAATTTGGGCCAAAACGTAGTGCAGAAGAGAGCAGGTTGGCTTATCTTTAATTGCATACATCCTAAACCTATCAGAGCTTCAAAAGTATAAAATGACTTGGGTGGGGTGGAGTAAAAGAGTACTGGATTAGGTGATGAATAGGTCAGTCCTACCGAATAACCTGCAATGAGATCACCCTCAGTTGTCCTAAGTGTAGCTTCACAGATGAGTAGCATATTCAAGAAGGAGGGTGGCAAAATGACAGAAAGCGAGGTCTGTTTCCTTTGTTTACTTACAATCATGCTGGAATGATCAAGGATGGGCAGGGTATGGTAGGTTTCATTCAAAATTGCCCCCCTAAGGAATACTGGGAGCTTTGGTAATAGTGCCTGAGCGAACTGCCTGAGAGGGAGGGGGGAAACAATAAGAACAAAACAAAAAGACAGAATGAGTTGGCTATGATGACAAGTCGCACTAAACTCAGTCAATGGATTGTGGTCCAGCTTGGAAGATAAGTTTGCTGTTGTCTGAAAAGACAGCCAAGAGAACATCCAAGTGGGGCTTTGGGAGAAGAATGTTGTCACCCTTTCTCTCCTCCTACAAACTTTCCATTCCTTTCTAGAAATATGGAGGTCTGTATAGTCCAGGGGTCGGCAACCTTAAACACTCAAAGAGCCATTTGGACCCGCTTCCCACAGAAAAGAAAACATCGGGAGCCACAAAATCTTTTGACATCTAAAATGAAGATAACACTGCATATATTGTTTTTTACCTTTATGCTATGTATAAAAAAAAACTATAGTGTGTTGCATTTATCAATGAACTGCTACAGAGAAAACAAATTTTTATATCTGCATGCAACAAAAACATTTTGAATTCCAAAAAAAAAGATGGGTCGAAAAGCTCAATAAATTGTGTGCCCGCAGGTGTCGCACATTGGTGGTTGTGGCGCATGTTTTGAACGACAGGGAGCCGCAGCAGAGGGATGAAAGAGCCACATGCGGCTCCAGAGCCGCGGGTTGCAGACCCCTGGTATAGTCTATTGTGAAGGGAGCAGATTTAAAAAGTCTCTTTTTTGAGCATCTTCATACAATGTTGTCCTAAAGAAACTCCAGATACAGGAGGAGGAGGAGGCTGAGCTTTGACCACTTTCTCAGTGAAATAACAGGATTGAGCTACTTCTAGGAATCTGACCAGGAAACTAATTTTTGTCCAGCTCTAATTTAAAACTTCAGTTTTAGCAATAGGAAGGAAAATAACAGCATTAGCTGCTCTCAAGAGGCAGAAACTCTTTTTTCTTTATGAATGTTATTTGATGAAGAAGTTAAAATATTTATGTACTTTAAAATATATGTTTTCATTCTGAGACTTCACCAATAGGTAAGAAAAAAGGACCCCTTTTCCTTAAGGCTTTCCAATTTGGGTTTATTTATCTTATTTTTGCTTAGACAGCATATATGTGTGTATGATTGCTTCAGACTGAGCTGTTAGGATCTAGTAAAATTACTGGATAAAATACATTAAGCAAAATATTAATTGGTAGAGATTTTACAAAGATACTTATCATAGAATCCCCTGTTTTCAAATACGGCTGTGAATTTTAGATCATCAGAAAGAAAAATGTATGTCTTGAAGTGCAGTGTTAGAAAAAGTAATTGAGAATTGCTTGGACCACAAGACTAACAAATTATTCAGTCCTGCATGAAGTAAAACAAAGTTGATCATTGGAAGCATTAATAATGAAGCTGAAGCTTGGATATTTTGGACACATAATATAAAGACAAGAATCACTGGAGAAGACACCAAGGCTTGGAAAAATCAAAGGCAATTGAAAAAGAGATCAATAAAAGACAAGATGGCTATAAGCAATCACCAAGTATGAGTTTATAAGAATTAAAAGAACCAGTTATTGACAGATAATCCTTGTGTCTGTTGGGTCATGTAGAATCAGAAGAATTTGAATGATAGCACAACAAGGAATTGGCAATTTAATTATATTTAATTTGGCCCATGGATTGCAGTGAAAACTCAGCATAGTTAACTGTGACTTTCTTTGAAAATTCTGGAAGCAGACTGAGTCTAATTCTTTATAAATGTCAACTGCAGTTGACATGAATGTTATCACTGTCATGATGATATATAAATATATTGCAGCATCATTTGCTTTTTTTAAGTTGGCTGTTCCTTTCGTAATCCTGTTATCAAACTGAATACTTCTATGTTAAATGTTCATATATTAAATGTTTCTTTGTGAAAAGATTCTCTCTCTTGCAAAGTAGTAAGTGTTGATTATAGGGATGAACCAATAGCCATTATTATTATTATTTAAATGTAATCTTCAATTCTATTCAGAGTCTGGGACTGGTAAAAACTTAACAGTTCAAATCCTAACTAAGAACCTAAGAGCTGCTAAGGTAACGTCTGAGTATATAGGCAGTTCTGAGTAAGGTGGTATTATTATTGTTGTTGTTGTTACTATTTTGCGCTCTGTTGCAGTTTAGGCATAGGTAAATCAAATTTTGGAGTTTTTCAAATGTATAGTTTGCAGAAGTGCCTTTTATAGGAAAAAGCTGATTAAATTAACTCCTGGCCAAATCAAAGTGACACCAATACATCCTGAGATTTAAGTTTTAAAATATCTATTCTAAAACATTGCCACTAGATGGCACTACTCTAACCTAATTCAAAAAGCAACCAATTCCCGTATACTTACTTGGAAGCATGATTCAAAGAAATTCATGAAGTTTACTGCTAGGTTTCAAAAAGTAAATGTTGTAATGTGTATACCCATATTTGCTTTTTATAATTAATATGATGGTGACACGGCTATTTGGCACCCCAATATCAAATCTGAATATCCCAACCATATAAAAACATACTGATTAAATTAAATCTTGGTGGCTCAAAGTTACATTTCTTTCCTCATCTTAAATAAATTTCCACAGGGCCCATAGTTTGCAGATTTCTCGTCTGCCACTTCTGTGTTTCAAGAACTTTAAAGACCCTTCCCTACAAATGCCTCACTGGAGTGTATCACGTTTTGTCACTTCCAGGAAGATTAACATAATTTAATCCAAACACACTTCTATTTCTTCTTGCATTCTTGGTTGATGCTTTCCAACCTAGAAGTTCTTAATCATAATGTACACAAAATTCCTACAGCGGAACCTTGTCCAAGTAGTAAGATAGTTTTAACATGAGGTCAACGTTTATAATCACAAAATATTACCGTAGCTCAAGCTTTTATAAAAGTTCAGTGAAGACTAAAGGAATTACATAGATTTGGGGGGATACCCATCTGTGAAAATAAGCCCCAAATGATGATCTCACTGCCAGCAAATGACAGTTTTGATCATGCTCCCAAATGTCAGCAGCTAATAGGTAATAAAAGCAGATAAGAGCTTTCTAAAGCCATGGTTACTCTAGAAGCTGGTGCCATAAGCCAGTTAAAACATTGGGAAGCAGATAGCAAATGTGACCCTACATTATTATCAAAATGATCTCAAACCCAAGTTAATTTTGAAAAGATATCTAAACTAGCCAACATTGCATTTAGTCCCTCATCAAACCATATCTCGAGACTTCTGTGGTATTTTAGTGCTACCAAGGCATTATATGAAGAGCAATACAAAAATGGTCTGGGGTCTCATAGCTACAGAACATTAAGAATTCATTGGATAATACCTGCTATCAATGGATGGTATACAAAACCTGTATTTTTAGCAAGCTTTTTATTTGCTTCAATGATCCTTAAACCTATGAACCAGTACATATAACTCTAAGGTCAGGGGAAAGATTATATGCTGGTTTTGTATTCATTGAACTCTGAGATAGCAGGCACCACTTAACTCATTTCTGCCAGTCTGTCCATATTGGTAGATTTTATTCTAAATTAAATAATGTGGTTCTTTTTTTCAAAGCTAAAGCTGTATTTTATCTAAAGAGCAACATAAAAAGCTGTGGTCAATTAGTAGTTGCTGGTGAGTTGCAAAACCACCATAAAAAGAGTTCAATCTTTTTTTCAACATTAAATATTCCACTTATCAACAAGGCCTGATCTGATACCCCATATTATCCCTTACCTCCATTTAAATACAAATTCCCCCCTTTGTTTCACATGGTTATCAAGAATAAAAAAAACTATAAATTCAGCAGATGCAAGGAACAGAGCTGCTACCTCAACGATGTATTAAAAGCATACCTTTCCTTGGCTCATGTAAATGAGTAGCTGCCATTGATTTCTATGGTCAACGCATTGACTTGTAAATGTGAATTTAATTCATTCTCTCTACCACCCAGCACTGGGTAGCCTGGTCCTTACCAAAGATTCCAGGTGTAATAAGTTTGATAAAAATGAATATATAAATTCATTACATCAGTGAAAGAAGAGGGTTGGTTGGAAACAATAATACCCATATACTTATGTATGCAAATGAGGCCATGTTGTTGACTGAGAACTCAAATGATTTTCAGGAAATGTTAGTTAGATTATGATGAAAGAGATACTATGGTTTCACTGATTAATTAATGAAGTACTAAAGTACTTGTGCTTGATGGAGAAAAGTGGAGTGAATTATTGCAAGTAACACATGAATGGTATTCGTCTTGAGCCGTGATTGCAAACCTATGGCACGCGTGCCACAGGTGGCACGCGGAGCCATAACTGAGGGCATGCAAGGCGTTGCCCTATGTCAGCTGTTTTCGGCCTTGGGGAAGGTCGTTTTCGCCCTCCCCAGGCTTCAGGAGGCTTCCATGAAGCCTCCGGAGTGCGAAAAACGGCCCAACGGACAAACCGGAAGTCCGTTTTTCTGAACTTCCGGTTTGCCTGTTGAGCCGTTTTTCACACTCTGGAGGCTTCAGGGAAGCCTGAGGGTGAAAAACAGCCCAATGGGGGCGCGCATGGTGTGCGTGTGGCGTGTGTGTGTGTGTGAGGGTTCGGCAGGCAAGAAGAACAAGGTTCGCCATCACTGGTCTAGAGTAAGTAAATGACTTTATGTCCCTTGGTGAAATTCTTCCAAAATTGGGGAAATGGAGGCAGATATTTTAAGATGTGTAAATACTGGCTGAAAAATAATAATTAGTATGTGGAAGAATGTTTCTTGAAACAAAATTCTTCTACCTAAGTTGTTATATGGAAGTGAGGTTTGTGTAAGTAAGGATAAATTTAAAAAGTAAGTTGAATGGGCAGAAGCTATTTAATAAGCACTTGGAGGTACTGGATGAATGTGACTTTAACATAAAAGAGCGTGAACAGTACAGAAGAATTAGGATGAGGTGGTTTGGTCACCCACAGAAAGTGAGAGACAGGGACTGAATTGCAAAACAAATATGTGAAGAGAAAGTGAATGGGTTAAGGGAAAAGAGCAATTAAGAACATTGTGGTTGGAATTGATAAGATCCTCAGAAACGGGAGAAGTTTAAACAAGCAGTGGATATAGTAGAAACAAAGTGAGGTACAGAGAATGCTGTTGGTATTAACTAAATGTAATTATATCTTTTTCATTTTTCCCTCCTTTCTTTTGTGTCTTTGTTCCTTGTGCTTACTGTTTCTCATTCCTTTTCTGCACTTTGAACAATCTTCCTTGCCCCAAAAGGGAATACTGTGATGTGCATGTACAATATGTATCATTTTACACTACTATTCCCAACTACAAGAAGCTGGGGGCTGGGAAATAGGACAGGAAAAGAGTTTGGCAATATCTAAGCATGAAAAATCAATAGAAACAATGGTTGTTGTTGTTGTAAATCACAGATTGTGAATTTAAGAAACTGCCACAAAAAAATTCAGATGCCTTTGCTGATAAGGTTGCTTGTGAAATCTATTCAACATTTGTAGGCTGGAAGGGCACAACAGTTTCAGCAACCAGCAGAACAGCCTGCCTCCAAGCCCCTCAGAAATCCAGTAATGCTCATAGAAGTGCAGAAGGTCAAATTAGGGTCAGTTGTCCAAAGAAAGCAGTATTTCTAGAACAGAGTGGAACAGTACAGAACACAAATGCCAGCTCTGTGTAGAAACCCTTTACCAATGTAGTTAGGCAATATGGGAATTTGAAGTTCAATGAATCCCGGCATCAGGCTGAGGGGACATCCAAGATATCAGACTCAACCGAAATATCAACATCTCATCTTACTTTTTAAAAATTGCACTCTCATTGTGATCTGTGATATTTTAGACCTCTGTGTAGTTTGAAGAATGAGGGTTCAGTCCATGAAGAACTGCTTAAAAAAAATTTTTTTTTGCTGCTTTTAATTAATGTATTATTCATCTGGAATTTGAAATATTTGAAAACATTTCAGTACATAAACCTTCTAATGAGGAAGAAAATGTAGCTATCTTCTTCTATAACTTCCTTCCAATTTGTGAAAGACTTTTCGTTTATGGCACCATTTCAGTTATGATTCATTTGTTTATTCATATTTTATTTAGAACCACTGATGGATGGCTACTTTTGTTTTATAGATTGTTCTTTCAAACAACTTAATCTCTTCCCTTCAGATGTTTCCGCCAATCTTCTAATGAACAAATCCCTTCATTCTGTTTTAGCCAATATAACCATTTCATTTTTAAATGGTTAAGGTTGTAGCCGCAGGAAGATTAATTTTTATTACATTTCCCTCTAGTCCAGAATCTTAAGAAATCTCTTGCTGAATTGTAACAGATTATCCAATTGGAAGAGAGGGAAAGAAAGGAAGGAATTTGGTATCAAAGTCTTTCCCACCAAAACTAGAAGTTTTTGTTCCATTAGCTTGCTTTTAAGAAAGCTTCCTTCATAATTAAAGTCAGCATATTTTTTAGAGATCGCTATTTTTAAAACATGCTTTCAAAAACAAGACCAAAGAACTTCAAATAATTCAATACAGACAGAAGAAAAACAATCAAGAAAATACCATCCAGAATACTTTCACTGTTCTAGTCACAGGCCTTGACTCTGATTCAGAATGGCTGGTATTTAACATGGTCTCTACTCCAGTTTGCTTCAGAATCTTGTCAAAAGTTAGAGATTACTGCCTGGTTTGTCATTCATTGACCTGAGTGAGAATTTTAAATGATTTTAATGCTCCCTCAATTCAGTCTCGCTTGAGGAGGAGGAAAACATTTAAGGCTGGCTCTTTATCAGGTGTTTAGGTTCTACTAAATCAGAACTGAGGGAACAAACAATATGCCTTTTCTAATGAGCTGCCATTAAACAGTCAACTCGGTTATGTTTCTGGCAAACCACTCATTTAGAGGTCCTGACAGTCTCAAATGATTACATAATGCATACAAAAAGGTGGTTATAAGAAAACCATTTTATAATTAAGAGGGAGGTGTTTGAACATGTTAATCGGTAGCTCCTTTGTAGAAGTGGTCTGAACCAGGCTGATCTGTGAGTGTTTAACTCAACTGAGGGGGAAATGAAAGGATTACTACATTCAGTAGGTAAGACACGCATGCATTAGTTGATGTGACAGCTTCAGCAGGTGTCATTAGTACATGCCAACACTAAAAACCACACAAGCAGGGCTTATTTCCATGGTAGCAGTAAAACCTGCACAACATACCCCCTGAGACACTGCCCTCAGCCCTTCCCCCCACCAAGGGAGGAAGAGCTATTGGCTGAAGACTTCTTCAGTTCTATTTTCATAGACTGAGTCTCGGCACGAGGCTCGAATTTGGTCTGATTTCCTGATCCAGGGGCCGGCACAATTGGCTTCCCAGCTTTCATACCTTTAGATACAGGGATTCGGGTAGGTGTAGGTCTCTGGGATGACCCATCCTGTCCTGTCTGTAAGACAAAGAGGGGGAAAGCCACAATGTTAGATTTATGTGTGTAATTTGTGCATGTATATTTGTACACACAACTTCCCTTTCAATCTAGGGCTGTGCCAAAATCAATGGTCAGCTTCTATGCCTACGGGAGAGTAGAACCTAGCATTCCTGCTCCTAGTTCATCATCTTAATCACTGTATTATACTGGCTCTACACACACACACACACACACACACACACACACACACATAAACACACCTATCCTTCTATAGCTTCTTATCTAGAAAGAATTTGAGACATATTTTCCATAATAAATATACTTCCCCCTTTGAGGGGGGGAATTGAGACTCAATTTTCATTGATATACTGTAACTGGGGATTCAGCCCAAGAGCAATATAACTTCTTTCAGCATGCTGATCAAATCTAGTACAAATTATGCAAAGATTGGCAAGATGGCCTCTATCACTCCCACAAATGGCATTGTAAACCCCCTCCCACACACACACATTGAAATTAAAACTTTAAACATACCACACGTAATGGGATGCTGGGAAATGTGGGGAGATATTAACCCTTTGAAGTAAGCCAGGTCAAGAAAACAGAAATCACAAAAACTACTAGAACTCTACTTTTGCGGGGTACAATAACAGAATCGTGAAAGACTGAAAGGGTTTTCCTCTGCCTCCTCTTATACCAAAGAAAATCAAGGCAGGATCATCTTGAGTTTCTTTCTCATCCTGTCTTCTCTTCCAGGTTGATGTTTATTTAACTGTTCTTGCATTCTTTCTTCAAGGTGATCTCCATCTCCATTCAAGGAGGGAAGTTAAACCAATACAAAAAACCACAGTGTCAGGATTTTAAAATATTCCTGGACTAAAGCAACATTTAGAGTAAACTTTCCCATTGTTGGAAGTAATATTCTTCTGGGTTCAGTTCCAAGTGGGGAAAAAGAACACTGGATTCATGGAAGTTGCTTGGAAAGAAGGTTTAATGGAGAACAAAGGAACAGGAGCACATGGCATGAGCTCCTGAACAGAAAAGGTGGATCACATGTTTCCAGGTGTTGGGTCCAGAAAAGGAAGGGGCAAGATGCTTGGAGTTCCTTGTTTTATACTCTCTCTTGGGGTCCCTCCCCAACTGTTTCCTCTTCCTATACAGAAATCTATCCTATTGGCTGTCAAGATTCACAGGGCATTCTGGGGCATCTCTTGTGGGCTGTCCTGAATCCCAGGTGCGTGGTTGATGGAATCTTACCAGGTCCCATGTGGTGAATGAAAAAGCTTTGTGATTCCTTTCCTGTAGGTTCTTGTCATGTAAAAATAGTGTTTCAGGCTGGGTGGGGGGAATGAGCTGGGCTAGGCCATTCCTTGATGGCCCATTGACAAGGGTGGGAGGAATGGGTGAGGTGGCACATAAGATGAGTCTTTTGTCTGCTTAGAAGCATGTTTCCAGGGATATTCTACTGTATATAATATTCTGCCTTTTAATATTTCCCAGGGTATTTCACCCTTCCAGGAGGGGGTGGGTATTAACTTCCTACAATCCCTCTTTTTTTTTTCAAAACATGTGAGTGCCACACACATGTTTTGACACAAGCTTCAGATTGATCAGGTCAGGGAGACTTGATGGGTGCTTTAAATTTTCTCTGATATAAAGGGGAAGACTTGATAGAGGCAGCAGAAGGATTTCTTCAGTGGCTCCCAAAAGGAGAGCTTTCAACCATGATGGTCAGTGCCAGGGCAAAAGTTCTGGAAGTAAATTTACAGTATCCAATTTTCCATGCCAATTATGTTCAGATGTTTGATAACACTTTCTGTGAGCTCCCAGACAGGTTTCAAGCAAGCACAGGTCCCACAATATTTCCACAGCCATGGTTTACCTTTAAATCATAGGCTGCCCATTTCCAAGGGATGGTTCTTGAATCTGCCCTAGCTCTTACTTTAGTGCATGTAGGATTTGTGAGTCCAAATTGTTTGTGAGTCCAAATTGAGGTTAGCCAATGTGCAATCCACCCCCCCCTTTTTTTTCTTTTTTCAAAATTACACACACTGAGCCCTGGGACTCCTACTCATGAGACCACCAGTGCAACATACCCTGCTTTACTGGGCAGCATTCAGGGCTTGAGTTTTGGGAGATTTTTTCTGCTAGCTCTTCAAGTGGGGAAATTGCCTGAGGGGACTTGTCCCCTCCCCCATGGGATTAGCAGGGAGATATGACTGCCTGGGCTTTAATGCCACAAAGCAGGAAAAAAAAGAAAAACAAACAAACAAACAGTAATCTAGAGGCAGCTTTGGGTGGAGGTAGATGAAGGATAACCTCAGTCTAATTCTGAATGGGGTGTCTCTGTGTGTGCTTGTGTGTGCAGCTACTTTCTAAAATACAGGCAATTACAGACATTCTGGACAAATTTCCCCCCACTAGATAGAAATCTAAAGGGTACAGAACTTGCTGTGGCAACCACTCCCAAATACAATTCTTACATGAGTACATTAAACTGATTACAATATAGATGAGACAAGAAAGAAAAACTTTACAATGAATTTCTGTGAATGAAGCAAAGAGAGAGAGAAAAAAAACCTCACGATGAATTCCCCCCCCCTAGTCTTGTCAGCTGTCTTCTGGGGATTGAAAATAGACTTTTGGTCTTTATTTGTCCATCTCAGGGTCCTTTCATTCATGTCTGCTGGGTGGCCTTAGGCTTGGTGGTAAGGCTGGTCAGTCAAGCTTGGGAAGATCCGCTCCACTCTGGTTGCTGTGATGACTAGAGGACTAGATTCAAACCCAATTCTGGCTCAAATGGATGGAAGATCTCTACTGGAGGCAATATCTGAGTCCATGTGCTATGCTTCCATAGGCTTCAGGATCATGTGTGCAGGGCTGAAAGACATAAGAACAGGGTCCCCTCCCCCTTTTGCTGGTAATTCTACCAGGAAAGGCATTGTAAAAGGATTAGAGATTTGGGGGGGGGGGGTTGTAGATAGTTTGCAGGCAGGGTTTGAGGAAAACAAACAACACATCAGTATTACAGTTAAATCAATTATAACAAAATGGAGACATCAAATGAGGAAGAAAAACTGGATTCACCTGCTTCAGAAAAAAAAGGACAGACATTTCCATCTCAGCAGAGAATTGGCATCCATTAAACATCACAAAAGAGCAATATTAAAAAAATTGTTTGCATTTACATACAGTAAATGTAAGAATGAAATTTTCCCATAAATTAACTTAAAACATTCCCTCTTAAACTTGGGCTTTTCTTAAAAACACAGAAAAGACTAAAAAAATTGAACTCTGTTCGTCACCCAAGTCTAGGTTGGCCGGACCTAGCTGGGCAAAGACATTTTCTTTTCTTTTCAGTGCTTTTAATTCTTTTCTAACAATTTAAAATTCATATCTCTAGGGAACAGAGACAATTTTACAGTTGTAATTACCTCGAGTGCGCACAAGGACTTAAGACGTACACATACACAAAAACAGGAACACAAAAACAGGGACAAACACACAAGTCATTCCCACCATAAATCTCAGTTAAATTAGGGAAGGCACAAATCTTAACAAATAAACCACGTGGTTACTTATAGGAGAGAGAGAGGAAAGGAGAGAGAGACAAAAAAAAAACCCCAACATTTTCCTTTTCTTTTAAGTACCTTTATTTAGCCAAATCGGTTTTCCTGGGTCATCCCTCAGCAAAGCCCATTTTCTACATATTCTTCTACATCATACCGGCCAGGAAGGCATTTGCCTCTCGTCCTGAGCCACAAGCAAGGTTCCTAAAGGGGTTCTACCTCCCTCGAGCTGCACTTCCCATGTTTTTTCCCTTCTGATGTGGGTCTTGACACTTTGATGCAGCCGGGATGGTACCACGTCAGTTTTCAGACAAAAAGGTCTGGAGAGGACTTCGGTTCCCTACACAAAGTATGCGTACCTCTCTATTAGGGAACTCTGCTTCCGGTTTTCGGATTCCTCTAAAAAACGGCAATCCGGGAGAACTGCTGCCCCCAACGCAGATCAGTACGAGCAACTCCTACAACTTCACTCCTTGCTTGTCTACTTGAAAATCCTGGGGTTTGCTTTTGGGCTGTTCACAGGATAAACAATTAACAAAATTTGCTTTCCCACCCTTCAATCACACATGCACACACATTCTTTCTCCTTACCTAACAGAAGCTCTGAAAAAGCTAAACAGAACTTACACAAATCAAAAACAGAGAAAGAGAAGATATTGACACATAGGCTGGTAGATGAGAAAGAAACTCTATACTACCAAAATGAGGATAAACAAAAAATAATTCAAGATTATGAAAAACTGTATGAGCAAGAAGTTTCAGAAAATAAAATTAAAGAATATTTGGAAAAAGCGGAATTGCCTAAAGTACCAGAAAAGGTAAAAAACTAAATGAATGAATATCAATGATGGTATTATCAAAAGCAATCAAGAGACAAAAGAACAACCAAACACCAGGACCGGGTAGGCCAGTGGCAGAATTTTACAAAGGTTTTACATAATGAAGTATCGATTGATGGAAAGGTACCAAATTCGTGAATGGAAGCAAATATTACTTTGATTCCAAAAGAAGATTCGGATTTAATGCAGATAAACTATAGGCCCATCTCTTTACTGAATGCTGATTATAAAATATATACTTCAATAATGGCAGTAAGACTAAAAGGTTGCTAAATGAATTTATACATTCAGATCTCTTTAAGCTTTTTTTCTTAAAAGACAGATCAAAAACAAAATCAGAATGATTTTAAATACATAAAAAGGCACAAGAAAAGGATGTCCACTATCTCCCCTGCTATTCACATTGACACTGGAAGGGCTAAATATAAATATTAGGGCACACACAGAAATTAAAGGCATGGAAACTGGAAAACTAATTTTTTTTTCAAAAGGTAGAGGAGAGAACTAGAGGGACATTATGGCAAACCCTTTTTTTTCATGGCTGTTAAGCAAATCACTGCAGTTGTTAAATGAATCACACGGTCATTAAGCGAATCCAACTTTGCTTATTGACTTTACTTCTTGGGAACTGGATCACATGATCCTGCATTGGCACAACCATCCTAAATACATGTGAGTTGCCAAGCACCCGAATTTCATTCACATGACCATAAGGTCGTAAGGGTGAGGACATCCCTAACTCATTTTTTTTCAATGCCATTGTAACTTGGAATGGTCGTTAAATGAGGGCTACCTGCCCTGAATGGATCATCAACTCAGCTGTTAGCAGGCTAAGAAAAAATCTGTATCCAATCTGTATCCAAATCAGCTCTAGTTAATACTTACAAATAAAGAAGAAGTTGTAGAAGGATTTGAAACTGCAGGAACATTGGGTGAGAATGACCACGGTCATACTAGAATTCAACATAACGCAAACACAAACAATTGAACACAAGAGCACCAAAGTCTTAGATTTTTTTCGAAAGAACTAATTCTAATAAACTCAGAAAAAACTTGAGAAAGATTCCTTGGATGAAAGTCCTAAAAGGAAAAGCAACTCAAAAGCTGAAAAAAACATGATTATAAAAGCCAAGAACAGCACAATATCAATTAGGAAAAAAAATCAGAAATCCAAGAAACCAGCATGGCTACACAAAGACCTCACTGACAAATTGAATGAATTAAGGACAAATAAAAAAATGGAAAGAGGTTGGACACATAACTAAGGCAGAATATCAGCAGATAGCCAGAATCTGTAAAGAAAAATCAGGAAAGGAAAGGCCCAGAATTAACAAAGACTTGCAACAAAAGTCAAGATAATACAAAAGATTTATTCCAACACATAAATAACAAGAAAAAAATCAAGGAAACAGTTGGCCTACTAAAGAGTGAAGGCAACACAAAAGAAAGCCATGAGTTGCTTAACTCATGCTTTGCATTGGTCTTCATGCAAAAAACTACAGCCCAACTAACCAGAAATATAACTGGGAAAAAAAACAGACTGGAAACTAAAGTTAAAGTAAGCAAAAACAAACAAACAGTAAGAGAACACCTGTCGGAACTTGATAAATACAAATCACCAGGACCAGATGGATTACATCCCAGAGTCCTAAAGGAGTTGGTAGATGAAATCTCAGAATCACTGCACCACATCTTCCTAAAAAAGAGAAAAATGTTGGGACACAGGGGAACTACCTGAGGACTGGAAAAGAGCTGATATGGTTTCTATCTTCAAAAAAGAAGAAAAAACCAGACCCAGGAAACTACAGACCAATCAGCCTAACATCAATACCAGGGAAAATACTGGAAAAGATTATTTTTTTTAAAAAAAACAGATCTGCCAACACTTATAGCAATAGCAATAGCACTTAGACTTATATACCGCTTCATAGTGCTTTACAGCACTCTCTAAGCGGTTTACAGAGTTCAGCATATTGCCCCCAACAATCTGGGTCCTCATTTTACCGACCTCGGAAGGATGGAAGGCTGAGTCAACCTTGAGCCTAGTGAGATTTGAACAGCTGAACTGTTGAACTAGCAGTCAGCCTGCAATGGCTGCATTTAACCACTGCACCACTTCAGCTCTTCTAACAAACTAAGTTCTAACAAACTTAGAAACAAGTAAAGTAATAACCAACAGCCAACACAAGTTTGTTAAGAACAAATCATGCCATACCAATCTCATTTCATTCTTCAACACAGTGGCTAAATTAGTAAACCAGCAAAATACTGTGGACATAATATACTTAGACTTCAGCAAAGCATTCAACAAAGTAGACCACAAGCTATTTCTTCCCAAGCTAGGAAAACAATGGGATAGACAGCTTCATCACCAGATGGATTTTGAATACTTGAACCCTGGGCCCTATCTATTAAAATGAAATTTAATACAGAGAAAAGTAAAATCCTACACTTAGGTAAGAAAACCAAAAACATACATAATTTTATAAATTGGTGCAACAAATTAAAACAGCTTTGGAGAAGTGGAAAAATCTATAACTATCATTGATGGGAAGAGTAGCCACCTTAAAATGAATATCCTGCAATGGCTAGCAGACAAAAAGGGAGTCAGGAGAAAAGAAGATATATGAAATTATTTATGATATAAGGAAAAGCAATTAATTTGGTTAAACAAATAGCATGATTATTATTTCCTAAAATGATTTGTACCAGAGAACACACTGTTCAATTGAAATTGGAATTTCGTATGCTATAAAATAAAATAAAATAAAACTTATTACCCATACACAAAAAGAAGGTCCTCTGCTCTGGCCTGACCTATACTTTCCAGGCTTTCTTTGCAGAACACACGGAAGCAAAAACCAGCTTTGATTGGGAAAAGGATCCCTTTAGACAAACAGAGACACACACACACAGGCATACACACATTTCCCATGGTTTTCTATGGTTTAAATTAAAATTTAAAATTTAGAGGTACTCACCTTTCTTCCAAGCAACCTTTGAGTTCAAACTCAAAACCCCCTTTAAAACCTACTTCCCAATGGCCAAGGCCTAAGAAAAACTCACCCACAGACTTCAATTGGTCTGTTGCTAGCAAGGGAAGCCTTACTTAGGCCAGGTCCATCCGGAGAGGTTAGCTTGGAGTCCCATCTGTCTGGGGTGCCAATTGTTGGAAGTAATATTCTTCTGGGTTCAGTTCCAAGTGGGGAAAAAGAACACTGGATTCATGGAAGTTGCTTGGAAAGAAGGTTTAATGGAGAACAAAGGAACAGGAGCACATGGCATGAGCTCCTGAACAGAAAAGGTGGATCACATGTTTCCAGGTGTTGGGTCCAGAAAAGGAAGGGGCAAGATGCTTGGAGTTCCTTGTTTTATACTCTCTCTTGGGGTCCCTCCCCAACTGTTTCCTCTTCCTATACAGAAATCTATCCTATTGGCTGTCAAGATTCACAGGGCATTCTGGGGCATCTCTTGTGGGCTGTCCTGAATCCCAGGTGCGTGGTTGATGGAATCTTACCAGGTCCCATGTGGTGAATGAAAAGGCTTTGTGATTCCTTTCCTGTAGGTTCTTGTCATGTAAAAATAGTGTTTCAGGCTGGGTGGGGGGAATGAGCTGGGCTAGACCATTCCTTGATGGCCCATTGACAAGGGTGGGAGGAATGGGTGAGGTGGCACATAAGATGAGTCTTTTGTCTGCTTAGAAGCATGTTTCCAGGGATATTCTACTGTATATAATATTCTGCCTTTTAATATTTCCCAGGGTATTTCACCCTTCCAGGAGGGGGTGGGTATTAACTTCCTACACCATCTTGGTGCTCTTTATAATGGGATTATAATTCCCAGAATTCCCTGCTAATATGGCCAAAACAGCTTTGGTAGCTCATCTGGAAATTGCCAGATTAGAGAGGTACTTTAGTGACTTTTCTCAAAACTTTGGTATTCCTATTATGATCTAATTCCTTTTAGAACATCCGAAATTCTGGGTGGAAAAAACCTCACAGATTTTTTTCCCCCCAGCAGAGTTCATCTAAACTGAGGACATATCTATTGTATACCACTTTATCTGATAAAGTTTAGCCTAAAAAAACAGAAGCCTGATGAAATGTAGATCAGTTAATACTAAACATCATAGATTCTGCCAAAGGTTCTGAAATTCCCAGAAAACCTTGGGGAAAGAAAAGAAAAAATCACTGGAGGAAGCAATGTCCTTAAAGCTGATTGCGTCCATTCATTAGAAGTAGTGGTAGCACCATTACATCTACACAGCACATCATTTTATCCAACAAAGAGTTTGTTGCAATTTGCAAAGTTGTTAAGAAGGCAAATATAATCCTAACCTTATTTATAATATATGATTCACTGTAAAGTAACCATCATTAGTCTTGTACTCTCCATGTATCAATATCCCAAACACCTACATTTGAGTGTAGGCATTATTGAAAATTACCAGAGATGCAGTTCAAATCACCTATTGAGAAGAATAATATAATAACAGAGTTGGAGGGGACCTTGGAGGTCTTCTAGTCCAACCTCCTATTTAAGCAGGAGACCCTATAGCAATGATAGCGAACTTTTTTGGCGCCAAGTGCCAAAAAGGTCACGCGGAAACGTCACGCATGCGCGCGCGCTCATCAGGGTCACACTCTGGAAAAGCCGAACTTCCAGGTTCTAGTATGCATGCACGCTTGACAATCAGCTGGCCGGCATGCATGCGCAGGGCAGTTTTTGGCACTGCTGCATGCGCGAAGGAATCGCGCTCTGGAAAAGCTGAATTTCTGGGTTCTGGTGCGCATGCACACCTGACAATCAGCTGGCCGCCATGCATGCGGAGGCCAGTTTTCGGCACTGCTGCGCACGCCAATGGATCGTGCTCCGGAAAAGTCAAACTTCCAGGTTCTGGCGCACATGCGTACCCAACAATCAACTGGCTGGCGCATATGCACAGGCCAGTTTTCGGCACTGCCGCGTGCGCGAAGGACAGCTGATCGCCGTGCGTGCATGCATGCCAGAAACCCGGAAAACAAACAGGCAAGGCCATACGTGCCGGGTGACATGGCTTCACGTGCTACTTTGGGCACGCGTGCCATAGGTTCGCCATCATGGCTCTATAGCATTTCAGACAAATGGCTGTCCAATCTCTTCTTAAAAACCACCCATAACTTCTGGAGGCAAGTGGTTCCACTGGTTGCTCTAAATATAATTGAATATAATTGTGAGAACCACAGATAAGTCTTTGTAAAGGAACTAATCGGTTGTTTTAGAGACCGAGCATAAAATATTTGTATAAATATACAATTAGAACTTTTCATCTTCTCCATTCCAGCCTAGAAAAGTAAATTAGCAGAAAGAACAAAACTGCCTTTACAAACTTTCAAGCATCATGAAAGAAATACCCAGAACTCATATTGAAATCTTTAAAATAATAACAATCATCACGATAACAATAATAACCTGCTATATTTCTATTGCATTAAGTTAATTCTATATGGAAACAAGCTTGCCTATGTTTCTTTTTTTTCATGTTTTATTTGTTTTATTTATATAACATCCAATTTCCATCAAACAGTGTGTGAGCTGGGTACAGTTATTTTTAAACAATCATAGTCCACATATTTGTTGTAGTATTCATACCATATTAATAATATAATATAATAATATAATAACAATACTACTTAACATCATCTTCTTTAACAACTCTCCACATTAACATTTCCTCTTTTTATATCTCCTCCTTTCTAACTTATGTTTCTATTGTCTAGCCATTGATAGAATATATCGCATATCAAAAAATATTCAGTTTCTTCTTTATCCTTAATAGTGGGCGTTAATCTATCCATTTCTGTGCATTCTAATATTTTCTGAATTGCATTCCCCTCAGATGGAGTCTCATCATTTTTCCATTGCTGTGCAAATACAATTCTAGTTGTGGTTAATATATGCAAGACCAGATATATAGTCTTTTTATCATATTTTTCCGGTAGCGTGCCCAACCAAAATATCTCTGGATTCACTTCTATATGTTGCTTTGTCATTTTTTCCAACCTAGTATGTATTTTCGTCCAGTATTTTTTAGCTTTAGGGCATGTCCACCACATATGGTAGTATAAGCTTGCCTATGTTTCATTAACCTGAACCTCATTTGTCAGATATCTGAATGGTTATTCTCAGAGGCAAGATTTTAAAAAAAAAAGAGAGAGAGAGAAAGCAGAAGTTCAAAACTGGATTAGCCAGCCCTCCAATCAAAATACCAGACAAAAAAGGAAGCTTTGCTGATGCTAATTAGTGCTCTAGAGCAATGTGTCCTAAAAAGCATGTGCAGAATCTTTTTGGCAGCTTAATCATTAATAGCTACAGTTCAGCAACTTCTCTGCCTGAGCACTCGGTGGGCCAAGATCAAAGACTCTCCTGTTCCTGGTCTACTGGCAAGGCACGCTGGGAGTATGCAATAGCAGTAAGAGGATAGGGTTGGGGAACTCAGGTTTGGGAATGTCAGCTATGTAGGTTCATTACTCTGAGCTTAGTCTACTTCAGAGCATTGTTGGGAGGCTAAAACACCATTCTTGGCTTCATTCCCTCCTAATGTCTAACCTTCCAGCATTCTAGGAGAAAAGGGGCAGCCCTTCAGCCATGGGTTACCGCTAGTTCCCAGCCTCCCCAGGAAATAGGAGAATCCAGTCATTTCTACTAAACCAATCATTGTTACTGAGGAAGGGGTCCAACATGCGTGCATAAGTGCAACGTGCCTACCATCCCTGTCCTAATGTTCCCTCTTATCAGTACTCATCTTATGTATATAAACAATGTTGTATCTATGTATATTACCAACACGTACTTGACAAAAATAAATAAATAAAATAAAATTTAAAAACATCCCACTTCCAAATAGTGGGAATGAATCAAAAGGCCTGATTGCCTTTCCAATTATTTCTCTACCACAGCTAAAAGGCAGAGAGGGCTCTGTCTGTACTGAGTGCTCATGAAGAGAGAGTTGGTGGAACAATGAACCCTCACTTTGTACTCGTCTTCTGCCGTCAGGTCTCCAATGTGAGATCCGGGAGCAAAGGAGACATGCTACCTAGGATGTGGCAGAAACAACATGGGAAGGAAAGGAAGGAAAGAGCGTCTTTTGCAGGCTAGTTCTCCTGGCACCAAAAGCACCTGTTTGTTACACACACACAAACACACACACACACAGGCAGCTGAACAGTCTTGTTTCCCACCTTCCTGCAAGGAAAGAGAAATGGGGTGGAGGTGGTACTTCTTAGCTTATAAGGTTGCCTATGTGTGGTGGCAGGGGAGGGCAGCTTCACCTCCAGGCTGACAGGAGAGGAACTGTAGATCTGCATCAACAGCCCTTCAGAAAGCCTTTTTATACATATGTACCTGAGTATAAACACACCTGTGAAGATGTAACTGCAGCAAAGATGGGACAGCTGTATCATGAGAGTGCCACTTTGCCTCCCAGTTCCTCTCCCAAACCTCCCCACAGCGCAATGTACACTGAACACACAAGGGCCACATCAGCAATCTACTAGTACAGTGAAGATGCGTGTCAAAGTGACAGGTCTACTAGGAGACCACTGCACATCTCACAGACCATGTTAGAGCTGATTTATGGTTGCACCATTCTAGACTCATATTTATTAGAATATCAGTTAGTTCTTATTCTTGCCTACATACTTAGATTTCATTATATTATTTTTGTGTAGGAAAGAGAATGCGAAGGCAAGTGGAAGGTAAGGATTAAAGATCTTATTTTACTTGAGGTTTTTGTTAATTACCTAACAGAATCCCAAGATTGCAATCTAATAATAGTTACCTGAGAACAAAGATTGCAATTGTACTGTTTTAAGAGTAATGAAATCACAACTGAATCATCCTTATTAAACACAATGGGATTTCCATGCTGGGCTAAGCAGCATTAGTTCTCATTTCACATATTTTCATGAGAAAAGAAAATCCTGTCTCGGTTGCCTTTTGAAAGATACAAACTTATAAAATGATACAGAAGACAATTTAAAATCTGGAGAATAAGTAAAGGGAAGGAAACAGGTTGGATGCCAATCTATCTTAGAGACACATCTACCTCATAACTGAAGGACACAATGAGAAAAATATTTTAAAGAACATTCGTATAAAGAATAAAGGCTTGAATAACAACTTGTATTCAACAGCTAATTTTTAAATGAGGTAGTTCTTTGAGTTTGAATACTCAAGGAATTCTTTTAAAACCTCAGATGTTTCCTTTCTCCTGCCCTTCTATTTAGTAGTGGAAGGAAAGGCCTATGGTCTCTTTTGACCATAACTTGCAGGAAAGTGGCAGGAAGATGGATGGAGATTAAAATATAAGGGTTTTTAAACAATTAAAAAAATAATCCTACTCCTACCCTTACAGTTTTCCCTGGTTTAAAAAACAGCCTCCAACCATTATTTGGAAATTAATTAGGGAGCATTTTTTGGGATTTGGGAAGTTATGAGTAAGGATGGGAAAGTAATGTCTTCAACAGACCCATTTCTATGATTAAAGCATCCCAAAAAGGGGAACAAAATCAATTTCCAAACCAATGAGTTCTTGGCATTTGGAGACTTGGGACGCGTGGCTTAGAGGTGAGAATTTTGAGTAATAAACCCAAACCGTTACAACTAATGAGATGCTGGAAGAGGATTGTTTGCAGCCCATGGACCACAAATTGACCCCAGCTCTACTACTTTTCCCTACATGGTGCAGATGTACCAATAGGCAAAAGAGTCAGGAGTTCTTACCACTGATTGTGTTCCTCGTGTGGATGATGTAGTAACTGGAGTAATAGTAATGGTGCTGGTCACTTTGCTTGCTCCAGTTCTTGAGGATACATTATTCCTGGGGGACCGAAGGACAGTCCCTGTCAAATCCTCCTTTTCTGCCACTACATTCATAGGCCTGACAGTAATGACGGGGCTCAATCCTTCTTGAGCGGTGCTAGGTGAGCGTTTAAACTGAGTTCCTAAGTGGATGTGAATTTTATTGTCCTCTGTGGTTATAATGCTTGCATTTGGATTGTACTGTCGGACTGGAGTCGGGACAGTTTGTTTCTCTGGTGTCACTCTAAACACAGCTCTCCCCATGGTCATGTCCTGTGACTCAGGAGATACAGTAATTTCTGTGGGTGCTGCAGAGGTAGATAAGGTCATGATCTGAATTGGGGACATGGGCCTTTCCATGAACGAAGACATCTCACTCTCTACAGATTTCTCTCTGGAGAAAGTAGTCAGAGTCACTGGTGACATGGCTCTCTCTGGACCCATTGGGCTCTCACCACTTTTCCCTTTTTGGGACATGACATTAGGAGAAGGAATTATGGTGATCCTTGGCTTCTGATTTCCTAAGGTAGGAATAACAGTGGTACTTGAGAAGAAATCTTCGGCTGTTGGGCTAGTGATTTCCAAAGTGGCCGTACTGTTTTCATGATCTGGTGTCACCCGAATATGAAGAGGCTGCCCTTGTTTTGGAGAAAGAACTACTTCCCCAGGACGTTCAGGGCTGGTTTGAATCCTGGCTCCTTTGTCTTGAGTTGGCTGACAACCGTTGTCTCTTTTTTTCATCCAAGGAATCCACGATTTTCTCATGGTCAGCTCATTTGCAGCTGGGGGATACCTGTTAAGAACAGATGACCTGTCAGTGGGCTTCTTGAGCCCAACCTGCCGAAGGTTGTTCATGATGTGGTTCTCCTCCTGAAAGGATTTCCTAATGAACACAGCAGGTGTTTCTTCTTCTGCCGTTTCACCATTCATGATATCAGTTTGTACCCCAGTAGATGTCACAGGTACATCCACCATCCTTCTGCCATTCGTGCTGGGTCTCAGGACGCGGCTGTAGCGTTTCGACAGCTCGAGCTCTTTTGTCAAATTCAGCACCTCCTGTCCCATGGCTTGGTTTTTCCTTTCTTCTTCCAGAAACCTTTGCTGGAGGACTGAATAATCTACTTGGATCTGGGAAAGCTGGTCTTCTTTGTTCATCAACTCATGGATTTTTTCCTTAAGAGCCAGGACTTCTGCTGTCAAGTCCCTGCATTTCGTTTCTTCCACCCGGAACCTTTGCCTCAGCTCAGCCTCTTGACTCACTGCCTCTCCCTTCTCTATTGCTTTATTTTTAGCAATCTGGAGCTTCATTTCTTCCAGCTGTTGGGAAAGAAGATTAGCTTTGTCCTGCTCGGTCCTAAATTTTTGCTCCAGCTGATCATATTCATCCTCGGTTTTCATCAGATCTCCCTCAACGACTTCTAACTGCTTGAGACGATTTTTTAGCTTTTCTATTTCAACTGTTAGTTCTTTGATCTTGTTATCTTCTTGCCCAGAAAACCCTGGTCCTTTTCTAACTCGGCCTCTGGCAATTTCTCTTTCAACCTCCTCTATACCATCCATTCTTTTCTTTAATAGATCCACTGTACAGCTCAGCTGCAGTGATTTCCCTTCTTCATTTTTTAACTTGTTAATTAACTCATCCTTTTCCTTAGTCAGATTGGAGACTTCTTCCTCCATTTCAGACTTCAGCTTCAGAAATTTTTTACTTTCCTCAATTAGCTTTTCCGTCACTTCCATCACTTTGCTTTGCTCCACCTTAAAATTCCTATTCAAGCTTTCCATTTTCCTCTCTTCCTGCTTTATTTTATCCGCCATGTTTTTTCTTTCGTCCACCAGCATGACGGTAAAAGACTTCAGCTTCGTCAAATCGTCTTTCAGGATCAATTCTGCCTTTTCCAGTTTGGTTTCTGAAACCTCGAAGTCTTTCACCCGAATCTTCACAACTTCCAACTCGTTGATCAGATCTTTAGTTAAATTCTTTTCCTTCTCCAAGTTCAAACGCAGCTGGGTACAGTCCGATCTGCTCCTGCTGAAAGCTTCTTCCAGCTTCTCAAGGTCCAACATCCTCTTCTGCAGTTTCTCAACGTCAAGCCTCAGTTCCTTACTCTGGTGTTCCTCCTCTTGCAATTTCTTTTTCAACTCTTTGCACTGAGATTCCGTTTTGGTGATCTCCTCATCTTTGCCTTCCATTTCCAGCACACGCTTGCGAAGGTTTTCCACCTCAGCCATTAAGCTGGAATTCCCACATTCCCCTTTGGCTATTTTGTCTCTCAACTCCTGAAGTTCCTCCTCAGTCTTTTGAAGGCCTTTATTGGTTTCTTCGAGTTCCTCGATTTTGTTGCTTAAGCCCACCAGCTTAAGCCTGAGCTGCTTATTGTGTGACTCCTGATTAGCAAATTTAGCAGACATCTCCTCATGCTCTTGAGAATAGGACGCTGCCTTGTACTCGAGTTCAGCTTCCAGCTTTATTAATTTCTGCCCGTCTTCTTTTGCTTTGGAATTTAAGACCTTAAACTTGTCTTCGTCTTCCCTCAATTTCTGGGTGAGATTTTGTATCTTCTGGGTTTGCTGATCAAGTTGTTCAACGTGCAGCTGCCGTTCGTCCACCAGCATAAGTGCGAATGACTTGAGTTTAACAAGTTCTTCTCTTAGCTTGTTGAGGCGCTTGGTATGGTCTTTGTCCTTGCGAGCTTGGTAGTTTTTTTCCTGTTCAAGCAGCTTCTTTAATCTGAGAGAAGAGACAGAGAAAGAATACATTCAATGTTGTAAGGCCTTTAAAAAAAAAACTTATTTTGACTCCCTTACAAACTATGGTTGGAAAAAGAGGTCTTGTTATGTATTCTTCATGGAATTCAATGAGATTTAGGTATTATTGTGATGGGTTGCTAGTTTATTTATTTATTTATTTATTTTAGAGGTCTTATATGCCGCCCTACTCCCTGGGGACTCAGGGCAGCGTACAATATGTCAAGAACCACTAAACAATATAAAAGATTTAATAACAATTAAAAAAAACATTTATTAAAAAAACTTACAACAACCATACATACGTGGGGGAGACCTAAGAAGTGAATTGTCTCATAACCCCGCCTGCAGGAAGAGCCATGTCTTAATGGCTTTTCGGAAGGCCAGCAAGGTGGGGATAATTCGGATCTCTGGGGGAAGTTGGTTCCAGAGAGCCGGGGCCCCTACAGAGAAGGCCCTCCCCCTAGGCCCCGCCAGTTGGCATTGTTTGGCTGACGGGACCTGGAGGAGACCCACTCTGTGAGACCTGACCGGTCGAAGGGAAGTATATAGTTATAGTTTAAAACATTGAAGTTTGTGTTTTTAATTGCAGTCAACAAAACAAAAGCTGAAATTGTAAAGTAATATTCTTTAATGTTCTTTTTTAGAAGTAGATGGATAGTTAATAAACACCATTTCATAATATACCTCTCTTTAAAAGTGGCTTTTAAATGCTTTTAAAATCGTGTTTGATATATTTATCCTACACCTCTGAGGCAATACCTTATTTTGGATTAGCAGCATTTGAAGTGGGGGGGAAAGAAATTGCCAGGAAGCTTTCCAGTTTGCATGAGAAGTCTACATCTCTAAATGAGAGATTTTAAATTATCTTTTGAAAAATCTCAATTTTTCACTTAGATCATATAGGTAGAAATTTGAACAGTTTTTTTCAGAACTGGTAGACTCATGCTTTGGAAAAATATCCATACATTTTATTAGTTTTCTATTGTTGAGAAATCATAATTTTAATTTAGGCCTAGAATATAATGAACAAACTGCTGGACTTGTGTTCAAGTCCAAGCCTGATTTGAAAATTTATGTCTTGTATTACGGAGATATAATATAATTCTAAATTCTTTGGAAGATCGTTAATGGATGTCATAAATAGTACTGGTGAAATTAAAATGCCGCCCTGAGTCCTACGGGAGTTGGGCGGCATATAAAAACGACCAAATAAATAAATATTTAAACAACAAGCTAACCCATAGAATGTTTGCTGGTTTTGGCTTAGAATAAAATGAGAATCCAGCCAGAGGTGGGTTCCTCCTGGTTCAGACTGGTTCTATAGAATCAGTATTAACTTGGTGGCCTGGGTCGCTGCACGCCCCCAAATTGGTTCTTTCGGCAGTGCCATAGGTGCCGCCATCTTTTTTTAGCTTCTGCGCATGCGCAGAAGCTTTAAGCACTGCGCATGCGCCCCCACGGTGCACCACTGAGCAAACCGGTAGCGAGAAAATCCAGAACCCACCCCTGAATCCAGCCATTGTGGCTGCTTAACTAGAGTTTATACTTAGCATGCTATATGAAGCCAATCAATTCTGCAGTGGCCTATCTCAAACCTTGCCTTTTTGCGAAGGTTTTGCAGAAGACAAGTAGGGATTCTGTTACTGAGGGTCCTAGAAGCAACAGAATTTCTGAGCCCCTTTTCTGGATTCAAGCCTGGGCATGGAACAGCAATGGCCTAGGTTGCTCTAGTGGAAAATCCTTCTTGGGACCTCAAGAGAAGGGATGTGCTCCCCCTGGCCCTATCAGACTCTTAGCAGGATTCCATACCATTGACTATAGGCAGGTATCCCAACTCTCTTCAGTTCATCAACCTCTCCATGAAGTTTCATACGTTCACCGACCCTCAAGCATTATATGAAAATAATTTAAGAAATACTAATTTCATTAAGGGTACTACGAATAATCGGAAGATTTGCAAGAAATACCATTTGCCTGCAAGCAACAACTGATGGGACTACAAAATAGATAAAATAATAGTAAACGGAGAAGCCAAAGTGCTCGGGAACTTTTGAATTCAAACCTGCCATGCAACAACCAGGCTTAAGAATTGTTGATAAGAAAAACAAAATCTGGATAGTGGACGTTGCAGTACCTGGAGATAGCAGAATAGAAGAGAAAGAACTGGAGAAAATCACAAAATACAAAGGCCTGCAAATAGAAGTAGAACAACTGTGGCAAAAGAAAGCAAAATACCAACAATGATAGGTACTTTGGATGCAATCCCAAAACATCTGGAGCAGTGGTGGGTTCCTACCGGTGCAGTCCAGTGCGCTGTTCCGGTAGGGACCTGCTGATTGCGCAATTTGCACATGACGGCTCCAATGCCGTCTTTGCCGGTCCGTCGCGCGGCACCATCTTTTTTCTGGAATTTTGGGGCCTTTTTTGCTTTCTGGGCATGCGAAGAAGCAAAATTTTGCAAGGGGACGCATGTGCGTAGCGAGCGTGCGCACATACAAAACGAGATGATGCGTGCGCAGCACACTGGTAGGTAGGTAAGAGGAACCCGCCCCTGATCTGGAACACCACTTCAACACCATCAGCATTGACAAAACCACCATTAGTCAATTGCAAAAGGCAGCTTTATTTGGAACAGCTTACATGAGACAATACCTTTAATACCATCCAACAACATCTGCTTATCCCAGGGCCTTGGACAGACTCAATAGGGGAACAAAAATGCCAAATCCAGATTTAACATCTGGCTGACAGTGCAAGCAACCACAACACTAAACAGCAACGACAAGGAATAGTCTCATCAACCCTGAGGATTGGTATTGACCACTTTGGGGGAACCTTGGATCATGGTGTCCTGAACCTCTGTCAGGATTGGGTTCATAAGGTACTGTTTTGCAGTGGCTCCAATTGTTCCAACGTGGGCGGTTCCAATCAGTGCCCAATGGAGAGGAACCGCTGTAAATTCCACAGGGCTCAGTCTTCTTCCTTCATGTTCCAAAATATTTACATGCAACACTGCAGGAAGTCATGTTTTGGCTTAGGATGAGGTAACTGTTCTGCTAATGATTCTCAGAATTGTTCCTCATGACTGCATGAATGTGCATTCCTCCAATTCCTAAGTCACCAGAAAAACATCTTGGCATATAATTTTTCTGGTATAAGCTCCTGGCTGTCCCTCACTTATACCTTATTAGCTGGAGGTTTTTGGGACAGAGGTTTATCAATCTTTTAGATATCTGCAGATGGGTTGACTATTCTTCTTAGAATTTGGGCCAGAAGGGTAAAAGTAGTAGAAGCCTTGTCACTTTGCCCATCATTCCTAATCAATATCAGTTTCCCAATATTCCTAATCAATAAGTGATCCAAGGAACGCAATGCCAGGAGTGTGTTGTCACGGTTTGGAACACTCAGAGATATGCCATGAAGTATGAAAAGTGACAACAGATCAGGCAAAATGGCACTATCTACCTTCCTCCCAAACTAATACAACAGTACAAAGCACGGCCACAGAGAACCTCTTGTTGGTAGAAGCAGTAGAAAAAGCTGATATACTCATTTGGAACAGAACCAGAAATACAGATTTTTCTGAGTTTAAAGAAACCACCCACCGACCCATCCATGAGCTGTTGGTGCAGTGGTTAAAATGCGGTATTGCAGGCAAACTCTGCCCACAGCCTAGAGTTCGATCCCGAGGGGCTCAAGGTTGACTCAGCCTTCCATCCTTCCAAGGTCACTAAACTGAGGACCCAGATTGTTGGTGGCAATATGCTGACATTACAAATTGCCCAGAGAGTACTGTAAAGCACTATGGAGCAGTATATAAGTCTAAGTACTATTGCTATCATCCATCCATCCACTCATGAATATACAGTACATAAGAGACCTAACAGGTTTTTTGAAAAGTACTGAACATATGTTTAATATCAGGTCTAGTGATCTCCCAGAAGACTAGAATACCCATATACCGTATTTTTCGGAATATAAGACGCACCTTTTTCCCCCTAAAAGAGGGTGAAAATCTGGGTGCATCTTATACACCGAATGTAGCCCCGCCCAGCCTCTAAAACGGAGCTTTGCAAGGCTAAAACAACCTCTCAAACTGAGCTTTGCAAGCCTGAAAAAGCAGCCTTTCAAATGGACCTTTGCAAGGCTAATATGCCTGTTCCAGGCTGTTTGCTAAGGACGCTAGCCAGATGGATGCTGGTAGGCAGATTTTTTTTTTCTTATTTTCCTCCCCAAAAACTAAGGTGCGTCTTATACTCCAGTGCATCTTATACTCCGAAAAAGACGGTACATAGTAATAGAATAGAATTATTTATTGGCCAAGTGTGATTGGACACACAAGGAATTTATTTATTTATTTATTATTTGCATTTCTATGCTGCCCAACTCCGCAGGGACTCTGGGCGGCTCACAGCAAATACAAACATAATCAATATAAAAAACATCTTTAAAAAAAAGCAAAATTAAAAACAATTTCAATTAAAAAACGTTTCAACCATCCATTTGTTCATGGGCCAACCTCACTAGTTCTTACAATAAGGTCATTGGCCCCAGGCCAGTCGAAAGAGCCAGGTCTTTACGGCTTTCCTGAAGGCCAGTAAGGTGGGGGCAGTACGGATCTCAGGGAGTAGCTGATTCCAGCGAGCCGGGGCAGCCACAGAGAAGGCTGTCGCCCGCGGGCCCGCCAGTCAACACTGTTTTGCTGACGGGACCCAAAGCAGACCAACCCTGTGGGATCTGACTGGTTGCTGGGAGGTATGTGGTAGAAGGCGGTCCCGAAAATACTCTGGCCCTGAGGCATATGGGTCTTTAAAGGTAATCACCAACACCTTGAATTGCATCCGGAGACCAATGGTAGCCAGTGCAGCTCACGCAGAATAGATGTAGTGTGGGTGTATCTAGGCACACCCACAACAGCGCGTGCAGCTGCATTTTGGACCAGCTTTAGTTTTTAGTGCAGGCTATATAATTCTGATAAGTAGTTAAAAGCCAATTAAAAACAAAACAAAAATAAAGATGGAACAGAAGATTGAACAGGGAAACTCTGATGATGATAGCCAACAAGACTGACATAAAAATGAAACAATGCTAAGAAAAATCAATAAACTCTCAAGATTTATAATAACATCCAAAAAGAGTTTGAATGTATTGTTCAGAAATACAGCTTGTGAAACTTGAACAATTTGTTTATAACCTACCTTTATATATTTTTAATAAACAACTCAACGTGGCAAATATATACTCCTTCCTCCTCCTATTTTCCCCACAACAACAACCCTATGAGGTGAACTGAGCTGAGAGAGTGTGACTGATCCAAAGTCGCTCAGCTGGCTTTCATGGCTAAGGTGGGACAAGAACTCAGAGTTTCCTGCTTTCTCCCTTGGTGCTTTCTACCCCTAGACCAAACTGGCTCAATGTGGAATATTCAAATTGAATTCAAATGTAGAATTTTGATTGAAGAATACAATCAAGACAGACAGACAGACAGACAGACAGACAGACAGACAGACAGACAGACAGACAGACAGACAGACAGACAGACAGGAGATTGTCCAGTCTCTTAAATGCCTCCAGTGATGGAGAACCCACAACTTCGGCTTTGGTTTTAGAAAAGGCTCACTGGAAGCTTTTAAGAAGAGACTGGACAGCTATTTGTCCCAAATGGTATAGGGCTGTGATGGCGAACCTATGTGGCACGCGGAACCATATCGGTGGGCACGCAAGCTCAGATCCGGCGCACGTGCGTGCACCAGCCAGCTGATTTTTGGGCCTTCTGGGCCCACTGGGAGTCGGGAAACAGGCTGTTTCCAGTCTCCAGAGGGGGTGGGGAAGGCCCATTTTTTGCTCTCCCCAAGCTCCAGAGCCTTTCTTTGGAGTCTGGAGAGGGCAAAAACGGCCTTCCCCACCTCCCCGGAGGTCCTCTGGAGGCCAGAAACATTCCATTTGCTGACTTCCGGTTGGACTGGAAGTCCCGTTTTTTTGCTCTCCCCAGACTTCAGAGCCTTTCTAGAGCCTGGGGAGGGCGAAAATGGCCTTCTCCACCCTCCCAGAGGCCCTCCAGAAGCCAGAAACGGCCCATTTCCCAACTTGAAATGGGCCATTTTCTGCCTCCGGAGGCTTCCGTAGGAGTGGGGAAGGCCTGGGGAGAGCGAAAAACGGGTGTGCCACCGCGTCTCCAAAGTAGGGGGGTCACGCGTGCATGCATGGGGGGGCACATGGAATTATGGGTGTGGGCACACGTGCACGACCCCTCTGCCCCCCTTTTGGCACGCAAACCAAAAAAAGTTCGCCATCACTGGTACAGGGTGTGCAGGAGGTTCAACTAAAAGACCTCCAAAGACCCTTCCAACTCTGTTATTGTGTTAGACTTTAAGAGTGAAATGCTTGCTTACACAGAGCCAGAACCAAATCAAAGTACCGTATTTCTTTTAAAAGACAGAATACTACATAGCATATTGTTAATTTTGGCTCCTCTGAGTCACTTAAGATGAAATCTTGTCCGTAAACTGTTGCTCAGTATAAATCATTGTATGCCTTTCAATATTGGTTGCTGAGGAACAGCAACAGAAAAAGACAATTGCCTTCATGTCCTGGTGTGAACTTCTTAGAAGTATGGGGTCAGCTCCTAAAAGATACTGGACGACACCAATCTTTCATGTGAACCAACATGGTTTTTAAAAATGTTCTGAAGTTAGTCAGGTGCAATTGTGCTGGGCCAAGTTCTAATAATTCTTATGAGCAAATGCCTGATTATAATCAGTATCTCTTCAAAGGCTTTTCAGTGACCTCTCTGACTTTGCCTCATCCATTGTTTTCTCATCTACTTGCCTCAGCCTTTCAAGAACAGTTGTTTTTTCCTAATCCATCATCCACACACAACACATGCCCAAAGCATGAGTGTTTCTGTTTGAAGGGTGTGGTTATTTATACGGTCCAGGACTAACTGGTTCATCTTGCAGTTCCTGGCAACCTCAGCAGCTATTTGCACCTCCCTAATTCAAAGGCATCGCTCTCTTTCCCCCCCCCTCTCATTTCTTTTCAGGTCTTTCACAACAATATATTACCACTAAAAAAAAACGCTTGAACTATTTTGTTCATAGACAAAAACATGCAATAAAATTATATTGAAGCATGTCACTGCATTTTCATACGATTAATCCTTTTCACTTCTCCAACATACTGTCCATCTTTAATATTCTCGAGTCCAAGGCAAAACACTTTTTATCACCTGCATTTTTGTTCACCTTATCTTTATGTTTCTGCTTGACATTCCTTTTGTGGTGTTAATGCAAGTAGTCCTCAACTCATAACCATTAGTTCAGCAACCAAAATTACAACTACACTGAAAAAAATGACTTATGACCGGTCCAGTAATGGGTTGTAAATTCCATCGCTACCGGTTCGCACACGCGCACAACACTTCTGCACATCAGGGATGGGTTTTAACTTACCTCGCTGCCGGTTCGCTTCCTCCCGTGCCGCGTGGGCGCGGGCATGCACAGTGGCAAATAATCCAAAAAAAAAATCCCCCCCCCCAAAAAAGCCGAAAACAAGATGCTGATGCATGCGCAGTGCCGGAAACTTCGCTTCTGTGCATGTGCAGAAGAAGAAAAAAACCCACAAAAAATTCAAAAAAAATTCAAAAAAATAAAAAGATGGTGGCACCGACCAAACCGGCACCGACCAAACTGGTTCTGTGATGTCATCGTGACATCACCAGCGGGTTGCTACCAGTTCGGGCGAACCGGTCTGAACCGGGAGGAACCCACATCTGCTGCACATGCGCAGAAGCTTCTGGGGTGGGTGGGCGGAGCCTCCTGCCGCTACCGCTACCGGTTCGTAGATCCGGGCTGTACCAGTAGCAACCCACCACTGGACCGGTCCTTGCACTTACAACACTAGCTACATCCCCAAGATCATATGATCAAAATTCAGGCCTTTGGCAATCAGCATATATTTATGATGGTGGCAGCATCCTGGGGTCATGTGATCACCATTTGTGACTTTCGCACCTGGCTTCCAACAAGCAAAGAGAATGGAGGAATCGGTTTTGCTTAACAATCTTGTGATTCACTTAACAACTGCAGTGATTAACTTAACAACCGCCTTGCTTAGCAATGAAAATTTGGGTCCCAAATTTGAGGACTAACTTTATTAATCATTAATCCAGATGATTACTCTCCATCTTTACTTTCATAATGACATTGTCTTAATTATTTTTAATTTCAGTTAACAAAGACCTTTCTCAATTAACCCTTCCCAATAATGCAGAACTGTCCCGTTATATCAAATGTTATCATTTTATATAGAAAAGTGTATTCTTGTGTGGCTCCAATTCAGTTGAAAGCTCAGATAAGGGAACTTATTAAAAAAACTGAGTGGAATCTAATATGTTTTCAGTCCTTATTGGACTAAAGGACTAGATAGACCATGTGAGAGACATTTCTGGTCTGTCACCAAAGCAAATGTATTCCCTACTCCATGTTCCAGAATGAATTGAGGGAACATATGACAGGATCCGTTTTTCTCACTCACAATCTGTGTACAAATGCACCTAAAAGTCAGAAAGTGTGAAAACCTTCTCACCATTTTCTTCAGTCAAGCATACTATTGCTTTTGCAGATTAATTAACTGAAGGATAATTCTCTATATCAGAGGTGGGGAACGATGGCCCCCTTTATGACTTATGGACTTCAATTCCCAGAATTCTGCTGGCTCAGGAATTCTGGGAGTTGGAAGTCCACAAGTCATAAAAGGGCCATCATTCCCCACCCCTGCTTATGGATAGAAATGGAAGTTAGTAGCTATATCCAGAGGTTAGCTGCCTAAGACTTTCACATCACATCACATCCCCATAACCTTCTGTTCCCTGGAACAAACGTGCAGCTTTATAGCTAGGAAAAGGGTTTGTTAGCACTTTTATTTACATCAGTGTTCAAGTTGCATATGATCATTCTTTCTCAAGATTACTTAAAGATGATGGAAGAAATAAAGCTCATCTGAATTCAGCATCTGGAAACATATTGGAACATCAGAACATGAGCAGCGCCCTGGCGGTTCGGACTCCAGCCCACTTAATCCTGTACTTCTCACAGTGCTAGTGTTAATTCTAGTCCTCCTAGCACAGTGATGGCGAACCTTTTTTGGTTCGCGTGCCAAAAGGGGAGGGTGCGTGCGCTAGCGCGTGCACACATGCCCACACCCATTCCCTCCCCCCCACGCTTGCGCACAACCCCGCCATGCTGCCCCCTGCGCATGTGCGCACACACACACACACACACACACACACGCAAAGGCCTTACCGAAGCCTGGGACGGTAAAAAATGACGAAACGGGCAAACCGGAAGTGCGTTTTCCGAACTTCCGGTTTGCCCGTTTCGTCGTTTTTTGCATTCCGGGGCTTCAGGAAGCTTCCCTGAACCCTCCGGAGTGCGAAAAACAGCACAACGGCAAACTGGAAGTGCGTTTTTCCGAACTTCCGGTTTGCCCGTGGAGCTGACAGGGCAACGCCTCGCGTGCCCTCCGATATGGCTCCGCGTGCCACCTGTGGAATGCGTGCCATAGGTTCGCCATCACTGTCCTAACAGGTAAACCATCTGCATAAGGAATGTCTACTAACCTGGAAGTCTCCCAGCAGATGGCCTTCAGAGGCAGTCACACTGATGGGATCATAGAGCAAAAAGGGAAACTAGACTTATCGTAGCAGGAAAATCAGGCTCACTCAGGGTTTTACCAATATTCACTGATTACTTAATGCTATAATTGCACAATTAGTACAGCTTGCTCAGCCGACAAACTACTTTAAGAAGGTTTTGAAGTTACTACCTGAAAAGTAAGACATTAATTCAAAATTTTGGAATGTGTGAATTAGAGACAGATTTCAACAGAGAAAGAGGAAAGGAGCAGCATTAAAATTCTTTCTCTGAGAGACAAGGAAAGTGTCCAGGACTCAAGGCAATAAGGAAATACTTGCAAAATCTATTCTGCCTTCAAGTGCCATTAATGAGCAGTTTGCACAATGTTCTGACATAGTTTTGAAAGGCAGAAATATAAAGATTTCTTTGCACCTTTTGGAGGCAGTTCTGAAATACAAAATTGCAGAAAATAGAAACTATCAGTAAAGAATCAGTCCATATTTTTTTTTCATTTCAATATGGAATGTTCATAGATTTGGAAGCTGACATCCAATTCAGCATTTCTTTAGTTACCTTGACTCTCTCAAATCAAGCATATTATTTTAGTGTTTAAAAAGAAGAAAGCTTTAGGCCAGAAATCAGAGCACAACCCTAAAGTATGACATTCATCTTAGTTTTTAAATAATTATACTTGTGGGACAGAACAGATTATCAGGGTTATAAATCTTCTGAAAAAATTAAGTGCCGTCAGCAGATATCTGAGTGTTAAAGTTAGAACATTAAAGTTTCAATCAAGTTCCCCAGCTTGAGGGAATTTTACTGCTTTTTAGAGTAGCAAGTATTTCCTGATCAAGCTATTCCGAAATTGGAGTTTACACAGCATTCTTTGTGTCCTTTTTTTCCATAAACCTTTTAAACATTTCACAAAGAAACAAGATGTTTAATTAACTAGTTTGCGTTAGATGAAGAAAGATGGAAAAAGCAGTGAGAAAAACTGTCCATTGTTCTGGGTTGAACTATTTGGTTCTTGGTGCTCAGAGAGCATCACCAGCCCAATACAGTAAAAAAATTATTTATTTTTAGAGTGACTTTAAGTACACATAGATTCATCTTCCTTCATTAGGTACAAGGCAGTATACATACATGGATGGGTAGGAGTTTTCCTAGGTTATTTGGCCTTGAACAGATTCAGACCTTTTGCGCTTCAGCAAAATTATTATAACCTTCCATGAGCCTTTAAATAATGCCCCAAATCTGTCTGAACAGGAGGAAAAATGTGTGTGTGTGTAAAATAAAACATGTATGTTAATACTCTTTCAGGCTAGTGGAATAGGAAGCATTTAAATGCATGTGGATTTTTACTGTTGTGAGCCGCCCAGAGTCTCTGTGGAGTGGGCAGCATACAAACGCAACTAATAAAATAAAATAAGTAAATAAAGTGCCATTTAAGAACTAGTTCAGTTACTCAAAAATATTCCCCGTAAGATAGCAAAGTAGTTCTGCTGACTTCCTCAGAGGCATCCATCAGATAAGGTCTTCAAAATAGAAAATGCTTAGGGAAAGCCGAACCATTTCAACTTTTCAGTTGCATGACAAGTATCGATCAGTACGTACAGAGTTTGGGGCAGGCCAGCAAACCGCTGGAGACCCAAAGAAAAACTTTTCCCCCGCAGCCATTGTGAAATCAAAAGCCTTCATTCTCAATTCACGCATCTGCACCTTTGCAAAGAAAGGTCAAAGCCCTCTGCGTTGAAACCAAAGCCTCTCAGGGAATGACGCTGCAAGATCTCTTCCTGATCTTCGCCCCGGTTCAGCAGAAGAGAAAAAGACTTGTGGTTTTTCCAGAGCTGAAGAAGCTTCTTGGATGAGAAGCGAAACGTCTTCAAAGAAAAACCAGAAAGTCCAGTTGCCTTGGGGAAAAAAAAGCAGCTTTGGGGCTTGAGGTTTTTAAAAGCCCGTTTTGCGCAATCCTCTTTAACAAGCATCTATCCGTCCCTTCCGCCTGCAAAGTGCGAGGGCTTCCAGCTGATTCTCCCTACCAAGCAATCCCCAGTCGCACACATTGCCTGCACAAAACCCTAAGGTGCACCGGCAGGGAGCAACGTGAAAGGAAAACGAGCACGCAACCCAACGCTGTGCAGCTTCCTTACCTTTTTTTTTTTTAGGCTGAGCGGCCCTTTCTATCCGCCTTCCCTTGCAAAGAGTCGGCTGGTGCCCAGGCCCTGCTCTCCAGGGAATCAGCCATCACATTCCAGCCATGTCATCGGAACAATGAAAGGTGAATGTTGTTGCAAAACAGCCTGGGACCACTTACTGGTGATGTCATCCCTCCCTTATACAGCTCATTATTGTGCAGATTTAACTTTGGGCAGAGGGGGTGGGGGTGGAGCCTCTCTACTTTGGGAAGCAAGGGGGAATGTTGGCTAGAGAAAGGTTTAGCAAAAGGGAGGGGGGGAAGTACCAGAGAGAGAAGTGTATTTCTCCTGCTCGCCCCCTTTCCTTCCAAACTCATTGAATTCCAGCCAGTTCTATTTAACATACGTTTAGGCAGCATTGGGCTCCCCTTTCAGAATCAACATAAGAAAGTGGAATCACGAAACAAATCATTATCTGTCTGTAAAGGTTCCTAACTGCAGAACGGAACTTGAATAATTACACTTATGGGGCAAAAAAAAAACACCCTCATTTATAATAGATAATGCTTTTCTTCAAAAAGCTATCATGACAACTATGTATTAATGATCCATGGTTTGAAAATAAAACCAGATTATAATTCAAGGATAAAAGTAGTTTTCATTCCTTTTTTGGCATTTAATAAATAGAAAAACAAATCTAGCAAATCAGCTTCTTTGGGATAGGATTAGTGTTATTTGGTTTTCCTAATATTTATTATAACTTCTAAGATCTGGGCAGATGATAGCACCAGCTGAGCTGGGCTGATCACTAAAAGATCAGCAGACCTGATTAGTATTAGGATAGGAGACCATGAAGAAATCCCAGGGTACATTAGATGTTACATTAGGGTACATTAGATGGAGAAGTTGAAAAAGACATCCCAGAAAAAGCAGTGGCATACTGTGGCTGAAAAGATATACAAAGATTTGTCCATGGTCACCAGGAATGGTGATATGCATAAATTCCTAAATTACCTAAATTCCAACGCAAGGATTGGTGTTATTTTTCTTCAAGCTCAGAACAGTTACCTATGGGCCTACTTCTGCTACAGAAGAAAAACTAGCCAATCCTTGGGATTTCTTGTTGCTTAAAAGTGTACATCCTACAAATAACATATCTAACCATTCCTAAATAGGTCATTAAGGCCTTTTGTGGTTAAACTGATCTTTGGACAGATTAGAGTTCTCCACTCCAATAACATTGACCAATTTCAACTTTGGAACAGATTCATTAGCTAAAAATCCATCATTTTTAAAAATGTGATTTTTTAATTCCACAAATTACAGTTTAAGATAATTAAAACAGTATTTTGATGCTGAATGTAAATATCTGTGGCTTTTGTAGAGGCTGCAGTTGTCTATTTTGTACCCCATTCTAATTGCCATTTTCTCAAATTGATTGACAAGAATCTACATACTACAAAAACTGTCATTGTGTTTATCTGTCTGTTTGTCCCTAAAATCTGCTAACTTAAAGAATACACTAAAAAATATATCAAGGGACCGAATACTGCTGTAGAATTGAAATTTCCACGATGTTCCAACCAGATTTATTTCCAAAGTTGTGACCATTGCAGCTGTCCCATGGTCATGTGACTGTGATTTCCAATGTTCTCTGCCAGCTTTCCACATGAAAAATCAGTGGGGAGGCTGGCAAGAAGTTGGAAGTAACTCATGCTCCCACTACTTTTTTGCCTATATCCTTAGTCATTCTGCTTATCTGTTTAGGGTAAGTAATTATTGCCTTTTTATTGAAGTTCCTATGCTACTACAGTTGTTTTTCTATCACATGGTGGTGGCATTGAGGTAAAAAAAAGTGATCAGCCAAAAATTTAATGTTTATTCTAATCACACCAGACTGTATTACCTTTCTCTCAAAGGATAGCCCAATGGGCAAGAGGATTGTATAGTATAGTATAAATATTTGAGTGAATCTTGCATTTTGTGGATCCTGGCAAGAAGACTGAGTGCCTTAATTTCTAAAATTCATCCCCAAAATGTTTTGCTGTGCCAATAAAACATACTGTGAAACAATTTTCCATTGCAACTACACCTACTGCCAAACTTTAATTTTTGATACCGGTAGATCTTGCCAGAATGACCAATGAGGAATGTTGGGAGCAACAAAGTGATCAATGCCTGGAATGCACTACCTGACTCTGTGGTTTCTTCCCCAAACCCCAAAAACTTTAACCTTAGACTGTCTACAGTCGATCTCACCCCATTCCTAAGAGGTCTGTAAGGGGAGTGCATAAGCGCACCACTGTGCCTACCGTCCCTGTCCTACTGTCCTATTGCCTAATTTACCTGTACCTACTCTGCTAATGTTTGTTTATACCAGAGGTCTTCAAACTTGGCAACTTTAAGACTTGTGGACTTCAACTCCCAGAATTCTCCAGCCAGCATAGCTGGCTGGAGAATTCTGGGAGTTGAAGTCCACAAGTCTTAAAGTTGCCAAGTTTGGGGACCCTTGGTTTATACCAATACCTGCTATCTTGTACATGTTTGACAGACAAACAAACAAACAAACAAACAAATAAAATAAAGTTGTAGTTCCACAATTCCCATCTCCAGATTACACAATTTACTTAATTGGGGACAGTAAAGCCGCATGGCCTCCCCTTCAATTTAACACATCCACATACCTGTTTCTTCAGATCATCATTTCAAATATGTATTAGGTCAGCAGAAACACTTCCACAAATTGCTGGGCTACAATTTCCAGCGTCCTGCATTTTTCTAGGCTGGCTAGAAATCTTGGCACTTGGAGTTCAATAACATCTAACAGGCCTTATGTTGCCCAGCCTCGTTAACACTTCAAGACCATGAGCTTTATGTTTAATCTTGCTAGTCTACTTTTTAGATAGGCAAAACAGGGGCCAAGATGTATGTATGACCTGTGCCTCTTACAAGGAAGTAGCAACTTTAATTTCTCTGTGCTTTTTATATCCTTCATTATAGGCAGGCAGCTGATGAAACTAGCCCTATCCATGACGACTGCTTAATTGGATTTCTGGTTATTAAGCTACTGTTAAAGCTACAGGAATGGTTTTTTCCCCCTTAGAAAGCCTGCTGCTTAAACATTGCTTGCATATCTTTCATAAGTTGCTAATATATTCACTGGATTCCAACCTTACAGTACACCTATGATAAAAATGATCCTAGCTTTAAAGCTAAACTCTCAAGTTGAGTTGAATTCAGGGTGACTCCATATTGTTACTGATTACCATTGTGATCTTTTTGTGGGATGGTTTGTTTAAACTTTCCCATTCAGTATACAGCCCTAAGTTGCTGTAGGTCTTCAAGTCTGACCTTCCTTAGGTTTCTTTCACAACTGAGAGAGTGTAAGATACTGCCAGTTATTGGGATGATTGCCCATTACTTTGCCATATTTATTTATGTATTATTTATTTAAACTTGACCAAGAAATATTTTGAACCTAGGTATTAGCCAAATCGAAAAACCACAGTATGTTGACTTTGATATATGAATCCAAATTATCAACTGTTTTGAGGCTGTGATTTGCTACCTGTGGCTTTTCCCCCTGTCTAATAATAGACGAGCTTGCAATTATTCAGTTGTTATTGCTCTTGCTGTGTTGACATATTGTTCTAAACCATGGCTTGATTTATAGTTAGAGTAATAAGCCATAGTGGCAAAATGAATGCATTAGACTAAGCTATAAGTAACAGTATATAGACCCCAATCACTGCCTTTGATTACCATCACACTAAGGGAAACTGAAAGACACATTATGGCTTAGAATCTCGTTTCTTGAATAAATCACACTTCATTGAGCTCACATAACCTATTGAACATGATTTGCACATACACTAAATAAAATATCTTATGACTAAGCATGGTCTATGAGCCTGCTTTAAAGATGATCTCAGGTTACAGCCATAATCCTATAGGTACTTACTTTACAATAGCATGCACTGATCTCAGCAACACTTATTCCTGAGGAGACATGTAGAAGGTTATGTTATATCAGGGGTGGGGACTGCTGGCCCTTTTATGTATGACTTGTGGACTTCAGTTCCCAGAATTCCTGAGCCAGCCATCCACAAGTCATAAAGGGGCCATAGTTCCCCACCTCTGCACTACATGGAGAATTATTTGGGGATTTTTAGTTGGCAGCTTCTAAAAGTTTACCAGATAAATCATTTAAAACCTCCTTGTAAATGCTTCCTTTACAGAGAAAACCGCGTTGATTCAAATTAATATAAACTTTTATTATAGTTCAATGATGGCATCAAAATTAATTCACATAATATCTACCTTGCTATGCCTGACTCTTCTTTTGGATGTTTTGGAATTAAAGGAGAAAAAGAAATAACCTAAATAAGAGAACTTTAAATCTTAAACCAGTATAGATAAAAAGACTATTTCAAACATTTTTTTCTTGAAGATCAACCCTTATTTGGCAAGTCATATTTTTTTAATTTCTAGTGAAAGCCCCAGGAAAACCATAGATCCTTTTTCAGAGTGGCTACCACAACTGTAAAGACTGGATTACAAAAAAGTCAGATGACCACTAGATGACAGGAAAAAAACATGTAGTAAACATGAACCACTAATCAATTAGCTGGATGTTTGCAACCTATAGAGCGACCGTCTAGAAAGATCCAACCATTGTTGTATCAATCTAACCATAATGAAGACTAGCCCAACATCACTTCAAAAATGGCTGGACCATGTTGAAGATAATATAAGAGCTTTTTCTCAGTTGCACCTGCCATAGGACTATCAAGCTCTGACATCATTAGGGTTATCAGACCTGAACAGCCAAGAGCGGCTAACTTTACTTTTATTTCATCACTAGCGCAGGAGTAAGAAAACCTTATTACAGTTGTATTTTCCCATTTATTTTAACATTATTCAAGAACAGCCTCAAAATACATAACATCACTTAGGCTTTGTTATCCATTATCTTGGAGGGAAGTCAAACAACCGCAATAACTTGACAAATAGGCAATAGAGGCTAGATATTGACAAAGGGGCATAGCAAATTTCATACCAGTGTTGTCTTCTCCCGATTCATAACACTTCAGTTCATAACACTTCAGCTCAGCTTTTGGGAAAGGTCTCAAGTGCATCATGGGAAAATTGCAAGGGTTAATCGAAGAGTTAATTGAAGACCTCCCAATAGGAATTAGACGTTAAGGACCCAAAGGTGTGGGGATATAGATACGGAAATTGCTGATTTCTCTTCCATTCCCTACTAGCTGAAGGATTTTTGTTCTTGAATGAATAAAAGTTTTGATTTGAAATGGATGTTTCCAGAAGTTGAGAGTCTGCAAACATGCTTCTCTATAATATCCTTTATAACAGCCTTCATTGCAAATGTATTCTGGCACCAATTTCAACCTCCAAGGACTCTCTGTCATACCACCCAACCACATAACTTAGAACAGGCAAAGCTCCAAGAGCCAGCCACATTTTTTCTTCATTGCTTTTTTTTTCTTCCCTGAAGTTCACTGATGGAAGACTCGAAAGGAGCAGAAATATGACAGGCGGCTAGGAATTTCGTGGTAACAAGAGCACATCATTTTCTGTGCTTTGTCAATAATCCAATAATTATCTGAGAAAGTCCTTCTCCCCTATTTCTTTCACCAAACCCCAATGTGAAACTAAGCTTTCAAAATAGATCCGTGACACCACTGCATACAAAGGCCAGCAATCCAAGGCGACAGCTTAATGCCTAGAATATTGCATGAGCTTAGTTTAAATCTCGGCCCTTTTAGTTCGGTAAGCATCAGTTAGGAAACAGAAGAATGATAGTTGGTAGTCTTCCCCCCCCCTTCCTGGTTCCCTTCCTTTTTAAAAAAAGGTGTCTATTTAAATCATACACAGCATGCGCTACCCCAGGGTGATAATTTCTGCTTCAGGGTTTTTTGGTGCTCTTGATGAGTTGCAGATGGCTTTCCTGCACAGGTGATGTGGCCCCAGACTGACATCACCAGGACAGCAGCCAAGCCCCATCCCAGCACCAGGATGACTGAAGCAGCATGGAATGTATCCGCACAAGCTCCGGAGAGAAACTTGCCAATGCTTACATTGCTAGGGGTGCTGGGATGAGAGGGGGGAGGGAGGAAGATGCTATTGGGAGACTGAAAGCGAGTTTTATAGAAGAGAGAAGGGATGGTGGTGGGAATTCCCTGGACTCTTTGATGATGGAGATCACACATTCTTCAGAGGGGGGTAGGATTCAGCCCAGTGGTTGTTCCAGATTTAACAGGCTAACATGGATTTTCCCCTTCAGTCCTGTATTGGAAGAAATTAATTGGCTTTTTTCTTCTTTTTTTGCTACTCTCAGGACCCAGCTGTTTTAAGTAAAAACCAGAGCTTCAGGGACAATGAGCTAATGAAATCACAAGCTGTGGTTTTTAACCTACGAAGGGAAATTTCAGGTTAGGAGTACTTTACACGTTTTTTTATGTTTAAAACAACAACAACACCCAGAGACTTTGAAGACAAGATTTTCTCTACCCAATTCTTGGTTTTGGAGTCTGCATTAAATGCACCCAAGTCACTTGGCCTTGGTTTCCCACCAATCCATGTGTCAAATGCAAGCATGCTGAAATAACGTGTCACTGATACTGTACATTTGAAGGTATGCTATTAAATTGAGAGAATACAAGTCACTTCCTACCTCCTTCCTTCCTTTCTATTCACCATTTAAGTATCAAAGGAGCACAGCTGAAAACTCTTATGTACATGCAGGAGGGTGTCAAACTGTATGAAATTAAAATCCCTAAAAATCATGCACTACAGCAGGGGCGTCAAACTCAATTTCATTGAGGGCCGCATCAGGGCTGTGTTTGACCTCGGGGGGGCCATGGTGGGTGTGGCCATGGTGGGCATGGCCAGCTCGATGTCACTTGTGTTGGGGGCACCTGTGGTGGCCCGAGCGCTCTGCCAGCAAAAACAGGCTCTCAAGCTCCGTTTTCGGTTGCGACGGCTTCCTGCAACCCTCTGCCAGCAAAAACAGAGCTCAGGAGGGCCGCATGTGGCCCTCGCGAGCTCCCTTTTTGTTGGCAGAGGCACCGCAGGCCAGTCCTTTGCTGTTTCCAGGGCGGCCCCACGGGCCAGAGATAAGCACCCCGCATGCCGGATCTGGCCCCCGGCCCTTGAGTTTGACACCCCTGCTTTACAGCATTATGTTAATACTTCAGAAGGATTTGTTTTTGATATGACTGCACAAGAACTGATTGACTTATAGTTGGCTTCACACATTTCTAAGTACAAAGTAATCTCTGCAATTGTATGGTTTCTGGTTGACAAAGGTATATAACTCTGTTTACGATAGAATAATTTATTCAATAGCCTATAGTTAAGTATTAAAAACAATGCATTGTATTGCCCCAAAATATTAAAAAGGGATGCAATAATATGTTAATGCCATGCTCTAGCTTAGATCAATATATACCCTTTGTAAGAGCTTATATAAAATAAATGTTTCAGAACTACATTTTAAAACTAAGGGAAACTGTAATGGAGCATTTTCATCTTTCTGGATACTCTATATCAGTAAGCTATAAAATAATGTAGAAGTCTGTATAGATATATTTCTCAAAGCTATATGTGTGTGTGTGTAGAAATTATCCCCCTTATTATCAAATATCATCCTCAGTTATTTTTCAATTTATTTATTTATTTTATTTATTTTGTTATTCTTATATGCTGCCCAACTCCCGAAGGACTCAGAGCGGTGGTTAGATGATATTTAAATTTTCACTAGTTCAGAGTATAATATAATTATTTTTAAAGCATGTGTTAAGACATAATAGACTCAAAAGCTACTTACATCGCAACGGTGGAATTAAAATAAATTTTATTTCAAACTTCTAAGATTCTCCGTCAAAGGACTGTACAAGAGGTGGGTTCCTGCCGGAACTGCCCGGTGCGCAGCTCCAGTAGGGAGCGGCTGATTGCGCAATTTGTGCACGACCACTCCGGAGCCCTCTCTGCTGGTCCACTGCGCACGTCGCCTTTTTTTTGGATGAATTTTTGGCCAATTTTGCTTCTGCGCATGTGCAGAAGCAAAATCGTGCCGAAATCTCACGAGGGGACGCGCACGAGAGAGAGATTTTGGTGAGATTTTGCTTCTGCGCATGTGCGGAAGCAAAATTGTGCCGAAATCTCACGTGCGCGTGCATCTCCTCACGAGATTTTGGCATGATTTTGTTTCCGCGCATGCGCAGAAGCAAAATCGTGTGAGGGGCTCGCGCGCGTAGCGAGCGTCCACCCAAAGCGTGGAGATGCGCTTCAGCGCACCGGTAAGGGAGCAATCCGCCGCTGGACTGTACCTACTATTAAGCATTCCGAATGTCTGCAGAACATTTAAAATTTGCTATTCTCAGAAATATGTGAAACTAGTTAACTGATTTGATGGCATTTAATAGAAGCATTTGGAATGAATAGGACAAAGATATAGAGGGCTCATAAGTAATAAGAAAAGCCAACGAGGATTGTACATTTTCAGACATTCCGCCTTCCCAGAATGCCAATGACTTTTCACTGAAAGTCATTGTGCAAATAAAGCCATCAAGGCTGTTTCAGTGTTGGAGCAAAACATCTAAAAATACAGAATTTTTGTGCATTGGCACATATTTGAGGTGAAAACAGTTCAGATGGAACAAAAGATGAGGGGTAATATACCTCAAATACCTCTGTGACTTCACATGAAGAGTTTAACCTGAGGAGCTGAGCTCCACAACCAACCTTAAAGCTCACATACTGCTCCTTTGAAAGGGTGGTAAGAATAGTGTTGTATTTTTTTCTTTTTTCCTTTCTCACTGATCACTCAAACAAGCAAACTGTGATTATTTCTAACAATAGCTTTTTGGAACAGTCCAACTTTAAACTATTTTTAAAGTATTGTATTTTATATATTATTTTACTATTGTATATATATATATATATATATATATATATATATATATATATATATATATATATATATATATATATATATATATATATATATATATATATATATACATGCATACATACATATATATATATACATATACACATACATACATACATACATACATACATACATACATACATACATACATATATTAATATATTAATATATTAAAGTATTAAGTACATTAAAGCTGTTATGAAAATAGCTTGCAGCTATATCAGGGAAGGAAAATGGGAATATGGGAACCAAAGACCACCTTATAATCATTGGTTATGATGCTGAATAATGGTTTAGAACCACTAGATGGGGGTAGGGGTGGGGGCTGTCAAACCAATATAGAAAAGTAGTCCTTTACATCATCTAGTGGTTATCCAAATGTTTGCAGCTCAAATATAAAATCCCTGAAAATGAAGCCAAAAGGTATTTGAATGTAAAAATACACTTCACATATAAAGCACACAATTGCATTTTATATTTGATTCTTTCAATTAAAATTTTGCAAAACTGGGCATTTTCAAACCTTTGCTCCCACAATGAAACAGACTTGATGGCTTTGCTTGCTTCATAAGCTTATGGAGTTAACTACTAAATCCAGTGTTCTGGATTTGCAATTTCAACCATGTGTGTTGGCTTCACATATATCACAGCTAGACAAACTATGATTGCCCATTCGTAGCAATCTCTCAACACTGCAATTCTGATAGGGATTAGGGATTTCTTACAGAGAGCTGTTGGTAATTTTCATCCAATGCTTCTCCCAATTCATTGGGGGAAATTATGATTTGTTTTATAAAATATATAGAAGTAAAAGTCAGTGGCAGTAGAACCTGGCTGACCCTTTTTTGGCTTGGAAGCTAAGCAGCTTAATACCTGGTTAGTACTTGGAGGGAAGAACTCCAGAGAGTACCACAATTACAGGTTTGATCAGGAAGTCGAAAAACATATCAGAAAGAGGCAGCAACAAGCTAAATCCATCATATAAAATTATGAAGAAACCGGAAGGCAAGCTCAGTGAAAGGGAGACTTTATCTGACAGGTACTGTATTTAGAGAGTAGGTATGTCCTCAAAGTATAAATACAAATATTAGGAAATGTCTCATTAAACTCTTATGGCAATTCCTTTAACAATGAATCATAATAGTATTATTTTTGTCTGTTTAACTTGACATATCTTGTTTCTGTTGGATCTGTGCCACCTGAAGTCTTTTTTTTTCAATGGTCAGACTGATTTCCGGTCATTATTTGGTGCATCCCAATAAAGATAACTTTTTGAAGTCATTAAGCACTTCTAGTCTTTCTAAACATAAGTTTCAAAACCCTGAAAACTGATTCAGTCACTTTTGACTCTCTGCAGTTCTACATGGCTATGGGGTTGTTGCAAGCACAGATTTGTTTACATGCTTATGAGTCTATTCAGTGGTGGGCTTCAAATAATTTAACAACCGGTTCTCTGCCCTAATAATGACCGGCTGGATAGGTGTGGCTGGGTGGTCATGTGACTGAGTAGGCGTGGCCAACTTGATGTCACACACATCGAGGGGCACTTAGCCTCGCCCGGCCGCTCGTGACCATGGGGATGCTGCAACGGTCGTATGAAAAACAGTCATAAGTCACTTTTTTCAGTGCCATTGTAACTTTGGTCACTAAATGAACTATTGTAAGTCAAGGATTACCTGTACAAAAATACAAAAAGCTTCTTTGTTTGCACAAAGTTGCCCTAAATATAAGGTGACCAGACGTCCCGATTTTGGCGGGACACACCCGCTTTTTCATGATTTGTCCCGCGTCCCGCCCGTCCTCTAAAAAGTCCCGATTTTTTGAAAGAATGCACGACTAGGGCATTCTTTCAAGAAATCGGCCTGAAAGGGCGGCGTGCGAGATTGGGGGGAGGAGTTAATCGGCCTGAAAGAGCGGTGAAGAGGCGCCTGATGCAGCCCCGCCCTCTCGAAACGGCCGGCGTCGCGGTGGGCGGGGCGGCCCGAGGGAAGGAATTGCATCCAAGATGGCCCTCGGGGTGGCGCTGGCTCAGCCGGCCGGGGCCGCCGCCGCAGCCTTCCCGCCGCCGGGGCAGCCGGGACTGGGGGCCCAGCCGCAGGGGCAGCAGCAGCAGCAGCAGGCCTCTCAGCTCGGGCCGGCCGTGGGCGGCGTTGGCGGCGGGCGGGCGTCTCGCGTTGTTGACGCCTCCGGCAGCGGCTGGAAGCTGGGGGAAGGGGGAAGGGAGGCTGCTCCTCCTCTCCTTCCCCCACCCCATCCCTAGCCCCGCCCTCGGAGGCGCCGCTGCTGTTGGGAGGGGTGAGGGACGAGGAGCCGTCGCCGCTTTGAGCTTACGAGCGGCGCAAACAGCCCTTCCTCGTCCCCCTCCCCTTTCTTCCCCCCGTCGCCTCGCTGCCGCCGTTGCCCTGGGGCCGGGCGGGCGACCGGGAGACCGCGGCGCTTGGATGCTTGGAGCAGGTAAGATGCCGGCTGCCTCCTTTCCCCGTCTCCCGCCTCCCGTTCGTTGCTTGCCAGCCCGGCCGAAGGGGAGGCGGGAGGCGAGGAAAGCCCTCCCGAAGGGAGCCAGCAGCCCTTCGGGAGCCCGCCTCCCTTTCGGGAGGCCTTTCCTCGCTTCCCGCCTCCCCTTCGGCCGGGCTGGCAAGCAACGAACGGGAGGCGGGAGACGGGGAAAGGAGGCAGCCGGCAGCTTACCTGCTCCAGGCATCCAAGCGCCCTCCCTCCTCCACCCCTGCCCCACCTGGATGCCGACATTTGCTGTTTTGCCCTCTGCGCATGCGCAGCGTTCTGCGCATGCGCAGAGGGCAAAACTTTTTTAAGCGGGACGGGGGGGGCAGGCGGGCCCGCCCCCCCCCCCGTCCCGCTTAAAAAAAATATCTGGTCACTTTACCTAAATACCAATCATTAGATTAGAAATGGGGGGAATACACACTGAAGATCAATGAGTCACAGCTGTCATGGAAAGCTAAACCATTCTGTCTGAATACTTTCCTTTTCCTCAGCAATACCTGCAAACCAGAGTTACAAATCAGGCAGGTTGCCAGAGCACATTGAGGAATTAAAATAGTTAAAATACAGCCAATTCTTGCTCATAAAGTGAAACTCTTTAGTGAAAAGTTCATTTAAGCTCTCCAGAAAGTGGGTGGGCATATTTGGGCTACAAAATGGGCTACTTATATTTGGTATACTACATACAGTGTTTGGACTACTAAAGAGACAAATTAGCAAATTAACATATTGAGTGAGGGCTAATCCCATTCTGTCTTTGTTCAGATCTTGCTGCAGGGAATTTTTGCCTATGAATGTAGCTATCTCTTTCTCTCTTAAGTGCTGACATCTTCTGTGGGCTATTAAGGAAGGTGGGGGCTGCTTTCTCCCTCTAAGAAAACATGTTTCGATATTTCTTACCCAGGGAAATATATTCTTCCTTTTTAATATTTCTCAAAATATTTCATTCTTCTAGGAGAGGGCTGGGTGCTAACCAGGGGTGGGTTGCTCACTTATCCATGTCGGTGCGCTGCGCACGCATCTCTACCTTTTGGGTGCGCACGCACTCGCTACATGCGCGCACATCCCTTTGCAAGATTTCGGCGTGATTTTGCTTCCACGCATGCGCAGAAGCAAAATCGCCTAAAAATTCTCAGGAAAAGATGGCGACACGCGCGACGGACCGGCGGAGAGGGCTCCGGAGCGGTCGCACGCAAATTGTGCAATCGGCCGCTCCCTACTGGAGCTATGCACTGGACAGCTCCGGCAGGAACCCATCTCTGGTGCTAACTTTCTACAATTGGTGCCATGTTACAATGCCATATCATAAGAGCAAACTATAACAAATTGGAAGGAGGATCCACTTATTATCAGTGAGCAATCATGTAGCTTGGCCACTCTGAAGCAATGCAAGAGACTCCTGGCCCAAAGGTGCTTTTTCAAGAGGCAATTGAACTTTCTGGAAACCAAGAAAGTCCAGTTGTCTCTTGAAAAAAGCACCTTTGGGACAATCATGACCTGGATAACTGAAGAATCCCCATAGACAAGAGACTGTGCTCAGTGAACTGACAAGGCACCCAGGGGAAGCAATCATTAGATCCATTTGCACCACTTAAAGATACCAGCTGGTCTCACTCACCTCACAAGATATCCTTAGGTAACCATCCAGATTTAAGGAAAAATCACATACCCTCAGAAAGGCAGTAAAAAAATCAGACAGAATGCCAAGCTTGCATCCTGCCTCTCAGCTATTTCTTCTATGGCTATGCCAACCCTTCTGTAAATAGCTGTTCAAGCCCCAGGAATAAAAGTACCCCAAAAAACTCTGGGGAGCGGGGGGAGAAGCTCAGCTACAGACAGAAAGTCTGGGCGTACTGCCAAGAACCATTAAGGCTGTTACAATGTAACAAAACTTAACCCAGAGTCAGTTTCTGAAAACACTTAAAGCAGCAGGGGCGGCAATTAAGATAAGGATTAGGCTAGAAATACAGGCACACTAGACTCTTTCCTTCCTGCGTTCCTTGCAGGATTAGCCCTGTAAAGTGGGAAAAGATTTCTTCCAACAACCGGTTCTCGGAACAGCTCAGAAAATTAACATACGGTTCGAGAGAACTGGTGCGAACTGGCAGGAGCCCACCACTGAGTCTATTGCAAGGGTCCCCAACCCCCAGTCTGTGGAAGGGCTCTGGTCCGCGGCATGTCAGAAACTGGTCCACACAAAAAAGCAAAACCCCATCTGCTAGATGCAAGCAGCACATGAAACTGCGCCCCCTTCTGTCCGCGGAAAAACCTCTCTTCACGGAAGTATTCCATGGAGCCCAAAAGGTTGGGGGCTACTGGTCTATCGAGTTCATGGACAACTAGCAGGAAATCACCCTTTGTTAATTCTGGCAATAATCGCGCATAGAGAACCAATCAGAACTTGTTAACTGCAAGTTACTCAATATCTTATTCTAAGCTTGCCAGTTATTCAAGATCTTATCCCAATCCCTCAGGCCTGTTCCCAAACAGCCATATGTTTCCCCCCCTTCATAACAATAGAAGAACATGAATTGTTAGTATTTTCTTAGGTTTCTTGTCACGATGTGATTTTGTGATTGTCAGCTGTACTCATATGTCGGACTTTATGACCCAGAGGATGTTAACAAAGTAAAGCAGTCACATGAAGAGTGAACTGTGCAAGTGTTACATTCCATTCTCATTATTCTTTGCTGCTATCCTCCCTAGAAGGAGGATCTCTTAGAATGTAAAGATGTAGTTCTTAGGTTTTTATATTGTTTTGTACCGAAATAAATATTTTGTTATTTAGACTTTTACTCGTGTTTTATTTTGTCAAGGATTGGTTTCCAAAGGAAAAGATTCATCACCTCTAAGATTTATTTTCTCATTGCGTCATTTCTGTTCTCACTTCGATGGCAAAGATTCAAATTCTAAATATGATTATATTGGCAGTTTTGCACTTTGATTTCTCCTAATCACGACAAGAAGGATCCCAGAAGATGGGACAAGCACCAGTCTCCTCCAATGGGACCATAGATGGCATCTTCTTAGGCTGCAATTCTTTGCCAGTTCTGAAGCTGCATTTGCTGACTTGAAACATTATTTTCTCATCCAGAGGTACCACAACATTGACAAAGAAGTATATCAAAACAGCTTGTAACTGCAAGACCCCAATTACAATTTCGTGCAACCAAGAGAGGCTCATACTGAGCCAGCATCAGGAATATGCTTTGATCTCAAAGTGTCCACTAAATTTAAACATCTATTAGCAATAGCAATAGCCCTCAGACCTATATACGGTGCTTTACAGCCCTCTCTAAGCGGTTTACAGAGTCAGCATATTGCCCCCAACAATCTGGGTCCTCATTTTACCGACCTTGGAAAGCGGGAAGGCTGAGTCAACCTTGAGCCATTGAGGAACGGATTCCTGGCAGTCAGCAGAATTAGCCTGCAATACTGCATTCTAACCACTGCGCCACCACGGCTACATCAAGTTTATGCTTACATAAATCAATCACAAAATCTGAGGTTCTGAATTTAATGGCACCAGGCAGTTAATACTAAATTGGGATCTATTGGAAGGCTTCATTTAGAGTGAGACTAATATACAAGTAGTCCTCGACTTACAGCCATTGGTTTGAAGTTACGACGGCACTGAAAAATGTGACTTATAACTGGTTTTTCACATGACTGTTGCAGCATCCCCATGGTCACGTGATTAAAATTTGGGTGCTTGGCAACTGGTTCATATTTATAACAGTTGCAGTGTTCTAGGGTCATGTGATAACCAATGACCGCATGTTTCACTGAACCACTGCAGTGATTCACTTAACAACTGCGGCAGAAAGGTTGTAAAATGGGACAAAAACTCACTTAATAACTTCCTTGTTTACCAATGGAAATTTTGGGCTCAACTGGGATTGTTAAGTCGAGGATTATCTGTATGGAAAAATATTTTTGAAATGTTAAATTATATCTCCCCCTAGAATGCTATAGATCTGCAAAAAAAAAAAAAAAAAGCCAGGCAAAATAAACTTTTGAAATGCAGATCTCATCCCACAGTGTGCGTTTGGAGCTCACCGTTCACGCTCCTGTTCCAGGAGGTTGGTAAAGTCGTCACTTTTGTTCATGTAATCAGTATGTTTGTGCTTCTCATTCTCCAGCTCGTAAACTGTGCGTCGATGGCATTTTTCTGCCAAAAGAAGCTGCTCAAGCATGCGCCGATACGTTTCCTTCTGCTTCTCTTCCAATCTGTCCAGCTGGTTTATTGAAACATAAAAGGGATGGTGTTAAATAGGTAATTGGCTGACTTTGGTTAATTTACCCAACAAGGAATTTGTCATACAGAAAAGACATGTAAATTGGTTATTGTTTCTGACCTGCCAGCATTTGGATGTGCTCATCACATTGGATGTCCTAACTAACTACCGAGGAAATATGTTCACATTTTGGTTACATTGAGCTACTTGAGGAATGAGCTGTCCAGGTCTGGAGCTTGGCGAGAGCGGTTCCAGGTTCCTCCAAACGACTGGGGACGGTGGAGCTTGCTGAATGCTTTAAAGACAGTCACTTTATTCATAAAGTAGAAATACAGTGAATTCCTATGGATGCCTTCTTGAGCTTGTTAACCTAATCTTGTGTAGCTTCTTCTCTGGCAATATTACATTGCTAACCAGAGCATACAAAACATTTGTTAGACCAATTCTGGAATACAGCTCACCTGTCTGGAACCCGCACTGCATATCAGACATTAATACAATCGAGAGAGTCCAGAAATATTTCACAAGAAGAGTCCTTCACTCCTCTGCTCGCAACAAAATACCTTATTCCACCAGACTTGAAATACTGGGATTAGACAATTTACAACTACGCAGCCTCCGATCTGATCTAAATGTAGTTCATAAAATCATATATCAAAAAGTCCTTCCTGTCAATGATTACTTCAGCTTCAACCACAACAATACACGAGCACATAACAGATTCAAACTTAATATAAACCTCTCCAAACTCGACTGCAGAAAATACGACTTCAGCAACAGAGTGATCAATGCCTGGAATGCACTACCTGACTCTGTGGTTTCTTCCCCAAACCCCCAAAACTTTAACCTTAGACTGTCTACAGTAGACCTCTCCCCATTTCTAATTGGGCTGTAAGGGGCGTGCATAAGTGCCTACCGTCCCTGTCCTACTGTCCTATTGTCCTCTTTTATCGGTAATTTTTACTTATGTTTATACAAACAACTACTATCCTGTACATGTTTGACAAAATAAATAAATAAATAATATTAATGTGCAAACTGTGTGAGTAAACATGTACTTCAAAGTGTGATGAGAATGTTCCCTTTCCTCTTGTTTTCTGGCCACTAACATCTTTCACCAGAAGGCATCCATAGGAATCTCACTATATTTCTACTTTATGAGTAAAGTGACTATCTTTAAAGCATTCAGCCAGTTCCATCATCCCCGGTCATTTGGAGGAACCTGGAATCATCTATCTACAGTAGGTTACCCAATCTTGGCTTATAATTTCTCAGCCATTGCTTCAATTTCACCAATCTGATCAGCTTCTAGATGTGAGGAAACCTCTTCATGATTCTCTAATGAAAACTGACAAGCGTCACAAGAGCACATCCTGAAAATAATCATGTCAGGAAATAAGCCTGCAGATGCCCTCAGCCAAGCCAGCTGGTAATTTATACACAACTGTGCAACAGAGAAGTTCTATCAATGCCTTTGCTACTGGAGCAGATTCAACTGCATGCAGATGTCACTGTGGTTTGCTTTCTGTTGCATTGGGCTATTGAGGAATGTAAAATTGCTAACATTCCAGTTATCCTAGTTTCAACTTCAGAGCTAGAGAAATCTTGAGAAGTGAAATTACAGTTATCAATAGGATGCCTTCCCTGGAAGTAGGGTTGCCATTTTACAATCTGCTTTTGGGAGTTTCTGATATCAATACCCTTTAATGCAGGGGTGGCCAAACTATGGCTCTTTGAGGACCTGTAGACTTCAACTCCCAGAATTCCTGAGCCAGCCATGCATGGCTGGCTGGCTCAGGAATTCTGGGAGTTGAAGTCCACAGGTCCTCAAAGAGCCATAGTTTGGCCACCCCTGCTTTAATGATAGCTCAGGGCAAGCAGCAGAATGCAAGTTGAAGAAAAACATTCAAAAGATCCTTAAAAGTGCTCACCTCTGAAATGGGCTTTTCATAAACATCTTCCACTGATTTCTCTTTGGAAAGGAGAGCATCTCTATGCAATATTCGGAGGACGTTCTCTGGGGCTGCAGAACCATAGTGCGCCTCTAGGATTTCAGGTCTGATTTTCTCGGTCTTCAGCATATGGATCACGTCATCTCTAGCCTGCAAGTTGAGACTTCAGTTTTATTACCATTCTAACACTAAGTCAACATTATCATGAAATAGTAGCATTCTTTGTTGCTTTTCTGTTATCAACACAGTGCTGTGCTCTAAAGTGCATCTACTGAATTATTAAGATTTACCAGATGTTGGTTAATAAAAGTTTTTGGGATTCCTTCCCTGTGAAGCCCCATATATGGAAAAGACAACAAAATTAGAACAGAGGGAAGAATCTGGGTTCTTTCTTTTACAAAACCGGATGATGGAGGCCTCAGAAATGTGAATGGGATGGAGACAAGATTCTCTTCTAGAAAATGAAATTCAGGATCACCCACTTAAAATTGATTGGCAGTTGATCTGGAGGACTGCTTCAAAAAGGGTGCAGATACATTATCCCACAGTATCAGGGGTGGGTTCTACTTACCTTCCCTACCAGTTCTGATCACGATGGAAGTGCGCGCCCCCGTCACATCACACAAAACACCCGGAAATGACCCTCTGTGCATGTGCAGAAGCCTTTGCGCATGCAGAGAGGGTTTTTTCCCCCAAGCCGCAGCGACCAAAGGACCGGTTCGGTAACTTGGACCGCCGATCATCGCTGCCAGTTCGGCGAGCAGTGATAAATTTCCGCTACTGGTTCTAAAGAACTGGTCCAAACCAGCAGCAACCCACCACTGCATAGTATGAAAATGATCTATTCTAAGGTTTCTAAAGAAGATACCAGTAAATGTATCCAGTTTGTATTAACTTCCATAACATTCAGTGTGGGCTAAGAGTTAAATTCTGGAAGAGAGAGTCTCAACACAACTGGGAAGTGGGAAAGACTGGAATAAAAAGAAACTGAAGGGTATGTTTATTGACTGCTGTTAACTATAATAGGAAAATTAATTTCCATGTTTGAAAGGCCATATATTTCTAAATTACAGATTCTTGGGCCAAACAAAAGATTATGTCTTATTGTGCCATGTATTTTGTGTGCAGTTGCACATGTGACTTTATACTGAGTTAGGATAAGTAATGCCCCCACTTTGAGGAATTAAAGCATGTTTCAGCCCTGATCACCATTTAATAACAGCCTCACCAGCAACTAGTAGATATGGCAATTTCATACTGTTCCTTCTTTTCCTCAGATGACTCACAGATTTAGTGACTGGATCCTGAGCTACTCTTTGTTGAGCCAGTGTGAAAAATCCTTTAGAACAGGGGTGTCAAACTCGATTGAGGGCCACATCAGGGTTGTGTTTGACCTCGGAGGGCCGGGTGGGGGGCGTAGCCATGGTGGGTGTGGCCAGCTCGACGTCATTCATGTCGGGGGCACCTGTGCTAAGGCAGGACTTTCCTGAGACCTCCCTCACTCATTATATCCTTCCTTCCTTCCTCCCTCCCTTCCTTCCATTCTTTTTCCTTCCTTCTTCCTTTTCCTTCCTTCTTCCTTCCCCTTTCCTTCTTTTTCCTTCCTTGCTCTCTTCCCCTTTTTCTTCCCCTTTTTCTTCCCCTTTTTCTTTTTCTTTTTCTTTTTCTTTTTCTTTTTCTTTTTCTTCTTTTCTTCTTTTCTTCTTTTTTTCTTTTTCTTTTTCTTTCTTTTCTTTTTCTTTTTCTTTTTCTTTTTCTTTTTCTTCTTTTTCTTTTTCTTTTTCTTTTTCTTTTTCTTTTTCTTTTTCTTTTTCTTTTTCTTTTCTTTTTCTTTCTTTTTCTTTTCCTTCTTTTTCTTTTTTCTCTCTTCTTTTACTTCTTTTTCTTCTTCTTCTTCTTCTTCTTCTTCTTCTTCTTCTTCTTCTTCTTCTTCTTCTTCTCTTTTCTCTTTTTTCTCTTTTCTCTTTCTCTTTCTTTTTCTTGTCCCTTCTTGCATGCTAAAATGCAAAACAGGGAAACATTTCTCCTTTTGTTTTGTTTTTAGTTTGTTTTGCTAGCCCTCTGCCAGCGAAAACGAAGCTCAGTCTCCATTTTTGCTGGCAGAGGTCCTTCACTGTTTCCAGGCCAGCCCTGTGGGCCAGATCTAAGCACCCTATGGGCCGGATCCAGCCTGCGGGTCTTGAGTTTGACACCCCTGCTTTAGAATATAGAAATTGGGCCATTGAGTTGATGACCACAATGCATTGTGGTGAGGAGAGGAAACCCATGACCTTATCTTATATCTGATCCTGTTACACCACAACTGTTAAACTATTAATAAACTGACAAGTGGGACAGAGGGCACAAATCAGGATTTGTCGTGTTACAATAATTCACACCAAAAATATGGACTTAGTGAACGTACGATTATCCATTTAATGGTGCTTATGTTTATGGGTTATATTCTTAGCTGTGTACCACCAAGGATACAAGAACAACACCTAATAATGGCCTTGATGCTCTGTCTTTCCTTTTCACCTCAGGGATATGAATGAAAAGATTGTTACCTCCGTCTTTGTTACAGAGCATTGTTGCTGAAATTCAAAAGAGAAATTGCTAGGCTACTGAGGTGGTCAAGGAACCAAAAATGACTTTTTATGATAGGGGAGAGAAGTGGGGGGGAAATCCCATTGGTCACCATACCTTTAATGATAAGCCAAATGATAATCCTAATTAGAATGCACTCTAGCCCAGGTAAAGAGTACACAATTCCTGGTGGCTTCATGGACATTCCCATGCAGTTTTTAGGGGAATTAAGAACTGGCTTGCTATTGCCTTCCCCCAATATGTGTTTTGAACTTCCCAGTCTAACCCACAGCTTGAGGATTCCTGGACGACTCCATCTCATTCCCCTGCCCCAAATCCCCTACAATTCCTGTTAGGGGAAGAGACCCACAGAAATGTATTATGATGCACGATAGGAACAAAATCAACCTAGCTCTGGTCTGCTGCTGTTTTTTTAAAGATGTGCATACTTGTCAGAACAGCAGCTTCCAATAAACGAGTATTCTAACTCGGTATCTTGGGAGTTGCCATCCAACACATCTGTGGGGCAGGACAGGATATCTCATTCATAGCAGACATCAATTAATCATTCCACGTGGTATTAATGGAACTTCTGTAGTTCCCAAAATAGCAATTGTTGAACAATTGGCATCGGTTTCTGGGACTGCCAGAGCCCTCTTTGGAGCAACCCCTCCCCCACCCAAAGATTGAGGTCACCCCAACCTTTTAGCCTTCAGGAAAGTGTCAAAAACTTGCCTTTTCCCCCCTGGCATTGGGCCCCAGGACAAGAGATGAGTTTGTCTCTTGGATGGTGGAGGGTATAAAGAGGCCCAAGTTTATGTTGTCGAAATGTTAGCATGTTAGGAGCTGAAGTGGTGCAGTGGTTAAATGTAGCCATTGCAGGCTGACTGCTAGTTCAACAGTTCAGCTGTTCAAATCTCACTAGGCTCAAGGTTGACTCAGCCTTCCATCCTTCCGAGGTGGGTAAAATGAGGACCCAGATTGTTGGGGGCAATATGCTGAACTCTGTAAACCGCTTAGAGAGGGCTGTAAAGCACTATGAAGCGGTATATAAGAAAAGTGCTATTGCTATTTAGATTTAAAAAAAATATTGTGTGATTTTAACTATAATACAGAAAGTCCTTGACTTAAAACAGTTTGTTTAGTGATCGTTCGACGTTATAATAGCACTGAAAAAAGTGACCTGTGACCATTTTTCACACTTACGACCATTGAGCATTCCCATGATCGCATGACCAAAATACAGACACTTGGCAACTGATTCATCTTTATGACACTTGCAGTGTGTCAGGGTCATGTGACCACGTTTTGCGACCCTGTGACAAGCAAAGTCAAGGGGGAGCCAGATTCGCTTAACAACTGTGTTACTAATTGAACAACTGCAGTGACTCACTTAACAACCGTGGCAAGAAAATGGTCGTAAAATGGGGCAAAACTCAAACTTAGCAAAGGTCTCCCTTAGCAATAGAAATTTTGGACTCAGTTGTGGTCATAAGTTGAGTATTACCTGTATTATTTGGGGATTTTGTAATTCAATGTATGGCGTTCCAATGTATCACAATAGAGTTGTGATGTAAATAAATCTTCTAAGTAAATAAATGGTATTCTTGTTACATACATCACAATCCCTATTTAAACAGAGACCAGCTGGTTTTTGTGCATCGTTCTAGTTTAACAGTACTTTATTCATTAGCCATGTCTTTCTAGAACACAGTTTTGACTGCTGTTATTCATCTCTTCAGGTAAATTTTGTTTAGTGAATACTAGACATCTGGTAATGTCTCAGTAAGGGTTGGTTAAAAACACCTATTTCTTGCACCAACAATTCAGGAACTAGAGGTCCTGACTCATGAGCTTTAGGCTTATGCTACTAATACTGTACTTCAGACTGAAATTCACAAGACTCTCAACATGTATATTTTGGCTGTATTCCCAGATCTTGGAATTTATCTAGATATCAGTAATTGCTGATATAACATTAAAGGGAAACAGTTACACCCGATTTGCACAAGCGGATCACTGATATCTGTGGCTTAATAAAGCATAACAAACTCCAGCTAGTATAAATCTGTTCAGGAACATTTAAAGCTACTTTTCCCACAAATCGGTGATTTTATTTTTTTAAAGTCACAAACCTGTTACTCAGGACTCAAACAAGGAATGAACCTGTCTGGCTAGTTCAATGAATTGAAGTCCGTAACACATCTCCCATTTGCTAACTAATGCTTCCGTAATAGTAGCTAATAAAATTTTATGTCCCAAAGGCAAGATGCTGTACTGAGCTGTCTATTCATCTAAAACAAGAATTTGTTGCATTATTCCTCTTTTTTGCAGGATATTAGCAGTGCCTCCAATGGGTTTGAGAATACCACTTCCCTCTGCCCACCTCCAATCCCTGCAAAGGTTTAGTCGCTGATGGTAGTACTGATGCAAAGAAATTGCATTTTACACACCATGTTTTGAAAGAGATCAAAGAGATCCTATTGCTGCCTGCCGACACAGCTTTGCCTCTTTTTTATTGCCAGAAAATTACACCAATGATGTCACTTCGTTCTAAAGAGAACACATCACCGGAGCTCTGGGCTGACATAATTCATTATCTGTGGTCTGGTCCAAGAGTACTGAATTCCCATGACAAGGAATTAAAGTTACTCTGTTTGAAGTTTGAAGGGTTGAAAGATACCACTTCTCATTTTCCTGACACTGAAAAGCAGTTTTGTTCTGTGCTATTATCAGACCACAAGGAGGGTTGCTAAAGCCTATCATTCCGCGATCCTTGGCAGTACAAGAAGCAAACTCAAAAGGTCATTGTAGATTGTATACACAAATCGAAATGTGTTGTGATATGTCTTGCATGCTTCAAGAATTAGCACATCACAGTGGGTAAATCAGCTGACTTGGGGGAAGCTGTAGCTGGCTATTATAAATGTGCTCATGGACAAAGTTGGGGGAAGCTGTAGCTGGCTATTATAAATGTGCTCATGGACAAAGTTAGCTCTCTGTAGAGTCTATGGTCAGTGACTAGGGTGACTGAAGGTAAATTAAATAGTCCAGTTCTCTTATTCACCCATTACTGTAGACCGGGGGTCTCCATACTTGGCAACTTTAAGACTTGTGGGCTTCAACTCCCAGAGCTCTGCTGGGAGTTGAAGTCCACAAGTCTTAAAGTTGCCAAGTTTGGGGACCCCTGCTGTAGACTCACAGAAGGCAAGATTTTTCTTTACTTTTTTTTACGGGTGTCCGTTGCATACTGCATACTAATGCCCCCCTTTTTCCCAATTTGTTGCTCTTCATATGTGATGGCAAACAACTCCCAGAGTCCATGGGGGATTCTGAGAGTTGTAGAGGTCATACATTATAGAGCTATGCTGGCTGGGAATCCTGGGAGTGGTAGTCCTAAAATATGTCGTGGGTATTCAAGACTTCTTGCATTTTGTTTTTTAAAGGTATCCTGCTTTTCTTCCTCCTTCAGCCCCCACCCCATCGCCAACCCCCAAAAATGAATTGCAAGGAAGTAGGGACTCTTACAGTAGTGGGTTCTAAAACCCATTGCTACCAGTTCACGTGCGCGACGCTTCTGCGCATGCGCAGAAGCGTCCTGGGTGGGTGGGCGGAGCCTCCCGCTGCTGCCACTACCGGTTTGCAGATCCGGGCAACCCACCGCTGGACTCTTCTCTCTGTCTCTGTCTCTATCTCTGTCTCTGTCTGTCTGTCTCTCTCCCTCTCCCTGTCCCTCCCTCCCTCTATCTCTGTCTCTCAGCAATCTGAGAAGATTTCCTACTTGGATTTTCAGTAAAATCACTGAAGAAGGATGGAACTATGTTGTTTACCTTTTCTCTTACGATGTATCTCCAAAATATTATAGCAAACTTCCTCAATTTGGACACACACTGGATGATTTGGAATATAGTTTCCATTTTCATGGATGATTGAAATTGTAGTCCATGAACTGCATTATGGCTGCTACTCTTCCAACAAAAACAAGAGCATTTCTCCCCCTCCAATCCTACTGCATTATTTAAAATTTATTAAACAGAACATAAAAATTAAGACATATATCATTACGAAAGTGATCACTTTATTTATTTATTTATTTTATTTATTTATTTGCTCTTCTTATATGCCGCCCTACTCCCTGGGGACTCAGGGCGGCGAACAACAGAGTATAAGAACAATATAAAAAACAGTAGCAAAAAATAATAAATGATCTAAAACATTAATTAATTAAAAAAATTAAAAAGCCAAACAACACATTCATACCTGGGGGAGACCTAAGATGTTCAGCGGTCACATTACCCCACCTGAAGGAAGAGCCATGTCTTAATAGCTTTCCGGAAGGCCAGCAAGATGGGGATAGATCGGATCTCTGGGAGTAGTTGGTTCCAGAGAACCAGAGCCTCCACAGAGAAAGCTCTCCCCCTTGGTCCCGCCAACCAACATTGTTTGGTTGAAGGGACCTGGAGGAGATCGACTCTGTGGGACCTAACTGGTCGTAGGGATGTATGAGGTAGGATGCGGTCTCGGAGATAACCTGGTCCTAAGCCATGTAGGGCTTTAAAGATGATAATCAACACCTTGAATTGCACCCGAAGACCAATGGGCAACCAATGCAGCTGGCAGAGAATGGGTGTTACATGAGTGTATCTGGAGACACCCACCACAGCTCGCGCAGCCGCATTTTGCACCAATTGCAGTCTCCGAATACTTTTCAAGGGTAGCCCCATGTAGAGCGCGTTACAGTAGTCCAAACGAGAGGTGACAAGGGCATGAGTGACCGTGAGTAAAGCCTCCTTCTCCAAATATAGTTGCAACTGGTGCACCAGGCGAACCTGTGCAAAGGCGCCCCTAGCCACAGCCGTAAGATGTTGGTCTAATTTTAGTTGTGGATCTAGGAGCACCCCCAAATTGCGAACCCAGTCCGAGGAAGATAATTTGTCTCCCCCGAAGACCAAGGAGGGACAATTGGTATAATCCTTAGGAGGCAGCATCCACAGCCACTCAGTCTTGTCAGGGTTGACTTACAAATACATGCAAAGATATTAAATTATTGAAATTGTCTGTCCTGCCAGAATCTTCACCCTAGTTTGCTTTGCACTTAGGAGCATCCTTTTTCTGGCCAGGCTTCACATTTCTTGACTTGACCATTCCAGGGAATATATGAGGATATAGATTTAAAACTCATTAGGGAAATTACTTCATAAAAAAAAATAGAGAAGTCTTTGGAATCTTTATCTCACTAGCAGCTTTTCTTTGAGATTAACAGACCATGTGAATCATTGCAAATTGAGTTTCCCTTCCATTATTTTGCTAGGATAAAGCTTTCTGCATTTTCTGGTCAGTTTTTCCAGTTGTGTAAGAATACTTGATGTGTAAGGCAGGTCTGTAAGTCTCTTGGTAGGGTAGTAATTGTTTCTTTTCTCACCAGTGAATTTTGGATGTTGTTCTGAGACAGATGATATCATGCACATGATGTCATAGAGAGGCTTAGATGGTGAATAACAGAGCTCTCATTTCCTTATAGAGATCAGGAGATGCTGTTAATGTTTTTGAAGTTGAAGATGAGATTCACAGGGCAGATTTTTCTTTCTCAAAAGCAGGGGGAGGGAGGGAGGGGCTGCAAATACCCTCTCTAATATCTTACAACGGTATGTTTTGGTAGACTGAAGGTAACAGAACTCTAGTCCATCTTCTTCAACTCAGTGTGAGTTTCTTTTCTGCAAAACATTTGCTCTCTATCTACACAGTGAGATTCAAGTGGAACCAACCTCCACCTTAACCTGACAGGACAATAGAAAAACTTTCTAACGACGAAAGCAGGCTCTTTCCAAAACTGCCAACCAGAGCGTAGCAATTGGGTTTGTTCTACAGACAAATTGTGATCAAGCTATTATTCTGATTCATTGGAAACACTGGAAGACCCTTCTGAGCATGTGCAGGATGCCCGCAGAAGTATCTAACCACTACTAGATGCAGCAAAATAGAAGCTTTGAGGAAATAAATCACACTGTTGTTGCATGTCACTGAAGTGAATCATAACGTAAAATGTCTCCTCAAAGTAAAGAACCGCCTTCTCATGGGAGGGGGGAGGGACAAGATGGCAGGAGGGACCATGTGATGGAAACCACACTCCTTTGTATGTCCATGCTCTTTCCTGCAGATATCTATGCTTCTCCCGTAGGCCTAGTTCGTGGTTTACCATGTTGTGGGAACTCAGCCATTGTGTCAGCATATTCTGGAATCACATTAGCACTGTAAACTATTGGAAGTAATATTCTTCTGGGTTCAGTTCCAAGTGGGGAAAAAGAACACTGGATTCATGGAAGTTGCTTGGAAAGAAGATTTTAATGGAGAACAAAGGAACAGGAGCACATGGCATGAGCTCCTGAACAGAAAAGGTGGATCACATGTTTTCAGGTGTTGGGTCCAGAGAAAAAAGGGAGGAAGAGATGCTGAGTTCCTTGCTTTATACTCTCTCTTGGGCCCCTCCCTAGCTGTTTCCTGTTCCTATATAGAAATGTATTCCATTGGCTGTCAGATTCCCAGGGGCATGCTGGGGCAACTCTTGTGGGCTGTCCCAAGTCCTAGGCTTGACTGATGTAATCTTCCCAGGTCCCATGTGGTGTAATGAAAAGGCTTTGGGATTCCTATTATGATTCTTCCTGTAGGTGCTTGTTATGTAAATACTGTTTCAGGCAAGGTGAGGGGAATGAGCTGGGCTAGGCCATTCCTTGATGGGCCATTGGCAAGGGTGGGAGGAATGGGTGAGCTGGCACATTGACAACGGTGGGGGCTAGGAGCTGCAGGAAGCTGCTTTGTATTTAAAACATGTTTCTCATTTCCTCATTCAGGGAAACATTTTTTCCTTTTTCAATATTTCCTAGGATATTTCATTTTTCTAGGAGGGGGTTGGGTGCTAACTTCATACAAAACTATAATAGAAGTTATTTATTTGAGCACAACATTCTTTGTAAACATAGACGTTATACATTGTTAACACTTTATTATGTAAGTTCAGCCATAGCATCTGGTAGATGATTTAGTGTAGCACATTTCTCAGTAGGAGAGAAGGAATGGACAAAGACTATCCCCAGCAGATGGCTTTTCATCCTCTGCTGAAAAAACTATAATAGCAATAAGTCTTATATACCGCTCCATAATGCTTTACAGCACTCTCTGGGCAGTTTACATTGTCATCATGTTGCCCCCAACAATCTGGATCCTCATTTTACCGACCTCAGAAGGATGGAAAGCTGAATTGACCTTGAGCCCTGTCTGAAACGAACATCAGGCTGTGGGTAGAGTTTGCCTGCAATACTGCAGTGTCAGGGTTCCAAATTGAAGCATTTTATTTGGGATCTTAGGCCTGCCAACTGCATTTTCACCATAGTGCCAACAGGATAGATAGCTGTTAGATAGGCAGGCAGGCAGACAGACAGACACAGACAGATGGACAGACAGACAGACAGTTTCTTTAGGCTAAGGGGAGAGGTAGCACCTGCAATACTGCATTCTAACCATTGTGCCCCCAGGACTAAGCAGAGTTTTATTGCTAGGTCACAAATATTTTATTTTTAACGAACAAATATCTCACAACAAATAATTAGATTTCATATATACCTGTAGTTCTCCTTCCATTATACTCAGGAGCCGGATGAGGTCCTCTTTAGAAAGCTCTATTGATTTCTTGCTTTTTCGCTCATTAGGCCCTTGGAATTTGCTGCCCTGCTTCACAGTTCCTGGACCTAAGATTTCATCTTCTTTCGGATTAGATTTGTTCTTTTTCTTTGCATCTTCTTGAAAGTTTTGGTTTTCTGAAGAGTTCATAATAGTCTTTGACTTGGGTAACTGCTCGTTGGATGAGCTCTCACCACCTTGATTTCGAGATCGCATTTTGATCTAGATAAAAAGGGGAAACATTAAATGCAAGACTGGGCAAGTTTCCTTCTACATTTTAAAGAAATCACAACTCATCAATTTGTACAGGAGTTTCAAGACAACCAAGGATGAATCTTGTGGAGAGGATAAAGGGAAAGGACAGCTGTGAGGATTGATTTTGTTTACAGCAAAAGATAACCTTGGAACAGTGAGAATTTGAAAGGAGTGTATGCTGAGCTATGGTGTTTGATCTTGACTTATCATGGTGATGGAAGATAAAAAGACTGTGAACTGGAATGGAAAACATTAAAAGTGGATATCAAAATATTGAAATATAAAGAGATTTAACTATGGAAGAGTGTGTGTGAGTACGAAGAATTGATTGGACTATTAAAATATATTCATGAATAAAACCTATCTTTTGGAAATTAGAGGTAATAAGAAAACAGAAATGAAGATGGAAAATATAGAACATTTAAAACCAACAGTGCTGGAAAATAAAAATGAGAAACAAGGAGATCATATTGAAGAAAAAAGGATTGATAATAAAAAACAAGATGATTTCACTGGGATTTACAGTGACAAGACAAGATTAGAGTGGGGGGAGTATCACCCCCAAAAGAACCAATCCAAAGATGGAGGAGATAATAAGAAGAAACTAGGCGGAACTGTGAGGAAAGTTCAAAAAATAATATACTTAAACGGAAGAAAAGGAATTCAGAAAAAAGAATTTATATGTATAAAAATAAAAGAAAGAAAAAAAAATTAAGAGAAGGGGAAGAAAGGGAAAAACTCACAAGGAATGGAGTTTCTAAGAAACCAAAGGAGAATGGATGAAGTGGGGAGGTTAATGGAATGGAAGAGGGGTGACAAGATATACATTAAGAGTTTTATTTGTATTAATGGCATTACTTGTGTATAATTAATTATGGTATAAGGCAGGGGTGGCTTTCACTTATCTTCGCCACCGGTTCACTCGCCCCGCTTTCAGGTGCGCGCGCGTCCCCTCATGCAATTCTGAGGAGCTGATCAGCTGTGCTTCGGGCGAAGGAATAAAGGTAAGTATAAACCCGGGACGGGTGGGAGGGCACTTTTTCAAGCAGCAGCAGAGGAAAAAACTTCCAAACAGTAAAAAATTCGGAAAAAAATCCAAAAAAAAAAGCTGGCGGCGCCCACAGACTGGCACTGACCAAACCGGATCTGTGATGCCATCGTGATGTCACCAGCGTGTTGCTAACGGTTCGGGCGATCCAGTCCGAACCGGGAAGAACCTACCACTGGTATAAGGCAGTGGTTCCCAACCTTTCTAATGCCGCGACCCCTTAATATAGTTCCTCATGTTGTGGTGACCCCCAACCATAAAATTATTTTGGAGACCCAGCGAACAAAGAGGCAAAGAGGCAAACAACAAACTCTTATCAGCAGTTAAATGCCTGACGCCGGTGATTAACATCCTGTTGCATGAGACGCCGAGAAAGCCAAGTACAGAGAAATGCTGCAACAGGAAGAGGCACTTTAAGCCATGTCCAGCTGAGAGGGGAGGGCTTCACAGCACCGGATGGTGGTTTGGGGGAAGGAATGGGGAGGTTTTGCATAAATAGCTCTGAGAGAAAGATGATCTCAGAGCTGACTTTGACCTGAATGGGATCGGCATGGTCTGAGTTCTTATCTGTAGCGTGATTAAAAGCTGAAGTCCTTACTTTTGAAAGTGTCCTGAAGTCATTAACGCACAGGTTTGACTAGCCAGTCCGACAGAGGGAGGGAAGAGAGAGACTGAGAGATATTAGCACAGGGCTAGCCTGATCGTATGGAGCAGGGCAGCGGCGATGGACCATGCTCTGGCACTACCTCCTTCTCAAGTTCCCTCTGGCTTAGCTCCTCCTGCCCCTGGCAGTGGCGCCCTCAGCACCGAGGCTGTATGATCAGGCTAGCCCTGTGCTAATATCTCTCAGTCTCTCTCTTCCCTCCCTCCCTGTTTGCCTCTTTGTTCGCTGGGTCTCCACACCAGCCGAGGGCGAGAGGGCAGACAGACGATTTCAACCCAGCTGTCCTCCTACCCACCGTCATGCACTGTGAAACTTAAGTGGTCATTGGCTGGCTGTTCCCTCCCATGACTCCCTTTTCCTTCGACACCAGTGGGAAGAAATTGCCTCTGCGAGCAGGAGACAGGGGCGGCCACAGATGTCTTAAGCACCGCCTTGTACTCTGCAGCGTGCAATCTTGCAACGCCCCATCCCTTAGCTGATGCCATCAAAGCTCGGCCACCAGGCTTCACAAACGCCTCTCACTGAATGGCACCTCTCCCGACCAATCGGAGAGGTCAGGTGAGTTGAGCCGATATGGCCAGGCTTGTGGCAGTGGGGGGGGGGAGCTAAGGATGCCAGGGCGGCCCCTGGGAAATAGTCATTCGACCCCCAAAGGGGTCCCGACCCCCAGGTTGGGAACCACTGGTATAAGGCTTTTTTGGGAGAGTGATTTATGATGATATATTTATGAATAGTGATAATGTAAGCTATATTAATGTAATTGTTGGAATGTGATAAAATATGCATAATTATTATGTTAAAAGGTTTTAAATTTTGATGATGGAAATAAATTAGACAATAGTAGGTGAATTGTTGGAAGGTTATAAAAGTTGAATAATCATTATGTTAAAAAATTTTTTATATAAGATCTGTATAATTTATAAATCTGATTTAATGTTGAAAAGAATTTTGATAATTATTGAAATTGTCGGAATGATATGAGATCTGTAAAACTATTATTTTTAAAAGGTTCTTAATATATGATTATATAATTTATAAATTTGACATTATGTTGAAGAGATTTTAGATATTAGGGGTTTTTTGTATATTGGGAAGTTGGTACCATATTTTTCAGAGTATATGACGTACCAGAGTATAAGACGCACCTTAATTTTTGGGGAGGAAAATAGGGGGGAAACTCTACCTACCAGGTATTCATCTGGCTAGCGTCCTTAGTCTGGTCAGCTTCAGCACATTATTTTATCCCCTGGTTAGGGCTGAAAAAACCTTTTTCGGAGGGAATAGCAATGAAAACCAGCCTGCAAAGACTTAGGGCTGGAAAAAAACTTATTTGAAGGGAGTAGGAATGAAAAAATCCTGCAAGCAGGGAAGATCGTTAGCACCTTGTTAGGGCTGAAAAAACCTTTTTCGGAGGGAATAGTAATGAAAACAAGCCAGGAAGAGCCAGGAAGATCGTTAGCACCTCGTTAGGGCTGGGGGAAAAAAACTTCAAAAAAGCTACATTCAGAGTATAAGACGCACCCAAATTTTCAGCCTCTTTTGGGGGGGGGTGTAATTTAACCAACCAATGGATGGATCTGTAGTGGTAAGATTTGATTTTGTTTAAATATTGAGGATGATTAAAATAAGAAATTGAGTAATAAAGGTGAAAGGGAGTTCTGAAAAGGTAGAAGAGATTAGAAATTTAGGGCATTTAAAAATGATAGAATAGAAGTAAAATGAGTAAAGATATAGATTGAGGAAAGGGAGGAGTAAGGTCAAAAATTAAAAATATAAACAGGATAGATATGGAGGATAAATAAGGAAGGAGGTACAAGAGACAATAAATATGTATGGAAGATAAACTATAGCAATTATTTGGGAGAAAATTTAAAATTAAATGTGGTAGACCCAGGCGACAAAAAGAGGTGGCAAGGAGGCAGCATTAGAATAATAGTAAATATACCTAGAAGAATATAATATATATATAAATATGGATAAAAGGAAAAATACAAGTTTAAGAGGCAGATAAATTCTTATTGTGATACAAGAAGGCAGCTGAGACAAAGTAAAATGAACAAAACAGAACAAGTATAGCAGGGGAAGTACCTACGTAGAACAGGGATGTCAAACACAAGGTCTACAGGCCGGATTCGGCCCACAATATGGTTGGACCCGGCCCACGGGGCCGTCCTGGAAAATGTAAGGGGCCAGCCCCAGTAGTGGGTTCTAAAACCCGTTGCTACCAGTTCACGCGTGCGCCACTTCTGTGCATGTGCAGAAGCATCCCGGGTGGGTGGGCGGAGCCTCCCGCTGCCAGCGCTACCGGTTCTTAGAACCAGGCCAAACCAGGAGCAACCCACCACTGGCCAGCCCGCATCGATTCAGCCTGGTCTTACCAATGCAAATAGTAAACATCGGGCCAGCGTGGCTTCAGCCCGATCTACCCAATGCAAAGAGGAAACATGCCAGCAGTTTGGGGAGTGGCGTCAAGCTGGCCATGCCCACCCAGTTGGCCACACCCAGTGAGTGGCGTCAAGCAGGACACGCCCACCCAGTTGGCCATACCCACCCAGTCACCCATGTCCACCCAGCCCCTCAAGGTCAACCACAGCCCTGTTTGACACCCCTGCTGTAGAATTTACCTTTAGGGAATGCATTATCATAAAACTTAATATTTGATCTTTGGAAGGACCTGGAGACAATTTACGATACTTTCAGGGTGAGTTTCCAAAACATCTGAGTCAAGGAGGACGTTGTTGGCGTATAGCCTCAAGACTTTACATGGTCTAAGGCAAAATGTCTCCACTGAGTTTTTGGTGAGTCCTGCCACCCATACCAGTAGTTTACAGCAGCTTCCATAGTCATCCAACTTTCATTATGCCAAAGTGAAAGTAATAAGGGTGGGTTTTATATCTCTTCAATTATGTCCAAATAATACCTATGAAGCATCGCCCTAACCCTAACCATTGGGAAAGTGGTTCAAGTAGGCTTATATGTCAGTGATGGCCGCGCCTGTTGAGCAGCTGATCATCTTAACATTTTTATTTCTTACAATGATCCCAGAGTTTTGTAGGACTGTTTAAATTTTTTATTTTAATGCTGCCTTTCTATTAAAAATGAATAGTCAAGGAGTCTAATACTTCACAGTGCAAAACAAATATTAAAATTAAAAACAAGTAAACTTTGTTGAGTGATGTGAGATGGAGTCAAAAGTATCTGGAAAACCACAGATTGCTTTATAGTTCTCTTTGGTTTAATTTTGATTATTTTCACATAGGCCTCCCAAATGTATGTTTTGGTGCACTCTGGTTATATACATAATGTTCTGAAGGACTGTTTATATTTTGGTATTAGAGGGTTCTAAGCAGAGGTGGGATCCTGCCTGTGCGGTTAATAGCTGTTGTTCGGCACAGAGCCGAAGACGCTGCTGCCGTTCACGGAGCGGGAGCTTTCCCCGGGCGCTTTCCCCGCCCGCATGGATGCCGCCAATTGCGTTCTTTTGCCCTCTGCGCATGCAGAATGCTTTGCGCATGCGCAGAGGGCAAAAGAACGCAATTGGCGGCATCCATGCGGGCGGGGAAAGCGCCCGGGGAAAGCTCCCGCTCTGCGAACGGCAGCAGCGTCTTCGGCTCTGCGCCGAACAAAAGCTATTAACCGCACCGGCAATCAGAGGCAGGAACCCACCTCTGGTTCTAAGTAGAAAATAAAAGTAAAGGTCATCTTAAAATTGAAGGAAATAATGACATAAACTGTAATTCTTTACTTTGCTGTGGATCTCATTGGATAGTAGCTTTCTTTCATAGCTCTATAGGAAAGATAGATAACTTCTTTTCAGAAAGAAAAAAGCTCCCCCCTCCCCCGACAGTGCCTTTTCATTTTATTTTTCTCTCCAAAAGATAGTCAGGCTAATCCATGAGGACTGGACTGACATTTAGCTCTGATGCTGTTGGCCGATTAGGCCTGGATCCAGCAGAGGTGAAATGTCACAGAGGAATGTGGGGCTAGACAAGAAGGAAATGGTCTGGAAGGGAGCCTTCTGCGTCTGTAATGCATTACCAGCTGGCAAATGTGACAGGAAAAGAAGGAATAATAATCTGTCTAGATGGGAATGTTCTTTACTAATCACCAGTTAGCGAGATGTGATCTGGTGCTTGCCTTATTGTGCTGGTAGGAAGGGCCATGGGTGTGAGCTAGGCTACCTGAGGTCACAGTTCCTGTGATTTGCAATCTGGCTAACCCAGCATTCCTGCAGAGTAACCTCAGGGACAGTTTAATGTATAGACCAGGGATGGGGAATGACGGCCTCTTTATGACTTATGGACTTCAACTCCCAGAATTCCTGAGGCAGCTATGCTGACTCTGAAGGATTTTCCTATCATAGCCCATTTCAATCCCAAAGAACACTTTTGCGGTTATGAAAGTATGTTTAGCTGTCTGCATTCACTGTGAATGCTAAAATAAGCCAAGAATATGAGTAGAAGTGACACAAAACACAACAATATCCTGAATTCTCCCAAAAATATATATGGGATTCCGGATATTGTGTGAAGCTAGACAAAAGAAAAGGATTTTATGTTTCCAGCTCCTTCTGGCAACTCAAGTTCTGAAATTGAGGAGAACTGAAGTAATTGTCTATAAAGTATACTAGGATCTACTCCCAAGGATGGGATGGGGGAATAAGTAAACATGAGTGGATTTGTTCTAATCCAGTGTGATTCTTGGATCATTTCCCAGTTCCTTTCATTATACTGTTAACTCATTTATATTAGGTCAGTCTATTGGTCTCTATAATCCAGCATTTTTTATTGCAATTACCGTACCTAGAAGGTACTTCATAGCTATCTGATCCTTTTCACTGGAGATACCAGGACTAAACCCAGGACTTTCTCTGCATGAAATCCATTTGCCCTCCTGCAAATCTAATTCCTCCCTGTATGTAGGTCAGACAGCAGCTACCTTTAGACCTCTTTTTAATACAAGGTTAGTTCTTTTATGACAATGTGCCACAAAACATTAATTCTGTCCAGGAAAGATGACTGTGTTCTGCAAGCTGTGTATTGCTCGGCCTGTCACCTGCAAGTCTGTTTAGGTTTTTCTGCTACTTTGAACAACAAGGGTCTTTTTGTAAGCCATACTTATTACTTTAGGGATGGCGGTGCTATTTTCCCTATTTCCATTGCCTTTCAGCCATTCCTCTTCATTCCTTGTTCTCAATCGCTCTCTCCTGCTTCACCCCAACCCTCTCACCCACACCTGTTAGCCCAGATGATGTGAGAAAGAATGCCCCCAAGCTCTTTACAACCCTTCCTTCATGACTGTGACCTCTCACCAGGCTATTTTGGGAACCTGGCTTAAGAGTAGTAGCCGTCATGGTGGATTGGATGAGGCGACTCCTGCTTCATCCTGCATTTTAGTTCACCCTTCAATCCTGTCAACCAAGCTATTTTTAGACACATTTAGTGCTCTTTAAACAACATGCCAATTCTGTGTTTAAAAAATGGCTTGAGAAATCAGAGACATGCAGCACTTCCATGTCTAATGTCATTTCTCCCAGATAACCACCTACACATACCTACACATAGTAAGAACAAGAGCAATTGATGATGGTTTTCCCCAGGGAGGAAATAAAACCAGGGAGAATCACCAATTCCTTTTCTAAACCACCCTACATTAAAACGTTTAAAAGGACAGGACCAATCTTCACCCCCATGTTCTCAATCTGTGGTGCGCAGACCCCTGGGAGGGCCACGATTTTGTCACAAGGGGACTGAAAAGGCTTGAAAAATGTTACGATTTAAATCTTGGCCATGAAAGGTATTTAAAGGGGGTCGGTGGTGAAAAAAAGGTTGAGAACCACTGCTCTACCCTCATTCTTCAAGCAGAATAGGATTTAACCATCTGGGCAGAACGAGATGCCATCTTTTGCCATCTGAAGGACATTAACACAGTTGTAAAGGACAGTGCTGAGTCATGTAATCCCCTCACTAGATTCATGATTAGTCTTCTGCTGACAACATTCTCATCATCTGATTTTGATCTGCAGCTCTTATTACTATTTTAATAAAATGTATTAGTCAAAGTCAATTGATAACCCCAGCTATATATCAAATATAATTATCAAACAAAATAGGAATATCCTGAGATGGAAAATATTTTTTTAAACACTCAGAATTCTACATGATTGATTCTTGGACATGGTCATAAACAGCCATTTCTAATACTGATACTTACAGTATATTTCCAAATCCAAAGAGTTGCAACAGATAAAGCAGCACACCAAGTGGAAATTACTCTGAGATCAGATTTTGTATTTGTAGTATTTCTGTTCAACAAAAGTACCCCGAGTGTGTGTCTATAGAGTGCTTATATGACGGTGTGTAACAATACTTCTGGAATGTATTTGGAGATACGCATATTTTCTTTTAAATGACGGTATAATTTTTCCACTGGTTCTTATTAAAAATGTCAGAATCATGTATGTTAACAATGACACATTCCAAATCCACATGCATATAAGACACATGTGATAAAGTTTGTGCATTACACTAAGCTACAATATGGCTTGTTTGGGTTTGCTTTGCCATATTGTGTAAATTCAACCACTGCATTTTGAAAATTGTGGGTTAGTACAATGTAATGTATAACTCTTTTTTTTATTACGAACTAAATCTTGAGTTGGGGCAATGTACCGTATTTTTCGGAGTATAAGACGCACCTTTTTACCCTCAAAAAGAGGGTGAAAACTTGGGTGCGTCTTATACACTGAATGTAGCCCCACCCACCCAGTCACCCCCACCCTTTGGCCTCTGCCTGCCAGCAATTTACCTCTTACAGCAAACAGGGCAAAACCTGATTAGCACAAGAAGAAAGAATCTGCCTCCCGACACACAACAGAAGCCAGTGGTAAAATGAAGCTAACTATGGTGGCTGTGAGGAGACAAATTGAAATAGACTGCTGGCAATGTTTGACTGCTGAAATTGAAAGGAAGTAACCTGCAAGCTGCTGTGGCCTAGAGGAAAGAGCTCTTGCCTCACAATCAGGAGGTTGTGAGTTCTATCCTAGGTAGAGGCAGATTCTGTTACTTTGTTAACAGATTAAAAATGCGTAGATTGTGATTGCACAGTAATATTTTCTGTTCCCACATCAGTTGTGCAATTTTAAGATCTAAACTGATTTACTAATCTTGTTTCTTACTTCCTATATTTCACTTACTGTAATAGCATTCATTGCAGGTCAATAGCATTTGAAAAGCTCAGTGGTGCTTTTACTGTCTCATGGAAACTAGATGCTTTGCGACGTAAGGAAAATGTCAAGACCAGAGACTGGAAATCAGCCTAAGATTAAATGTACCAAATACATTATATGACAAAATGTATTTTTTTTAGCAAAATACAAATGAATGCGCAGCAATTAAACTCCTCTATTGTCATTCTTAATCAAGTTATATAATTAGTTTCATTGTGTAAAATGTCTATCATATTAGACATACTTCACTTTTTTTGAAAATAATTATTTACAAATAGAAAACATTTATTGTATAATAAATCATTCTTTATTTCTTTATTCAAGCATAATTTCCCCTTTAATTGGGGAAAAATATTTATTTTTAAAACATGCACGAGAACATAATGAGGTGCAGCCTTCCAGAATGACCTTTGGTTAGTCTAGAAACGTCATGTTTGCTGCAGCTTTATTTAATACTGGTTGTAGATGCCAAGATTGATTAATCATAGCTAGGTAGCTTTAGAGCTTTCAGGCAAGCTATCCAAAGACCTGAACAATTCAGAAAAAGCTTAAAGGGAAAGGTCAATTTCCAACTTCCCTCCCTGAAAATACCTAAATAAAGTCTGTATTTGACTTACAACAGACAAGATGTTTTAACAGAAAAGCTTCTATCAGTACTAGCAGATGGTTTGTTTATTTGCATCTTTTTTTTTTGCCATTACAAGGAGGTCAACTTATTTTCCAAAGCACCAGAAGACAAGAGAAGAAAAAATGGATGGAAACTAATCAAGGAGAGAAGCAACCTAGAATTAAGGATAAACTTCCTAACAGTGAGGACAATTAACCATTGGAACAGCTTGCCTTCAGAAGTTGTAGGGGCTTCATCACTGGAGGTTTTTAAGAAGAGACTGGACAGTCACCTGTCTGAAATGGTATAGGGCAGGGCAGTCAAACTCCCGACCTGCAGGCCGGATGTGTCATGCACTGGCCACGCCCACACCCGGTTTAGCAAAGGGGGAAAAAGTCCCAATACGTCATGTGACACCGCCGTGGCGACATGAGTTTGACACCCCTGGTATTGGATCTCCTGTTTGAGCAGGGGGTTGGACTAGAAGACCTCCAAGGTCCCTTCCAGCTCTATTCTGATTGATTGAAGAGATTATTCAAGTCTGGTGATTCTTTCTACACATTATTTTTAATGACATTAAAGATCAATTAGGATTTTATATTTATATCTCATATCTAATGTAACGGGCAAAACCTTTTTTTTTTAAGTTCAAATTACCTTGTTTTCATTCTTAAGATATGCATGTCTTTGCTGCAGGTCTTTCAAACACAAATATTTCTCATATAAGCTTTTTAAAGTGTAACTCTCGGTGTTTCCATACAACTTTCAATAATTGATATTTTTTACTGAGGAAAGATGAATGTTAGTAAATGTTGATGATACTATTCATATTGCAGGGTTTCCCTATAGGAGGAAACTCCCAACTGCCTTTCAACAGAATTTGTGATAGAATTTTTAGTTTCCTTTTCTTAACCAGAAAATCCAAATTCATCTTGGACAATGATGTTTTATCCACATAGGCAATTTCAAATAACATGTCTTTCTTTTTTCCTTCCATGCCATCTTATTTCAATTCCCCACATTCTTTAATAACATAAAAAAATGAGATGCAGAAGAGACAAAGAAATCTGAATCCCCTTTTCACCATGTATAGAGTGCAATGGATGCGTAATTAATATACCAGGCAAGGTCATGTGAAGAACACATTCATCACAACCCATCAGAGGCACTTTTTGTAAAACCCACACAAACCAAACAAGCAGGATCTATAGGGAAGTGAGTTGGCCAAAGCATTAAGTTGATGTAATGAAATCTTTTTCTCAGTCTCTGGCTTTCCATCCTCTTGATGGAACCTATAAGCAGAGCTTTTTGTTAAGTCTGTCTATCCCTGTGTAATGTACATTGGAAGCTTAGCTAATATTTTTATTTTGCGCATTATGTCAACAACTCAGGAGCTTGACAAACTTGAGCATCAGGACTAAGCACCTGTAACTGTCTGAATAGTAGCACTGAATACTAAGAGTCCCAAGAGCAATAGAGTATAAATGTTCCTGGAGAGACTCGGAGGATCTCATACCGTAGCTGTTACGTCAACCAGGAAACCGGTTTGACCAAAGAGGGTGTATGAGGGCAAACATTGCCTATTCCGTTTCAAAATTACATTGAAGCCAGGGCTCGTCAGAAACATCAACAAAGTTTAACAGTCAAAAACTCACAAAGAAGGTTAAAAACTCTTGCATACAGCAACTTTCTGAGACTATATTCATTAGTATCACACTTTGAAAAGAAACTAGTTGCAGCATTCTGATTGTGACAAAAAGGTCACCAGAAATTACCTGATTCCAAAGCTATAGCTTCATATTGGGTTGAAACCACAGGGTCAAGAGTCTGCCCTGACAAATATGTTAGATCAATGACAACTAAAAAGTTAATTTAAACATTGCATAGTTCTGAAAATCATGGTAACCTTGATGCTATGGTTACCCACACCCATCCCAATGGAAAATGCTGTTTTTCCATGATCTGATTCAAGGACAACATGCAGCCATAATATGGTTCAGTTTCTCTGGCTTATTATGATGTGATTTCTACTGATTATGGTTTGTTCTGTTTCTCTTACTTCCCAGAAATACAGGAGAAAAGACCACCAAATTAAGGAATAATATTAAACATGCAAATATATAAAGATCCATATAATGCTCAGGTGATCCTTTCCAAGTGCAGTCAAGGGCAGATGTCTCTGGAGGAGCTAGCTGCCCAATCCCTCTGTAGCTCAAGTCAAATCAAAGTGTCCTTCAAGGAAGGTCCTGCTACATTGTTGTTGTTAGTTGCAAATTCGTGTCCGACCCATCGCGACCCCATGGACAACGTTCCTCCGGGCCTTCCTGTCCTCTACCATCCCCGGAGTCCATTTAAATTCACGCTGACTGCTTCAGGGACTCCATCCAGCCACCTCATTCTCTGTCGTCCCCTTCTTCTTTTGCCCTCAATTGTTCCCAGCATTAGGCTCTTCTCCAGTGAGTCCTTCCTTCTCATTTGGTGGCCAAAGTATTTGAGTTTCATCTTCAGGATCTGGCCTTCTAAAGAGCAGTCAGGGTTGATCTCCTCTAGGACTGACCAGTTTGATCGCCTTGCAGACCAAGGGACTCACAAGAGTCTACTCCAGCACCATAGTTCAAAGGCCTCAATTCTTTGGCGCTCAGCCTTCCTTATGGTCTAACTTTCACAGCCACACATTGCAACTGGGAAAACCATAGCCTTGACTATACGCACTTTTGTTGGCAGGGGGATGTCTCTGCTTTTTATATGCTGTCTAGATTTGTCATCGCTTTCCTCCCCAGGAGCAAACGTCTTTTAATTTCTTGGCTGCAGTCACCATCTGCGGTTATCTTGGAGCCCAGGAAAATAAAATCTGTCACTACTTCCATTTCTTCCCCATCTATTAGTTTTCTTAATGTTGAGTTTCAAGCCAACTTTTGCACTCTCCTTCTTCACCCGCATCAAGAGATTCTTTAGTTCCTCTTCCTCCTGCTACATATTCCATGTCAAATCAAGGAATCTTGACAAGGAGACAACCCTTCCCAGCAGTAGCACACATATTATGGTATAAGAAATAATGGCTCCTACTGGGACTTCCAGGGAGGGGAAGGTCTAACAAATTGAAGGCAGCTCTGCAAAAGCTGGTTTTTTAGCACTGTGCATGCACGCGTGCGAAGCGCAGCACGTCAAGCAGCGAACCGGCAGTGAGATAAGCCAGAACCCACCCCTCGTGCTACCTTAAACAGATGATGTTAGATAGATAGATAGATAGATAGATAGATAGATAGATAGATAGATAGATAGATAGATAGATAGATGATAGATAGATAGATAGATAGATAGATAGATAGATAGATAGATAGATAGATAGATAGATAGATAGATAGGTATAAGTATAGGTATAGGTATAGGTATAGGTATAGGTATACATACACACAAACACACACACACATATACATACATGCACGCGCACAAACACACACATCTGCTTGTCTCTCTGTCTTGATCATTTGTCTGACACGAGACATCACAATTTGTTATACTGTTTGGTGAAGGCAACTTTTGGAATTCACCAACATGATACTACATAAAAGACTGCTTTAAGATTTGTTTGTGTGTGGACACTACTAAGCCAGTTTATTAGTAGTGGTTAATCAATTAATATAGGTTTGAACAAATTGTGTGTGTGCTACATTTTCTCTGGTCCGTAACTGGGGCAGAACAGTTATGGTTAAATGTGTGGCACTGGGTGTGTTTTTCCAAATGCAGTAAGTGAGGTTGAATGTGTATAGTTTTAGAAGGTGTGTGTGTGTGTGTGTGTGTGTGTGTACCGTATATGTACATACATATACCGTATATATAGTAGATAATGTATCGTATTTTTCAGAGTATAAGACGCACCTTTTTACCCCCCAAAAGAGGGTGAAAACTTGGGTGCGTCTTATACGCCGAATGTAGCCCCACCCACCCAGCCACCCCCACCCTTTGGCCTCTGTCTTCCAGCAATTTACCTGTTTGCAGCAAACAGGGAAGAGCCTGTTAAGACAAGCAAGTCCTTAGCAGCTTCCTGATGCCCAGCTGATTTGCTATGTGCTAAAATGAAACTGAAACTGAAACTGCAAAGAGGCAAATAGCTGGGAGAGACACGCAGATTTTTATTTTCTGCTGAACTGGATGGAAGGGGGTAAGTGAATAACTATAACTGTCTGTAGAATGTTCAAATTATTAGACTTATTTTTAAAAGACTGCTTTATTATTGTTCTAGAGCCAGGGGTCTCCAACCTTGGCAATTTTAAGACTTGTGGACTTCAACTCCCAGAATTCCACAGCCAGCTTTGTTAGCTTTGCTGGCTGTGGAATTCTGGGAGTTGAAGTCCACAAGTCTTAAAGTTGCCAAGGTTGGAGACCCTGTAAATCTAGACAACTTAACAAAATAAAGACACTTTTTAAAATAAATGCTTGCTCTGAAGAGGCCCAGTGCTATTGTATCTTCTTTTAAATAATAGAGAATAATGTATACTTCCAGAAATTTTAATTAATTTTAACAGCTCTGTACAAGTATAATCTGAAATGTAACAGTGTCCTGTTCAGTATTAGAGTTAAATCCGACTTAACTTGGAGTAGATCTATTTAAACAATTGGGAGAAGTTAGTGTGACTACATTTAAGAAAACTTTCTGGCATAATGTACATTTCTCCAATTCTTTGCTATTTCTATGGGTCAGGCACACATGCACAGAAATACACAGCAAATAGTGTATATCATCTGTGCTGTTTGCTTTTTGGCAAATTGCTTGGAGGCAGAGGCCTTTTTTCCTTGTTTTCCTCCCCCAAAACTAAGGTGCATCTTATATTCCGGTGCGTCTTATACTCCGAAAAATACGGGTATATTTTTGTGTGCCTGTGTGTAATATGTATGTACACATATGTCATATATACATAGGATTAAATAGTATATTTTGGATGTTCAATAGTAGTAAATAGATAGGGAAATTGTATCTTGTTGAGGCCTTTGAGGCGAGGAGAGGCCAGGCACCCTAACCCTAACCCTTGATGTGAGTGATGTCAAGTTGGCCACGCCCACCCAGTCACATGACCACCCAGTCACATGATCACCAAGCCATCCCACCCAGTCACATGACCGCAAAGCCACTCCCACCCAGTTACATGACTGCCAAACCACTCCCACCCAGTCATATGACCATCAAACACGCCCACAATATTAAGCCATGCCCACAATATTAAGCCACACCCACATAGTGGTAGTAAAAAAATTGGAACCCACCCCTGCCTATGACCATCATTAGGTGTTGTACCTTATGATTCTTGATGAATGTATCTTGTCTTTTTATGTACACTGAGAGCCTATGCATCAAAGACAAATTCCTTGTGTGTTCAATCACACTTGGCCAATAAAGAATTCTATTCTATTCTATTCTATTCTATTCTATTCTATTCTATTCTATTCTATTCTATTCTATTCTATTCCGGAGGAAGTTTAAGCCTTCTACACTGATCATCCACATTGATTATTAAATGACCACATTGCCATTTCCTTGTTGAATATATATGATGTAGTCAATAACAATATATCCAACGAGAAGAGAACAATAATTATAATTTCAAAAGTGACAACAGAATGCAGAGAAAATAAGGGGCACTTGCCAAGATTTCCAATTAAACATCAGGGTTACTTAGTTTGCGCAAAGAATTCTATGTTGGAAAAATTACATAAGAGCCGAGTTAGGCAAGGCAGCAACCAGCAGTTCTCAGGCTAGAGAAGACCTTCATATAAATATGTCTGAGCTGCCCCAGGCCATCAAATTAATTGCCTAGGATCTGTTCACTTGGAAAGTCAAGGGGGGGGGGGGAAACACTTCTATTGTAGTTCAAATTCTGGAGCACAAATCTGTAGAAATGCTGTGACTTCTCTGCACAGCAGAAGGCAAATCATCTGTTTGTGGCTTCATTTTTGTCTGTAATAGAGTTGTTAGCTGAGTTGTGTCACACGGTAGAGTTAGAATGTCACAATTTTATCCAGTAAAGCCCTCAAGCTCTCTGCACATGAAGCAAAAAAGGGACTCTGAGGTTTGTGGGTCTTAAATCACAGAATGCAGTAGTTTACTGATACTCAGACATTACCGTATCCTATGAAATTGTCAGCCAACTTTATGTCGGTTATAATGGCTAATTTAAAAAACTGATCTTGTATCTATGATGAGTTAAATTTCTTGTCAACAAAAATATAAGCAGACATTGTCCCCTTGTTAAAACTCAAAAGAATTAGTTTTGCCAGTATGAAAAAATGTAGAGAAATTATTAAACAGCTAGAGCTGGTTTTTCTTCCTATAATGTAATAAGTGACCCCCAGATTAGTTACCAAACTGCAACAGGAAAGAACAATCCTGGTTCAGCCATTATGCAGAGTACAGTGGCCCTTCTCCCCACCCACCCCACCCCACCCAAAGCAGGAAACAAATGTATGTTATTGCCAGTCCTAAAAAGACCTTCAATTGGAACTCCAACTTGTTTTTTTTTAAAATGTGGACTTTATTGCTTGCCTTGGGCAACACAAAACTCAGATGCCCTGCTAGAGTTATCACTGCTTTCTTTAAGCAAAACACCTCACCCATTTGTGATGATCTTTGATCCCATCTGACTTCACTGCCTGTTTTGAGTGCAAAATTACATTAGTGCAATACTCTTCCTGTATCACTACTTCTGCTTTTGAGACCCTGCCTTACCTGATTGCACCTGGATTCCTTGTTCCTCTTTATGTTTCCATCTATATGTTTGCAAAACAACTCCAACTGCCGGTTAAAAAGACTGGGAAATAAAGATAGGCTAAGTGTCTTTCTCTGTTAAGAAATCCCTGTCAGATGGTGTGTTATTCTTAACACTCAGTAACCCTTCAGTTTGGTCCTCTCCAAATATTCCCACCAAGTCATAATTTTTAATCAGGGCTATGCATGCTTCAAAAATAATTAAATAGTATTTAGAATTTCATGCACATGCAAATACAGCCCTTCTCTGCTATTTTTTAAAGCAGCCACCTTTTTCTCAGGCTTCTGCATAAGCCTGGAAAAAGGTGCTACTCAGTGGTGAAATCCAATTTTTTTTACTACCGGTTCTGTGGGCGTGGCTTGGTGGGCGTGGTGTGGTGTGGCTTGGTGGGCGTGACAGGGGAAGGATACTGCAAAATCTCCATGTCAAGATAAGAATAACTCTCATCAGAGGCGAAAATAGATCTTTTCCTGGAAATCTGACATTAGAAAAGAAACCGCAGTTTAAAGTTCTAAGTAGAAAATATTTATTTCGGTACAAAAACAATAAATCTCATTAATCACATCTTTGCTATAAAAAACACGTCTTGCTTCCACAGAAGCTGAAACAGAAGGGCGGATCAAAGAAAGGAATGTACACATGCGTACTAGGAACATTAATCACGTGCTCAGGAATAAACCATTATATTAGATAGGGATGCAGCTCCCTGCATATACATGTAACAGGCAATATAAAATCACTGCCTGACACTCCATTTCCACCCCACTCCAGGAGAAGGATACTGCAAAATCTCCATTCCCACCCCACTTTGGGGCCAGCCAGAGGTGGTATTTGCTGGTTCTCCAAACTACTCAAAATTTCTGCTACCGGTTCTCCAGAGCCTGTCAGAACATGCTGGGTTTTACCCCTGGTGCTACTGCTTGAAGAGTTACATTTAGCAAGCTGACTCTTTAAAGTAGCAGTTTCTTTACACTTGCTTGGAAACCTGAGAAAGAACATGGCTGCTTTAAATAATAGAGAGCAGCTCTGCTTGCATTCATCTGAGGTACAAAGTACTTCACGGTAAGTTTTGAAGTATTTGTATTCTGTTTTTAAAATGACAATACAGGTAAATCATTAAACACAAGAGAAGTTATTACTTTATGTTTATTAATCCAACCGGTTTAAGTTTCAGTTTTTAATTCCCTCTATTCCTTTGTCTTAGTAGTCAAATGTCTGTGGAGATTCTCAGTCATCCAGGTCATAGTTGTCCCAAAGGTGCTGAAGAAGCTTCTTGGATGAAGCATCTTCAGAGAAAAACAAGAAAGTCCAGTTGCCTCTTGAAAAAGCACCTTTGGGACTTTGCCTTAGTTCTGTTTATTTTTTTAGAATGTGACACTTGGCATGACACATGTTTCTGCTATACTATGCTTTCATCCCCAATCCATGCAAGACAAACGTGGACTCTGAGAGCAGACATGTTTTGCTCAGCAACCAGAGAAATGCAGCATCCTCATCGTCAGCCCACCAAAGGAGCTTCTATATTATTGAAGGCTATAGTAGCAAAGTCACACTACCTGATGAAATATCCTTTGATCTCCTCTTGCCCTGTCTGTGTTAGCCTCCGATGATTATTGGAGAGAACATGAGAGAAGGAGAGAGAACATGAGAGAAAGAGAGAGAGAGAGAGAGAGAGAGAGAGAGAGAGAGAGAGAGAGAGAGAGAGAGAGAGAGAGAGAGAGAGAGAGAGAGAATATTTTTACCATTCCAGTTACAGTTCTGGTTAAAGTTGATATTACATTGCTGTCATAAATTCTGCTGTTGAATATGGTGCTTAAGCCTCTGGCATCAAAAGACTCTGGGTGTGCACTTAGGGGGTCCCTGCTTTAGAATTTCCAGGAAATTTATGTCCCACTGATCAAGTAAGACATTTTCCGGGGGGGGGGGTGTAAAATGAAGAGAAGTCCCTTAGTGTCATATATCCCTTATTCCTAGTTGTTAACAGCTGTGCTAGTTAGCATATAAGGTTGTGCTAGCTAGCATATCTCTAGAGCTCATACTTCCAGGAACATGTTTGCCGGCATAACCAGGCACAACGTGACAGATGAGTAGTTAATCTTCAAGACTGAATTGCATGTATAATCATTACACTAATAGCTACTATTATATTTTGGAGATATAATATAAGATATAATATAAGAGATGCTGATTAAACTGAAGGAAGAGGTGGAAAATCAGCAAGCTACTTGCTTCATCTTTAGTGAGTTCTCTAAGATTTTGCTTTCATAGAGAGGAGAAAGAGGATTGACAAATGAGCCTCATTTGCTGCTGTTGGTGTTTCTCCTCACTACCTAGGGGTTTCAGGTGATCCATTTGATTGACTGGTCCCAACGCACATTTTCTGTACTGTTTCACTACTGACAACAAACCAGAGGTGGGTTCCTCCTGGTTCGGACCGGTTCGCCTGAACCGGTAGCGACCTGCTGGTGACCCGCTGGCATCACGGAACTGGTTCGGTCAGTGCCGGTCTGTAGGCGCAGCCATCTTTTTTTTTGAATTTTTTTTTGAATTTTTTGGGGAAATTTTTTTGAATGTTTTTTTTATTTTATTTTTCTTCTGAGCATGTGCAGAAGCCAAGTTTCTGGCATTGCACATGCATTGCCATCTTGTTTTTGGCTCTCCCCCCCCAGATTTTTTAGCACCGCGTATGAGCACACGCGGCCACACTGCGCAGCCACACGGCACGGGAGGAAGTGAACCAGCAGCAAGGTAAGTTAGAACCCACCCCTGCAACAAACCTAAATTCAAGATCAGCGGCTCATCTCTTCATCTTAGTGCTATGGATCCAAGACTGAGAAGAATAGGTGCAGCAGATTGGTGGGATACTTTTAATCTTCCCCTTCAAAAAAATTATCTATAATCTCTGAGTTGCATATCAATGAGCCACTTAGCCTAGGACCGTGATGGCGAACCTATGGCACGGGTGCCACAGGTGGCACGTGGAGCCATATCTGCTGGCACGCGAGCTGTTGCCCTAGCTCAGGTCCAGCGTGCATGTGGGCGCCCGCCAGCTGATTTTTGGCTCGCATGGAGGCTCTGGGAGGATGTTTTTGGCCTCCAGAGGGCCTCCAAGGTGGCAGGGGGAGGGCGTTTTTGCCCTCCCCAAGCTCCAAGAAAGCCTCTGGAGCCTGAGGAGGGCAAAAAATGGGCCTACCGGATCCACCGGAAGTCAGAAAATGGGGGAGCAGGGGTGCGTGGGGGAGCATTGAATATGGGTGTGGGCACGCGCACACGCGCGATAGCGTGTGTGTGCACTATTTCGGCACCCGAGGAAAAAAAGGTTCGCTATAACTGGCCTAGGAGATATTTTAGTAGCGGGATATAGCAATAGCACTTAGACTTATATACCGCTTCATAGTGCTTTACAGCTCTCTCTAAGCGGATTACAGAGTTCAGCATATTGCCCCCAACAATCTGGGTCCTCATTTTACCGACCTTAGAAGGATGGAAGGCTGAGTCAACCTTGAGCCGGTGAGATTTGAACAGCTGAACTGCTGAACTGCAGTGCTGCATTTTAACCACTGCGCCACCTCGGCTCTTATATCAATATTCTTGCATCAATATTCATTTGCTTCACTTGCCTATCATATATCCTATTCAGAGTCCTTACCCATTAATTTAATCCTTGCGGTTCAAAAATGTGCTTGGATGCTGTATACAGTTCCCATTTGAAGCAGCCTTATATCAAATGTATTGCACTGTACAAAATCAACATGGCACAGACCAGTTCCCCATGCTGGCTGGGGAATTCTGGGAGTTGAAGTCCATATAACTGAAAGTTGCCAAAGTTGAGAAATACTGGCAGAGAGAGTGGTTTTTTTTTGTGTGTGTGTTGGCTTCCATTGAACGACCTTTGTTGGAATTCTTATAGCTCATCTCAAATCCAGCTGGGTTGGAAGGAGGCGCATAATCCCCTTTTTTTCACATGAAAAACTATTTCAGCGATATCTACTGTCTAGAAAGAGAAATTAATGTGCTTCAGTGAACGCCGCCTTCCCTGAAATGAAAGAAATGTGTAGCCTTGAAGGGCAACTCTCCAGTGGCAGAAGGAAAAGGAAGACGAGTCCATGATCCCACTAAGGAAGCTGATTCATATGTAGCACACAGGGATATCAGAATAGGAATCCAACACTTTGAACCAAAGCAGAGGTTTAGAGGTGGGTTTATGTTGCAGTTCATGGAAATGTATCTATCAGCTGCTGGTGTCAGTAGAAATATGGAAGAAATAGCAGCTGTTTCATGCCTCAAGGAGGGAAATGGAACAAAGGTAGCTTCAAAATAGATCTGAAAGTCAGCGTTTGTTTCCCATGAATCCCACTGAAGAATGAAGGGCCATTTATTCCATCGTTCTTTTGTTTAATTGACAAAGTTAAATTAAACTGCTGGTGTCTTCAGAAAAGTGGCACCAATCAAATTAGAACTTCTGTCAGAAAGCATATTGATAGTGTTTCTGCTTCACTTGTGTAACTTTTTTAAAAAATAACATTGTACTATGAAATCGGGAAACTCTAACCAGAGTTTTATGGTTTAATCTTAGACATGCTTAGCTGGGACTAATTTTCATTCTCAAAAATTGCACTGAAAGGAACATCATTGATTCTGCACCAAGTTATACAAGGTAAGCAATGGCGGTATGTTTGCCATGTAAATTGGTCTGATTTTAAATGTACTCATCTAAGTCAAATAAGTGGCTTCCAGACATACAAGGCAACCCTGTTACATTTCTTTTATTCCGTACCTTGCTCTAACCAGTTACATTCCTTCCTAAGAACTCCAGAAGATCCTGCAATCTTGTGAAACAATTTTTGTTTGGGACGAAGCAAAGTTTAAGGGGTCTTAGAATAACAACATTGTAAGACTTCTAGTATGAAATGGTTAACCACTAAGGTTAACTACAGTACTTTGTGTATTTAACCATAAACACTAAACCTAATAATAAAATATTTAGATCTAAACAACTATCTAAACATTTCATTGCTAGGCTTAGTGCTTATGGTTAAATACACAAAGTACAATTGCTAGCCTCCCAAAATAACCTATGTAAACCATGTAAACCAACCATCATAAAAAAGGTAATAAAAACACCATGTGAGCTACATTGTCAGGGCTTAAAAGAATTCATCTGGTTGGGGTTATCGACCAGCTACTTGTAATTCAGATCTTATTGTCTACTTGGATGAGAAGGGGAGATTGGTCCAACCAAACGTATAGTAGAGCTTGCCACAGAAGCTTAACACCATATAGCAGTGATGGCGAACCTTTTTTGGTTCGCGTGCCAAAAAGGGGGGGATGCATGGGATCACGTGTGTGCGTGCCCACACCCATAATTCCATGCACCCCCGCGCATGCGCGTATGACCCTCCCACTCCCAGCATGCAATGGCACGCCCATTTTTTGCTCTCTCCAGGCTTCTAGGAGCCTGGGGAGGGCGAAAACGGCCTTCCCTACCCCCTCTGGAGGCTGGAAACAGCCTGTTTCCTGACTCCCAGTGGGCCCAGAAGGGCCGAAAATCAGCCGGCCGGTGCGCACATGCGTGCCGGACCTGAGCTCGCGTGCCCACTGATATGGCTCCGCGTGCCACTTGTGGCACCCGTGCCATAGGTTTGCCATCACGGCCATATAGGCTGCTGAGGGTCTCAGAGCAGGAATGGCTTGCTGGGATGCCTAGTGTTCTGTGAAGATATAAGGTGACCGTTGGGTGGAGTGTGAGGAACAGTCTGAGTAGGGGCAAAAATGAGTGTGAGTAGGAGTGCCTTGGCCTGGGAGTCAGGGTCTAGAAGGAGGAAGGAACTGAGGGCAGGCAGGAATGTTGGGATTGTGATGATCAGGGATAGATGTGACAAGAACCTGAGAGCTGGTGATACTTGGGGATTTTGAGACTGCTATTTGGTGTCTAGCCCTCTTATCTATTTCAATAGATTATCACATCTTCAGTGGCCTTCCAGCTACTGATTTTGAATGCCAGGTTGGCCTGTAATAAATCTGCTCTTATTTATTATTTCATCATGGATGAGGCAGCCAACCTGGAAATGTAACTGAGATATGAGTAGGTTCAGAGTGGGGTGATCTCCTCTTGGAAACATGCCTCTGTGAGCTTCAGGCTTGGCATCACCCAAGAGCCCAGGGAAAGTGGGAAGAGGTGACTATGGTCATCCATAAGTCATTGAGGGCTCTCAGAAGCTCTGCATCACAGACAAAGCAGACATGAGCCCCTCTGGGTGAAGTTGGGATGGCTGATTTCCTCTGCTGCACAGTATCATCCCTGCCTGATTGAATGAATTTTGTAGTTGAGTTGGTTATAGCGACCCCGATTCTATTAGTCTATTAGTCCTCAGGGAGTTCAATTTGCTACCAGTGACTTGAGTCTGACTGGAATTGATGACCTCCATGGCAATCATAGACCTATCCCAAATGATGAAATGTACTAGTAATTGCACTATTTGTCTGAAGAAGTTATGACGTCATCTGGTAGTGAAGGACATTAACATCCATCCATTGTAGTTGTCAAATCACTCCCCGATTGCTTTTTAACTTGCTGGTATCACCCAGTGCTATAAGAAGACAAGGCCTACTGTATTTGATTGACCTGTCCCAGCAACTGTCCCAGTTAGAACCCTTTTGGAGTTCCAGAAGGACTGGGGATTATCTCTGAGGATCTTGTAAGTAGTTTGGCCAAGGTCTCAGTTGTGGCCAGGAAAGGATGAATAGTGAAGGCCTTGGACCATATTGCCTCTATGTGATCTCTGTGTGCCGATCCTGGAATGTACCTTGGGGTCTTTTTAGGAGCAATATAATACGAGGCAGCAGAAAATATATCTAAAGTGTTGCTGGAGAAAGACTGAAAAATAAGTCTGAGTGGACATAAGAAAGAGCCCATATTTAAAAGTATATCATGATGAAGTGCTCTTATTGCATTTGCAGCCATGTTTAGTACAACTTGTTCCTTTCTGGGGAGAGATAAACTGCAGGAACTTTTACAGGACTGCCAGTGAATAATATTTAAGCTATTTGGCAGATAAGCTCACTCAGATCTTCTCAGTCTTAGATTTCAACTTCAATGGCCTCATGTTGTTAAGACTGCCCAGAAAGCAGGGGTAGGTTCTAACTTACCTTGCCGCCAGTTCGCTTCCTCCCGCACCGCGTGGGCGTGCGCGCAATGCCGAAAACCAAGCTTCTGTGCATGTGCAGAAGCAAAAAACAAGATGGCAGTGCCTATGGCGCCGCCGAGAGAAACGGTTCAGGGGCATGGCCAGTCGGCGATTGCTCCCGGTTCGGTGAGCTGGGGGAAATTCCCGCTACCGGTTCTATAGAACCGATCTGAATCGGGAGCAACCCACCTCTGCCAGGAAGTGACCTATAGTTGGATTCATGCCACTGTATTGGCTTAAGAAAGTCTAGTTCCTTCAGCATTGGAAGACTATCACTAGATCCAGCAATCCTGGGCAATTATTATCTGATCTCTAACCTTCTCCTTTAAAATTATAGTTTGACAACAGCTTCATAGTGTCTGGAGAAAACCCATTTCAGTCAGATTTCTGGCTGGGGTAAGATCTAGAGCAGTGGTTCCCAACGTGGGGCCCACGCCCCACAGGGGGGCAATGTGATTTTTAATGGGGGCAATTGGAACCTTGTTTAAACCAAGTTAATGGCCTTTTAGGCTTCCTCCGCGTGAGTAGGAGTTAACTTTTTGAATAGTAAGAATTATATGTCACGGGGGGGGGGGGCAATCAGGATTTTAGAGATGCTTAGGTGGGGCATGGCCCAAAAAAGTTTGGGAACCACTGGTCTAGAGACAGCATCTGCACTTGCTGATGACTTTTGATGGAGCTGTAGTAGGAGTAGCATGTTCATCCTTGTGGTCCTTGATATCTCAGAAGCTTTCAAGACTATCAATCACAGTATTCTGGATGGACTGTGAGGTCTGGGTGTGAGAGGTGTTATTAATGGTGGTTTTCTCGCTTTCCCTGTGGTTGGTTCCAGTGGTGTTAAAGGGAGGAAAGGTTGAGCCCATGGCCCCTCATTTGTGGAGTGGGTACATGAAATCATCCATCCCTTCAGAGCCAAATAGCTTCAATGTACTATACATCTTGATCTCAAGACTATTCAAGAGTTGCTGTCCATGTTCCAGTCTCTGGAGGCTGTGGAAGTCCAGATAGGGAGGAACAAACTGAAGCAAAATCTTGAACAAGAATGGGTGGCTGTGGATATTTGCACCCACCCACCCCTCCAATGCCCGGTCCTGGGAACTTTCTATCTATCGTCTGGAGTGGTCTCAGAGAATATAACTTCTGCTTGAAAAGCAGATGGCAGCTTTGGATAAAAGAGCCTTTGCCACATCCGTCTAGTGCTCCAATTCAACCGAAAGGTCTTTCAGACGATCACTTGTGCACCAGTCACTTCATAAATGGACCATTGTAACGATTTTTACATGGGCCTTAGAAGCTATACTGGTAACGTGAGCAGTAACGAACATACTGTGCTCCACCCATCTAACACCACTGCTCTGTGAGCTGCACTAGTTGTTGTTTGGCATCTGAATGTAATTCAAGGTGTTGTTTGCCACTTTTAAAGCCCTTCATGGTAGAGGGCCTGGCTTTTTGAGAGGCTGCCTAGCTCTGATAGTTTCTGCTCACGGGGTAAAATCAGGTGTACTCTAGATCAGCGGCCCCCAACCTTTTGGGCATCAGGGACCAGTTACGCGGAGAGAGGTTTTTCCATGGATCAGAGGGACGTGGTTTCGCATGCTGCCTGCATCCCATGGATGAGGCTTCACTTGTTTGTGTGGTCCAGTTTCTGGCATGCTGAAGCCTGGTGCCAGTCCATGGACCAGGAGTTGGAGACCCCTGTTCCAGATCATCTTGATCTAGGGGACCCAATAAGTCCAGTGATATCCACTAGAACTTAGGAAGTGGGCCTTCTCTCTTGCAGGACCTGGCCTGTGGAATCCATCCTCCCATTCATATGGCTCTCATCCTGATAATGTTGAGAAACTGTTTGAAATCCTGGCTATTCCCCCAGGGCATGAGGTAAGATGGTTCTGTAGGGTTATTTTGCTTGCTTGTATGGTTCTTCCGGATGCACATGGTTTGTTTCTTCATTTCATTGTTTCCTGGTTTTAAAGTGAAAGCTGCCCAGAATTGTTTGGGGTCAGGGCAGCCTTTAAACTGTAGAAGCAAATTAATTAATTTGCATGCAGAACTTAAACTACTTTGAAGTTTCACACACACCCCTCTCTCTGTATGTGTGCGTATGTATATGTATGAGAAAGTGGGAGGGAGAGGGAGAGGGAGGGAGGGAGGGAGGGAGGGAGGGAGGGAGAGAGAGAGAGAGAGAGAGAGAGAGAGAGAGAGAGAGAGAGAGAGAGAGAGAGAGAGAGAGAGAGAGAGATTTCATGAGGGATTGGAGAGAAGTGTTATTATAAGTCATCAAAGTAACTACCAGTCTTCTGATAAATAAATATTGCTTCATTTCCTTATATGCTTAGATTGCTAAACTGTATCATCATAACTTCCATATCAGTGCTTTCCTTGTGTTGGTCTGTAATTACCAGAATTCAGGCTATTACAAAGTTGGTCTAAATGCATTAAAGAAACAGACACATAATAACAAGAAAGCCAAGGAAACACACAAACAGGCATTTATACTGACAATGTTTTCAATCACATCTTGTTTGTTTACATATGCTATTAAAAACATGGATACATAACCAAATGCAATTGATTTGCTGCAGATCACCTCTGTGGAAGCAAGGCCATAACATTACACATACAATTAGTTTTTTTACAACAATGTTGCAACAGCTAAATTAGAGTTATTAGAATGTATATTTTCCATAGTCCTTTAAGAATTTTTCTTAGCAACAAAAGGCAACCTTCTTCTTGTCTACTACATTCCTTTTGACCAAATAAATCTTGAAACATGTAATTTCACAGATTTTAAGGCACACTCTTAACTTTCTGAAAAAATGTTCTCTTCTTTTAGAGTATAATTTATCTATCTTCTGGCTACCTGTTTAGAACAGCAGAAACTGTATAGACATTGAGGAAGTATATCCAGAGAAAAAATAATCAATTAATTCTTTTCAGTGATTTATTGCTGACATTCAGAATTCTATTTTAAATTGTTTACAGACTAACTTTGTAAGTAACACCATTTATTTGTACTTTCTTGTTGGGAATTGTTTGAAATTGACTATTTAACCAAAAACCTTCTGATTTTTAGTCCCACATTAAAAGCAAATGACGGCTTCTGACTTTAAAAGTGTTCTCTTTGTGGCTCCATCCAAATCTGACCATGATAGCCTTCTTTTAGGCCCCTGTCTAACTGCTGGGTCATTCATTGCATGCCATGGCTAAATCCAATTTCAGTCTGCCTTAGTACTGAGGTAAAAATCATCCGCCTCCAATCCAACTGACTCCAGAATGGAAAAATCAAATCATCCTTTCGCTACTTATCCAGTTGCTACATGCCTTGCCAGAATACAACGGAAAGGATTGGGCCTTAATCTTGAGAATTGGAAATTATTCAAAAGTACAGAATAGTTTTTGACTGGAGATGTAGAGTTTATTTAAGTGTATTTCTTTCTAATGATTTAAATGCTAGTACTAATTATGACTCCAGGCCTAAATACACATTATAGGTGTCTTTTTATTCAGCCCTCTGAGAGATAGATCTTAAATAATTCATATTCCCATTTTATGGGCTCTAAATTATTATTTCCCTTTAGCCAGTCAATGAGTTTTTAATCTGAGAAGAGATGAGTGGGCCGAAGGTAGAAAAGCAGAAATATATTCTTGAATAGTCACATGCCTTATACCCACTTAGTGCTAGGTGAGGTATATTTCCGTGAGGAGCAGGGGAGCCTCAGATGAAAATACTAAAATGAGACAAAAGTGGCCGGTTGTAACCATGTTCACATCAGTAGTCCCAAAGGTGTTGTTCAAAAGGCAACTGGACTTCTTGAAAATGTTTAATTTCTCATCCAAGAAGCTTTTTCAGTTCGGAACTGGAAGAAACTGAAAGAAAGTCCAGTTACTTTCTGAACAGCACCTTTGGGACAACCAAGACCTGGATGATTGAGAATCTCCACAGACATTTCCCATCGTAGAACTTTTGGCAAGAGATAACTTGGTAATAAAACCAGCATTAGATCACTACAATTTGTATGGATAATGCTGTAAATCATATCTCTTGTAAAATGAGCTTGATTCCAGTAACTCCATGATGCATAGTATTCTTGGTAACAGTACAGAAGTGAATCACAATTGCCATTTTCCAGGATATAGATATATATGAGGTAAGTGGAACCCACCCCTGCTGGGGATTACAGCAAATATTAGACCTGTAAACCAAACTGGCCATTTCTCTCTCTCTCTCTCTCTCTCTCTCTCTCTCTCTCTCTCTCTCTCTCTCTCTCTCTCTCTCTCTCTCTATATATATATATATATATATATATATATATATATATATATATATATATATATATATATAATCTAATATCTCTCTATCTCTCTATCTCTCTATCTCTCTATATCTACATATCTACATATCTATCTATATCTATATCTCCTAGCAAGATGCTCCAAAGAATACTGTCTCCGTCTCATCCATTCCTGTGGCACATAGCCAAGAATAATATTACAGGTAGTCCTCGACTTACAACCACAATTGAGCCTAACATTTCTGCTGCGAAGGGAGACAGTTGTTAAGTGAGTTTTGCCCCATTCTATGACCTTTTTGCCACCGCTAAGTGAATCACTGCAGTTGTTAAGTTAGCCACAAGGTTGTAAAGTGAATCTGGCTTCCCCATTGACTTGGCTTGTCGGAAGGTCGCAAAAGGGGATCACACGACCCGGAGACGCTGCAATCATCATAAATATGTACCAGTTGCCAAGCGTCCAAATTTTGATCCCATGACCATGGGGATGCGACAACAGTTGTAAGTGTGAAAAATGGTCATAAGTTACTTTTGTACAATGCCACTGTACTTCAGACGGTCACTAAATCAAAGGTGGTAAGTTAAGGATTACCTGTACATCTTTGAAGTCCCCAGCAAGAATTCAAATTCCCTTATTGGTTAAAGTTAGTTAGTTAGTTAGTTAGTTAGTTAGTTAGTTAGTTAGTTAGTTAGTTAGTTTGTCAAACATAAGATAACAGGTATAAGTATAAACATGAATACAGTAAATACAGGGTACGAATAAAAGGGGACAGTAGGACAGGGACGGTAGGCACGCTGGTGCCCTTATGCACGCCTCCTTTACGGACCTTTTAGGAATGCGTTGAGGTCCACGGTAGACAGTTTAAGGTTGAAGCTATGTGGGTTTGATGAAGTAACAACGGAGTCAGGTAGAGCATTCCAGGCATTGACCACTCTATTGCTGGTCATATTTTCTGCAATCGAGTTTGGAGCGGTTTACATTTAGTTTGAATCTATTGTGCGCTCGTGTATTATTGCGGTTGACGCTGAAGTAGTCATTGACAGGTAGGACGTTGTAGCAGATAATTTTTGTACTATGCTTAGGTCAGACCGTAGGCTGCGTAGTTGTAGGTTGTCCAAGCCCAAAATCTCCAAATGGACCACAAAAGAAGAAAGAAGAATATGTGTTCACTATTATATCTACTTATTTCTCAGAAAAAGCATGGCAAATATCCCTGGTATTGACAGGTAGGACGTTGTAGCAGATAATTTTGTGTACTACGCTTAGGTGAGACCGTAGGTGGCGTAGTTGTAGGTTGTCCAAGCCCAAAATCTCCAAATTTATTTATTATTTATTTTATTTTGTGAGATTTATATACTGCCTCACAGTGCAAGCACTCTCTAAGCGGTTTACACCAGTAAGCAATGTATATTTATATTGCCCCCAACAATCTGGGTCCTCATTTTACCTACCTCGGAAGGATGGAAGGCTGAGTCAACCTTGAGCCGGTGAGATTTGAACCGCTGACCTGCGGATCAGTGTCAGCTAAAGTGGCCTGCAGTACCTGCCTCTAACAGCTGCGCCACCTCGGCTCTTTTGTCAAATGGGTCTTTTGTGTCTTTTGTCAAATGGGACCACAAAAGAAGAAAGAAGAATATGTGTTCACTATTATATCTACTTATTTCTCAGAAGAAGCATGGCAAACACTCCTGGGAGAAGGGCTCTGCTCTCTGATTAAGCAGCAGAGCGGAAGGAACAGAACACAAAGCAAGAGAGGTTAGAGAGAAATGGAGACAGTGGCGGGAGGAGAGAAGCAGATCTGAGTGGGTGACTGCACCAAGTGTGGGATGCAGTGAATGAAGTTTCAATTTTGGAAGTGGGGAAATACTTTCTCTTGGATCAAGCTTGCCTTCGCCCCCTTCCCCTGCCAAATGTCAAGCGAGGCAAATCAGAGAGAGTTCCTGGACTGCCAATACCCTGGGCGTGCTCTAATCATTTGCAGATATCATCAAATAAATCACACCTATTGTACAGCGTTTGTACTGTTTCTGTGCAAAGCTTCAACACAGTTGTCAAAATCATGAGGGTTAGAAACACGCCTTTTACATGCAAGGAGAAGGAACAGGGTGGCATCTGGGGTGCAACTACATCTTAGGAAAGAGAAGGAGGACCTTAGCAACCACTTCCTGGCCCCTTCCAGCCAACTTAGCCAATGAAGAAAGCTATACTTATTTTGATATTTGTCCAACCGGTGTCTTTTACACTGCTGGGCCTTTGGAAGAATTGTGTTCCAACATCTGATAGAACTTTAAATTCTTTTGTAAATATTTCATAACATCTTTCAATTACTTGAAAGTAACTGACGAATGAAACCAACAGAACAACGGAAGAAGAATCATACAGGCATTTCGAAACAGCTTTTTAAAATCTAAATTATAATCACATTAAACTAATTTGTAGAATACTTGTATCGTTATTTAATCTTTAGTCTTTTAAAACCACAAAAGAAATTAAATAGATCCTCTATATCCAGGCTCTCTGGGTCGAAATGATCCTCCAAGAAATCTGAATATCTCAAAAGGAAACCTACTTACGCAGCTCCTACTTACAGAAATGCCTTACTTTCACACCCACTTATTTCTGGCTCCTTTAGATCAACTGTATATGACTGCAAGGTTAGCCATTTAAGGAAAACCATTCATGCTACCACTCACTGCTCTGTGTTTAGTCAATTTCTCTCCACCACTCTCCAATGTGTATAGGCATGCCAGAAAGCATGGGTTTTTTTCTCCACAAACACACACACACACACGCGCACTCTCGTATGTGTGCACAGCGGAAGAATAAAATTTAGCTAGCAATCACATTAGCAGAAGAAAAGACATCTCCTTATGAGGGCTTTTGGATGGCCATGCCTGAATTAGAGGGTGAGGTCAAAGTACTATCTAGCTTCAGGGAATATATTATACAGTAGTCATACGAAATTTCAAACCTATCAACAATAGCAATAGCACTTAAACTTGCATACCGCTTTACAGTGCTTTACAGCCCTCTCTAAGCGGTTTACAGAATCAGCATATTGCCCCCAACAATTTGGGTCCTCCTTTTACTGACCTCGGAAGGATGGAAGGCTGAGCCAACCTTGAGCCTGGTGAGATTTGAACTGCCAAATTGCAGGCAGCTGGCAGCCAGTAGAAGTAGCCTGCAGTACTGCACTCTGCGCCATCACGGCTCAACAATGTGCTTGATTCAGAAATAAGTCTTCTTGTGAGGAAGTATTCCCTTAAGGTGGCATTCATTTTCCTGTGGTTAAAGTCTTACCATAGTTCTAGCTTTAAAATCTTTCATTCCCATCAGTTACAGCTGAATTAATATCTGTTGTTTCTTACCAGCCTAATCCTTGACATTGGGACTTGTCCAACTTGTACAATGATACAAATAAGCCCTAGCAGTCTCTTTTGTCTTAAAAAAGATTGTCACCTTAATCTAGGTCCCAGCCAATGAGTTCCCAACTGCATCCTTAATTGCCCTTTTGTTTAACTAGTATTTATGTTGGCAGCATCCAATGACAGCTGGAAGGTAAGCAAACATCCGTTGTTTCACCATCTATTATATTGGAGGTGCAGCCAGATGACCATTAAGGTCTGGGCTCAAAGTGGCATTAATCGACCATTTAAAGCTGATGAAGGTCTGCACCCTCCCCCTTCAGTCTCTGCTCAGCCAAATTTACCTCTATTCTGTTGCCCCTCTAAGAACCAAACCTGGTAATGTTAGGTAAATGGTCTATTAGGAGAAGCCTAAAGAGGGTGGAGAGAGTGCTACGACTGCAGCGCCATGACTGGCAGACATCTTCCCAATCACTTAACATCAGTGGTGGGTTGTCGTCTTACTGGTGCCGGTGCGCTGTGCGCGCATCTCCAAGTTTGGGGGCACTCGCGCTCGCTATGCACATGTGCCCCTTCATGCGATTTTGCTTCTGCGCATGCGCGGAAGCAAATTCACGCCAAAATCTCACAAGAGGACATGCGCGCAAGAGAGATTTTGGTGCGATTTCGCTTCCGCGCATGCACAGAAGCGAAATCTTGCCAAAATCTCTCTCGCGCGCATCCCCTCGCAAGATTTCGGCGTGATTTTGCTTCCGCGCATGCGCAGAAGCAAAATCGCCCAAAAATTAATGAAAAAAATGGCGACGTGCGCAGTGGACCGGCAGAGAGGGCTCCGGAGCGGTCGTGCGCAAATTGCGCAATCGGCCACTCCCTATCGGAGCTGCGCATTGGGCAGTTCCAGCAGGAACTCACCTCTGCTTAACATGCTCAAGAGAGTAAAACTGATGGAATCAACCAATCATTTTGCTTATCTTGTGTTACAGGTGCAAAATCAGGAAAGCATCTTTTGTGTTAGCCTTGTGAAATGATCCATATAAGAAGCACAAGAAGCACTAGCTCTATCTTTATTATGAGGCTACATTAACAGAATCTTGCAAGACCGAAAATATTCCTCCCTCCCTTCCTTTTTACTCTCCCAAAAAGTGGGGAGGGTCCCTTCTGAAATTCTTTCACCACCTCTCTTCCTCCAGTCTAAAATCTTGTTTAGCAGACCATTGTCTAGGTTGTGGCTCTTCCTATCCACATATCATTAAAAGAGTAAAAATAATAATTAAAGTAGTAAAATAGTAATTAGCTTCTTTGAACTCATTTCCGCGGAGTGATTTCTACAGGAAAATAGATACAACAGTTTGTAATATGTGTGCTGGAATTGTATACATGCTAAGATTTCAAAATCAGGAACAGGAACATTTCTGTAACCCTAAAGAAAGAGTTACAGCAAAATAGGATGTCAGTAACAGAGGCTGAAGATATGCTTGCCCTGTGAGAACATAACTTCTCTTAAGTCTAAATTAATAAATATTCTTAGATAATTCCTGACAGCAAACTGGGTATGAAACACTTTTTGCCACAGTGGGAGCTTTCTTCAAATCAAGAAATGCATCTAATTAATAAGAAAGATATAGCTGTGGCTGACTATCAGCAAGCAAGAATGCTTATTCTTTGAAAAGCTGCATTTTACAACTGATGTAGGTCTATGGCAGCAGCAGAGGTGGATTTCAGTAGGTTCTGACCAGTTCTGGAGAACCGGTAGCAGAAATTTTGAGTAGTTCGGAGAACCAGTAAATACCACCTCTGACTGGCCCCGCCCCCATCTATTCTCTGCCTCCCAAGTCCCCGCTGATTGGGAGGAAATGGGGATTTTGCAGTATCCTTCCCCTGGAGTGGGGAGGGAATGGAGATTTTACAGTATCCTTCGCTGCCATGCCCACCAAGCCACGCCTTGCCCACAGAACCAGTAGTAAAAAAAATTTGAATCCCATCACTGGGCAGCAGATATGGCTGTATTCTCTTTCAAACAGGCAACACAAATTAAATGTAATTATTGGCATGGTTCACACAATAACTAAGCTTAGCCTTGGGTTTGTGAAACCTTACTAATTATATTTCATACTACGATGATGTAAACCAAAACTTGCATAATGCATTAAATCAGCCAGTCGGAGGGGGTAATGCTCAGATAGTTTTGAAAGTTAGTCAATGGCTATAAATATTAATATATTTTTAGAAATCATAGCACACAGATAGTTTACTTTTGGCTTGTATTTCCTGCTATATTAGCTCACCTGTTTATCTTCCAAAGGTTTAAATCTGTGTCAGATGGAATAAAGAAGAGAGACAAACAATAGTTTTCCTAAAAACACACACACACACACACACACAAACACCTTTCCAGTTTTTCCTAAGCAGATTTAAACAACAGTTAGCATCAGTGGAAAATACTGTAGCCAAACCTCCCCAGTCAATCAGGCTTAGCAACAGTTATCTCAGCCTTGGTTACATCCCATCTTGACTACTGTTCCATGCTTTATATGGTATGGAAACTGCATTTGGTTTAAAATGTAGCAGGCAGGCTGGCAATTGGTGCAAGATAATGAAAGCTCTACACTAATGAGCACAATTTAATATGCTGACATTGGCCTTTACAGGCATAAGCGAACAAGAATTTAGGGATCACTTTTGTCATTCTATAATTGGTCACTAACTTAAACCAGTGGCAGAAGTCTTTCTGAAGATCTTCCCAACTTCTAGAAAACTTGTTAGATAAACACTCACCACCACACACATATGTGCACGCGCATGGGCATGGGCACACACACACATACATAGACAGGGGTCTTTTGTGGGGCTCCAGGATATTTGGTTGGTCTCCACTTTCCCATTACTAAAGAAAGTAGCTTCATCTCTTTTACTGGATTTTTATTTGCTGGTTGAATTGTTAGGATTTTTATAATGCCAATTTGAATTTTTTTTTATTTTATTCTTATGTGTTATAATTTGCATTTTTAATTGCTGTAACTCACTGCGAACATTTATGGCTGAAAATGTAGAATATAATTTAAATAAATGAAACAATATTGTATGTTGAGCCAGGCTGTTGGAACTGCTCAAACATTCTTCACATTTCCTTCAATCCAGTCCTGTCCAATGATAAAACCGCTGAGCGTTGTTAGATTTACAGTTTTGAACACGCTTCCATTAAAGAAATCCACAGACATAGCCTAGCTCTTAGCTCTCTCTCTATGCAAAACTCTATCAAATCTGCATTTCCAGTAATACGTTCCTTATTCATGTTGCATCAAAGTTGAATGATTTTATCTATTACATTCTAATTTGTTCTCTTTTCAAAGTATTTAAGCTGTCTCTATTAGCCACTGCAAGTTCTCCCTGATAGGAAGTAGGGCTAGTGTCTATTCATAAAAGTTATATAGAATTCAGAACTTGCTGGGAAATATTTTTGCTGTGGGATAAGCTTTAAAAGTAAAGGGCAAATTCTAGCAAAATCAAACAATTGGCAGATACAAAGTGAAGAGGGTCTTTGAGCAATGCGAGGAGACCACATAGCCATTTAAGTATAGGATTGGGATCCACAGAAAGCAATGTGGGAAACCTGTAGCAATCCTAATATTAAAGGAAGTTCTTTAACTTCTAGCATATATTGCAAAATACTGAGTGACAAATGGAAAAAGAACATGCTATAGACACCTTGCAAGCAAGTTGCTACAGTTCTTCATCTGAGTTTCTCAAGGATCAGGGGACATTAGAAATTCTAAACATGTTTATGGTATGAGCGTTTATCCTGAAGTTTTCAAAGAGATGTAAATAATGTTGGCCTTTGTTTTCAGAAGTATGGAAGAAATGCTATGATGGTATTATTATTATTATACAGAAATATTCTGATTAATATATTTAGCAGGGATTCTAGAAGTGATATTTGAAGGAATTCTTCATTTGTGAGTCCATCCAACCTAATTTTTTTTCACTTTTTTAAAAAAGGAGAAAAGAGAGAATGACAAGTTGACAGAAAAAAGATACTGAATAGATCCTTCAATGTTCATGGATGCCTCAAATTCTTGATAGATCTCAAAGCCTCCAGGATTTTGTCTTTAGGTCTTCTTGCTGGGAGGAAATAGATACTGTATATCTTACCAGCAGATGTTTTGGTAACTGCAGATGGGTAATTGGGACCATTCCCCTGAGATACACCACTGTTGCATGAGCCACACTAGCTCTGAGGTACTATTCAAGGTTATCACTTTTTAAGGCTTACATAGCAAAAGGCCAGGATATGGCATTGAGCCACAGTGGCACAGTGGTTAGAGTGCAGTACTGCAGGCTACTTCTGCTGACTGCCGGCTGACTGCAATTTGGCAGTTCAAATCTCACCAGGCTCAAGGTTGACTCAGCCTTCCATCCTTCTGAGGTGGGTAAAATGAGGACCCAGATTGTTGGGGGCAATATGCTGACTCTGTAAACCGCTTAGAGAGGGCTGTAAAGCACTGTGAAGCGGTATATAAGTCTAAGTGCTATTGCTATTGCTATTTGAGTGATTACCTTTGGTGGGGATGCTACAAGACCCTTTCCATAAATTCTGTCATTTGTTAGACCTCAGAAGCATGCTTTCTCTTATTCCCTTTGGAATAACCTCTCATCTGAGGTTTGAGAGGCTCCTATCTTCTGGAAGTCTATGATGACCTGGTTCTTCCCCAAGCATTGGGGATAAGTCAGGAGGGTAAGAATTTGGTCAGTCTGGAGCCTAGTGGGAAGGGTTGTCCTATTTTTATTCCCTTTTAATTAGTTAGACACCTAGGAGCTCTGGGTGAGATAGGCAGCCATGTAAATTCTCAAAAGTAAATAAAATCTCACCTTCATAGCTACAGAGCAGCCAATAATAACGAAGGTTTTCCAAAAAATGAAATAGCAACCATCACCTTCTGTGATTCCATTTATACACTAGAATAAACTATTCCTTTCAGGAGAAGAGGCAGTGGTTATATCCATACAATTCACCAACTCTGTCTCAATTGAGCCATGGTTTATTGAAATACAAAGGTTCCAATGAAAATGTTTTATTTATTTATCCAATTTATTGACCGCCCATCTTACGGCAGGGTAACTACTCCAGTGGTGACAGATAACTGTTTGTAGAATAATACTACCGGAATAGTCTGATAAACAAGCTGCTTAACAATCTGGAAGATATGAGAATTGTAGCTTATAATAATGGGGTAAAAAGAAAGAACAGAAGAATGTACCAGGCTGACCAGAGAACTAAATCTTCAACCTTTTCTGTTCATTGTTGCTTCATCAACTTCTATGAGGCTGCTGCGTTTATTTAAAAAATAAAAGTATTTCAAAACACAAATGGCTTTCTCTGCAACAACATGATAGGAAAGTTGAATGGGTACAGTAAAGCCTACCAAGCTTGAGAAGATAAATTATGTAATAATTGCCATTATTGAGGATAATGCTTTGACAGGAAGTAATGGCTGTGGGAAATGAAATCACCAGAAGCAAACATCTGGCAACATGACATTGTTTGAAATAAATATTATAAGCTGGAAAGTCCAAAATGTTGACCTTGATGTACCTGGAGTAATAGAAAGCAATTATGCCTACAATCTTACTAATCAGATATAGGATTTGAACAAAAATTCTGAAGAATGCGCAGAAGTTAATAGAAAAAAGTCATGGCAAAATTATTTTACCAGCCATTCAAGAACAAAAGAATCATCACAGAAGACATTTTATTGGGCATGGAACAATCCCAAAAGAGACCCTAAACTCTAATTCAGAGTTGAATTCTTTCCTCAGCAATGTATTCTGTAATATTACACCTTCTATTTTTCTATAGAAAAATATTTGAGATGGAAATATTTGAAAAATAATATGACATTTGAAAACTCCCCCTATATCTGAAAAATACCTACAATGGAGGGCACTAGAGATAGTGTGGATATATGATGGCATGCACAATATTGATGCAAATAGTTTAGGTAATGCACACCAGAACAACTAGATACAAGGACAGTTTCCCCCCAAATGCCATCACTCTGTTTAACAATTAATTCCCACAACACTGTCAAATAATTTACTAAGACTGTATTACTATTATTCTTCTCTTCCTTACTAGTATCTCTCTTCTCACTTATTACTATAACCATGTTGCTTGTATCTTTAAATTTATATTGTTTTTATTTGTTTCCTAGTACGATTTGATAGCTTATTAGTAACCTTGACTATCACTAAGTGTTGTATCTTTTTATTCTTGATGAATGTATTTTATTCTCCTTATGTACACTGAGAGCATAGACACCAAAGACAAATTCCTTGTATGTCCAATTACACGTGGCCAATAAAGAATTCTATTCTATTCTAACGACCTGAAAGATTTTTAAAGATATATTTCAGTAGTATCAACTTAAAAGGTTGCTCTGAAATATATACACACATAAGATGAGCACCTATTTATGCAAATGCTTTTGTTGAATACTTTTAATGCTTCCTGTAACACATATTAGTGGAGAATGCATCCTTTCAGATGAAATTAAATGTATATCTGTGGTTCATAAGCACTCAGAAGAGGCAGGTTGGCTTCATCAGCATTTCATTAGATTAAAAGCTACAGTAGACCAGACTATGGGCCATCAGAAATCATTTAAAACTTTTAGACTAAAAGTCTAAAGCGTAATTTTAATTATTCAAGTGTATATATCAATGTTTACTATGCAGGCAAGATGTTCCAGGTGTTGAAATGATTACAATGATTGAATAAGTATTTAAAATGTTTAATTCTCTCTTATTGATGTAGATACTAGACTAGTACCATGAGAAGACGTGGAGAGAAGGCAGAATCCAGTTATGTCATTGCTGTGGGCCAAGGGAACAGATCAGTGATGGGTTCTAAATCCCATCGCTACTGGTTCGAGCGCGTGCTCACACGTGCACACGACACTTCTGCGCATGCACAGAAGTGTCCAGGGCGGGTGAGCAGAGCCTCCCACCACCACCGCTACCGGTACGTAGAACCGTACCGTACTGGTAACAACCCACTGCTGAAACAGATATACTGTATGACCATCATTTGAGTTTCCTGCTTTAGGTGCCAAAATATTATGGGCTGTTCTGATAGAGCTGATTATCTCATGTTTATGTATTGTATTTTAGCATAACTCTTGAGTAAGGCTAAATACATGATCACAAAATTAAAATATTTGTTTATTACACATGACAAATGACCTGTTCAGAAAGATTCCTAAGCTGCCTAGTCAGAAAAATATCTTCCAACTGGTGTCTAGAAAAATATTAAGAAGTCATTCACAATGTCAGTAAATATTAAGCCAATAGTGGTAAAATAAGAAATAATATTCCCCCCAAAATAAATTGACTCCACAAAATTATGTTTTTCCCCTCTGGGGCTTCTAGTAAAATAATGGAATTATTTTATTTTAATGTCTCAAACTATAAAAAAGTCAGTCAGTCAGTCAGTCAGTCCGTCCGTCCGTCCGTCCGTCCGTCCGTTCGTCCATCCATCCATCCATCCATCCATCCATCCATCCATCCATCATCTATCATTATCATCTAAATTATGTAAAGCCGCTTGACTTCATAATTCTGGGCAGCATCCAACATTAAAAATAGCATGGAACAATTAAATTAAATCCCCTCTGTTTTCTATTTAATTTTCTTTTTGTTGCATCCTGGCTTTCTTTCCATCAGACATTATGAACTCTTTAATTCTCATCTGTATTAAGAAGAAAATGATATTGTGGTGGTTTGTCACTGATGTATGGCGACTGCAAATAATATATTCATATATTTCATTACTAACTTCACTGAACGGATACGAGTTCTGTCTTTGCATTGAGACCAGAGACTGATTCTTCTTTGGAACAAGGGCATATTGAAAAATGATATATTCTCCAAAATGGATTGAAGATACCAGAAATCCAAGATCCTTGGAAGATGGTACTGATTCTAAATAGGCAATTCATAAATTTCTAGAACATAGGTAACCTATTTTTCTCTATCTCATTCTTGAGGTACAATCTAATCTTTTCCATTACTGTGGCAGCAGTTATGTCAAGTATAATTAGTTACTAATATCAAAGAAAGTAGTTTGATAGCAGCTTGGTGACATAATCAGAGTTTGTACTTGTCAAATGCCTTTTGCCAATCTACCCAGAGGCTGGTTCCCTTGTGTTCCATTGACCTTACTTCAAAGTAATCAGATAGAATAAGGTTGGGGTTTATTTTTGAATAGAAATTATAGAAGTGTGCTGCTAGTCACTCTATATTCCAGGTTGAGAGGCCTATTTCTTTAAATACTGAATGAAAGCAATACATTTCCATCTTCCTCGTTTTGGCACTGATCAGAACTAGAAATACGAAAGAAGGCATAGTGATTGCATTCTTGTAACACTAACATATCTTGCTGGCATTCCACTTGAATACTTTTTGTCATCAGATTCAGTATGCCTCTTTGCAAGCCTTTTTCTCCAATAAATTATGTATTGCTGTTGCTTTTATTTATGCACTTGTTGCCATAACTACTTTTTGTTCCAAGTTTAAACTAAAAGTCTAATCACTATTTACTTTATTATTTCATTTGAGATGTTTGCCTTACTAATGTTTCCGAGTCATTTTATAAAAGCACACAAGGTTTCCTATCCATCACTCTTCTACTGGATTTGATAGCGAATTATCCACTGTGTGGAAATTACTTGCAGATAAATGCCCTTTGATAGGAATATTTCCAAGACACTCACAAATAAGATGGGAGGACTAGCAGGGGGAAGGGGAGAGGGTCAGGGAAGGATGAGCTGTCATTTTTCCATGAAGATATATTTACGTTTTACAAATATTGGTTGTCATTGCTTTATCTCAGAATAATCTTGTATATGAGTGCCAAGGGAGCAGGCTCTTGGAGTAATATGCATGATAAACATTCAGATGGTAATTTAATATGATAGAGATTTTTTTAAAAAAATCTGGTGAGGCAACCATCAGAGAGGCAAAATAAAACGTAGTTAATTCTACCGAAGCACAAACAAAAAAGAAAGAAAAGAAATAAGAAACAAGGCACAAGATTAATTCAGAGGATTACCGCATCCCTATTTTTTTTCCTTATTTATCATACTGATTTCATTCCTAGGTTTTGTAACTCTGAGGATGTTTTTAAAAAGATAGTTAAAAAGGGGGAAACAGTGAACCCTGTACATGTTCCTGTGAGTTTTGTGGAGGGAGGGACATTAAGATCTCTTCTCACAGCATGCAGTTTTCCAGTGTCAGGCATCACTCATTCTCATCTTCTTGTTTTTGTCTCCTATCTCCTGTCATTATGTCTCCAGTTCTGTTTTTAGACTGTTGTCCTTAGCCCAGCAAGTTCAGCAGAGAGCTCTGAAGGTGATGATTTCTCTATATTGCTAAAAGCAAAAGAAAGCTTGTCTTCTCTCTCTCTCCCCCCCCCCCCACTCCTCTCTTTTTTCTCAACTTTTCAAACTAGACAGAACATTTAAGAACAGAAGGCAAACAGATTGGGGTCAGGACAGGGGTGTAAAAAGAACCAGGGAGCCATTTTAAGGAAGAAAACAAACAAACCAATCATTTGGGGGTGGGGGATATCAGTTGAGTCTTACCTGCCAGCTGAAAACAAGCACTTAGATGCCAGTTCTTTAGAAGGATGTGTGTTCCTGGAAGAGCTCAGAAACGTAGCTTACATGACCAAGATTGAAAAATATCCAGGCCCAGAAGAGTACTGGGCAAATTTTAATCTTTCTTCTCTTTCTAGATCTACCAGGGACTGAAGTCATGCAGGAAACAGAGAAACAGAGAGCCGAAGAGGAACGTAGTTCCTGTTCTGAGAGATACCGGTCAGAAGAAAGAGGAGCTACAAATGCTCTCTTAGGTTTCACCCAGGCTTTTGTTAGAAAGACTTTTTCTCCTGGTTGGTTTGCCCCCACCCACAACTGTTGCTCTGTGGGAGCTAAGCTTTGGCAGTGAAGTTCTGAGATTGCATTTCCCCTCTCCTGGGCTCCTTGCAGGCTGCTGAGAGCAATGACTTTGTGGAGCTGAGCTCGCTGGTGCTATATTTATCCAGTGTTCTCAGCAAGTCAAGCCTGTCAACAGCTGAGAAGTTTGGAGCAGGCTCTGCCTAGCTCTTCAGCTGCTGAGCTATCAGTGGATATGGAGCTGTGTTGCTCAGTGGCTCACCTCAGTATAGGCAAAGGAAGCGTTTTTTCGCCCTCTCTAAGCAAAATTTTCCTGTGACTATAAACAATCAGCATAGATGGAGAGTTACTATGGAGCTGAGGAGAGAATGAGACATAGAGCAGGGCCTTATTTGTAGGCACAACTTTTCAGGCTGGAAAATCTGGAGTGTTGTAGGAAAAAAATATAATACAGATGGTAGATCTGGAATGTTCCTGGGATCTTGTGGATTAGCATGAAGGTAAATATGTTAGGGCTTATGTTGTATTTTCCCTGTATTTCTTCTCTCAAATTAGCAGGAAACTTGGATACCAATTTTCAGCACTCAAGCTTAGAGATATGGTAAAGAGGGGATATAAAATTCCCATAAAAAGGAGCTTGAAGGTATAGTTATTCACTTAGCATTAAATTAGAAGAAGAGCAAGTGAAAGAAACAATGATAGCATGGGCAAATTTTTTTGGATATACGATAGAGTTAGATAAATGGCAGCAATTATGGGAAAGAAATTATAAATTAACAATAGCAACAGCATATAAGGAGAATCTGTACAAAATGTTCTATAGATGCATATGTCCACGGAAAGATTGGCAAAAATGTTTAAAGATAAATCAATTAAATGTTGGAAATGCCACCAGACACCGGGATTATATTATCATATGTGGTGGACATGTGCAGAAGCGAGAAATTATTGGGCACAAATTCAAAAGTGGTTAGAAAAGATGACACAGCAACATATTGATCTAAAACCAGAACTGTTCCTGTTGGGTATTTTATTAGAGAAATATAGTAAAGAAATTGTATACTTGATCATTCATGTAATAACTGCAGCGAGAATTGTATTTGCACAAAATTGGAAAGCAGGTAAAATCTCTACAAAAGGAGAGATAAGATATATAAGAAAATACTGGAATGTGCAGAAATGAACAGATTAACAATGGCAATCAAAGGGAAAGAAGAATCAGAGTATTATGATGTATGGGAGCGTTTTTATCATTGGATAGAAAATGAATATAAATGAAAAGAGATGTGGAGTGAAATAAAATTAAAGGGGAAGGTTTTGATAGAGGATAAGTTTAATTGAATTTTAAAAGTAGACTTGTTTATATATTAAGAAAATAGTGTAAAAGAAAAGATGTTGATTTAAAATGTTGTACCCAGACGACACACTGTGATTGATGATGCATTGTTTGTTGGAAAAAAAATAAAAACTTTTTATTTAAAAAAAAGGGAGCTTGAAGGTTGCATTCATCTCTAACAACCATTAGTTGCCCATTTCCCCTATGGGCAACATCATCTGACCTTAATTTTCTTTGTTAAATATTACTTTCCCTCCCAATTCTGTGCTGCCAAAATCTATTCTGCAGATTTGGAGAGGGAGCTGGGTGATTAAGGAAAAGAAATAATTCCCTTTCAGACTTGCACTTCAGTCAACAAAACAAATTACTGGATTTCATTCAATATTCCAAAAAAGAACTACCATCCACTTAGTCATTGTCATATTTATTCTTACTTTAATTAAAATTTAAACAGAAAAAATCAGAAAACTAAATCTTTGAAAGGTCAGTGGTATTCAGTAAGAGAAAATGTGACACATGAAGAGCATGTTTAAATCAGTTTGCCTATTATGAAGCAAATAAAATTGGTGCATTACATGTTAACCAGGCATCTGTGAGGTAGCTTGGCATTTTAGCAGATCATTTACATAATCAGCTATTATGACAAACCAATCTTAATCAGTTTCTATGAAAAACCAATCTGTGAATCAGCTTCAATCATTGATTTGTTTTCACATTATAGGTGAGAAGCGGGTCAAAGTCAATTCAAGAAAATGTAGAAATCTTAACAGGAACAATTGATTTGCTTTGCTTTCAATCTGGGATTAATGATTATGTGGAACAGGAGGACATTATCTTAGTTTACTAAAGGCAAATGTGTGCTGAATGACTTACAACCCCCAGCATCAGAATTAAAATAACTATAGCTTAATGTACTCACAATTGGCTGGCATCACACATTTTATTAATATACAAATTTTCCCTAACCTGGTTGCCCTCCAGATTGGTGAACACTGACTCCCAGTATTCCCGGTCAACATAGTGATGAATTACAATTCTGGGATAGATCTCCATCTGGACAGCATTTAGATTGGGGAAAGCCAAACAAACTGACTAATAACATGGCATAATGTGTGAATCAAGAGAATATCTTTAACATTCCTATCCAATTTCCAAGCCTAAATCACATCCGAAAATCGTGGTAATCCCATGGTGAGAAAAACTGTTGTGGTTTGTGTAACTACAGATAAAAGGTCAAATTGAATCTAAAACATATTGCAGGGGAAAGCTTAATTACTCCAAATACCCAGCTCTATTTCTTTGAACCAAAATGGAGCTTCCTAGAATATGTAAAAAGAATAAAATAAAATGACAAACATTCTCTGCTTTTATTATTAGAAGACTAAAAAGAAAATATATCAATAAAAGCTGGCAATTCATGAAAATAAATAAAAGCAGAATGATATATTTACGTCCTCACTCTGGCTAAGCCTTAAACGCAGTTTGCTAACGTGCTCAGTTTTTAAGTCTTTAGAAGCCAATTGAAAAAGAATCAACATAATTGGACTGAGGCCATGGTGGATATTGTTTCTGGATGCATGACTTCTGATTTCCTCCTTACAAGGAAGCACATTTGGTTTTTTATCTGTTCAAAAGAACATTCTTAGGACAGTATGTTTTGAAGAAAAATATAGGCTTCACTGATTCTGCTGATGGAATGAACCCCAAATAACAACTTAATCTGTATTATCTTAGATATTTATTTTACATTTTCCTTATATGAATTCTTCATGATTTAACATTAAATAATTTCCTATAAGTTTTTTTCATAGATAAAAGTTCCCATAAGGTAAGACTCAAATTGAAAATTTTCACATATCTGTGTGGCTACCAAACTAATGACTCAAGTGCAAATCGCAAGATTTACTTAGACAGAAGACATGAAGATAGAACTGGGAACACACAAGGGATTTTGAGAGCATTTGTTGTTGTTAGTTGCGAAGTCGTGTCCAACCAATCGCAACCCCATGGACAACATTCCTCCAGGCCTTCCTGTCCTCTACCATCCCCCAGAGTCCATTTTTGAGAGCATATGGTGGGGGATTTCACAAAATGGCTGCCACAATGGGCATGGCCTATCACAAAATACTCAGTTACCAGAAGGCAGATAAGTGCCACAGGATGTTATCTACCATCTCTGAGAAATTTTTGTAGAATCCAAAGACATAGAGGCTAATGTTTTGTTTTGCAATTTGCCAGCCTTCTATTTTATTGTGTTTTGTTTTTTATTAAAAGAACCTGGAGGCATAAGTAAGATGCCTGAGTGGAACATTAGAGTATACTTCTGGATTATGAAATGGATTTCTGTCCTTGCTATTTACACTAGGTTAATATGTCTGGTGTGCTGCTGTCCTTTTGATTCTGACTTCAGCTGGACTCTTCAACCTGCATCATGATTGTTCTTTAATTACTTTCTGGTTTTGGCCAGAACTTGCACTGTGGTCTTTTGATTCCAAGTCTTCTGTACAGCACTTCTCTCCATTGATAGATGGGTTGATCTATTGGATTTGCAAGATCACCTAACTATAAAACTCAAGATTCCATACAGGACAAGTTAAAACCATAATACAACAATAAAATAAAAGGCAAATAGCAAACCATAATCAAGAGTTGTAAAAATTACAGCAGTCATAGCATACAAACAAAACTCCAGGACCCAGTGAAAGAACAAGGTCTTTATGGCCTTCCTGAAGGGCAGCAGAATTCCTTCCTCCCTGTTGCTGATCTCAGGTCATTGTCTACAGAGCAGCCCTAATAGTCCCTTCTGCCTTGAGAGGTCTCCTGAAAAGGTACAGCTAGGTTAAAGGCTAGAGGCTTTCTTCTAATGCTTATCCAATCTGAAATTGCATTCGTTTTTCTTTATCTTTTGGAAAGAGAATGTTACTTTCATCTTTCGGTGAAATAAAGCAGCAGCTCTGACCACATACTGCTCTGCTTGGCCTCTTATTTATTTATTTATTTATTTATTTATTTATCATTCATTCATTCATTCATTCATTCATTCATTCATTCATTCATTCATTCGTGAGACTTATATACCGCCTCAAAGTGCAAGCACTCTCTAAGCGGTTTACACCAGTAAGCAATGTATATTTATATTGCCCCCAACAATCTGGGTCCTCATTTTACCTACCTCGGAAGGATGGAAGACTGAGTCAACCTTGAGCTGGTGAGATTTGAACCACTGACCTGCGGATCACAATCAGCTAAAGTTGTCTGCAGTACTGAACTCTAACTGCTGCGCCACCTCGGCTCTTATCAACTCTTCACTGTATTCAGCAGGCTGCAAGCCACCACTGTCTTATTCTGGAGCAGAGACTTTTTATGGTACAGAGCCCTTCTGAGTAAATACTTTGGGAATTGATGTTTTAGATATAGCTGGAATGAGATCAGTGGAAGTAAATTGTTTGTTGCCTCTGTCCTTTATGTCCAAAGGCATGTTGTTCAGTAGCAATTTCTTAACTTCCCTGTCTCACTTTCATGGTGCTCTCTCATCCAAGAACTAGCCTTGTATAGTCCTGCTTAGCTTTTTGAAGACTGGACAAAGTCAGCTGGTGCTATCATGTTCTACAATTGATAAATAAAAGTTAAGGTCACTCTAAATACGCCGCTTGATGTGCAAAGGCATAGTACTACAAACCAGACTGGGAAATTTGTGGCTCTCCATAAATTGCTGGAACCCATTTGCAATGATACTAAAACTAAAAGACAGAGATTATATAAATGATTCTCCGGTAGCAAGATATTCACAGCTTCCCTAGTCCTGTTTCAAGATCAGATAATTGGGATTATCTGAAAAGGAACACTCTGTCTGATTCCATACTTACTTTTGTAACTCATTCACTATTCTTATTCCTAATCTATAAATACTTATGCCCTAGTTATGACATTGGTATCTTGACATCCACTGACCGAACTGAATTGTTCAGAAGTAATGCAGTCATGCAAGGATAACATTCTCAAGGGCTAACGGAAGAATAGCCTTCAAATGGCTCTCGGTGATAGAATTCCTTCTATACATGTAGCTGCTTTCTTGCTTAGAAAGAGAAATGTTTTAAAACCCAAGTTTGTTAGCAGTTTATATCAAAAACTATCAGACTGTTCCCTGCAGTTTTTCCTTATGTTGATTGGTTTAGCTATCACAGACTATTGCCATCTTTCTCAAGCGATGCATCAAGGCAGTATAGAAATATACTGTATATCATCTCCAAAATCCAATTTGTAGGGGAGATGGGCGGAACAAAAATTGAATAAACAAACAAACAAATAAAATAAGTATCCACTGAGTTCAACAATATTTACTCCAAATAAGAATGTTTAGAATTGTAGTCAACAACAGCATTCTCTTTTACTCTCCTTCATAAATATGAGTGCAATAAATGGGTGGGGGCAGGGAGTATGATAGCATGTAAGGCAGTGGTTACACTACCCAATTTCCAATATTATTGCCCAAAACACAGCAACCTTGCTATAATTTCAGTCATATCCCACTTACTTCCCTAGGATGGTTAAACACAGAGTTTAATCTGTATCCACTCTCTGAACTCCATAGAATTTATTATAGAGTAGACATGCATAAGAGAGCACTATAAACCTCTCTGAATGAAACATTGGTGTGAGGTTTGGTTAGATCATGTCCTGCCTTTATTCAGGCATAGTTCCTTTAACTGTTGCAAACAATCAGAAATGGGTAAGTGGTTAGTGCCTAATTTCTGCAATGTTTCCTGTGGAGCAACACAGGAAACTTGTGTCCCATTGAGTAAGATAATGTGAAAAGTGTGAAGGAAATCTGATGGCTGCAAATTGTTCATAACCTGACCCTGTAGTTAAACTGCATGTTTTAATCATCTTAATTCTGAAATCGGATCGTTCCAGAGGAAGATGTTGAGATGCTGATATTGTTAAGCAACACTAGGCATCCACCTAGTCAAGTGAAAGTATATGAAGGTGCCATCTTTCTGTCCCCCTTAGGGAAATAGGAACCAGAAAGCATAACAAGGAATATCTGGTACAATACTGAAATTATTATAGCAAGGTAATTATGGCATTCATTTATAAACAATATTTTTCTTTTAAAATGTAAACAGGTTTCCAAAGAAATTGTCATATCATATCTTTAAATAGCTATAAGCATATGTTAACTCTCACAATTCTGTTCAATATTAAAAAAATACCACATGATAGATTGAAAGAAAAACAGAGCCATTTCAGATAGAAACTGAATCTCTACATCTAGAATCCCTACTCTCTGGTAAAATTCTACTTTTTCTAAAGCAGAACAATTGCACGGTGAAAATCATATGTGGAAGTATCTGAAGGGGTTACTACTGGTACAATAATAAACCTTTGCATAAAAAGATGATGGGTGTATAGAAAGAATGATATACATTATTTTATTTATTTAGGGTATTTTTAATTCAGAATGTCCTTTGCAGCAAATAGTCTACTAAAAAAAATAAAATTAATAATAAATTAATAAAACCAATAATTCCCAGAATTCCAGAGCCCAGAGTTGCTTGATAATGAGATGTGTGGTATATACATTTAATAAATAAATAAATTCTATCTATAAGATCCACTTTTATCAAGAGTTATTAGAGTAACACAGGAGCCATGATATTTCAACACTTCCTGTGTTATAGCTTTGAATATAGAATTGACTTTAGCACTGCACTGCAATCCTTCCTTCCTAGAAGTGTTCCTACTAAACATAGCTGAATGCACTGTAAAACAGATAGCAGTAAAGGAAACAGGGTGGATTAATATACTATTCTAGGCATGTTTACCCAGAGGTTAGTTCCATGGAGATCAGTGGATCTTGTTTCCATGTAAGTATGCTTTGAATGTCAACCAAAACAAGTTTTCCACATAGCATTGATTTTTTTTTTGTCTGAAACATTTATCTAGCCTGTTATTGAAACAGACATGGGCTATTAAAACAAAAATGTACTCCCCAACAAATTGGAGAATATCATATGGTACATTTGGATGAAGGAGGGTAAGATCCATAAATATTTGTTAAAAGTCCAATCAGTTAATGAACCACTTAAAATCTGAAGATACTGCAAACAGAAATGTCCCGGATTTCTACTTTCTCTATCTGAATCACAAGGGGATCAATTTGAACTAAAATGTTGAAATATATTCATTATTGCCATTGCAATCATTATATAATAAAGAGATACACAAATTCTTTGTAGAACTATGATCATGTGAGTTGTCACTTGACACTAAAGATATTTTTTTTGCAGAATTCTAACTTGGCATTTCACTTCTATATTAGCATGGGTTAGTGTGGACATGCTAAATTATATTTATCCGAATCATGTTAACTTTTATTTAAAAATTTATTTGGGAAAGACAAGACGAAACCAGTAGTATAGTTGCTTGATTGATTTGAAGGCACCCCCCCCCCCCAAAAAAACCCTCTATTTGTTGCATACACCAGCATGTTATGTGCTACTTGCATGTTACTTTTTGACTACCTAGAATAGTCCCTGCAGTTTTCTGGGCAAGATTTCAGACATGGTTTGTCACTGCCCGCTTCCTAGCGCTGAGAGAATTTTCTGGCCCAACAACACCCAGCTGGCTTTGTGCCTAAGACAGAAGTAGAACTCATGGTCCTCTGCTTTCTTGCCTGATGCCTTAACAACTACACCAAACTGACTGTACATATAACAACATGCTATTACTTAAGCATCCAATTTCCATTGTTAAACTTACTTTTATGTTTTTCTTAACATTTCCCACAGTCACGTCCATAAAACAAAGTAGGCAGAAGTATACTCTTATATACAATCATTGTTGTTCTGACCAACCTTAAACCCTAGCAACAGACAATATATTGAACAATGTAGTTGTTCTATTAGCACTTGTAAACCTTAAAATACCTTCATTTTCCAATTTTTAGCCTACTTTCTTCCAAGAAAGGGCAATGAAGGTCACAGTCATGTAAATAAGCAATGGTGCTGAGCAGCAGTGGGTTGCTCCCGGTTCCGCCCAGTTCTTAGAACCGGTAGCGGCAGCGGCGGGAGTCTCCGCCCACCCGCCCAGAACACTTCTGCGCATGCACAGAAGCGTTGCGAGCGCATGCGAGCGCGTGAACCGGTAGCAAACTAATTCAGAACCCACTACTGGTGCTGAGGCAAGCCTCACCCCTTTCATATGTGTTATTTATTTATTTATTTATTTATTTGTTAAGCATGTATTAGATAACAGATATACCGTATTTTTCGGAGTATAAGACGCACCTTAGTTTTTGGGGAGGAAAATAGGGGAAAACAATCTGCCTACCAGGTATTCATCTGGCTAGCATCCTTAGTCTGGTCAGCTTCAGCACATTATTTTATCCCCTGGTTAGGACTTAAAAAAACCTTATTCTGAGAGAGTAACAATGAAAGAGCATGCAAGCCAGTAAGAGCTGGGAAGATCGTTAGCACCTGGTTAGGGCTAGAAAAAAACTTATTCGGAGCAGCTTCAGCACATTATTTTATCTCCTGGTTAGGACTTAAAAAAACCTTCTTCTGAGAGAATAACAATGAAAGAACCTGTAAGCCAGTAAGAGCTGGGAAAATCGTTAGCACCTGGTTAGGGCTAGAAAAAAACTTATTCGGAGCAAGTAGAGCAACGAAAAAAAAACCTGCAAAGACTTAGGGCTGGAAAAACATTCTTTGGAGAGAGTAACAATGAAAAAGCCTGCAAGGTAAGAGCTGGGAAGATCTGTTAGCACCTAGTTAGGGCTGGGAAAAAAAGCTACATTCGAAGGATAAGACGCACCCAAATTTTCAGCCACTTTTAGGGAGGAAAAAGGTGCGTCTTATACTCTGAAAAATACGGTAGGTATAAACATGGTTATTAATACATGAAATGGATACGAATAAAAGGGGACATTAGGATAGGGACAGTAGGCATGTTGGTGTATGCTGCTTTTATTCTTCCAACAAAGGCAGCAAGAGCTTGCAGATGCCGTTGCTATCAAGGTTCTCAAATTCATGTATTCCATCTAGTGCAGTGTTTTTCAAACTTGGTAAATGTTAAGATAAGTAGACCTCAGTTCTCAGAATTATTGAGCCTGCACGCTGGAATTCTGTAAAATGGATTGGTCCAAATAGCAGAGATATGTGATCGTGATGGGGGGGGGGCAACTGATGAAGCAGCAGAGAAGCTTCATGGTACAGCCCCCTCTTCAATCACTTATTATCTGGGCTGCTTAAACACTGGTTTAACATTCTTTAAACCTATATTCAAAAGAAGCTGAGGAGCAGCTGTCTGATAGGGGAACTGCCCAGCCCTCTTCGCCACATCACTATGAAGCTCCTTTTTCATTACCGGTCATCTGTTAGTTGAGTTCCTTTTGACTGTACTTCTGCAGAAGTCGGGCAAGAGTTTAGCAATCTGTCTAGTAGTGTCAAAGCTTGCTTTCAAACCCCAATCTCCCCCTCCCTAAAGAAAATGATAGGTGGTTGCTTTCTCTCCAGTTGGTAGCAATTGGTGACAAATTTATTTGGTTAATAAAATGGGAGGAAACCACCCATTATTTTACCTTCTGTTCTCTAAACACATCAACCCCAAAAAGGCAGGGTAGGAATCAGCACAAGGGACAGTAAATTTTAAGTTGGTCTATTTTTTTTCTGCTAGCTGACGTGTTCACGTGCTAAGACCCAAGGAAACCCTTACAAGTTGGATTGATTTCTCTTGCTGGATTAATACATGACTCTGGGGAGGGAATGTGATTGCCCTACAAGGGTTATTCATAAAGACAAATTGTTTGTATTAATATATGCAAAATCATGAACCCAGATTTACAACTGGAATGGGTAGTTCCACACCCTTCTAAGCTGAAACCAAACATATTATGGCTCAGTAAAATCTGTGAACTCTGTCATTGTATTTCACTTCTGCTGGTATTAAATCTGTAACTATTTCAGAGACAAAAATGTTCGACACAATGTTTTCAGTAAAATGTAAAGAGTTTCGGCTAGTTTGGTAGTAAATTGGTATAGAACTGCTATATTTGTATAGAACTGCTTTTTGTACTAAGTGTGGACTCTTAAAATTTCTTCTACTTCTTTACCATTACAAGAAAACACATTTCTTTTAATGGATAGTTGCTTCAGTTCTCTCTTTTTTTAAAAAAAATATTTATTAAGTTTTCTAGTTGCTTCAGTTCTCTTAATTGGCTGGCACATGCCACAGAGAGATGATATGTTGAAGGGTCAATCCTATTTTGAGTACTCATCAGCTTCACTGCCAAGCACGTGAGTAAAACAGCCTGCTCCAGAGAGGATCCAGCCTGTTCTTACCAACTGATCTAATTTCCAAAAGCTAGCAGGAATCTATTCTAGTTTCTCCACCAGTCTTGCCTATAAATCACTCCTGGAAAGTTAATCCTAGAAGAGAATTGTAAAAGAGAGAGAGAATGGATCAAAAGAGTGTCACATTTTGATGGAAAAGAACTAGGAAAAACACAGAAAAATGTTGTAACACAGATAAATATCAATGGGTGTTTTCTGTCAGTGAGCCTTTAGTGCTACCACTGTTCTGGTATATTCTCACATGAAATGGTTCAGTTTAAGCATATCAATCCTTTTTCAGTAATTTCTGTCTGCCCAATAGTCACTCTAAGCCAGAGGTGTCCAACCTTGCCAACGTTAAGACTGGACTTCAACTTCAGAATTCCTCAGCCAATATGGCTGATTGACGAATTCTGGGAATTGAAATCCACAAGTTTTAAAATTGCCAAGATTGGACATCCTTACTGTAAGCTGTTGCTGTGTACCCCTTGCTTTTCAACTTGGGAGTCAAAAAGGGATTCTCCTCTCTATCTTAATAAACTCTTTGTATTACTCTATATGACAACAATAGAGTAGGAACTGTGTGGTGCAGTGGTTAGAATGCAGTATTGCAGGCTAGCTCTGCCCACTGCCAGAAGTTCAATCCTGACTGGTTCCAGCTTTGACTCTGACTTCCATTCTTCCGAGGTTGGTAAAATGAGGATCCAGATTGTTGGGTCAATATGCTGACTCCATAAACCATTTAGAGCAGGGGTCCCCAACCTTTTGGACCTCAGGGACCACTACATTCATAAATTTAAATCCCACGGACCACTAATAGCGCGCCGCTTGCTGAAGCGCCTGGACTCCCAGTGACAGGATGGGGTCCTTCAGCCATTCTCTCCCCCTCTCTCTTTCTCTCTCCCCCTTTCTCTCTCTCCCTCTTTCTCTCTCCCTCATCTCTCCCCCCTCTTTCTCTCTCCCCCTCTCCCTTTTGTCTCTCTCTCATCTCTTCCTCCCCCTTTCTCTCCCCCCTCTGTCTCTCTCATCTCTTTCTCTCTCTAACATTTCTCTTTCTGTCTCCTTTTTTTCTCTCCCCTCTCTTTCTCTCTCCTCTCTCCTCCCTCTCTCTCCTCCCTCTCTCATCTCTCCCTCCCCCTCTCTTTCTCTCCCCCTTTGTCTCTCTCCAACCTCTCTCCCTCTCTCATCTCTTTCTCTCTCTGACATCTCTCTCTCTTTCTCTCTCCCCCCTCTATCTTTCTCTCTCCTCCCACCCTCCCTCTCTCTCATCTCTCCCTCCCCCTTTCTCTCCCTCTTTCTTTCTCTCTCCCCCATCTCTCTACCTCTCTCATCTCTCTCTCCCCCTCTCTGTCTCTCTCTCATCTCTCTCTCTCTATCTTTCTCTCTCTGACATCTCCCTCTCTCTTTTTTTTCTCTCTCTCTCCCCCTCTCTTTCTCTCTTTCTCTCTCTGTCTGTCTGTCTCTCTCTCATTCTGATTCTCCCACGAGACCCAGCAAGAGATGAAGCTTCGCTCTCGCTCTGGAATTTGGAGCAAATCTCCATCCCACGCCCTTCCCTTCTCAGGCTAGGCAAGGAGTGACTGGGAGGGGAGGGCAAGGGGTGGGCCAGCCACTGTTGGGTTCAGCCGACAGGAAGACACAGCAGGGGGAAGAATGAGCCGCAGATTGTCAACACCTGTTGCTTTCGCCTGCCTGCCCCTTGCACCATTACCTCGTTCCAGCCAGCAAGGGCTGTGCTGCAAAGTTGCAAGTTTCACGTAGCTCCCTCTACGGTGGAGATTTCCAACCCCACCATGAGCTGCCTGGCAGGTCCCATATTCCAGAGCTCTAGTCACAGGTCTGGCCATTAGTCATCCCGGAGCAGCTCCTCCACCCGGGTGCGCCGCGGACCACCAACATTTTCTCACGGACCACCAGTGGTCCATGGACCACCGGTTGGTGACCTGTGATTTAGAGAGTGATGTAAAGTAGTAAGAAGTAGTATATAAGTGCTAATAAAATAAATCCTTTTTATTGCATTGCTCTTGTTACAATCCAAAGCATAGTTAGCTGAATCCAGGGGATTAGGACTAATGATTAGACTGAACTGGAAATCACATCTATTTTTTTCAGTCTGTTTAATTTCAATCAATTGTTCCCATGCTGGTTGCATAATTATAAAGCAGTTACAGGTTTGGGGATATCAAACTTCTTGTGGAGAATGTTCTTTATTGGTATGTCAGTGTCCTAAGCACATTAGATAATAAAATAATGCCATCTTGTGGTGCTTTACTGAATTATATAATATATCAACAATATCTTATTATTTGTCTATAGCACTTGGAAGAAAAACCTCACTATGTTTATACTTTATATCTACGTCATTCTGTTTTTGATAAGACCATCTGACTTGTCCAGGCAGTAGCCAGGAATCAACATGGACTCGGAGGAACCAAGACAGGGGTTTGGGCGTGCCTGTCGGTCGTCGGAGAGCTGATCGCGAAGGCTCCGCCCACCCACCGGGACGTCGCCATTTGGGTTCTTTTACCCTCTGCGCATGCGCAAAGCATTCTGTACATCCGCAGAGGGTAAAAGAACCCAAATGACGGCGTCCAGGTGGGTGGGCGGAGCCTCGCACTGCCTTCGCGACCGACTGTCCGACAACCGACAGGCACACCTGAAACGGGAGCATTTCACCCCTGAACCAAGATGTGATGGATGGATGGTTAGCTAGCTAGCTAGCTAGCTAGCTAGACAGATAGATTTTATAAGATCTGATAGACAAGACAGAACTACTATTTTCCTGGGCTGGATGATTTGATAGTACCATCGTTGTTCACAATCCAGGAATAAAGGTATTATTATTATTATTATTATTATTATTATTATTATTATTATTATTATTATTATTATTATTATTATTATTATTATTATTATTATTATTATTAGTAGTAGTAGTAGTAGTAGTAGTAGTAGTAGTAGTAGTAGTAGTAGTAGTAGTAGTAGTAGTAGTAGTAGTAGTTTCTTTCCAAATAACTTGGGATCTTTTCTGAATGATCATTAAGCTAAACCTTATAACTTTTTAAGTTGAGCATATAACATATATTTTCCCACACCAAAAGCCACCTATTATTCACTTTGACATGTTTAGCTATCAAAGCATGATTGGAGGGAAAATTATTGCATTTATAAAAATGGAAGCTACCTTTTTGCTTTCTATTGATAGTGAAAACCCAAGGAAAGATAACTAATATGGCTGCCAGATAGAGAAAACTGAATCCTGGTGGCCCTCCTGATTTCTGTCACCCAGATATAGGACCTCTAATACTGTATTGCCATCCTGAGGACACTTCTACCCAGTATGGAAATATAATTAAAAATGTTTACAATGTAAGCACACTTCTTATAAAGTAAAATCTAATTTGACTCAGAAAATGAACATAAAACAGTATGTGTGATCCTCCAAACTACAATAAAACACCTATTTTACAATGCCAAGTGAGTCTAAATTCTACATTAAACATTCACAGGCAACAACCATATACAGTTCATGTCTATGCGTTAAAACACAATGCAACAAGAGAGAAAGGCAAAATATTGGCAAAACATCACAAATTGTTTTCTTGGCCATTTCCCAAATCCTGCAAACCTTTCTCGGCTCCCTATTTAAATATGCACAGTATAATGACTTCCAACAATGATATATCTGCTCCTATTTATCTGCTTGTGCCATTTGACCCAAAACTATCCTGTCCATTAACATAATAAGCAAAACATTTATTCATAATACATATTTAAAAAGTTGGTTGATAGAAGCACCGTTCCAATATTATGAAACAGAATTGGAAAATTACCTCTAAAGAACCCACAGAAGTGCCAAGGCTTTCTTCTTCTCCCAAATGTCTCTGATTATTACTTTAAACGCTGGCTTTTCCAAAAGGAGAATTATTCATGTCTTGAGGCAATTATTCTGAGAAAAATGTAGCATCATCATTGGATGACATCATTATGTTAAAGTACAAATACAGGACACGGAATTACTTAAGAGGTAGCATTATTTATTTGTTTTTATAAGATTCCTGATCACCCTCATCTTGCTACGGGAATTTAGAGAAACATCTATTTACTAAACAACACGATTAATAATGGGATCCTTTTTTAAAAGAAAGCTCCTGGCTAATTTATCAGTGGCACTATCAGTTTATAATACTGCTTAGCAAACTGATGCCCTTCACTTTGTTTGGATGTAAAAAAGTGAGCTAACTGATTACCCAACATTGAAATACCTAATATGCAAGTTATTTGGCAAGTAGAAGGAAGAAAAGAATAAGCTTTGAGACAATTCCCTAATCCTATTCGTTTACCTAGTATACTAAGGTGACCAGATTTTAACATTGGTAAAGAGGGACACCATTGACCGGGGTGGGTGGGTTCCTGATTAAAAATTTGGTCTATATGGAGCAACAAAAATTTTCATAGAAAATAATGTCCCCCCCTAGTCCTTCTTTTCTCTAGACAAGTCAAACCCAAATCCTGCCACCGTTCTTCATGTGTTTTAGTCTCTAGGCCTTTAATCATCTCATTTGCTCTTCTTTGCACTTCCAAAATATCAACAACGTTTTTATAATGTGGTGACCCAAACTGGATGCAATATTCCAGGTGTGGCCTTACTAAGGATTTATAAAGCGGTACTAATACTTCATGTGAGTTTGATTCTTTGTCTCTGTTTATACAACCAAATATTGTATTAGCTTTTTTGGCTGCTGCTGCACACTGCTGGCTCATGTTTAAGTGATCATCCACTAGGACTCAAAGGTCCCTCTCACACTTAGTTTTTGAGCCAGGTTTTGCCTAATCTGCACCTTTGGTGTTTCCTGACCAGGTGTAAAACTTTGCTTTTCTCCACAATAAATTTCATTTTGTTGGATAGAGCCCATTGTTCAAGTCTGTCACGATCTTTTTAGATCCTGAGCTTGTCTTCTGGGGTGTTGGCTATTCCTGCTCTGGGCAGTGTACAATAAAACATCCAAATATATAAGACAGAATATTAAAAAAATTAAAATATGGAAAACATTTTCTTAACCCCCTCTTTCTCATGTTAAATGACTCTGAAGGCAGAGTCATTTATTTTTTTTAAAAAACAACAACAACAAGGTAGTAAATCAGTGATCCAAACTTATCATAACATCTTAATCTTCTTTCTCATTTTACTTGTGGAATGGATTGGAATAGTGCTTTGGAATTTTCAAGCTTCTCCAAGACTTAAATGCACCTTTTGCCTCTGCTCTAATTTGTAGCAATCAGGAAGGCTAGTTGGGGACACCTGGAATCACAGCATTGTGAAGTGTTGCCTGATGGCTACAGACGTTGCCATATGTTTCCCCAAGAAAGATTGCGATCATCTCTATCAACAGGAATCCCTGATAGGAGATGAAAGATGGTCTCTTCATTTTTTTTTTGTCCTGCATCATTTTTAACACGCGCAAGGAACCTGTTGATCAACTTAATACTCTTTCTGCTGAGAAGGAACTTAGATGATACCAAAGCACTATGACCCCCACAATACAAGCCATCTGGAACTCAGTGAGACATCTGATGGAAGGTCTTTGCAAAGGAATGACAGTTCTTCATGGACCAACCTGATGGGCTGGAAGTTAAGAGCTGGAATTTTTCCTACTTTATCATCAAAGCATTCTCCATGCCTGTCTGTATGTGTAATTGTGCATGTCTCTCTACAAATATATGTACACATACAGGCACACACTTAGGGCAATTTTGAGATCTTCAGGTTAAAATTAAAATTAGTTAAAATTCCAAGGATCAACTAAATTTGCCCCCACTGGAGAAAGGACTCTCTCTCTCTCTCTCTCTCTCTCTCCCTCCCTCCCCCTCCCTCCCTCCCACCCGCTTGCCCGCTCCTCAGGCTCTCAAACCCCCTCCCCTCTTCGAAATCAAACTTGTCCCACCACCCAGTTGGAAGACGGTGCTGCTTCATCTTAATTCATTTGCAGCAACCAATCCGCCTGAGCGCGACCCCCCTCCCCCCCGCTAGCCCGAGTTTGTTTTTGCTTCGTTTTCTCCCCAGAAAGCAAGTTTTTTCCCCCTCTATTAACCTGTTACTTGAAATCGCGCCTTTCCCCTGCCCGGGCTGTCTGTCTGGCAGGCGCCTGTTTTCCATGTCGGTGTGGGAGGGGGGTGGAGGAGGGGGGACCTCGGGCACTCTCCTCCTCCTCCCCCCACGTCCGTCTTCCTAGTTTTACTAGAAACCTTTTCAACCGCTCTGAAAGACAAGTGCAAAGCGGCGCCCCCCGCCCCAGTGTTCGCTCTGCCCCGCCCCGCGCCGGCCTGTGAATAGAGGGGACTGAATCGGAAGCCTGTCGCTCGGGCGTGCGTCTGGCTGGAGGAAGAAGCGGGGGCTCATTCTAAGGTGACCAGACGTCCCGCTGTTTCATTTCAAAATTTGTTTGTTGTCGGGCATTCTTTCCAAAAAAGCGTGACTTTTTGGAAAGAATGCGGGACGCGGGACACACGCTTGAAAAGCGTGTCTGTCCCGCCAAAAGTGGGACGTCTGGTCACCTTATAGTATACAGATAATATTCTAATCTAATTATAAAGATACATTTGCATGAAAGCATGGGAGAATTTATTTTCCATTTCCAGATATTTTTCCATTTCTGTTGTGATGCACAAAATTATGGCAAGATTCTTGATAGGTTCTGGATAATGGCAATACAAATCTATTAAATTTGGCTCTAAACAGAATTTAGTTCTTTGCTGGGGGGGATAGCCTTAATTGTTGTTGATGTGTCTATTCTACCATAGAATCGTCCAGAATAGTTATTTGGACTATTTCAGGCTGCTTCATTTTTCCATAAATCAATCACTAGGGTTAGGGTTAGTCACTAGGATCTCAGTTAGGAAATCCTGTGATTGTCACTTAATTATTTATCTATATTATCTTTAATTCTCCCTGGTAGTCAGCATTCACTCTTCCGCAATAGGTTTATTCCATTTAACAACATTCCAAAATGTGGGATTATCCGCCCATGAGTTTGCACTTGCAGGGTTAGCCTTCTTGACAGACAACTATATTTTGGTATGATTGTAACAAAATAATTGCCCAAACTATTTCCATTCATTGATAAATTTGGTTGAATTTCCTTCACCATTTCTTCACTTTACTTCACTTCACATCCATTCATTTATTTGATCTACCAGGCTTCTGCAAGTTTCCATTCAGAACTATAACCTCAGTTGCTATATACATTAATAATTTGATCTGTGTTTTTTTATATACAGTTAGTAAAAATGTGGAGATGCAAGCCCTATGGGAGGGCTTTTATCATTTGTAGAAATGAAGGGCTTTGTCATCTCTGTATAGAATATTTATTCAGGGTCCCCAGTTAGGACTTGGCAATAAATTACTGAGCTCTTGATATTTTCCAACCTAGCTTTGGTTCCTTGACTAGATGTAGCAGAAGTCCTATCAATACAGCTTGGGTAGAGAAGAATCTGTAGCTCATGCAAATTGAAAAAAGCAGTTGATTATTCTTTGCCAGGGACATAACACTCCTGATGCGAATGGCTATTCTATCCCTCATTCCTTCACACCAGGGGCAGGTTCCTAATTTTTTTACTACCACTCTGTGGGCGTGGCTTATTTTGTGGGTGTGGCTTGCCAGCCATGTGACCGGGTGGGCGTGGACCTCAGGAGCTTGGAAGCAGCTGGAGAAGCAGGGGGGCATTGCCCACCCGCAACGCAGCCCCCCACAGCGGGAGCAGCAAGACCACGGCAGCGGTTCTTCTAGGAGGCTCCGTCCGGCCTGAATGCTTCTCCCCATTCGATGATCCTAGGCTCCTGCCGCCCGTTCCCCCTCCCCTCAGCAGCTTGAGAAGCCTCGAACATGCAAAAATGCCTGGGATCACCACCGCGGGTTCGTGGCTTGTCAGACTGCTGAAGGGAGGGGAACTGAGATAGGTCCTGCTGCCCGTTCTTTCAGCATCTCACACGCTCCCTCAGCCATCCTCCCCTGCTTGGACTCACTGTGGGGTAGGAAGGCAGTGCATGCGCAGTTCTGGAAGCTCGGCTTCTGGGCATGCACAGAAGAAATTTTTTAAAAAAAATTTAAAAAATATTTTTTTAAAAAATGGCGGTGCCCACGCACCGCTAACCGACCGCACCGGTACTGTGATGTCACCAGCGGGCCGCTACCGGTGCTATAGAGTGGACCGCACCGGTAGGAACCCACCACTGCTTCACACTCAATACAGCATTAAGGTGAGTATTTTTTATTTCTTTTACCTTGTAAGGAACTCCTACCATTTCCAAACTTCTCCTCTCCGAAGGCAAAGGGAAGGGGAATATATCTATCTCATTTACATCATTCGGAATCCTGCTCTCTCTTTCAGTAACACTTCACTCCTCACCTTCCAGAGTAAAGCAGCAGAACACTTTCTTCTACTTTATCAGGAATTTTCTCCAATTCAGTATTCTCACTCTTGACTGCAATGTTTGTATTTTTCTTCTTAGTGATGCAGTTGTCCTCCAGTCACTCAGTCAGAATTATGGCAGGTGTAGAAGCTGAATTATAGACCAATTTGGCAGTTTGGGCTTCTGAAAATATTGCAAATGCAACTATTATAGGCGGTGTGTACACCACTGTCACTTCCCAAGAATGTTTTGTGCCCCAGGTAGCCTGTTCAATGAATTAAATATTCATTGCACAAGCTACTAATAATAGAGAATCCAAAACACACTTTATTTTAAATAATTCTTCCCTTTACCTGGGACAAAGTTGTAAAACAGGCAAGGAGGGTGTTCTAGTTTTAAAGGATGGCAAGGAGGGTGTTCTAAGAGGGAAGAATGGAAAACGGAAGTGGCAGATGAAAGGCTACAGGATTGCTTTGTACTATCACAGGAATAGTATAACCAAGTTAACATCCAGTTTTTAGATGGGAAAATTGATAGAAAGCCAGATGTTCACTCCAACAACAATCTTGATAGTGGAAGTCAGTCTTAACTGATCTCTGAAATACTACTGAATAGACTGAAATTCCAGAACAGTTTCAGTTATTTGATAGACAACACTTTTTACACCATCAGAGTGCCTTGTTTCACCAGAAGGGGCTTCTGCACATGACGCATAAAGCAGCTGGAGCATTGCAACATGAAGAACCACATCTGCTGGAGCTGAGATAGCGCAGTGGTTAAAAGCAGCATTGCGACCTTCAGCTGATTGCTAGTTCAGCAGTTCAGCTGTTCAAATCTCACTAGGCTCAAGGTTGACTCAGCCTTCCATCCTTCCGAGGTGGGTAAAATGAGGACCCAGATTGTTGGGGGCAATATGCTGAACTCTGTAAACCGCTTAGAGAGTGCTGTAAAGCACTATGAAGCGGTATATAAGTAAAGTGCTATAGTGCTATTGCTTCCATGGTCTCTTGACAATAGCACTTTTGGTCAGCTGATTTATGTCCACCCCACTTGTGGGTTCTGAAACAGCTGCAAACTAAACTGTTGCTTAAGACTGTACAACTTCCATTTCCCATTAGAGCAGTGGTTCCGAACCTGGGGGTAATTACCCCCAGGGGGGTAAAAACGCTATTCTTTAGGGGTAAAAAAGGCATCCACTAAATTTTAGTGGATGCCTTTTTTTTGTTGGTAATAATAAAAAAATACAGTACAGTAACGCATTTGGTTCATGTGGCATATGCTCTTTCTTGCTAGCGAAACAGCAGAGTGCTTTGAGTGTGGGAACGGGGTGAAAAGGAGGCATGAGGCGGGACTGCCGCCCGTGCCGAAGGCTGAGTCCTGAGTCACGGCGTTTCACGCATGCGGAATCCGCCGCGCTCGAAAATAGTACTCGGCATGTATAAACCTGTTTGAACTGAGAGCGGCCATATCGCGCCCCACAACCTGCGCTCCACCCCGCTGCCGCCATTTGGGTTATTTTACCGTCTGCGCATGCGCAGCACGCCTTGCGCATGCGCAGAGGGTAAAAGAACCCAAATGGCAGCGGCAGGGTGGGTCATGGTGGGGGCGCGGGGGCGGGGCGTGGGGCGCGGTATTAGGAAGGTTGGGAACCACTGTGTTAGAAGAAAAGAAACACATGAATACATACTGACAAAACACCAGGATGTTCAGCATATTTTAATCTGTAATACAGAACATATAACAATGTAAGTTATTTTGAATTGTATTACAAGGTATATTTATATAAGTATTTATTTATAATATATTAGTATATTAAGTAATATAATGGATATATCAAGTAATGCAATTAATTTATTTAGTTGTATTTTTATTTATTATATAACTTATTATATTGTGTAAGTAACTGCAATTAATCACCAGTTATATTAGGATTGGACAGTTTAATAGATGCCAGATATTTTAGATCACATTGCTATTTACTATTGGCCATTTTGTCCAGGGCAAGTGGAAGCTGAAATCAAGTGTTTGGAGAGCACCTATTCAGATTATGAACTCCTAATTTATATATTGACATTCATACTGCACAGTGTGGTACCTTAAGCTTTGTGCTAGGATCCAATGCATATTTACTTACAAGGCTTTATGGCTCCCCCATCAGTCCATTGAGTATACTGTATCTGCTTTGAAGCGGGCGCTTAATTTTTCTTTTCCTGGTCCCCTCTCCTGCCACTCCAGCCTTTCAAGCAGTTTCTTTTAAGACTGTGAGAATTGCCAACTGGGATTTAAAAAATAAATCAGCATCGCATTTCAAAGTCAATGAAATCATAACATCATCATCACTACAAGAAAGTAATAAACTTTTAAGAGCTTCCATTTGGAATCTTGATGCTGAACAAGAATAAGCCTAATTTTATTGTTTAAAAATATGAAAAGATTAATAGCATTATTAAAGTTTATTAACATATTAACATATTGATATTTCATCAATATGGAAGGCATCAATATGGAAGGCAAATTCCTTGTGTGTCCAATCACGCTTGGCCAATAAAGAATTCTAATACATGATTTAATGCATTAAATATATTGAATATACAATTAAGAAATTGATATACAATTTATTGATATATTTTAAAACAACATCTCTCACACAGTTGATTATAGACCGGGGGGGGGGGAAATGAAAGGTGGGAAGGTGATTATCAGTGAGCAGAATCATTTCTGTTCACCTGCTAGTACCTCACTACCTGTTTCTATCATTTGGAGGTTCAGAGGCTTCTTGCTTCTAGTCTTTGGACCCAAAAGTTAACTTAATTACACCACTGGCAGGTAAACAGTATTAAATTTCTCGCTTGTGCCTTGGCCATACTAATTTATCTGGTTCTTGATTATTCAAGTTCTTGATTATTTAAAAGTTGGTACTAGATTTGCGATTCATAGCATAGGAACAAAGATGAAATATGTGCTTAATATTTTATTTATCAAATTTATATAGTGACCCATATCTCCCACAGGGGTCTCTGAGTGGCATATAACAATAAATAAAACAGCCAATATAAAACAGATCAAAATCTAAATACTACAGTAATAAACAACATGAATACAAATATACTAACCCTGGGACAAAGGGAAGATACAAATGGTCCAGGGGCGGGTTCCTAATTTTTTTACTACCACTCTGTGGGCGTGGCTTATTTTGTGGGTGTGGCTTGTCAGCCATGTGACCGGGTGGGCGTGGCTTCTCGGACTGCTGAAGGGAGGGGAATGGAGATAGCTCCTGCCACCCGTTCTTTCAGCATCTCACACGCTCCCTCAGCCATCCTCCCCTGCTTGGACTCACTGTGATGTAGGAAGGCAGCGCATGTGCAGTGCCGGAAGCTCGGCTTCTGGGCATGCGCAGAAGAAAAATTTTAAAAAATGTAAAAATTTTTTTAAAAAAATGGCGGCACCCAGGCACCGGCAACCGACCGCACCGGTACTGTGACGTCACCAGCGGGCCGCTACCAGTGCTATAGAGTGGACCGCACCTGTAGGAACCCACCACTGAAATGGTCCCCTCAGCAAAGAAGCCATTGGGACAAATATCTGGTTCCCTGGCAGTCCTAGGCCTAGCAGTATAACAAGGTCTTGAGGGCTTTATGAAAAATCAAAAGGGATAAAAATTAGATGCTTATCGAAGTTTTATTTTAGAACAGAATGTGTGGTCTCAGGGACATATTCATTCCACAAAACCTTAAAAGTAGGACTTCCCAGAATCGCCTCTCCCAACAAGTTTATAATTCTAACGTGAGAGAAGAAAAACTACTCAGTGTAGGACTGGGGAATAGTCCTGTTAAGTATATTTAATCTAATTCAGTTCAGTTCAGTTAATTTAAATGTAAATGAAAACAATTTGACTTTTTTGTCTCCTTATTCCACCTGGTTTTTTTTTTTAATATAGCCCCAGGACGCCACACAAAAGCGAGCTATTTGGGCTTAGAAAAACTGTGCAGCTGTCCTGTCTTGGAAACTCTTGTGTAGTTGTAGAGCAGGGGTGTCAAACTCAATTTCATTGAGGGTCACATCAGGGTTGTGTTTGACCTCAGGGGGCCAGGGTGGGCATGGCCAGCTCGATGATACTTGTGTTGGGGGCGCCTGTGGTGGCCCAAGCACTCTGTTAGCAAAAACGGCTCCCGAGCTCCGTTTTCGGCTGCCACGGCCTTCTGCAACCGCGTCAGTAAAAACGGAGCTCGGGAAGGCCGCGTGCGGCCCTCCCCAGCTCTGTTTTTACTGGCAGAAGCACTGCAGGCCAGTCCTTTACTGTTTCCAGGGCGGCCCCGTGGGCCAGATCTAAGTATCCCATGGGCCGAATCTGGTCCCCGGGCCTTGAGTTTGACACCCCTATTTTAGAGGATTTAAAAGCTGATTAGACTTATTGGCCTACCTCTATGGAAAGCAAGATTGTCCCGTAGTTAACAAAATGTATTGAAAATGGCTTAGAATAAAGTGACAAAAAGTCTCAGATTGGATTGTTTTCCCTTTAGAATCCAGTTGATCTCTGAGATTTCTGGGATGGAGATTTTCTCTCTCTGATGTGAACTGCTGAGGCAGCTATTTTAAGAAAAAAAAAATCCACATGAGAAATGACCAAGTGGTTAGGATGTTAATCTCTTTCTGGCTTTTAAGATACCATTTCAGTAATTCTCAAATACTGCGTTTATTTAGAGTCTTGGATCATCATTCTTCATACCAGTATATCCTACATTCAAAGTTGACATGTGGTTTGTGGGAGTAGCAAGAGCTATAGTGAGAAGAACAATGAAGCAAAATGGAAGGCACCATATAGCAATAGCATTAGACTTATATATCGCTTCACAGTGCTTTACAGCCCTCTCTAAGAGGTTTTACAGAGTCAGAATATTTCCCCCACAATCTGGGTCCTCATTTTACCGACCTTGGAAGGATGGAAGGCTGAGTCAATCTTGAGCCAGTGAGGATCAAACTGCTGAAATGCTGGGAATCAGCATTCAGCAGTAGCAGCCTGCAGTACTGCATTCTAACCACTGCACCACCATGGCTCATATGTCACATGGCTCAAGGATATTTTTGGGGGGTGAGGGAAAGCTTCTTTTTAAGTAGATGTAAGAGGTTCCATTGAATTTTATGTAAATTGAAGTCCATTGTTTCCCATCTCTGCATTGGTGCTCACCTATGCCCTATAGCAGTGATGGCGAACCTTTTTTGGTTCATGTGCCTGTTGGGCCGTTTTTCGCCATCCCCAGGCTTCAGGAGGCTTCCCTGAAGCCTGGGGAGAGCGAAAATGGCTGAAAAGAAGGCCGAAAATCAGCGCTGGAGCTGACATAGGGCAACTCCTCGCGTGCCCTCTGCTATGGCTCCGCGTGCCACCTGTGGCACATGTGCCATAGTTTCACCATCACAGCCCTATAGGGTATATGATAGCAACCGTATGTTACACTTTCAATAATCAGCCTAATGTCTCTCTTTTCCACAAATTTTAGAGAAACATATTATAATATTTCATTTTGATAAATAGGAGCTTACAGACACCTTTTTAGGTATATGTTAATAGTTTACTAACAGTAGTAGCATTAGTAAAAAAGCTGATAAAATATTCAAAATAGTATGCATCTAAGACTTTAGACTAGCTATAAAATTTAATTCCCCCCCAAAAAAGAAAGAAAAAAGAAAAACAGAATTGATTTATTGGTTTTCTTGGCAGTTGGCCTTTCATTGCCTCTGCCTGCCATTGGCCAAGTATAATTATTGTCCCTCCCATCTGTCTTCTTATTTTTTCTCGAACAAATTTTCTAAATGGTAGTGTTGTAATGGTTTAAAAGCAAAATGTTGCTTAACTTTCCATCCTATAATGCTCCTGTTATTGTTGTTTGGTCTGGATGAAACATTGGATGTTGCTGAGAAACAAGAGATTTTTAGAATTGGAAGTTCATAACCTGAGGTTTGAATGGTATGGATATTTATGGTATGATAAAGTTAAAATTGATGTGGATTTCAAAAATAATTTTATTAAACTAGCCATGTTGAGAATATGGAATAGATATAAGGTTGTGACTGAAAACTCTTTTATGGATTTCAACTCAAGAAGAATACCATAGAAAACAAACAGCAGACAAATGGTTGACATATTGGGAATTATTGGAAAAACATCGAGGGAAATTTAAAATTAAATCAAGAGAGCAGTTAATAGAGGACAGATGTAAGATGTCAACTTTTTTTCTTTTATTGCACTTTTTGCTTTGTTTGCTTTTTTCTTTACTTAGTTTACATTAGCTTTCATCTTTTTTAAAAACCTTCATTAAAAATGATATTTTAAAAAAATACAATACTGCTGTTATCAGGTAACTATGCTTGAGGGTATAGATGAGGGGGAAAAGGACAAAGGGGGCATCTGCTAATATACTTTTCTCACTTTGGTGAAAAGGAAGAGGAAATTTGCCAGTTGCAGCATTCTTACAGGACGTTTAAGTGACAGTGGAGCATGGGAAATGGCAAGCAAGGTTTAAATCCCAGAGAGCTCTGCTGTGCGAAGGGGGGGGGGGGAGTTAGTGTATCAATAGTGACTGATACCTGGCCTGCTGTATATTGGAATGTGAAATGTTCCTCTGCTCTGATTTGATAGATACAGTATGTTCTTGAAAACCAGAGTCATGTAATTCTACTATGCTTTCCTTTATGCATGCTTATAATACCAAGCAAAGCATAAAGGCAATACATCCTTGGTAATTAACCTTTAGGTAACCGACAGCACTAATACTGCCTAGAAGAACTGTGACAGCCTTTTTTAGAACAACTACCGTAATTCCTGCCCTCTGGACTTAACGGCAAATAATATCCAGGGCAGAAAAAAACCTACTGTAACCTCACTGGAGCAATTTAAGAATTTAACCAATTATTGCTTATCCATGTCAACACAAACAGATTTCAGGTTCTCTCTTTTCCAATGTATAGTCCTTCACAATTTTTAAAAGGTTTTGTGTACATATCTTCAAAGATAAGTATTTTGTAGATTATCTCCAATAATGCATTCATTTTAATGGACACATCCTCCTAAAATAGTCATGCTGTATACATTTTGGATTAGATAAGGTACAGGTAAAGGTTCCCCTTGCACATATGTGCTAGTCGTTCCTGACTCTAGGGGGCGGTGCTCATCTCCATTTCAAAGCCAAAGAGCCAGCGCTGTCCGAAGACGTCTCCGTGGTCATGTGGCCAGCATGACTAAATGCCAAAGGCGCACGGAATGCTGCTACCTTCCCACCAAAGGTGGTCCCAATTTTTCTACTTGCATTTTTTACGTGCTTTTGAACTGCTAGGTTGTGAGAAGCTGGGACAAGTAACGGGAGCTCACCCGTTACGCGGCACTAGGGATTCAAACCGCTGAACTGCCGACCTTTCGATCAACAAGCTCAACGTCTTAGCCATTGAGCCACCGCATCCCTAATTTTGATTAGATAATTGCATATTAAGTATCAAATAAATGTGAATACTGAAGGATAGCTGTGTTTCAATTCTTAAATATGTTTGGAAATCTAACAGGCTTTTAACTAACTGAAAAATAAATTACTTTCTTCTCTATAAACCAAGAAAACAATGCTGCAGTTAATGACTTTAATCCAATCTATGACAATACAGGTTTATTGTAACTTATTCTATTATTGTAAGAATTTATTTCCTTCCTTCAAATGTTATATAAACTACAACAAAGTTGATTTTTGTTATTCAGTATTGTACATTTCATGCAACATAAATTACTTTCTTCTCTATACACAAGTAAAACAATGATGAAACTATAGTACTTGAATCCAGTCTACCACAATATAAATTTATTGGGTCTGGTTCCATTATTGTAAAAACTTTTCTTCCTTCAAACATTATATAAACTATAACAAGAAGTACTTGTTCAAAGTACAAACTGTACATTCAGTACAGTCTATACTATATTTCCCTCAAAAAATTCAGGCTGGTATATCCACACTTCTCCTTTATTTGGTAGTCCTCAATTTATGACCACAATTTAGCCCAGAATTTTGGGCATAAGTTGCTGAGATAGTCAATCATATGACCAGATTCAATTTTATGTCTATCATGGTCATTCAACAGATCATTAAGCAAAACACATGGTCATTATGAAAATCATGTGGTTATAAGTATGAATCCAACTTATCGAATGGGCTTTTTTTCACAAAACATGATCATGTGACTGCGGGACGCTGTAACTGATCATTAACGTGAGCTGGTTGCCAAGAACTTGAAATGTGATCATATGACCATGGGTGTGGTATTCAGTTTGTAACTTCAAGGACAGGTCATAAGTAATGTCATAATTTTTTTTAGTCTGTTGAAACTTTGAACTGTTGTTAAATGACCACTACTAGGTCAAGAACTATCTGTATTCTTGCAATACCTGGATAGGATAGAATAGGTTGAGAAAAAGTAACCCACCAAAAACAACTCCATGTCCACTATTAAACTCATGACACAAAAATCCATGGTTAATCTACTTCAAATAAATGTGATATTTGTATAATTGGTAGAAGTATGATTTTTGGAAATTGTTTGTTTATGCTTATCTAACTATTCCTTTTTTCACATTAATGTATTGTTCTGTTCCAAACCCAGGCCATAGCTACCGTAGTTATATTCAGATCACACCATTGTTACACAAAGTGCAAACATTTAAAATTACAAACATTCTTTTCTTCAGGGTATAGCCTTGAAAGCTAGACATTTTAACAATCTCTTGATTGTGTTGCCTTTTTGTCTCTGTTAGTTTGGGATGTGAGCCGGGAAGTTGGAATACAACACAAAATAAAATTATATGACTATATTTAGCTGAACCAAAGGTTCCATTGGAACCCCATTTACTAGATTATTCCATTTCACAAATATTACTTTAAAGCAAAGTTCTATCGATTTCCTCACCTTTAGTTAAAAAACAGAACCCCTAGTCCTAATCCATTTATTTGCCATTTGTTGAATCGTTTTTTTATTTGTGAGAACCAACAGTTTAACACAGCAATCTCACCACAAACAATAATATTCAAATAAACTAAGAACAATTAATCAAGGATAAATATAATAATGTTCTGTACAGGTTATAGATTTTAACCCAGAGATCAGGACTATCCCCACCCTGCTGGCCTTCCGTAAAGCAATAAAAACTTGGCTCTTCCGGCAGGCGGGGTGAAAGTGAGACCAACCAGACCAGATATGGGTCTCCCCCCTTGATTATGAATGTTAGATGCTCTTTTTAATTTTTGTAGTTTTTAATTGTTGTGTCTTTTTTTATATTGATAAATGGACTGGACATGTTGTGAGCCGCCCAGAGTCCCCTGGAAGTTGTGGGGCATATAAATCCATTTAAATAAATAAATAAATAAATAAATAAATAAATAAATAAACAAACAAACAAACAAACAAATAAATAAATAAATAAATAAATAAATTCCTGGGATCTACCTAGCAAATGTCTGCAGATAAAAATTTACAGCTAATTCAACCTGAATTATTATATGTTATGCCTATCCTTTCAGGAAAATACTGATCAGTGTATCTAACTTACAGATTTGATAGTCAAAATGCAACATCAATTCATATGGTATGTTTTTCTTATGTAGTATCTCCCTAATGGAAAGAAATTATTTCTCAAATTAATTTTGTTCTGAAAAAGTAATGTGTCATTATAAACGTTCAAATTAACAACAAGAACCCATACACACATACATGCATACACAAGCACACACAAATATGTATATAGCACACATGGAGACCTATTTGGTTTTCCATAAGAATTCTGATGGCATATTGAAATTATGGTACAAATTGTCTTAAAGAATTGAAAATATTGCTGCAGGTACCTAATTTGAAAATGTCAGGTGCAGGAGAATGTGCAAATTATTGAACCACTGCACCAATTTTTCACAGATTTTACTTAACTTTTTATGAACATTAGAGCCATACTTGAGGAGAGGAATGCTAAATGACTAGGCACTTAAAAAAAGTGAGATGTGAGATCAGATACTTAATGTAAGATGAATAATGAAGAGAGGGAGAGAACACAAGAAAGCTTATCTTTGCTTCACTAATTATAGCAAGATCTTTAACTACCGTATGTTCCGGCATATAAGACGACTTTTTACCCCTTGAAAATTTTCTCAAAAGTCGGGGGGTCGTCTTATATGCCAGGTACTGAAACTTCCGAGCCGGGGGAGCTCAAAAACGGCCGCGGCCGCATCCCCGCCATTCTCCAGCGAAGCGGCCGAAGGAGCCCCGGAGCCCCACCGCCACCCTGCGTCTCGGTCTCCTGTGGGGAAGGCTGCGGCCGCCACCGCCAACCACAGCCTTCCCAGCAGGTGGGCGCGCGCGGGAGGCACCGCGGAGCAGAGGCGCCCGGCGGCTTAAGGTAAGAGGCGGGAGCCTGCTGCTGCTGCCACTTCTGACATCCCTGCACCTCTCATCCCGCTCGCCGGGCGCCTCTGCTCCGCGGTCCCTTCTGCGCACGCCCACCGAAGAAATATCGGAGCGGCAAAAGCAGCAGCGGCGGCAGCATGCGCTCTTCTTCCCTCCCATGCACGTTAACCCTGCCGGCGCCGCGGTCAGGGACTCAGTCGGGTGGCTGGAGCCCTGCAGGAGACGGCGACAGAGGCTCCTTCTTCCTCGGAGGGGAGGGGAGCAACCCACCCACCTACCTCACGTCCACTTGGCATCTTGGAAGAGTGCTGGGCGAGGGAGAAAGGAGCCACGGTGGGGATTGGTTTGCAGGGAGAAAGAAAGAAAGAAAGAAAGAGGGAGGGAGGGAGGGAGGGAGGAAGAAAGAAAGGAGGGAGGGAGGGAGGGAGGGAGGAAGGAAGACAGACAGACAGACAGAAAGATGTTAGGAAGGAAGGAAGACAGAAAGAAAGAAAAAAGAAAGAAAGAAAAAGAAAAAAAGAAAAAGAAAGAAAGAAAGATGTTAGGAAGGAAGACAGACAGACAGACAGAAAGATGTTAGGAAGAAAGACAGAAAGAAAAAGAAAGATGGTAGGAGGGGTAGTCTTATACGGCAAGTATATCCCAAACTCTATATTTTAACTGGAAAAGTTGGGGGTCGTCTTATACGCCCAGTCGTCTTATACGCCGGAACATACGGTATGTCATTTAGCCCAAAATATGGAATGTATTAAACCTAATAGGTATGCTGTACCACTTCGACGTCTCTTCCTTTTTCTGATCATGGAAACCTGTTCTAAAATTTTAATTTACAAAGATACTGTTGTTTTGAATATTGAAGATAATAAGTATATACAGTATTTATTTTTATTTATTTATTTAGTGCTCTTATATGCCGCCCTACTCCCTGGGGACTCAGGGCGGCGTACAGCATTTGAAGAACAGCTAAACAATATAATTTAATAATAATAATTAAAATACATTTAAAAAAACATCCAAAAACATACATACGTGGGGAGACCCAGATCGTCTCAAAATCCCGCCTGCAGGAAGAGCCATGTCTTCATGGCTTTCCGGAAGGCCAGCAAGGTGGGGACAATTTGTATCTCTGGGGGGAGTTGGTTCCAGAGAGCAGAGGCCCCTACAGAGAAGGCCCTCCTCCTAGGCCCCGCCAGCCTACATTGTTTGGTTGACGGGACCTGGAGGAGGCCCACTCTGTGGGACCTAACCGGTTGAAGGGAAGTATGAGGTAGGATGTGGTCCCGGAGGTAACCTGGTCCTAAGCCATATAGGGCTTTAAAGATGATGATCAACACCTTGAATTGTACCCGGAGACCAATGGCCAACCAAAACAACTGGCGGAATATGGGTGTTACGTGGGTGTATTTTGAAACGCCCACCACAGCATGCGCAGCCGCATTTTGTACCAGTTGAAGTCTCCGAATACTCTTCAAGGGTAGCCCCATGTAGAGTGCATTACAGTAGTCCAATCGGAGGTGACAAGGGCATGAGTGACCGTGAGTAAAGCCTCCTTTTCCAAGAATGGTCGCAATTGGTGCACCAGGCGAACCTGTGCAAGTATATTGTTTTCATAGTCTTTCCAGTTTCCAGTGATAGTATAGCTATGGAACTGAGATATAAAAATAGTAGCCTTCAAGTGATGGGTTTGGAAATGGTTAGTAAGAGCACTTTGGGTTGTAAAAGAACCTGGACCAAATAAAATTTGACTTTTCCCTTGAGAATAATGATCAGTAACATAAACTCATATATTCTGAATGAGATACAACTAGAGAAAGCACTAGAAAAAATTATTATGTTTAGGAAGGTTGAAAATAGGAGAATGCATAACAGTGAGGAACAAAATAAGAGAGATTTTGCGACTGTCCTTGGAAATTATTACCCAGACAAGAAAAGATGGGGATGGTGAGCATTATTCTTGCCATTATCAGCAATATGAAACTTCCTTGAGAGTACAGAAATATCTATGTAGGGATTCTGAAGAAGAAAAACATTGTTATATGTAATACTAATACCGTATTACTACGGTATGATGATTTGGTTCCTGTAATATTATTTTTGGAATTTTCCATTAATCTTAGCTTTTTCTTTGGCTATTTTGGATAGAAAGTTTGTTTTGCTTATGAACATTTTGCTTTTTTTTGTTTTAAATAGCAACAAATTATATTGGAAAAGCAATATATACAAAGTTCCCAAATAAATTTTAGAAGCCCTATGGTATAACTAAAGAAAAAGTAGCAACAATTAGGGTCCTTTGTTGACTATATTAAGGCTGAATTTCAGGATTATTTTACTTATTTACTTTTATAACTATTAAGTATAGTAATACTTAACAGTTGCCAAAAATTAAAAAAAATAAAATAAAAATAAGTCAATCCAACTGCTTATAAGGTTGATCACAATCAATGCATCAACAGGAGGGAATAAAAAAGAGATATGGCTTTTAAAGATATAATAGAAATGCCAAATGTTTTGCAGAGTTAAGTGTGGTTTGAATTGAATAAGTAAAGGATAGGAGGTGTTGGAATACTATGGGCCCACTGTGGTAGGTTAGATTCCCCAAAATGCCTGGTAGGGCAAGTTGAAAGATACTGATGCTGCATCAGCAATTACACTGAAACCACCCCCAAATTAGGATTCATGTACCTCAGGGTCAATTATGGCATATGTTGGTCACCTTACATTTGAAACTGTCAGCAATTTCCTTTACATATAAATTATATTTTTATATAATTGTCAGAAAACACACCAACACCTTCCCTTGGGGGATAAGGAAAACGTTACACTATTCAGTATATTCATGGTAAAAAATAATAATAAGCTATTCACACAGTTGGATTTTTTTTAAAGAATCCCTGATTCTAATGACTTGAGAAGGGAATTGTTTTTTTAAAAACACATTTGTCCATGCACTCTTTAAACAATTTCGAAGTTAACGACCCCAACTTTCCCTCACTCCCTTCCTTCGGGGGCTTTTCTCTAAAGCTGAAGGTGGATAAGAAAGCAGCCGAACAACCAGGGACACTAGTGTAACTGCGGCCATTTTAAACATGGGTGCGAGGCGGGGTGGGGAAGGGGGAGGCAGAGGTGTTGGGTACGTTGTCAAATTAGCTACACCTTCTTTTTCTATGGGGCTGGCCTCTGGGAGGGAGCGAGCCCCCCAAAAGGCCGGCAGACAGGCTGTGGTGGGTCGCGTACTGATCGGCGGGGCTTGATCTCGGGGCACCGCCGGGGGATTGAGGAGAGCGCGGCAAGGGGGGGTGGAAGCGTTGGCCGCCGCACAGCCGCCACAGCCCGCAGCCGGGAGGGGGGAAGGGTGGCGGCGGCTGCGGCGGCGGCGAGGAGCAGCCTGGCTCTGTTGGGTTCATTCGTCCTTACCGCCCCGCCTTTGGGTGGCAGGCAGCGCAGCGGCCAGAGCGAGCCCGCCGGCGGGACTGCAGAGGCCTCTTCTTCTCGTCTGCCGCGAGCGGCCGAGAAGCTGCTGCTGCTGCCGCCGAACACAATAAAAAGAGGCGGGTGAAAAGAAGGCAGCCGGCAACGTTTCCCTTTCGCGCTTCGTAGGCCTGGCCCGGCTGAGAGGCCCTTTGAGCAGCCATCCCCCATCACAGCCGGCGCCTCCACCCAGTCGCTGGGAAGTCGGCCGGAGGAGGCAAGGCGGCGGCGGCGGGCGCAGGCCGAAGGGAGAGGCCTAGTGTGCCGTACGCTGCACCTCTGAGACGGCGCCTGGGCCAGACCGAGGGGGAAAAAAAAGGCTGGTCGGCGCGATGGTGTGAAACGAGATCAGCGCCTGAGCGAAGATGGCCGGTGGTGGCGGCGTCGGCGGCGGTAGAAACGTAGGGAGCATCCGGCAGCCGGGCTTTCTTCTCGAGGGTAAGTGGATTTCGGTGGGGTCTTGGAAGCCGAAGCGCGTTTCTACGAAAAGAAGCCTTTTCACTGGGGATTCAGGGCGTCTTACTTCCGAGTAAACCTATCTCGAAAGGCGGCTCGGGAAGATAGCAGCTGGACCCCCTCTTCGCGTTTGGCTTCCACGAGTGGGGATTTTCTATCCTATAGGATCGGGAAGTCTTGTGGGAGTGAGGTAAAAGAGGAGCAGGAGCGGTTTACTCTACTTTTTTTCTTTCTTTTTGTACAAAATCCGAACAAAAGCAAGAGGAAAAACCTGCATGCTGGGAGGGGAGCGGTGGTAGGAGGATGACTGGCAAAGGTTAATATTTCGATAAGAGATGAAGCTAATTGAGTCAGACTTTTGTGTGGTAGTCTTCATTATGGCAGCTGCTGGCACCCCTTTTATTTTATTTTCCTTTTGCCCCATAAAGGTTTTCCTTTTCTGCATTAATTATTGTTAACGCTATCTTGAAGATACTGAAAGAAAAATAATAATCAGGTGATAGAAAATGCTGATGGGAGAATTACTATACCTGGTTTATATAGGTCCCCCCCCCCAATTTATGTGCTGCTTTCCCCATATCTTGCTGGACATCAATTGGTAAGAAAACAGTTTACAGTGCTATCATAGATACCTTTACTACGAAGTAAAGGCTTAATCTAGGAAGGTGGACATGCCTTTGCTACCTTAATTGAGCATCCATATTAGAAGAAATACCAACTCCAGGCCAACTCAGAAGTCACAAAAATGGGCGGGCTTTCATCTTTTCTATATATTCTGGTTAGAACAAAATATGAAAAGTACCTTCCAAAGTTAAGTATAAAATGCCTGAATAATACATTCCTCTTGGTAATTATATTTTCTTTGATGACTTAAATAGCTTGACATTCTGCTTTTCTCTTCAAAAATAATTTAATGGAGTTTTTTTTCTTATAAAAGAGATTCTAAGATTAGAATTTTTTTAGTTGTGTTTAATTTTGAGAATAGGATACGTTCATATGTTGAATGTTCTGTCTAACATTGATAATTTTACTTTTAGTGTTTGTATCCATGAAATGAGATAATAAGGTTTCATACCAGCTCTTCAAATTCTGTGAGGAAGAATGATGTGAAAGCAGGTTCATATGTTACTTCTTTGGATTTCTGTGGAAATGTACTGGATTTATTATCAGAGCAAAGATTAAAGATTACCTTTTCCCTATTATGACTATATGTTGAATAGCATATATGTATATATAATTCAGCAGTAGTGCTTACAGTGTCATCAGTGCATTTCCTACCTGCTTTGTATACCTAAAAAGGAAAATATGAAGCATTCCTAAAATTTAGTGGTATAGGGGTTGTAGCAGTGCGGTGACAGAAAATGACACTGCGCTATCAAAGCATGCTGAAACAAAAGCACTACATTGGCAGTTGTCTCATTTGGAAAGTTGTATATAATAAACAGCCTTTTGTGGTTGGGCAGTTTTTGCCAAATCATAGTGATAAACCTCTTCATAAATGTTTGTGAAATAAAACTGGCTATAATGTCATATGAAGTTGTTTCATAAATAGTGGTTTCTCAGACATAGAAGCCTTATGCAGTTTAGTCTCAAATTGCTATTAATAAGTGTACTTTAGTATGCTATCTCAGTACAACCACAGGGGTGTAGTCCACATTAACTAGCATTCTGTCAGGTAGATAGATTTGTAATTGATCTTGAACCATTTATTTCATTTTTATTAATATTTATTAGTATTAATAATTATTAAATATTAGCATTGTTTTGGAACTTCTCACAAGTAGATAAATGTGCTTGTATATAAATGTGTAGGTACATGAATTATTGCTTGGATTGCAGGATTATGAACCTGTTGCATTTACTTCATTCAGCTTGCTATTTAAATCATATATGGGGGTAAAATTCCCTGCAATAGTTTGGAAAACAAGGCTATTTTGACCCTGAAGCAGCGGTGGGTTGCTCCCGGTTCGGCCCAGTTCTGCGAACCGGTAGCAGCGGGGATGGGAGGCCCCACCCACCCTCCCAGGACACTTCTGCACATGCGCAGAAGTGCTGCGTGTGCGCATGCGCACGACAAAACCGGTAGTGATGGGATTTACAACCCACCACTGCCCTGAAGGGCAATATTTCCTAAATATTAACTTCCTATATTAATATCTGAATTGCATATATAATAGTTCCATTCACATGTATTGATCTCAGAACAATTATGGCTAGTGTTCCTTCTATTTTTTGTTGCATAATTTAATCCAGGTATTCTAAGTTTCATTTTCCATCAAGATTTTAGAAACCATTTGGTTCTTATTTTAATATATTATCTTTCTAATCAGTTTGCAGTCTATAACTGTCCTCAGGAACAAGCTAATTTAAGACTGAACTGGGCCAACAGGGAAGAAGGAAGAAGGAAGAAGCATTGAATTATTGGAATATACTGGGAGGGCAACATGAGCAGGATAGGGGTGTCTTCAATGATGGCAGAGAATAACCATGGTACTAAATAAAACAACTGCAGTGACATTTGTAATTTTGAATAGGTATCATAGATTGCTATGGTGACAGTCACAGAAAGGCTACCATAAAAAGGAGGAAACACAAAATGGCTGTTGTAGGTGAATGGCTAGTTTACAGTAGAATAGCAAAATCTACATAGGGCAAATAGAAAGTGGCTCTTTTAATAGACAATCATGGTTTTTATATGGGGTCACCTTCAAATATAATCAAATTAATACATGATGTATGTATGGCTTTGTGCAGTTTCTATACTGATTTTTTAAAACTTATTTTAATGAAAGTTAAATATTCTGTTTGATATGATAAAGATAATTAACATATCAAAGCAGAATTTGCACCAAATCAATATCAAATAGAAAAACAAAGCTTGGACCATTCCTTGCTGCTATAATTTGAGTATTGTATTCCCTTCTGCAGGTTACTTATGTTCATTGCACCACAAGCAGGAGCTTGTTTTATTAAACTTATTAATGATACATTGATCTCATGTTGCTATAGCTCTAGAAGATGACTTGAGTAAACTCCTTTTAAAGAAGATAATTGAATACCGGTAGTTTAGTTCATTATGGCATACCAATAGTTACCAGATAATTTACGTTTCCCAGCTATAAATAACTTTTAAAACTGATCATTGTATATCATTGCAATCAGCTTATGGTAGTCTCTTTACCCTTCTAATGTTTTCCAGATATGTTATAGCCACATTTATTTACCTACCAGTATGCATTTATGTTTATACATCATCCCAGTCGAATAATAGTTAAATATTTATCAGCATGATCAATGGCTGCAAGATGGGAGAGATAGTATTAATTCACAATACAAAATTGAGGAAAAGCGACTTAATGGCACTGTTGAGAATTGTATGAATAAATTCTGATTGTGGCTATGATACATTATGTATCATGTTCATGTTTACTAGTCAACATGTATTGCATGAACCTATACACTGTAGTTTGAAAAGATAGTAGATGGGCTAGTGTTATATATAAATCTAAACAATTCAACAAACTCTGGCATCCTTCCCATTTTTAAAATAAAAGTAAGTTGATACTTTTCAAGATTTGTCAAAATGTGTCAAGTCAGGAATATCAGGTAACTGACTAACCACTTAGAAATTAGACTGTTGGAATATTATTTATATTCAACAAAGCTCTTTCTTAGTTTCTAAATAATACAAATATCTAATAGGAACATTTTTTCTAAAATCTATGTTGGGCAGTGGGCATGAACAGAATACATGATAAATAATAACAGAAAGAAGAAGGAAAAATGAAAGCAATATCCTTGTTAATGTATTGTTTTTTAAGCATAAAGCTCTTATTTTGGAAGCGTTTTGTTTTACTAAATCTGTTTGAATAATACTAAGGAATTTGAAATTGCATTTGTATATTTAGTTTTTCTGATAATGCATTCCTTTATCAGGAAGAAAAAACTATATTTGTGGACAATGTTGAAGGAATTTAAAGTTGACTAATTATTTTAATGCTGGGTGATCTTGTTCCTGATTAGTGGTATCATTGGCAGACATAACAAGTTACTGTAGTCTTCCTTTAAGATTGTGGTGGAAGATATTGGTTTTTGATACTCCCTCATCATCAGAATTAAAAACAAGTTCATAGATCGGAGTGGAGGAATAGAACGAATAGTCTTTTCATCATCTATGTCAGTGCTCCCCAACCAGTGTGCCGTGGCACACTGGTGTGCCGTGAGGCCATGCCAAGTGTGCCGCGGCAAAAGCTTGCGTCATTCAGGGGTGGCCAAACCGTGGCGCATGCGCCAAATGTGGCGCATTGGATGATTGCAAGTGGCACATTGCAATCATCCAATGGCTGACGCCTCTCCCGCCCGCGTGATTTGCTGTATTTTAAAACTCAAGCCGCCTCGGCTTGAGTTTTAAAAGACAGCAAGACGTGGGTGGGAGAGGCAGGTCTGGTCATTAAGCCTGCTGGCCGCTGCAGCGAGGCTTAATGAGCAGACCTGCTGCCCTGGACACAACAGCGAGGAATGCGAGGAGGAGGTACCAGGGCATGTCCCAGGTAGGACACGCGTCTCGCGCTGGGGGTTGGCAGGACTGGCGGGCAGGACGGGGTTCGCGTCCTACCTGGGACTTTTCCCGGAAGCTCCAGTCACATTCCTTGCTAATAACGTCCAGAGCAGAGCAGCCCCTTCCAAAAGATAGCCCCTTGGAAGGGGCTGCTCTGCTCTGGACGCTATTATGGTAGCAAGGAACGCAACTGGAGCTACCAGGAAAAGTCCCAGGTAGGACACGTGTCTTGCGCTGGGGGTTGGCAGGGCGGGCAGGGCAGGACTGGCGGGTGGGACAGGGTGCGCGTCCTACCTGGGACTTTTCCCGGTACCTCCAGTCACGGGCTGGCTTGATTTGAGGCTTGCAGGGGGGCATGGTGTGGCGGGGCGCGAGTTCTCCTCCCTGCCACTTCTGTTTGTGGAAGCCGAAGAGCCTTACCAGTAGTTTGGGAGAAAGAAAGAAAGTTTTTTGCTGCTTTCCTTCAGTGCACTCAAAAGCAGAAGCAGCAAAAAACTTTCTTTCTCCCAAACTACCGGTAAGGCTCTTCAGCTTCCACATACAGCCTGGAAAGCAGTCTCACGCGTCTCGCACTAGGGCTGGCTTGATTTGGGGCTTGGCAGGGCGCGAGTGAAGAAGGTGTCGGCAAGAGGCGGAGCCGAAAGGGAGGGCGACAGGGATGTCTGCTTCTTAAGCCAGCAAACTTCCTTGTCACCAAGCTCTGCCTCTTGCCGACGCCTCCTCACTTGCTGGATTGACTTGGGCGGCTTGAGTTATAAAAGACAGCAAAACGGGGGCAGGAGAGGCAGGTCTTGCTCATTAAACCTCGCTGGCCGCTGCAGTGAGGCTTAATGAGCAAGACCTGCCTCTCCTGCCCACATTTTGCTTTCTTTTAAAACTCAAGCCAAAGAAGCAGGTGGGGGAAGCGGCCCCCGGCCGCTTCCCCCGCCCACCTGGATGCCGCCATTTGCGGTCTTTTGCCCTCTGCGCATGCGCACAGCGTTCTGCACATGTGCAGAGGGCAAAACTCAAATGGCGGCATCCAGGCGGGCCCGCACACCCGGGACGCCTGGGCCAATTGGCGCATGGTATCATTAAGGTTGGCCACCACTGACCTACCTAATTATCAAATAAAATAATAAATCAAGTAATTCTGTTATGCCCAGTTTGACATTCCTATACTATTATACTCTTCAAAACGATATTTTGAAGATTATATTTGTTTTTTATCCAATTTTTGTATGTGGTGTGCCGTGGAATTTTGGGAGTGGCTATGGTGTGCCGAGGGTGACAAAAGGTTGGGGAGCACTGATCTATGTGATCGTTTTGCTCACTTCATGAAAACAACAAGGTAAATTATATTTAGAAAAGCAAGGCTCCGGAAATCTCAATGAAGTAGCTGTGGATAATATACATACTTGATTATATGGAATCCCAACAATTGGTAGTGGTAGGTTGAGTGGATTTTATAACTAAAGAAAAGTTAAGATTGATTTTTTGCATTTTTTTCTTCCTTTGTCTTTATACCTCATAGTTTCTCCCTTCCCAACTATCTTATTTTTTGAAGATCTGCCCTTTCACTTTGAAAACTATGGCTTTAAAACTGTTCAATACACTTCTGTTATGAAACAGTGCTGATACACTTTGGACCAATTCCAAAGAGAACTTCTACTATTCTCATTCAGTAATTTATTTCAGATTGAACAAGTATTTATATTAGCATTTATTTTCTAATAGGTTTTCAGTTTTGTCACTCACCAGCAAATTAAAAGTCTGTATTAGTTAATATGAGAGTCCCAATTTGTAGAATGTTGTTAAAAATAAAAAACAGCCCTTTGAATTGTGCCTGTAATTATAATAGAAAGGTGGCCTGTTTTGTTAAAATTGATAAGAGATTATCAAACACTTTAATTTTGAATTCGTGTGGAAGCAATTCATAAAATTATTTAGTGGCTTTAAATCAGAATTTAAAATGAAAAACATTTTTGGCCCTTTCTATTTTTAAGATTGAACAGAATTGATAGTAAAAGTCAAAACTTGGGTTCCATTAGGATCTCAATTTCAGAGAGCCAGTTTGGTGTAGTGGATAAGGCACCAGGCTAGAAATCAAGAGACTGAACTCTAATTCTGCCATAGGCACAAACCCAGTTGGGTGACCTTGGGCCAGTCACTTTCTCTCATCCCTAAGAAAGAGTCAATGGCAAACTATTTCTGAAATCTTGCCAAGAAAAACTGCAGGGACTTGTGCTTAAGAAACAACACACTGTGAGCAACCAACTTTTTTTTCTGAAAAAAGGGGAAATCCCATTGTTAATACTGTACAAAGTTGTATGAAAAAAAAGGTCCTCCCAGTCAAATTAAATCTAACATATTTTTTTAGAAATGTGAACAATGCTTATGTGAAGTTGTTTACAGATCCAAATTAAGAAGAAAAAAAGATAATATGGCAGATGGAGAAGTTTGAAGCCTCTTTCACTTAGTTCTTTGTAACACTGCTTCCATATATTTCTTGTAGCCAGCTGAAAAATCTTTGTACAGTATTTCTATTTATCCCCACTCTTTGCAGAACTCATGGTATTCAAAAATACTCTTAGATCTATTTCTGTGCACTTCATGTTTGAGATTTATCCAAGATTTTGAATACTTAAATCTGAGGTTTGTGGAGGACATTTCAAAATCTTTGTCTTTATAAGTATGTAATAGTTGATTTGGAGATATGTTTCAGATCATTGTATTGCTTAAATTCACAGTCTCCTTTCAGGTTTAATTTCTGTACTGACATGAGAAAAAAGGAAAAGTAAGAAGAGAAGGATTCTTAGCTTCATACAAGAGACATTGGAGGCTTTTTTTCTGCCAAAGAAGATGTTGCAAAGTAGTAACTGGAAGGGTGTCAAACTTCTGCACTTGCCATGTTGTATGATATATATAACCAGATAATTGGCTATGTTTATCCTCTACTAAATTGTTGAATGTAATAAAGTATTCATATAGTAAAATCTGTGGTATTTTTACATAGTAGACATCCTCATCCAACAAGTGCATAGACCAATAAGATTGTGAAATTGAGTACTGTAAACTAAATAGGAATTGGTTTTATTCTAATATTTAGCCATAAGAACACAAACCAAAGTACTAAAAGCAAAGACAACTTGTAAAAGAAAAATGGATTTTAAAGTAAGAATGTTATCAAAACAATAAGGTAGGGCTCAAAAAAAATTATCAGCCTTGCATTGATTCTTCCATTTTAAAGGACTATATAATTGCATATGTGCATATTTTATGTAGATAGCCTTTATTTTTAATATTTTTCAACAATCCTACTTAAAATTGTTGTGGCAGTATGATGATTAGTTCCTTAGAAGTCCCTGTGGAGTTTTTTTATATATACTACCGTATTTAAATGCCAATAGAAGGAAATATATGTAGTTCAGGGTTGAACTATGTAGTATGGTGTTCTCTAAGCTTGGTGGTTCGCTTGCAGAAGTTTTATTACCCAACTATGGTACATAATATCGCACTAATGAGTGTGGGCATTGCTCCCTGTTTACATTCAATAGTGGGCTTCTCCTTGGTAGTCTTGACTAAAATATTCTTTTCTGCTTGATGGTTTGTCTAGATTTAATACCTGCTTATTTGGGTATTGACTACTAGAGGGGATGTATTCTGGTCTTTTTGTTTCTTTCCTAATTTCCTTTTCATTGTCTCTTTTGAATAGTGTGTAAATATGGTTTATTTCTATGTATCTATTGATGTCTGATTTGTCTGAATGCCAAGCTTCCAGGAATCCCTTAGTGGTTTTGGATTTAGCTTGGTCTATAAATGCAAACAGTTTCCCAGTTGAAATTTGGTTGAGTCTGTCCATGTGTTATGAAATTAAGGATCATGTCTTCTGATTGCTAGTTCATATTCATTGATGTTCTCTGCTAGTTTTCTGCCTGTCTGTTTTCTTCATGGACTACTTGTTGGTTTACTCAAGATGTTTTGAGGGTTTTAGCTAGTTTGTGTGGTATGGTGATGCCACGTGGTTGTGATGGTCTCTTTATTGTTTTTGATATTAGATAGATAGATAGATAGATAGATAGATAGATAGATAGATAGATAGATAGATAGATAGATAGATAGATAGATATCCCAGTGGTATCCTTTTCATACATTGTATTGTTATGCTGTAGTGAGTTCAGTGATCAGGCTTTTTTAAAAAATAAAGTTGCATGTATATCCATTCTATTGGAAGAAGTTGTGTAGGTGATCTATTTCCTTTTTCTGTTGTTCCAAGTTGCTGCACTGAGTGTGAACTTGTCTGAATAACATTCTAATGCAGCTCCTTTTGTGGGAAGTTGGGTTGATATTTTGGTAGTGGAGCATTTGGTTAGTGTGGGATGTTTTTTCTGCAGCAATCCGGAACACTGAGGTTCACACCTGCTAAACGCACTCCATAGATACAATGCTTTGCCCTCCAACTCTACTTGCCTTCCAAAAGCTTCTAAAAGAGGAGTTTTTCCAGGGGGTATATGTGGGTTGATGCCAGATGCTATTTGAAAAGTATCTTTTTATATTTTTTCTATTAGCTTTTATATTTTTAATTCTAATTGTCATTACAGTTTTTTATGTTATGAGCTGCTAAGATTGCATATGATTGAAACAGGATATATATCTGATTGTTAAGTAAATAAATGGAGAAATACTCTATTTTTGTTACCCATATTTTCAGTCAATGTGAGTAACAGATATCTAAGCTCATACTTCCCTCCAGTTGTATTTGATGTTTGTTTTTTTGCTAGTATTTGTCTAACCCTTTTTGTTCTGTGCGCTGCTTGGAGAGTCCAAGCATGGGTTAATTCCATCTGATTGGCCAGAGATTGAGTTGCAAATTCTTTGGCCACGCCTCTTCCACCCGGCTGAGCTCCAGTTTTTCAACTCAGTCGGCCTAGAGAGACACAAAATTTATTTATCCAGGTTGGAATTTCAAAAGCAACCAGAGACCTGGATTTTCCGGCAAGGCAATTTTTCCACCAGAGCTCAGCGCTTCCTTGTTGGAGTGCCGCGGCGGGCGCAACTTGGAATTTCTTGCCGGCATCTACCAAGGAGTGTCAAGGCTCCATTTCTGCGTCACAGGGAAGCAACAGCAGAGCCAGCAGCCGGGCCGCTCAATTCCTTAGCTCCTGTAGTCTGAAAAGTGGCGGCTCCGCTCCCTTTGCAACTATGCTGAGACAGACCAAGGCTTTGGTTCTACAGCGAGCAGAGGCTGCCAAGATTGTGCTTTGGAAACCATGTTGCCAGTTCCGCACTAATTGCTGAATTGCAGCGCTTGCAACCCTGTTGGTGGTTTCATGCCTTCTAGCTGCTGACTGGCTGCGCTTACAAGCCATGTTGTCGGTTTGGCACGAATTTCCCTGCCTGGCATTTGCAGTGAGTATCGCGGATTCCCTCGGTTCAGCTTGGCAGCATTTCCTCAGGGACATCAGCCAGCCTTATTATTGCAAGGGGGATCCTTCCCAGGCTTGGGATTTGCCCCAGATTTGAATTAAGGCTAGCAGCAGCAAGATACAGTAGCGGTTCGAGCACTTCCAAAATAGTGGACCGATCCATTTCGCACAGCAGTAATTCAGGTGACTCTTCCCCTAGACAGCAGAGATCAGAGGCTTCTGATCCCAAAAGGGCCAGGTCAGCTTCAAAAGATCAAGGCTAAAGATTCGAGGAAAACCTCATCAGCCTCTCAGAAGGATGCCCAGAGAAGGCAAAAAGCCTTGGAAAAACATTTCTCAAAGGCCCAGAAGCAGGCAGAGGCAGCCAAAGCTCCAAGAATCTCAGTGGGAAGGATTGAGGTTCCCTGTTCCTTGGAAAGGAGGTTAACTTCTCATAGCCTGGAGGAGGGCCAGTTAAACTGGTCCCCTAATGTTGCCACTGGGTCGCAGTCTTTTCAGGCAATGTCTTACTAGAAGGGTTTTGTTCCCCTCTCCTGCCTGGCATCAGCAGGACTGGAGTCTATCTCGGCTACCAGACCTTCTGTTCCATCTGCTACCTTTACTCCCACAGCGGTGGGACTCCGCCCTGAGGAGGATTTGGGCCCTGGTCTTTCCCAAGAGCTGTGCAGCATCATTGCGCAGACCATTTCGTAAGGCATAAATGCAGCCCTGGGGAGTGGAACCAGCCTGGCTCCATCTCTGCTCCCAGTGGGATGGACAGGAAGATGTATACCGTAGATCAGGACCTAGAGGAGCTCCTGAAGTTACTGACTGTGGATGCTCCCCTGGCAACAGCGGCCATCCTACCTTCTGACACGGCAGAGGGCCTAAAGACCAAGGACAGGAAAGCAGAGCTGTCTGCTTGTAAGACACAGCAGGCGGCCGCTTGGGCGATTCGATCAGTCATGGCTGCATCCTTTTTTACTAGAACATCACTAATATGGCTGCACCAAATGCAGGCCCGAGAATCTCCTGAGGACACCAGGCTGCATCAGGATATTAGTAAATTGATAGCAGCTGCCGAATATTCAGCAGACACAACCCTCAATGTGGCCCAGTTCGCCTCGAGGTCACTGGTGTCTAATGTCACCTCCAGGCATCTTTTATGGTTGCGCCATTGGCAGGCCAATATGAAATCTAAATGGAGGCTAGCGTCAGCCTCCTTCAAGAGAGGCAATCTTTTTGGGGAGGTGCTAGACCCTATCCTAGTGGAGGGTAGGGATAAGAGGAAATATCTTCCTCATATCTTCAGGAGGGCGGAGAGGACCACACCTTGCTATCATAGGCAGTCCTTTCGGACCTCTGATGCGGGGTTTATCGTCTCGGCCTATCAAAGACCATATTCCCAGAGTATGGATCAATCGCAGGACAGATCATCCTTCTGAGATAGGGCCAGATAGCCACAGACCAGGCAACCTTTTCGAGGAGCCAGCAACCGTTCTTTCCATCGGACAAAGTGACTCTCAGTCCGAGGCTCCCATTGGCAGCCGTTTAAGGATGTTTGCCAGCCAATGACAAGAGACCACTACCAACACCTGGGCCTTACAAACTGTGAGACTAGGGCTCACTCTAGAGTTCTGTTCCAGTTTCATCCGGTTCCCAAGGAGGCCACAACGAGGTCCCTGATGGAGGCCAAGATCCAGCACCTGCTGGACATCCAGACCATCAAGCAGGTGCCAGTGGGGCAGTGGGGTCTTGGTTTTTATTCAATCCTTTTTCTGGTCCCAAAGAGCTCGGGGTTGGTGGTGGAGCGTCATCCTAGATTTGAAGAAGCTCGATGTACATTTAAAGTACAAACACTTCAAAATGCAACACCTACATTCCATTCTGGGTTGCATAAGACAGGGAGATCTCTTAACATCAATAGATCTCAAGGAGGCTTACCTCCATGTTCCCATCCGACCGTCCCACAGAAGGTTCCTCAGGTTCTCTTATGCAGGGCTCCACTTCCAATACAGGGCTCTGCCCTTCGGACTTTCATCGGCCCCCAGAACCTTCACCAAACTACTAGATGTGATGGTGGCTCATCTTCGGGCCAGACCTGTCAGACTGCAATGCTATCTGGACGACATATTAATCCTGTCGTTGTTACCGCTTCAGGTGAGATAGGACCTTCAGATCACTGTCCAAATCCTCCAGTACCACGGGTTTTCTGTGAACCTGGAAAAGAGTCACATGACGCCGTCTACCAGTTTGACCCATTTGGGAGCAGTGATAAATACCGAGACCTGTCAGGTTTACCTCTCCCGAGAACGCCGATCCAGCAAAAAGGCCATGGTGGATCAAGTCAGATCACTGCGACTAGTGCCATTGATTCTTCTTTCCCAGCTGTTAGGGAAGACGATCTCCTGTCTGGCGATCGTTCCTTGGGTGCGGTTACATGCCCGGGCCCTGCAATGGCTCCTGCTGCCAAGTCAAAGATCAGGAAACAGCAATTCCAACACACGAATCCAGGTCCCTCGGAGGGTGCTCTGATCCCTAGACTGGTGGACCTCAGCAGCCATGGAAAGAGTCTGCCTATTCAAAGAACCCACCTGTATGAGCATAACCTCGGACACCAGCCTTTTCGGCTGGGGTGCCCACCTGCAATCCCGAGTGACCCAAGGTCGATGGTCCCCGGAAGAGCTTCACAACAACATCAATTGCTGGAGCTGTGAGTGGCGCATCTGGCACTGCGACATTTTCAAGAGACGCCAGGTCATCAAGTTTTATTGTTGACAGATAATGTGGCAACCAAAGCACATGTGAACCGACAGGGAGGCACACATTCCAAGGCCCTGATGCGCAAAGCAGGGTCCCTGGGCCTTTGGGCGGAGAGGCATTTACTTGCCTTACAAGCAGAGCACATCTATGGAGTCTCCAACACACAGGCGGACTGGTTGAGCAGGACAACTATCGACCAGTCCGAATGGCGCCTGCACTCAGAGGTGTTTCAGCAACTTTCAGAGAAATTCGGCCATCCAAGTGTGGACCTATTTGCCAGTCCAATGAACACTCAACTTCTGAGGTTCTTTTCCAGGTTCCAGACACCCGGGGCCGAGGGGACTAATGCCCTCCACTGCCCATGCCCCCCCCCGGCCTTTTATACGCCTTCCCTCTGACGACGTGAGAATAAATCCTCACAGAGGCAAAATAGATCTTTACCCCGGAATTCTGACATTAGAAAAGAAACCGCAGTTTAAAAGTCTAAGTAAAAATATTTATTTCGGTACAAAAACAATAAATCTCATTAACTACATGCCTGATATAAAAGTAGGTCTTCCTTCAATGGAAACCAGGAACAGAAGAAAGAAACAGAGAATGGAATGCACACATGCGTACAAGAACACATCAATCACGTGCTCCGGAATAAACCATTATAATGAATAGGGATGCAGCTCCCTGCATATACATATAACAGGCAATAAATCACTGCGTGACACCCTCCGACCCCTCTCATTCTGAGGGTCATTAGAAAGATCTTGGCGGAGGAGGCGGAGGTTCTTCTTGTGGCACCCCACTGGCCCAGGTGCCTGTGGTTTGCATACCTGGTGAGCCTATTCATCTCTCGTCCCTGGAGGATACCCCTGGACAGGATCTCCCTCAGCCAGGGGGCCGTGAATCACCTGGAGCCACAGTGGCTCCAGTTGACCGTCTGGCACTTGAAAGGGAGATCCTGAAGACAGACCATTTCTTGGGGAGAGTAATTTCAACTATTCAGGCTTCTCGCCAACCTTCAACAAACAGGATATACGAAGCCACCTGGACTGCCTTTTGCCGCTGGTGCGCTAAGTGGAAGTTAGTTCCCACTTTGGCGTCAGTTCCAAATGTTTTAGACTTCCTTCAGGAGGGACTTGATAAAGGGTTGTCTACTAACAGTCTCCACAGGCAGGTGGCTGCTTTAGCCACAATTCTGACCTGCGATGGAACGCACTCCCTCTCCCAACACCCAAGGGTGTGTAGTTTTTTGAAAGGGGTGTCCAACCCCCAATGGTACATAGATATCCTTCTTGGGACCTGTCTTTAGTTCTCCAGGCCCTCACATCTCCCCTGTTTGAGCCATTAGAGTCTGTCAGCCTCAAACTGCTGACCTTTAAAGTTGCCTTTCTCATAGCCATCGCAATTTCCGAACTGGAAGCCCTTGGATATATCCCATGCTTGGACTCTCCAAGCAGCGCACAGGAGAAAGAACGTTGGACTTCCCTGAACTTTTGTTCTATGTGCACTGTGGGAGAGTCCAATCCCACCCTGGTTCCTTGCTGGTCCAGTGTCCAGGAGTGGTCGATTTTATCGTACTGGCTACCTCCTCTCAAGATCCAAGTCTTTGTCGAAAAACTGGAGCTCAGCCGGGCGGAAGAGGTGTGGCCAAAGAATTTGCAACTCAGTCTCTGGCCAATCAGACGGAATTAACCCATGCTTGGACTCTCCCGCAGTGCACTTAGAACGAATGTTCAGGTCCAACGTTCTTTTTACTTCATTTAGTACAATGCTATGTGCAGTGAATATTACTTTGGCATATTGTTTGTGTACAGAATATAATGGATGAAAGTGATATAGATGCTGCCTTGTACCATTCAAATATACATTGTTTAATGCATATATTTGTAAAAGGATACAATAATTGGTGTACTATATCCCTGAGGGCACCATTTTTCTATTGGTTGCCAAAATTGGATATGATAAGCTTTCTACTTTTCAAGCATTTTGTGCAATAGTATTATTTTATTAAATTTATTAGCTACCCATCTTAGCACAGGATAACTCTGGGCAGTTTACAATATTAAAAGGATAAAAATATACAAAACTTATATACAATATGAAGAAAATATTATAAAGATGTAAAAACTCAATGCTGACTAAAAGATGGGAAGGGAGGCAGGGAATAGAATAGGATGACTGGGGGGGGAGGTGAGATCTGTTATTAATCTATATTTGTGATTTAAATTCAAGAGTACCAGTGGCACATGGCAGAATGGGGAGATAGGGGAACTTCCTCTTCTATTCAGCTATTGGCTACCCAATTGACCTATCCACTCCCCTTCTAGCATTTACAGTGGGTGGTGCTTGAATACGCCTCTCTTGAATTAAGGCAGCAGTGGCACCTCAGAGGAGGTAGTGAAAGAATGATGCTAGAAATTGCAGAAGCAGGTTATTGTTGAAGCAATGTGGAGAAAAAAGAGAAAGGGATGAGGCACATCAGAAGCACTGTCAAAAGTTGGATGGAGCTTTTCCCTCCCTTTGTGTAGGCTTCTGTGGCATTCCCAGGCAAAGAAGGAACAAACTGATAGTGCTTCCATCTTGCCTGTGCAATTGAGACCATGTATTTTCTTTTTAATTGTGACCCTTCAGCTGTATGTTGTCTACTAACCATTTCCTAAGAGGTAATGAGATGTTTTAATTATTTAATTTTTTCAGGCTGCAATAGGAATGGAATTAGGAAAAAAATTAATTACAATTCAGATTTCATTTACAAATGTGGGGAAACTGGGGAATGTACTATAATGGGAATTTTAAACACCACACTCTACTGGTAGTAGATGTGATTGATGTCTGTTCCTGTTTCTATTTCTATTAAGTTTCTTCCTCATTCCATTTGAAGTCAAAGTACAAATGTGTTCATAACTAGTGCAGTAAGGAACATTCATTTTTAAGGAGTCAGAAGCAACCCTTTGCCAGAATTAGTGAATTTATGATAAGGGTATACATGAACAATGTTTTTGCCAATTCCTGCAAGTATTTGTTTTCAATAAATTTCTGACTGCTGAGTGGAAATATGGTGTACTCATTTTGGAATGTTGTTATATTTGCTGGCTAGCCTACTTTGAAATCATGATAGTGCTCTTCAACTTTATAGGATAACACTGCATTTAAAATAAAAATTTGAACTAAACTACTACAGCAATATTAAAAAATAAATGAACTTTTGTATGAACATTGCCTAGATTATCAGTTTCACCATGAGAACACAGTTTGAGTCTTCAGAACTTCATATGGATTTTACACAGTCCCCCAGAATTCCTCCAGATGATAACACATACATACATTTCCTTTAGTAGTAAGCAACATCAAGCAGAAAAAAAACCCCACAGAAAAAGAATGAGAAGTAAATACAGTATACATATCCACTTTCTATCATATGTTCAAAGCTTTCTTATAATGTTTTTAGTAAAATAAAAAGGTGTAGACCAGAATACTAAGTTGGAGCCATGCTATTTCTTATTTTATACTCATGTTATTTTATGGAATGGTGCAAACTATATAGAGACTGCCTTACAAGCCTGCATCCTACTATTAGGAAATACAGTACATGCATTAAGTGCATCTGAACTGCATTTAAATTTAGTTTGGTTTTGTCCACTCTTTTCCCCCAGATTGAATAAACCTAAATTATATTTTGGATTGTTCATTATTAAAATTGCTTTATTTTATATATTTATGAGTTTCTTGGAACCAGAACTGATCCTAACTTATTTCTTTTCAGCTTTGGATAAATCACAGTCCAAGCAGGATGGAGGTTTTAAAAATAACTGGAGCTTTGATCATTCAGAAGAAAGTGAAGGAGATACAGAGAAAGAGTAAGGATATTTTACTCTAGGCTGTTGAAAAATATATAGTAATAGAAGCCTTGAATAAATAATTCATTAGTAATAATAAGGTATTCTGCTTCCCCATTCTGATTTTCTTACGCATAATTTAAACAAAGAAAAATTATGTTATTTTTATATAGTATGCAGTACATTTTCAGTCTAATTGTTTTTAAAATATGCTATTCTTTATTCCAAAAATAGCTATAAATTAACATTTTAACATTCCTAGAATTTATAATAGAAGTATGAATGAATTAAGGACTGTATTTAATTTAGATTTTAAAAATGAGATTCTCATTTTAGAAATACTGTAGACATAATATTTCCAATTATTCACTTTGTGCCTTCTACATTTTACTTACTGTTTGAAAACTATAAACCAGGTAGAAACATTATCAAATGAATGCTATCTAAATCTACTGGAAAGGTGGGGCTTTTTTCCTTTTTGCCTACACATGCAATATTTATTGAGAAATATTGCCACAGTTATAAAGGCTGAGATTCTTAGCTAAGAAACATGTGATCAATTGAACAGTCTTGAAACCATAAGTTCATTTTCTGTAATTAGATTTATATGAGACTGAATTGTGGGGGCCACGTGCGCATGTGGGGGGTGGGGTGCATGTGCTGGCTACATGCACGGGGGGCGGGGTGCATGTACGGGGGCTGCACGCACTTTGCATTTGGGGAGTTCAGGAGCACACACACATTCACGCTTTGGACACTCGGACCAGAAAAGGTTTGCCATCACTGGACTACCTTATGTCCTAATACTATTTTAGTGAGAAGAATGAAATAAATACATGTGAAAATGTTTGAATATAAAGACTGAATGAATATTTTACATCCTCTAGAACCTAAGTCTTCTGATCCATAAGATATTTTCCTAAATATAAAATATGTAAATGCATATGAATTTGTACAGTTTATATACAAATTAACAGTTTTTGATATGTATAAATAGAATATACAGTATATGTCATATTTTCTAAGCAATGGAATATTTCAGTATTGAAACAGCAAGAGAGAAGAGGGAACGAAAGATGGATGAATGGATGAGTGGTGGTTAAGTGAACCACCACTATGTTTAAGTTAGTAACAAGGTTGTAAGGTGAATCTGGCTTCCCCATTGACTTTGCTTGTCAGAAGTTCGCAAAAGATGATCCCATTACCCCAGGACAATGCAACCATCATAAATATGAAACAGTTACCAAGCATCTGAATTTTGATCATATGACTATGGGGATGCTACAGTGGTCATAAGTGTGAAAAAAGGGCCATAAGTCACTTTTTTCAGTGCTGTTGTAATTTCGAATGGTCACTAAATAAATGGTTGTAAGTCGAGAACTACCTGTACCTTGTGATTATGAAAGGCCAGGCCAGGTGCACCTTGTCAGCCCCAGGAAGAAGACAGTGGTGGTGGCTAAAAGGGAAGAGATGGGCGGGGGGGGATGGACCTGAGGTGGTAGTGGAGAGTGAGTTGAATAGCACCTTGCGATTGAAAATGCAGGCAGGCTACCAAGCACCTGAATTTTAATCATGTGAGTGCAGTGCTGCTGCTGTGGCCATAACTTTTAAGTTCCGGGCATAACTTCAAATAGTCATTAAGCAAGGACTACCTGTATAGCATATGTGATGGCAATACATTTAATATGGCTTTTCAAAATGGCTATTCTATATTTATTTAAATGCAAATTATTAACTACCATCTGAGGAACTATCTCACCCTCAAAGGGTTTGGCCAATCCCACATGTTCCAATAGAAGGGACATGCTGTGGATCCTTTCTGTCACAGAATTCTGTCTGGCGGAATTCAGAGAAGAGCCTTTTCTGCCTTGTTTCCCAACCTCTGGGACATTGTGCCCTGTGATCATGGAACTTTGGTTTTTGCCATTAAATCGATTACTCTATAATTTGTTTTTAATATAATAAAATGCTGATGTCATAACCCTGAAAAAAAAATCAGGATCGATGCCAATCTGACCAATCTTTTGAATCACCTATTTTTTTAAAAAAATGATTTGGGTTTCACAAAGGAATCCTTTGTTTTTTAAAACATGTATTTGCAACTAAATTTAGCAGTATTCAGCTAAACATTTGTTTTCAAAGGACAGTGAAAATGAAATATCCTGGGGGATTGGAAAAATGATTGAACATAAACATATCCGTTAGAGGATATGTACTGCAGTGTATTTTGCAAATGTAAATTACGTATTTACACTATATGTACATTTTATACTAAATGTTAAAAAAATTACACTAAATGTAAATTATGTATTTACAGCCTCTACACTATAGATAGATAGATAGATAGATAGATAGATAGATAGATAGATAGATAGATAGATAGATAGATAGAGATAGAGAGATAGAGAGATAGAGATAGAGATAGAGATAGAGATAGAGAGATAGATAGATAGATAGATAGATAGATAGATAGATAGATAGATAGATAGATAGATAGATAGATAGATAGATAGATAGATAGATAGATAGATAGATAAAGAAGCGATTGCCATCACGATCTCTGGAACATTTAAAATTTTATTTAAAACTACTATTAAAATTGCTAAGCTTTCATCAACCCCTGTTGACTTCGTCAGAGTGTAAAATCCCCATGGAAGAGATGCTTGCTTTTATAGAATGCCTATCAATTTATGTAATGGCTGTCAATTTAGACTTTGCACGTGTAACTGGTCCACACCCTTTTTTCTCTCCTGTAATTGACTTAATTGTTTCTGCCTTAGTCATGCTGACAGATGAAGATTTCCCCATGGTGTATTGCCTCTTTCTCTCCCTAGGGGGCAAAGCAGGGCTATCAGGCATTGCTTTGAAGGTGTTTCTCCTGGCTTCCTCCCCCTCATTGTTGTTCCTCTCCCTTTTAGGCACACAGATTGCCTGCTCTAAATTCATCTGTTTTGCCCATGATCTTGTGATGGGTCTGCGTTGTTCTTCTTCACCCCTCCTTGGGGATTTTACACTCTGACGAAGTCAACAGGGGTTGACGAAAGCTTAGCAATTTTAATAGTAGTTTTAAATAAAATTTTAAATGTTCCAGAGATCGTGATGGCAATCGCTTCTTTATCTGTAAATATGCCTGGAACTCGCATTTTTAGAACAATCATATATATATATATATATATATATATATATATATATATATATATATATATATATATATATATATATATATATATATATATATATATATATATATATATATATATATATATATATCTGTGTGTGTGTGTGTGTGTGTGTGTGTGTGTAACATTTTTTGCTGATAAATGAAAATAAAGGGAGACTATTATAGATCTATTTCGAGCTATTTTGCTCTCGTCAGATAGCCATACCCTTAGTGGGATTTGAACCTGGGCAGTCTGCTTGTATATATACACACTATATATATATATATATATATATATATATATATATATATATATATATATATATATATATATATATATATATATATACATACATACATACATACATACATACATACATACATATACATATATGTGTGCGTCTGGGTAGCTTGTACTTTAAAACCAAGAACAATAAAAAAAATCAGGAACGGATAATAGAAAAGAAAAAAACGCCCCAAGCATAGCAACATTTCTACAGGTAGTCCTCAATAGCAAGTACAATTGTGATTGGAATCTCAGTCATTGAGTGAGATGGGTGTTAATGAGATGGCTGTGTGACTGTTTTGCTCAGTCCCAGCACTCTGAGTTGCAGTTGGTTAAGTGGATGGAGCAAAAGTATTTTAGCTCTGGGTGAAATTAAAATTCTCTTAGCAGGCAACTCTTTCACTCTCAAACTTCCTATAACTCACTGAAGAGTCTTCACCTCTTCTTGGTTCCCTCCACTTGCAACCTTCCCTGACAGCTTTTCAGTTAACTTTGGAATTTGATTTTGGAATTTCCCAATTGGTTTTGGCATCTTGAATTGTCTACATAAGCCCTTTAGCAACCTGCGCAGGTCACAGCAGCAGAGTCACATGACACAACATCTCCCTCACTACCTAGGTTGCTGTATTCTGGACCTCTTATAGCTTTCAAGTGCACTTCAAGATTGCACATAGCAATCACATGTCAACCAATCATAACTGTGAACTGGTTGCCAAGCACCTAAAATGAGATCACATGACCATTGTGGGGGGGACATTTTATTATGGCCAGAATTGCTTTGTGGGCCACAAAGCATCCTTTCTGAGGCAGTTGTAACAGTTGTTGAATGTCCGGTCATAAGTCAAGGACTACATGTGCTGGACTTCAGCAGCTACCCTGTGTCTACCTGGGAGAAGTTAGATGTTCCAGAGATATTTGGAACATCAGGTGGTAGCCATACTGATTTCTGGGGGAAATAATATATAGCTCAGGTTCTGGGACAGAGAAAGCTTGTTTCCTAGATGACAACAAATGATGTTGTTTAACAGAGGGGATTGGAAGTGTGCCCATTCTCCTCAATCTTGGGGTCGGCAGAAACAATGGGAGATAGATAGTTCCTCAAATAACTAAGTTCTATGCCATAAAGTCCTTTATAGATAATAATGAGCATCTGGAATTGTCCCTATATGCCCTTAGCAACTAGTACAGGTCATAGAGCAATGGAATCACATGGCATAATAGACCATGTCCGTCACTACCTGCATTGCCATATTCTGGATCTGTTATAGCCTCTAAATGCTCTTCAAAGGCAGCTTGTTACTAATGCATATTAATATGTAATGTAGGAACTCCAGGGGTTCATACTTTTTCCAGGGTAAAGCTGCTTATTAGTAGAATAGAAGTAAGTGTAATATAATAATAGCTCTTAAACACTCACTGAATGATAGTTTATCTGGTACCTTATCAGTGAAAGCTATGACATATTGTAGCAAAAACACACATATATAGAAACACAATTATTGTGACATGCTGTATTTGAGAGTGACACACAGATTTGGGCTAGTTGGAAATGTGACAATCTATTTAAAGTACTGTAGAGGTCAAATCCCTTTCTTAGCGTTATACAGTACCAGATTGCTCAAAACCTTATTGATTCATTCTGATCATTTCTAACTACTTCTTTTCTCTGGCCATGCTTGCAAACCATATGAAGGTAGAATTCAGTTACGATTTTGATATAACAGGTACGTTTCTTCACAGAAACAATTATATATATATATAATTATATGAACTGTTATATAATTATATAATTTATTATATAATATATTATAACAATTATATATCTGCCCTTGGACAACGACAATTGCAGAAGACCCCCCCCCCAAACACTGAGTTTTATTGAAAGACTATAATATAGCAACAATATTAAACTTGTCAAATAGGTAGGAAAGAGAAATGGAGATTTGAGAGGATATTATATACATTGCAGTTTTGACGTCTCCAATGCTAAAATGTTGAATGTTATGAGCCCTATTTTTGAAATAAAATTCTATATAAACTTCATCTTTAAATAAAATAGTGCTGTTAGTCTAGAGAAAAAAAATCAAATGAAAATATTCTTTGAAATGTGAACATTTTGTAACGATTGTTGAAACCTGGTTCTGTTGTCTTAATCTATGTCAGTTGGTGAAAGTTTAAATATATTTTTCTTCTTATGTAGTGAAGCCAATTTGCTGACATTTGATGAAAGCGATGGAACTTGCAGTCCCAATGGTGAAAGAAAAGTGAGTATATAAAATATAATGTACATTTATTCACTTTACAAATTCCATATCACATGAAATCTTATATTTATTTACTCCGAGCAAATTCTGATATAGTCTTTGACTTACAACAACAATTAATTTCTAGAATTTCCATGATGAAAGAAGGCAGTTGTTAAGTGAGTCATGCCTGATTTTATGACTTTTGCCATGGTTGTTAAACAATTCACTGCAGTTAAGTGAACGATGCGGTGGTTAAGTGAAGCCAGCTTCCCCCATTGACTTTGCTTGTCGGAAGCTGCTAGGCAAGGTTGCAAATGGCAATCACATGAACACACACACACACACACACACACACACACACACACACACACACACACACACACACACACACACCGGATGCTGCAACCATCGTAAACATATGCCAGTTGCCAAATGCCCAAATTTTGATCATATAACTGTAGGGATAACTATTACAGTCATAAGCATGAGGACCAATTGTAAGTCACTTTTTTATTGTAACTTCTGCTGCTGTAACTTTGAACATTTACTAAAGAATGGTTGTATGTTGGGGACTCCCTGTATAGGATATTTGCTGCTTTGCATACAAATGCAAATGAAGAATGTCGAATTATTAGGAGCCTGATAATTAAACACTCTATTTTCTTTGGAAATTGAGAAACAGTTGTTACGTTTGTTTACAATGGTACATATGCTTGTGGTGTGCAATAGGTAATGGCAAGAAATTAGTAATTCATTGTCTTATCAAAAATGCCAGATCACTTGACAACAATTTGTTTACACATAGCACTAGCTCACAATGTAGCTTATTTTGACTTCAGTGAAAAGTAATGATAATATGTGAATATATCCAGTGTATTTTGTAGATGGTAGCTTATGTGTTATTATTTTTACTTTTCACGCCAACCTAAAAATTAACTAAATACAGATAGTCCTCGACCTTCAACCATTCATTTAGTTACTGTTCAAAGTTACAATGACACTGAAAAAAATGACATGACATTTTTTACACTTATGATCATTGTAGTATCCCCATTGTCACATGATCAAAATTCAGGCACTTGGCAACTGGTTCAGATTTATGACTGTTGCAGTGTCCTGGAATCATGTGGTCCCCATTTGCAACCTCCTGACCAGCGAAATTAATGGGGAAGCCAGATTTACTTAACTGTATTTTTAACTTAAGAACTGAAGTGGTTCACTTAACAATTGTGACAAGAAAGGTTGTAACAGGGACAAAACTCACTTAACAACTGTCTCACTTTGCAATAGAAATTTGGGACTCAATTGTGATTGTAAGTCGAGGGCTACCTATGTCCAGTAATCAACCCCTGCCACCCCCCCATTTCCTGAGCAGCATACACTTTCTTTAAAATATAAGGTGTAGAAAAGTATTTCATTCGGAAAGTCCTACTATTTGAGCAGGATCTTCCAGTTTGGGGACATTTGAGACAGTATGAAAAGGCCTGAAAATGTTTTAGTATTTGAAAGCTTGACAGAAATATAATTTCCTCTGTTGATATGATGGTTTATGTTGTTTTATTTCAGCCATGTCGCCATCGCGTAGTAGGTTTTGGAGCCAGAAATGAGGCCTTAAGGACATATAGCAGACGAAACAAAAGTGACACTCCTGGAACTTTAAAAAGCACCCCAACTGGACTTAACATATCGGGAAGCGGAAGGAAAATATGGTATAGTGCTTTTCAGATGATCTCAAAATTGTTTAATATGTGGCTTATGTCTGGAGGAAATGTTAGTTATGAGAGTGCTGCTAACATTGCTAACAGTTGTCTGTTTCCACTTTGGTGATGTATTTTAAGCAAGTATAAAAACACATTATTATAATATCCAAATATTATTATAGATAGATATTGGAATATATAACTATTTATAAAAATGTCTAAACTACACAGAACTTTACAGAAACAGAACGAACGGATAGGAGCGCACTATTTGTGCTATTGAACAATCAAGAAAGAAAAATTTCCATTTTCCAGCTAAAGCTTACAGTATACCCAATGATGTCTGCATTATTAGCAAAAGAATTGCCTGTGGATATATCTTCTGTTGCCAGTATATTCAGTTGCTATGTTGAGTTGTACAATGAAAAATCACAGAATGCAAGGGACAAAATTAGACTTAATCTCCTGAAGACTATCTGTTCCAATGATAGTATTATGCTACACTAATTGCTTGTGGTGTGCTTTTAAATAAGAGCTATGGCCACATTTTTCCAACAAAAGAATATGTACTATAGGTTTGATGTCTGCTTTCCAGAAAATGTTGACCTGGGCTTTTGTTGCATCAATTTTTTAAAAAAATTCTAGAGCATTGTGTTTTAAACTTTGCACCTATGCCAATTCCTGTAAAAATAAAAACTATTGAGTAAGCATTCAAATAATTGTTCTCTTTCCCCTCCAACCACAGCAGCCACAATCTTGCTAGTGCCTCAGTTGGAGGAGAAAGAGGAGAAGTTTTTGAAATGCTATCTAGTGAATCAGTTAATGTATAATTATTTTTTCCTTGACTTTAATAAACTTTAAAACTTTATAATTGTTGCAATGTACCATTGCGTATTTGGCTTTAAATATTTGAGACCAAAAAATGATGGTAAATGCTTTATGTTATTTAAATTAGAACAAAAATCAAATTGTTTTGAAATTTTTTGATAAAATAACATTTTAGAATTCCCCCAAAATTATATGTAATAGGCTGACAATAACCTATTTCAGAATTACTCTGTCTTATCTCTATGTTTTGTTGGGCTATCTCCTATTTTACTATTGCCATTAAATGATTCTTCATTCATTACTGTTAGCATATTTGTGCCCATAGCATTTATATTCTCCATCCTATGAGGAGCCAGCAGTCAGGATGGGTTGTCTCCGCCTACCAGCAGTCCAGGACGAGTCACTTTTTTTTTTTAAAACCCCTGGATCCGCCCTCTGAGACCCAGTTTTTGACTCGTCCTCAGCAGAGCAGGACGTGGCGAAGACAGCTCATCCAACTGCTGGTTCCTTCAAGCTCCTCAACTCAATTCAGCAAGCAAGAAGAAAATCAGGTCGTATCAGGATTTCTTCATTCTACCTTTAATTAAATAATCTGTGAGCGAGGGGACCGTGGCAAGCCGCTGCATCTTAGCCTAGGCTGCCACGTGGGGCTTTGGGCTCCAAGCCTAGCCCCCCCCCTCCCACCTTGTCTCGATCCCCTTCTCAACGGAGGGTGGAACAGGGGAACGATCGCTCCGCGGCCACAGCCAGCCCTTTCCTCGCCGTTTGGCTTCGGTCCGGCTCTGGCTGTGAAGGGCTCTCCCGTTGCCGCCCCCTCGCTCACAGCCACGAGGGAAGGAGCGATTCGCCGCTTGCCGCCCGCATTCAGTGCCGGAGGGGAAAGCGAAAGCAATTAGCGGCTCAGCCATCGGGCCGCTTGCCGCGTGGAGACGCCGATTGCAGGAGCCTCGCTGCAGGCTCCAGCCTTTAAATTTGGCGCCATTCGAGCGGCTCCCTGGAAGCGATCGGCAGCGCCCCCGGAGGCCTCCCGCACCTCTCTCTCTCTTCGCCTTTGCCCAAGGGAAAATCGAAAGAAGGAGACCCGTGACAGAGGCCTTGTCTCTCTCCCCTCAGCACTAACAAGGGGAAATCGAAAGGCGTCGTCTCGAGGATTGGCTAGCAAGGGGAAGGGAGAGGTGCCCCAGTACGGATTCAGGCCTTAGTGGATCCCTAAAAAAAGGGAAAACAACTGCGGGTAGGCGCTAGAGGCGAGAAGGCCAGGCACTCACATGGCCAAAGGAATGCCTTCCACATCTTCCAAGCCGGGGGGGGCAAGAGGAAGCACAAAACTAACAGGCCCAACGATGATGAGGCTGCAGCCTCTGCTTCTCAGGCAGGCAGGGCAGGGCCTACAAGAGCTGAGCAGCGCAGGGACCGCGCCCTGCAGAAGATGCACGACAGGGCAGCCAATGCAGGGGCATCTCAGGCCCCTGCCCCTCAACCTGCACTGGCCCAAGGTCTAGAAGCCACAACCCTCCCCCAGATTCCATCTTCCCTTTGGGGCACTGGGGGACTGGGGATCCCACCTGCTGCCCCACAAGCTGCAGCAGGTCAGGAGGGTAATTTAGGCCTCCAAAATTCTACGCCACAGGCCCAGGAGGTGCCTCAGCCGCCCCTTCCTCCAGCTGTGGTCCAGGGGATTGAGCCTTCACCTCAGCTAGGCCCAGCTCAGGCACCACCAGCTCTCCCCTTTGATCCTACTCTAATTCAACAATGGATCGCCTCTGCGGTGCAAACCAGCATCACCGCAAACCTCCAAACCCTGGCGGCTTCACTTCCACCCTTGGGCTCTGGGACTTCCTCCCCTCAGCTGAATCCCCAACCAGGAACCAGCGCTGATTTCCTGGCAGCGGATCAGTTGTCCAACATTTCGGAGGAGGAGAATCTAGATGATTTCCAGGTAGACCAGATGGACACCATGGGTGAACTTTCAGAGGATGAAGCTGCTGGTCCTTCCCAGCCTCCGACGGCTGCGCTCTTTCCGCCTGGACTGTTCAAGTCCTTGTTAAGCAAGGCCAGGGCGGCCGCTGGCCTCTCGGTTCCCGCCACTCCGGCGCCCTTACTAAATACTCCTTTGGGGCCTATATTTTCCTTGGTCGCGCCAGAACCGGATTCAGTCCCGGCCCCTTCCCTATTCATAGATACAGTAAGGAATCAGTGGGCCGCTCCGGCTACAGGGTCTAACCCCTCCACACTCGAACGCCAGTTCTTCAGTGTGGCTCCTGAACTGGGGGACATTCTTGAGGTTCCAGCGGTGGACCCACCGGTCTTGGCACTACACGCCCAGACCACTCTTCCCAGTGAATCGGAGGAGAACCTCAAGCCTGAAGATCGGAAGGTGGAACAGGCGTTGGTACGCGCACACCAGGCGGCGGCCTGGGCCATCAAGGCGGCCTCTACTTCCTCCTTCTTCGCTAGAGTGGCTCTCCTTTGGGTGAAACAATTGCAGGACCTTATTCCTGAGACCAACATAAGGGCACATCAGGACCTCAGCAAAATCTTTGCTACCTGCCAATTTATCGCTGACTCCACGCTGTACGCTTCCAAATTTACATCTAAAGCAATGGCATCTACCATAGTAGCCAGACGCATGCTATGGCTCAAACAGTGGCCCGTAGAGACTCGCCACAAATGGCGTCTAGCGTCTAAGCCCCTTAAAGGGAAACAACTTTTCGGGGACTCACTGGACCCCTTTCTCATCGAATCGAAGGACAAGAAGAAGATTCTACCATCACTTTCTCGCAGAGGCCTTCCTCGACAGACCCCCTACCCCCGGCGGCCCTTTCGTCCCGCTGACCAGGGATCCAGTTTTCCCCGGTCCCCAGGTCAGTATTCGGGGAGGTTCCGTTCCAATCAGGACAGGGCCGGTAGGGGAAGACAATTCAGGAGGCGCTTTCGTGGTGGCGCCAGCGGGCATCCCGCCAAGCGAGGCAAGTAGTTTCTCCCCCACAAACGCTCCTATTGGGGGGCGTCTGCAGCACTTTGCTGTTTGTTGGGAAACGACAACACATGATTCTTGTCCTCAACACAATTCGATACGGTTTGTCTTTGGAATTTCTCTCCCCCCCCCTGGGGCCTTTATCCGGTGTCCCACGGCCAGGAATCCCGCTAAACGGGCTCTCATGGCCGAGGCGGTACAACACCTGCTAGATATTAAGGCCATTCAGCGGGTGCCCTCTGGTGAACTATTTCAGGGCTTTTACTCCATCCTTTTTGTGGTACCAAAGGCTTCGGGGGGCTGGAGGGCGATTCTAGATCTCAAACGCCTAAACCATCATATAGTATATAAAAAATTCCGGATGCATTCCCTAAAATCTATCCTAGCTAACATCCGGCCTGGAGACTTCATGGCTTCTCTGGATTTGACTGAGGCTTACCTGCACATTCCTATTGCACGTCAACACCGCAAGTACCTTAGATTCTGCTACGCAGATCAGCACTTCCAGTATAGGGCTCTCCCCTTTGGTCTCTCTTCCGCTCCCAGGGTTTTCACGAAGGTCTTATCCGTCTTGGCGGGTCACCTTCGGGCTCTCCCAATCAAGGTCCAATGTTATCTGGACGACATCTTAGTGCACGCTTCCTCCAAAGCGGTGGCACAGCAACACCTTCACACTGTTACCCAGGTTTTAACTGACCATGGGTTCTCCATTAATCTCGCTAAAAGTCAATTGTCCCCTGCAACTTCTATTCTCCACTTGGGTTCCGTTATTGACTCCATAGCAGGCAGAGTATTTATATCCCGGGAACGACAGGATAGTCTTAGGAGTTTGGCTGCTCAGGTTCAGGGAGCGGGGTCCTCCCCACTCCTCACCTTATCTTCTCTTTTGGGCAAAATGGTTTCCTGCATCTCTATCGTACCATGGGCGAGGTTGCACGCCCGGGAATTGCAGTGGTTCCTTCTCCCCTTTCAGAAGGCGCACCTTCGCAAGGTCCGCTTGCCTCCCTCGGTTCGTCGATCCCTCACCTGGTGGCAATCTCCCGCTCTCACCAAAGGTACCCTGTTCTTCCCGCAGCCTCAAATCACAGTGACAACAGACGCCAGTCTGGCAGGATGGGGCGCACACTGCGAAGGCGCCACAGCACAAGGTAGCTGGACAGAGGCACAAGCCAGGTGCTCCATCAACTGGCTCGAGTTGCACGCCGCCTTCCTCGCACTGAAATTTTTCCATCGCACGATAGCGGGATCCAACGTCCTTCTTTTAACGGACAACATTACCACCAAGGCGCATGTCAACCGCCAGGGGGGAACCCGCTCACGGACCCTGATGGACGAGGCGAGGAGGATCGGCCTCTGGGCGGAACGTCACCTCTTGTCCCTAACATCGGAGCATATTTCTGGAACAGCCAATGTCCAGGCAGACTGGTTGAGCCGATCAACGGTGGACCAGGCCGAGTGGCGCCTGGACCCGTCAGTGTTCCAGTCCATCGTGGACCGATTCGGCACCCCCCTTGTGGACCTCTTCGCGACCCCGGAGAACTCTCACCTACGGAGATTCTACTCCAGATACCAGACGCAAGGGTCGGAGGGGACCAACGCCCTGATTTGTCGGTGGCCCAGGGGTCTTCTCTATGCCTTTCCTCCCCTTCCCATCCTACCTCTGGTCCTCCGGAAACTGATCCAGGAGGAAGCGGAGCTAATCTTAATTGCTCCGTATTGGCCGCGACAGCCCTGGTTTGCCGAACTCGTGGATCTCTCCGTGATGAACCACTGGACACTACCTCCCATACCGACCCTCCTCAGCCAAGGGACACTCTTCCACCCGGACCCCAGGTGGTGCCAACTGACCGCCTGGCGCTTGAGCGGAGCGACCTGAGGCGTCAACTTTACGATCCTGATGTCATCTTCTACATTCAGGCCTCTCGCCGACCATCCACTGACCGCATCTACTCAGCGACCTGGCAGGCTTTCTGCTCCTGGTGCTCATCTCAACGTCTCTCCCCTCTCAACGTTCCCCTACCCATGATCCTACGATTTCTGAAACGGGGTCTGGATAACGGCCTCTCGCCCAACACCCTACGCCGTCAGCTGGCGGCTTTGTCATCGGTCCTGTCATGCGGTCACTGGGACTCCTTGTCACACATCCCGACCGTCCGTCGGTTCTTGAAGGGGGTCACCAACTGCCACCCTCCAGCGATCCACAGGTACCCATCCTGGGACCTGCCTCGAGTGCTCCAATCGCTGACAGAACCTCCGTACGAGCCATTGCGGGAGGCCTCCCTACGGCATCTCTCCCTCAAGGTCGCATTTCTCCTCGCCATCACTTCGGCTCGCAGGATTTCTGAGCTCGCGGCGCTCTCGGTCAGGGACGACCTCTGCATATTTCACGCTGACAGAGTCGTTCTCCGTCTGGACCCGGCTTTCATCCCGAAGGTCAACTCCCCGTTTCACCGCGCTCAGGAGCTCATCCTGCCATCCTTCTGCCCCTCTCCGTCCCACCCTTCTGAACACATTTGGCACACCTTGGACGTCCGCCAGGCCCTGCGCATCTACATCAGCCGCACACGTCCCTTCCGCCGGACAGAGGCGCTCCTGGTTACCTTTTTGCCCCAATCAAAGGGTCTCAAGGCGTCGTCCGCAACGGTAGGCCGTTGGATCAGAGGGGCAATTGCAAAGGCCTACGACATGGCATCCCTCCAGAGGCCCGCAGGCATCACGGCACACTCTACTAGGAGCGCTGCCACTTCAGCTGCATGGGCGACTCAGTGCCCACTGGAAGATCTCTGTAGGGCGGCGACCTGGGCTTCGCCTACTCCGTTTATCCGGCACTACAGGATCGACAAATACGCGTCGGCGGACGCGGCCTTCGGACGAAGGGTGCTGCAAAGAGTTCTCAACAACGCACGATCATCTGGTCCCTCCCATGGGTAATACTGCTTTGGTATGTCCCATCCTGACTGCTGGCTCCTCATAGGATGGAGAATGAGCGTTGACTTACCTGATACGCTCTTTCTCATCAGGAGGAGCCAGCAGTCAGCTCCCTCCCTGTTGCTGTTCCGTTGTTTAGTTGCATCACCACGGGGAGGCGTACGTTTCGTCCACGTTGGACGTTGGTTTCAGGGGTCAGTGCCAGTTCCCCTGTTCTTAAGCACTGATATTTGTATATTTCTATTCAAAAGAAAAGAAAAAAAAAAAAAGAAAAAGGAGCCGACACGGTCTCGAGGAACATGGCCTTTATTTCGACACTAACGAACCAGTCTACAAACAGTTGGGATGATGCGTCCTTTGGAATTAAGGTCTTCGCCACATCGAGTCGTCCCTTCGGATTCGTCAAAACTGGGTCTCAGAGGGCGGATCCAGGGGTTTTAAAAAAAAAAGTGACTCGTCCTGGACTGCTGGTAGGCGGAGACAACCCATCCTGACTGCTGGCTCCTCCTGATGAGAAAGAGCGTATCAGGTAAGTCAACGCTCATTTTATCAGTTTCTTCCTTCTTTCAATTGCCTCAGAAGAAAGATTTGCAAACTTTATCTTATGTAGGAACACTATATGTAGAGAATGTTAGAATGAAATGGAATGTTGCATTTCCTTTCAAACCATGCCACAAATGTCCTCTCAAATTATGCCAATTTGGTAGCAGTTTTGTGGTTTCTGGAAACAATTCAATATGTTCTGGATCAATACAAAATTCTCTGGTTTGATAAATTTGGCACATCCCTACTTCATTATCTCATCAGTAGATTCCTCTCAGGTGGTCATTGTTATAACTTAAATTCACCAATCGTGTTTAAAATCCTAACAGATTTTATGGCTTTACCTTCTACACCTCAAAGGAAAAGAAATTCTGCTCTGGATATCTATACTAGTTGAAAATTATAGTTTTAGTATTTCCCTTGCACTGTGAAATTAAGCAGAGTTACTTTTATATATTCTTCAGGTGAACAAGATGAATTCAAATAGTTCATAGTTCAGATGTTTTTATTTTTTGCAGGATCTGCAAATTTTGTCTTTTTAGTTATCAAGATGGAAAGACAATATTAATAAAATCATACACAGTAAAACTTATATAATTAATATCACAACTACACATAGTAATTCTTTGTCAACTCTTGTTTTTACCATTTTTAATTTCCTTTGCCCATTTACCCAGCAATATTTCCTAACATATTTGCTGTGATCATCATCACCAAAATTATTAACTAGATTTTTGAAATGGACAAATTTGTTTCAATACTGAATTTTATTTTTTCGTTTAATTTTTAATTTATTGTTTTAAAAGAAAAAGAAAACAAGCAAAAATAAAAAATGGTTCAGAAATATTTATAAGGATTCCTGTACAGATAATGCTTAGCATTTCTTTGATAAAAATTAACAGTGGAAAACATTAAGTTGCATTTAACTTCATTAAATAGTTTTAATTGAGTAAGTAAGAATTTAAATCTCTGAGTTTAGGCCCAAATCTCCAATAATAATTTCCAATTGTTATTCAGTTATTAATAATAAACCTGTAAAACAGATTGTTGTTTTGTCTGTGAATGTTGAGAGAGAATAAAACACTGCAACTTTTTAAAGAAGCTTTTTCACCCTACTACACTAGCAGTAGAATATGAGGATCCTCCATATTTCTTTTACTAGCTCCCAGTTGCTACTAATTAAGCACTTAAGCAATTGCTATGATTAGACAGTGTTGTGGAAGCTCTGATTCATTCATTCATTCATTTAGAGAATAAAATGACTGAAGACTATTTAAAATGAGTTGAACATTTGGTCCTATTGTGAATAATAACAATAATACTTTTTCTATTTTATTATTATGTTTGCAGTGTAAATGCTGAAAATATATCCTGTTCCGAATCAGAAGTACAGGCCAGACATTTCTGTGCTCACACACAAACGCGAGTAAAAACAGCAGCACAAAAGTAAGTTCTAAAAGTCATAGACCACCAGTCTGACTTTACTAGGTTTGTCTTCTATGTAATTTATACTCAGTATTTAAATGTGATTTGCTATTCATAGAATCAGAGACTTAGAAGGGATATTTGAAGTCATAGTAATAGCAATAGCACTTTTCTTATATACCGCTTCATAGTGCTTTACAGCCCTCTCTAAGCGGTTTACAGAGTTCAGCATATTGCCCCCAACAATCTGGGTCCTCATTTTACCCACCTCGGAAGGATGGAAGGCTGAGTCAACCTTGAGTCTAGTGAGATTTGAACAGCTGAACTACTGAACTAGCAGTCAGCCTGCAATGGCTGCATTTAACCACTGCACCACTTCAGCTCCCTAGTCATCTAGGCCAACACCTCCCCCCCCCGCCCACGCTCAATGCAGGATGGATTACAGCATCTATGATAGATGATAATCCATCCTCTGTTTGAAAACCTTAGCAAAAAAGGAACTACCGTATTTTTTGGAGTATAAGATGCACCTTTTTACCCCCAAAAAGAGGGTGAAAACTTGGGTGCGTCTTATACACTGAATGTAGCCCCACCCAGCTACCCCCATCATTTGGCCTCTGCCTCCCAGAAATTTACCTCCTTGCAGCAAACAGCGCAGAGCCTGATTAGCACAAGCAACTGATTATCTGCCTCCCGACCAGCAGCTGATTGAGGCTTGCAGGCAGGCCCAGATGCTAAAATGAAAGTGAAACTAAAACTGCAAGGAGGCAAATTGCTGGGAGGGAGAGACAGAGGCAGAATTTTATTTTTTTGTGCTAATCAGTTGCTGAAACTGTATGCAAGGAGGTAAGGGAATAACTATAAATGTCTATAGAATGTTCAAATTATTAGACTTGTTTTTAAAAGACTGCTTTATTATTGTTCTAGACAACTTAACAAAATGAAGAAGCTTTTTAAAATAAATGCTTGATCTGAAGAGGCCCAGTGCTATTGTATCTTCTTTTAAATAGCAGAGAATAATGTATACTTCAAGAAAGCCACATCAATTTTAAGAGCATTTGTGCAAGTATAATCTGAAATGTAACAGTGTCCTGTTTAGTATTAAGATAAGGCAGCTGTGTTAAACCTTGACTTAGTCATGTTTGGAGTAGATCTATTTAAATAATTGGGAGGAGATAGTGTGACTACATTTAAGAAAACTTTCTGGCATTAATATACTGTCATAATGTACATTTCTTCAATTCTTTGCTATTTCTATGGGTCAGGTACACATGCCCAGAAATACACAGCAAACAGTGTATATCATCTGTACTGTTTGCTGTTTGCTGTTTGCTGGGAGGCAAATTGTTGGGAGGGAGAGGCAGATCCCCCCCCCTTGTTTTCCTCCCAAAACTAAGGTGCATCTTATACTCCGGTACGTCTTATACTCCGAAAAATACGGTAACCACTTCAGATGGCAATCTATTCTTCTTGCTGAAAGCTGATCTTTTGGAGTAATTTCTTCTAATGTCTGACTTGAGCCTGCTTCCTTAATAGTAATAGCAATCTGTTGATAATGGTCCTGTCCTCTGGGGCAACGTAGAACTTAAAAAATTGAGTCAGCCTTTCAGATATTTGAACACTGATATCAGGTTTCCCTTCAGTCATTTCTCTGTAGACCAGGGGTGTCAAACTCGCGTCGTCACATTGTCATCACGTGATGTATCATGACTTTCCCCCCTTTCGCTAAACCAGGGGTGGGCGGCATGTGACGCATCTGGCCTGCAGGCCACGAGTTTGACACCCCTGCTCTAGACCAAATGTGCCAGTTTGGGATAGTGATACCACCTGCTATCGCACTCCAGTTTGTGGAAGAACCATTGATGAGCATTCCTACAGCAATGCTCAGTAAGGCATGCATCCACTTAGAATTCATCTGACTGGCCTTCCCTTTAATCAGCTTATTAATGAGAATGCCATGAGGTTAGCCATAACTTCACCTGAAGTTATCAGCAAGTTCAGTCACTATGCTAAAATATATTTCCTTTGAACTGGAAGATTTAAATTTATTCAAGATTGACAAGTATCCCTGAATATACCGTGTTTCCCCGAAAATAAGACCCTGTCTTATATTTTTTTGAACCCTGAAATAAGCGCTTGGCCTTATTGCCATGCACTCAAAAAGCCATTTTGGGGCTTATTATCAGGGGATGTCTTATTTTGGGGGAAACAGGGTATTTCTGTCTCAAAAGTTCCGTTCCATCCTTCATCCTGTTCTTCACAATTTCTCAATAGGATACATACTCTCTAGTCAAAAGATTAAGCCAAAACACTAGTTGAATGGGTCTGCCTTCCCTTTGGTCTCTTTAGCATTTTTTCTCCTTAACCGAGCAATTGATATATTCTTGTATCTTTTTTGAACGTTGAGTGTATCTGAAGAAGGCTTTCTTGTATGTGATTTTAAGCTTTGCCGGCTTCTTTATAGTTCTGTGCTAGCTGATTGTGTTGTTCTTAGTGACATTTCTTTTATCTATATAAAGCCATTTTGTTTATTTGATTCAGCTTTTCATGAAGTTCTTTGTGTATCCATGTTGGCTCCATCAGTTTAGCTTTTTAATTATTTTCAATTGTGCTTTTAGTATCTCCTTTTTGGGGGGAACTTTCCTTTTTCCATTAGTTTCTCCTGCTATTATGCTTTCATTGTTCATGTATTATCCAATACAGTACTATAGAGGCTTTAGTTGTTGAAGTATTCAGAATTCCTAACTTGTGGAATTTAAAGTTGTTGAATAATCCTGGACAACTTTAGTACTTTAATGTTTTACTTGCAGCAAAAATTAGTTGAGACCTTTTGAAAATTGTACCTTATACTGTGTCTGATGTTAGGGGTTGTTGGTTTCTAATCCTTTTGCCTTTACTTGTCGAGCTCTATATTATATTCATTCTAATTCTGATCTTCTCAAAAATCGTGTTTATGTTTGTTGGTTGAAGTCTGACTTTAAAGATTTGGATTTTTTTACAGCTTTATATGTGAACTTGAAGTTGTAACATGCTGTATGGCCTAGAGCAGTGATGGCAATCCTATGGCACGCGTGCCATAGGTGGCACACGTAGCCATATCTGCCGGCACATGAGCCATTGCCCTAGCTCAGCTCCAGTGTGCGTGTGCATGCCGGCCAGCTGATTTTCGGCTTGCACCGAGGCTCTGGGAGGGTGTTTTCAGCTTCTGGAAGGCCTGGGGGGGGGGCGTTTTCGCCCTCCCCAGGCTCCAGGAAAGCCTCTGGAGCCTGGGGAGGGCAAAAAACGGGCCTACCAGGCCCACCAGAAGTTGGGAAATTGGCAGGGGGCCTCCAGGGGGGGGCAGGGGAGGCCGTTTTCACCCTCCCCAGGGATTGAATTATGGGTGTGGGCACTTGTGCATGCGCGATAGTGCGCACGCACGCTCTTTTGGCACCCGAGGAAAAAAAGGTTCGCCATCATTGACCTAGAGTTTGTTCAAGAATGTGGTTCTGAAATTGTTTTCCATTTGTATGTTTGTGAAAGTTGTTTCCAGTTTTTAATTTTATAATAGGGACACAGTGACATTTTGATTTGTGGCAGATTGCTATTTTATTTATTAGACGTGTTTAATACAGGAGTTATTTTTCTAAAGTTTTTTTGGCCATTTTATTTTCAGCCTTGTTTGTAATTTGGCAGTATTAGAAAAGAATGCATTTTTTAATATTACCAAGAACCATACTCATGTCCTACTCTGAGTTTCAGAGTCATTTAATGTGATCCAGCAGAGTTTATCTTACTCATATAAAGGAAAGTTTAATTTTCCACTATCACTATTAAAGATAACTTGTTTGGCTTATGTTGGCAATTTCTTTAAAATACTTCATTTTTTAAATAAGTTCTAGATATATAGATGGGCAACTTTCAGATGTTTTGTCTATATACTGCAGACCCATCCCAGTGGATGAGATTGCACTTGGTGGCAGAGAACAGATTATTATTTTTTTCTTGTAATAAAGCAGAATTTTAGGGGAGATAGTTACAAGGACAGAAGAATAGGAAAAATAGTGTTGGAATAAGATTGGGTTCTTTTTCCTTTTTTGCTATACTGTTAATCAGTCACCAGTGTTAAAAATCACATGTCCAAATGTTTTTGCTTACTATGGATAGCCCTGAATAAAATTTTAGCTGTGAAGGATGGCCTATTCCTACTCATACTAGCCTTTTCCTCGGAGTTTGTATTGGGCTCTTCTGCTTTAAGATCCATGGAGTACTTTTAAAGAATGTGCTATACTCTGTTTTAATCCAGCCTTATGGAGGAGGAGCTGGTAACTCCAAGTTTGCTCATTGAAGCAGGTCCTTATTTAATTACTCCTTCAAATAAGTGTTGGTCACCTGAAAATAATGAGGCAATCAGATGATAACTGCATCTGGTTGTAGTTTAGGTTTAAATTCCCTTATTTAAATGTGTACTTAACAATGAATGTTCTGCATTTGATTTAAATGTTAAAATCTAGGTTTCTAAAAGCACATTTTAAAGAACTCATATTGAAGGGCTTTGTATCTTACAATATTTCTCTCTCTCATATTTTAAGCAATCGGGATCTAAAAGAAAGGTAAGCACAAGGTGAAATGGACATGATAATGAGAATACTGTAGAAGTATTGTTTTCTGGCATTACTGAATGGATTTTTCTTACTTGGGATAGTAAATGAGATAGGATTATCAACAGATATCAGCTCTGGTTACATTTATTCATAGCTTTAAGTTGTTTAAGTTGCTTCTGGCTTTTTTAATATAAGCAAGTGTGCCAGTGTGCACTATTTCATATGTCCCATTTTACTGCTTTTAGTCAAAGCATATCAGGAATTTGCAATTAAGAATAAATTGCCTTTAGATTCCGCCTTGATATGGAAAATATAAAGGAAGACTCCAAACTTGACACAAAACTTGGTGAATTAGTTATGAGATGATCTGAAGGGTATATGACATTGGAAGTAAGAAATAATCTTTAATGTGATGGAGATGCTTATAATTTAGAATTAAAATCATTGAAAGTCTTAGGTGGTTGGTAAAAGTGTACTTCAGCAGGACAAAATAACTTCCAAAGTTCTATTGTATTGGATGGTTTCTTCTCTAGGTCTTACAGTTAACAAGGAGACCTCATTTAACAACCACTCCTTCAGCGGCTGTTCCAAGTTATGACAGTCCTTATGACTGGTGCTCAAAGTTCTTGCTGTCCCAGCACTCCTGCAATTACATGATCACAATCTCGACTCTTGGCAACCAACTGACATTTACAGAGGTTGCAGCATCATGTAGTCATTTGATAGCTATTTGTGACATTTCTTCCTGGCTTCTAAAAGTCAGTTGAGAAACCAAGAGGGAAGGTCACAGGTTGCTCTGGCAACTGGCTTAGAATCATCCACCCCTGCCTTCCTTGCACAGTGGCTCATGAGCCACTGACGTATTCTCCCCCACCTGGCAAGAGCCATCCGTGGTCTCCTGCGCATTGCACTGTGCATTGCACCAAACCTTAACTGCCCACTGGCCTGCTTGCAAGCCAACTGGGACCTCCTTCATGACCCATGATTCTTGCTTACCAATGGCAATAGGGAGTGCTAAGATTGCTGTTGCTAAGCAATGTGGTCATGTGATGTCACATTTTGTGACTACATCACTTAGTGATGGAAATTCAAGTCCCAATTACTTAGTTAACCAAGGACTAAATAGTATGAGATGCAGAGAAAAAGATTTGGAAAGGGATGTGAGAATCATGATAGTCAGGATCATGACAAATAGATTCAGTTATTCAGATTAATTGGTTATAATTTTTATATATTTAATGCATTTGGACTTTTCTATTTAGGTTGGGTTGGTCAAATACTGTTAATGCATCTATTTTCAGAATAGAAATAGTGAATGAGAAGAATTTAAATTATTTGGATCCATTTTTAATTTAATTTTTAATTTGTTATAATTATAAAAAGTCAAAATTATAAGAAACAGATAATAAAATAATTTATTATGATTTATAATTAATATAATTATACAAATTATAAAATTTTAAAATTATTTCTTTATTTTTAATAGTAGTAGTAGTTTATTGATTGGTCTTGTAACTTTATCAATAAAATAAAATAATTAAATAAAATACAATGCATAGTCTAGTTCCAGAATAAGATAGATAGGAAATAAAATGTGTTAATATAAGTAATCAGTAATCAGATAAATGAATGTCCCTTACAGGATATTCCAGTTTGTTCAGTGTATTGGGTTCTTGGGACCATTGCCTTAGTTACAAACTTAGCAGTTCTGCATATAATATATACATTTAAGCCCAGGAGGAAATATGACAGTCTGTGGTTTGGTAGGCACTGGGGCATCTGGGTGGGATGGACGGACCAGTGCAGCCTCAAACTTCTATTGATGTCCCCCAGACTTCTTGATCTATTTGCCCTTTTTTAAAGATCCTTTTCGTTTAACTAAATAAATTACAACGTGTCATACTGCAAAACATCTTTAATTAGCCTCTTATCATCATGTTTCTGCAACCATGTAATTGTAGCCAACAAAGATCTCACTGGTAGAATATTTGGGGGGGGGGGCTGGTTAGTTTTCTGGTAAAGTGTCCCGATTAGCTAATTAAGCTTTTGGATAAAGAGACGTTTTGTGGTAATACTATTTCCTTAATATCATCAGACTATTAATTAATTAATTTTACCAGATTCTGGTAGCTCATTACAATGACTAATAGTGTAGTCCTATCTTACCAGCGATGATAACAAAGTTTAGAGATTAATGCTGAAGTATTCATCTTGTTTAATTCTTTACCTAAAAGAATGGTGTCACTGCTAAAGCTCCCAGATACCTGAAAACCTCTGTTTTCTTACATTAATTTACATTAAGTAAGTTACTAATTCTGTAGCATAGTCTGGCTCAAATTACAAAATATGTTTCCTGTTATATGAACGTGACATTTTAAAAACTATATCATTAATTTTATTTCAATTTACCTGAAAGGAATATTTTGCTTTCCCTTTTATGAGCAGCTTCACATAAATTATGATAAGGATTTTAGGATAAAGTTTTAAGTGTATTTGTTTAGGTAGGACATCTCACACCAATTTATTTGATTTCATATGAATATGTATTTTCCCATGCCAAGTTTGAGAATGTATCCTAACCTTGCTCAACAGTAGTAACTGTGAGAGGGATCTTGGAGTCCTAGTGGACAACCATTTAAATATGAGCCAGCAGTGTGCAGCAGCTGCCAAAAAAGCCAACACAGTTCTAGGCTGCATTAACAGAGGGATAGAATCAAGATCACGCGAAGTGTTAATACCACTTTATAATGCCTTGGTAAGGCCACACTTTGAATACTGCATAAAGTTTACCACGATGTAAAAAGGATGTTGAGACTCTAGAAAGAGTGCAGAGAAGAGCAACAAAAATGATTAGGGGACTGGAGGCTAAAACATATGAAGAATGGTTGCAGGAACTATGTCTAGTTTAATGAAAAGAAGGACCGAGGTGACATGATAGCAGTGTTCCAATATCTCAGGGGTCGCCACAAAGAAGAGGGAGTCAAACTTTTTTCCAAGGCACCTGGGGGTAGAACAAGAAGCAGTGGGTGGAAACTAAACAAGGAGAGAAGCAACTTAGAACTAAGGAGAATTTTCCTGACAGTTAGAACAATTAATCAGTGGAACAACTTGCCTCCAGAAGTTGTGAATGCTCCAACACTACAAATTTTTAAGAAGATGTTGGATAACCATCTGTCTGAAGTAGTGTAGGGTTTCCTGCGTAAGCAGGGGGTTGGACTAGAAGACCTCCAAGGTCCCTTCCAACTCTGTTATTATTATTATTATTATTATTATTATTATTATTATTATTATTATTATTATTATTATTATTATTATTATTATTATTATTATTGCAAATGCAAGTAGATAAATAGATATCATTTGAGTGTGATCTCATGCTGGCAGCATGACTGTAGAAATGTCTTTGGACAGCACTTGCTCAATGGGCTTGAAACAGATGAGCACAGTCCCCTATAGTCGGCAACGACTAGAGGAGTAAAATCCACATGACTCCTTTACCCTTTTTTACTGGCTTATATTAAAAAAAATACTATCCAAAATTATGTATCACCACCATCCATAGTAACGATTAGATATAAATCTAATGGATAAATTAAAGATTATGAAATAATACTGCTCTGTGAAGCATACCTAGAAAACGATCACAATTTTAATAGAAACTACAGTGATATTTTCCAATATTGACAAAGTAGACTCTTCCATAGTTCATGTCATACTGCACACCAGAATATCTCTGCCAATTGGGCAGATAAAAATCTTAGATCAGTTTTTCCTGCTTTGCTAAATTATATTGCTTATGCTATTCTTCCTAGCCAATCTTCTTTTTAATAGGGCATTCAAAATAGCCATGGGGATTCATAGTATGCATAGCTCTCCTAAATGTACTAGCATAAGAAAACATATTGACCACATTTTACTTTCATGCACTATTTGTACTACAGTGTCCGCTCTTTGTGCAAAATCTGGCCATTATATTCATGTTCTAGTACCTTTAGGAGAGCTACAGATATAGATATACATGCATACATATACATATGCACATACACCACACATGTACACACACACATATATATGAATGATTGTAGTGTCAGCCCTTTGGGAGATGCGATGGCTCAGCGGTTAAAGATGCTGAGCTTCGTTGGAAAGCTGACAGCCTGGGTTCCAGACCCGAGCGCCATGTGACAATGTGAGCTCCCATTACTTGCTCCAGCTCCTGCCCATCTAGCAGTTCGAAGACATGTAAATCAAGTAGATAAGTAGGCACCACTTTGGTGGGAAGCTAATGGCATTTTGTGCGCCTTGGGCAGTGGTGGGTTGCTCCCGGTTTGGCCCGGTTCTGCGAACCGGTGGCGGCGGGAGGCTCTGCCCACCCGCCCAGGACGCTCCGCCCACCCACCTGGGATGCTTCTGTGCATGCTCAGCAGTGTTGCACGCACGCGCGAACCGGTAGCGATGGGTTTTAGAACACACTACTGGCCTTGGTGTACAGTCGTGCAGGCCACATGATCACAAAAATGTCTGCTGACAACGCTGGCTCCCTTGGCTAATAAATGGAGATGAGCATTGTCCCCTAGATTTGGCATAGGGAACATGGCTGGACCAGGGAAACCTTTACCTTTACTTTTTGGTCAGCTCTTTGAATAAGCTAGGTTGGAAAATAAATTCCACAAGAACTATTGGAATTCTCTTTTATTGATGCAGAATATAAGAACAGAATCCCGAAAGCCTGATAGAGATTCTCTGTTCCCCCATATTATACCAAAAAGAATCCAGGTGGAGTAATCTTGAGTTTCTTTCTACCCCTTTCTCCCTCTGGACCATATGGGTGTTTTATTTTAATGGCTGTTGAATTTCTTATTGAAGGCCACCTCCATACTTCCTTACAGCTAGGAATGAATCATAAAGATCTCAAACCCTATATGCTTCATCCTTCAGTACAGTGCAATAAGATTGGAAGCTTCACTCTCTTTTTTAACTTAAGTGCAATTGATTAAGCATTTTATATTAAATTCAACAACCATGGCTTAACCCACTATCCTTTGTTTGCTTGAGATGACATAAGTAATCATAGGAAATTGTAATTTAATATAAAACAATTAAGCAACCAGATTTCTTATGTCCATTATGTGTTGTATTATTGCTGTTGTTATTTCAGTTTATTAGCTGCCTGTACCAAAGGAATTAAGGTTAAGAAAAAAAGTAAAACACGATTGACATGTAAGGGCTAGAAGCATTGCATTATGACTTATAGCCACTGAATATGTCACAATAATTGTGGGGAGGGAACTTAAGTCTCTCTTTTTTGGATATTTCAAAAGTGATAGATGTGCATGCAATTAGCCACAGAGATACTGTATTCTTCCTTAGTCTGCAGAGAAGTATCTTAAGTCTTTGCGAGTGTCATTTTTTTAAATTAAATTTATTTTAATTCATAGCAAATTACATCATTTATATTATAAAAGCTTTAATACATTATCAAGAATTGCTGTAGATACTATAAAATTTAAATTAATTAATTTTTTCCTAAAGTTAAGCAAAATGTAACTAACTGTTAGATATGCAGTGGACTTGCCCATTATTTGTGGGGGATATGTAAATGGAATTTCATTTGTTGCATCTTTAAGTGATACAACTGTCTACTATATGAAATGTATTTGCAAAGTGTCATAGGTTAATGATAAAACAGAAGTTTATGGTGAACTACTTTTAAGTGAACAGTTTTTTTAAAAAAAATAGTCACCTATTTATTTTCTATATATTTATCAAACTGATTAATAAACATTATCAGGTAACAAAGTGACATAAATCCATGATGCATAGAGAGAAAAAAGATATATTTTTTAAAAAAGTAGATAGGCAGAAAATATACATTCTTTTATTCACCATACATCTAAAGTATTGCCTGCAATAAGTCTATTGCAATTGAGATAAAATATAAAATTCATCAAAATTTAATATAGTGGTTCCTGCTATCTAAAGTTTTCTATTGGTGGGCAATTATTATTTGATCTGCTAAAATTAAATAAATAATAAGTTGGTTATTTTTAAGATTGATATTTGTCCTATAAATAAGAGTGGCAGGTGAGCATTTAGTTTTTTGTTTAGTATTCATGGTTATCTCTCCAAAATTTTACACTTATAAGGAATATAGGTATAACAGCGAATCTTAGATAGCTAAAGAATATAACATGCAGTATTAACTATCTGTTCCATTTTATCCTAAAATATGTGCTTTGCATCTAGTAATAGCTTAGTAAAGAGAGTCTTATTCACGTACAACAATATGCTAAATTGCTGAGAATTCTGGCTTTATTGAAAGAGATCAACCTATGCGTCAGTTCTATAAAATCATTTCTAGTGAGCTTTTTATTCTGGGAGAAATAGCTAAACCAACCAGAAAGACTTACGTTGTGGTTTATTCAGCATTTCCTCCAAATGGTGGTTCTCTTGACAAGCCAGAAATCTAAACAACAGTTGTTCTTAGCGTTTGGTTCCTTGCTACTTTAGAACTAGTTAGAAAACCTACTTCAACCATGTACTGAACAAGTCAGATGGAAGCTTTCTGGTTTTATTAAGTTTGGCATGCTGACAGAAGGGATGGTTAGACAATAAAATGTCTGATTTGTTTTATAAGCTAAAATTCATAATAGCTCAGGTGGTTATGGACAAACTGACTATAGTGTAAATAGCGAAAAAACCTTGTAATTTTGAGATGTAATCTCTCTCCCTCGCCCTCCCTTCCTCTTCCCCCCCTCTCTCCCCCCTCTCATCTATTGTAACATAAGATTCTGTTTACTATTTCAAGTAGCTTAGTGCACTTCACTCAATCAGAATTTTTTTCTGAAGAGATAGTTATTGCACTGCTGCAAACTTTTTGTGTCTATTGATATCTTCAAAATGTCAACATCTCCTTATTTTATGGGTACTTTCACCTTAATTGCATAATGAGAATTCATGTCCCCCCTGCAGTATGGAAATAATATGCTTTTCTCCTCACACAAAATATCAGGACAGTGGCAATAACTACATACTTATTTTATGAAGCTGCCTGATAGAACTCATTGATTAGGAACAGCATTTAGGTTGTGATTGAAAGACAAAGATAATATTGTTAGGAACTTTCTATTTCATAGCCTTTTGTTTTACAGGTAGTCCTTGACGTAAGACCATCATTAAGCTCACAATTTTGGTCATAAGTCACGAAGGTCATAAATCAGGTCACCAAGTAGCTGCATGTGATTTTACAACCATTTTTGCAGTGGTTAAAAGAACATGGCAGTCGTTAAGTCAACCAATTGTAGATGCAGGCCATATGCCAAGTGCCTAAAATGCGTTCACATGACTGTGGGGGCAGGGCACATGTCAGAGGTCATAAGTCCCAGTTTTGGGGTTTTTCATAACTTTGAACAGTTTCTAATGGACTGGTTGTAGATCAAGGACTACCTGTATACTGACCAAGGAATGGAACTTACATGCCTAGATACAGCATTTAAAAATCAAGTGGACAATCTTAGTGGCTAAAATCACCTTTATATTCTTTTAGAAGTTTAAAGGACATAGGGTAAACGAGTGAGGGATTGTGTGTGTGTGTGTGTTTGTGTGTGTGTGTGTGTGTGTGTGTGTGTGTATTGGTGTTCACTATGATAAGCTTTTCTGTGATTCCTACTTTCAATTGGTAGAAACTCAACAAATTTCAGCATGGTCAGGCAATGTAGTGGGAGTCAAAAATAAAAGGTTCAGAAGTTTCACATAGCCTTTTGGCCACTGTTTAGAAACTTGTAGATTTTAATACTCTAGGTTTCTACAATGTAAAGTATAAATACCTTTTAACATTTTGTTGACTTGCTGTGTTTTAAATATAGTTGCAATTTTTCTGAATACAACTTCTTACTGACTTTTCCTAGGAAAGAATACCCCCATAATATTCCAAAGGTGGATAACAATTGCAATAAATGGTCTCAGCTTCAGGAGATGAGTATGTGTGGTTTTTTTAATTTAAAAAAAATTAAAATGATTTAATTGTATACTTTATATAAGAAGAAATAAATACAAGTTTGGCCTTTTCAATAGAAACAATTACAAAAGAAGAAGATAATTCTTGTTCTGCTTGTTCTTTAAAAACTACTTTTATATTGATTTTTTTTCCTTTTCCTTTGTTTTATTACTTTTTGGTAAGAACAAACCTTTCACGTTTTATTTAAGGAGAGGATTAATAGGGCTGTAAATTGTATTTTTAATTGATGATATAGAAATTTCAATTTATAACAATGTGTTTTAAAGTGGGAAAAGAAATCTCTTTCCAACTATCCAGTAGCAGGAATTATATTTATGTTGCTTTGTTAGTCTCCATTCTCTTGACTACTTTACCATTATGTTGTTACACTTATATATTTTTTTCTTAAAGAACTTGTCACTCTCAGATTTTGACTTACTGTAGTTATTTGATATATTGAAGTCAACATATTCAGTCTGTAGGTTATGGTCTATATTTAGAAAAAAAGGAGGTCTTTGTGTTGGTACATCAATTTTCATTTGAAATTTCAGCTACATGCTGCTTAGAGTGAGAAGCAGTTGTTTTGAATGAATAGCTTCGCAGCCTTTTCCTCCCTTGAATTATCATAGGGCACAGGTGCCTGGACAGAAGCAATTAATAACTACTTTTTCTTCATCCTGATGAAAAGCAAAAGAGTAAACTAGAGTTGCTGTTCTTCAAGTGAAGATATTTGGTGGTGATTAGTAATGATCTCCCTCTTTTTTTTTTAGAAAGAGTGATGGAGAACAGAGATGAGTCTGGTTCACAGTCAGAGTCAGTAATTACAAGAAGGGTACAACAGAAACGGCAATGCAGTTTATATCAGGCTGGTTTGCTTCCATCTCCTGCCACAAAAACTAATGCAACCCACATAGAGGTGGGTTATATATTTATTTTTCCTTACTTGCTGTTAAAGTCGGGAAATGACATTATTAAAAGGGTAAAACCACAGTTCAAAGCTTTGGTTATAAAGTCTTTTATAATTGTCGCAGTTTGGCTGCATACCCCTTTGCTAATACTGTTGTTGTAACAGTTTGCTTTTTTAAATCTAAAATTATTTTCTTCTCCACAGACTACATTAGAAAATAAACTAGATATTTCAGTATTAATCTTCAAGTTGTAAAGTAGTGGACTTGCTGAATTATTGTTATTTCACTGCATAAACAGGTGGTAAATATTTTAAAACATTGTCTTTCAACAAATCTGTGATTAAATATTTGAAGTGATGTTCAGTGGATATTCTTAAGAGGTGAGCAGGTAAGCTGCAAGAAGGTTTTTTGAAATGAGAAGAAGTAAAAGTCATAAAAGCTGTGACGCTAAAAGTAAAGTGTTAAAATATAGGTGGAAAGGCTTGGAAGAATAATGATAGGGACAAAAACCTGACAAAAAGCAAAAGAACAGCTGAATTAGCTGGTAATTTAAATTAGATAATAACTTATGACAGGAGCTTAATTCTATTTTTTAAAAAAACAAATTTAGATCTATGAATCTATAAGTTGTATTCAACAACTGTTGCATTTATTCATAATAGGATTTTAAAATATGCACAAAAATATCTTTTTTTATCCCTAGAGCTTGGATAGTTACTCCAGAATTTGCCCATGCATTGGAAAAACAAATGAAAGTGAGACTGAATGCCAGCTTTCTGGAGTTTTTAGACAATCCACGCAAACCATGCCTTTACAAGATAATTTGGCACGAGAGTCAATACATGACAGTTCAACAGAGCAACATTCTTTAAGCACAGGATTAAATGCAAAAAAGTTTTATGGATCATCTCCTGGTACAGTTTCTACGGACCTCATGGTGAGGCGCAGCATAGGCCCTGCTATGTTACGGCCAAATGGAAAAGTGGGTTCTAAAATGACTGGACATTTACGGCAGAAGACTACAACAGCATCTGAGCTAAATGATCCAAGTATGTCTTTTTTTTTAAATTAAAGCTAGGTAAAAATTAAAATTATAACCTTCACTATTTTGAAGAGGAAATATATCACTGGAGTTACTTAATGGCCTTGGAGTATGTTCTGAAGGTCTCTGATGCGCCAGAGTTCTATGTGTATAGAATTAGGGAGTTCTATGTGTATTTAATGCTTTCATAGAGACGACCTAGGAAACACACATTCAGTTCTGTTCTAAAATAGAAAAAGCAGGTTATAAATGTGAACAGTTATGATGTTTTCTTTAACATATACTAGAGCAAAGCAGAATATTTATGTAGTCTTTTAAAGTTAATATAGAATACAAATTGCATTTATATCTTACATTCCTATATATGAATAGTATGTCCTGTCTGTTGTAGCTTTCAGCTCTGCTTTTGAGATCAGCCGATGCTGGTTAGGTGCTAGGACACAGCTACAATTTTATCTTGTTCTAAATAAGACTCTTCTTCTCTATCTTAAACTTCTTATTTAGAATTTGATAGTAAACTTTAGTTGTTGTGATAATTTTAAAAATTCATATTTTAGTTATCATAAAATATAAACGTCAGGCAAATGCTTTTGTTTTCAGTTGTGCTCTCCAGTGATGATGAAGAAGATCAGATTGGTGTCACTAACAGAATGGAGAGCATATCGCCACGCCCAGCAGATTCAGCCTGTTCTTCTCCTGCACCTTCCACAGGAAAAGTGGAAGCAGCCCTGAAGGAAAATACTTGTGAACTAGAACAAAGGCTAACTGGCATTACAGCAGAAACGGAATCTACAGTAGCATTACCAAGAAAAGCAAGAATGAAAGATCAGGTAGCTCCTCCATATGCAGGGTGAAATGAATATGTAAGCTTATCAGTGATTTCTCTGTGTAAGTGGAAACTTAGGATAGTGACTGCATACATATATATCAAGGGTGGCCAAACTATGGTTCTTTGAGGACCTGTGGACTTCAACTCCCAGAATTCCTCAGGAATTCTGGGAGTTGAAGTCCACAGGTCCTCAAAGAACCATAGTTTGGCCACCCCTGATATATGTCATGTTATCTTAATGGAAAAATAGTACTGTCCATCGATGGTTCTGAATATAGGAAGAAATTGCTTGCTTCTTTATGAATGGAATTCAGAGTCAAGTGTACATTTATTCTTCTAATCTATAACTAATTATCTTTCAATAGGATTACTGCATAGTAATCTTTTTTGATATCTATTTGATATTTACCAGATATGCATATTGGCTCCCTAAAACACAAAGTGAAGAATTGCACAGTTAATAACTACTAGACTTTGTGAAAAATATCAGGTTTCTCAAACAGTATGTCAGCGTATTTTTGAAATTTGAAAGATGTAAAAAAAAGACCTATTAAATGCAATACTGAAGATTAAGTGTAGGCACCACTGTAAACATAAAGAAATGAAATCTCACTGGATATGAATGAGTCCATTGATGTAATTAAAGCTGTTAGCTGGATTGGGACATTAGTTAAAACTTGCCTCAGTAGAATGGGAACCACTTTTCTGTACTGCTTTCCATGTTAAATTTGATTGTTGAAATCACAGGAACTGTGTAAGAAGAATGAAATCAAAGACCGACAACCACATCGTTTTCAAAGATGGAGCACTTCAATTGGCCAAAGAGGATATTATCTCCATGTGGGCCATCACTTCTATGTTGCTTCTATTCCTATAGAATTAAAAACATGGAAAACAGCCCAAGGGAGTGGTTGTAACAGTTTTGCTGATAAGTGTAAATTAATTTCAGAAGATAAATTAATTCCACAAGGAAAAGCATCCTTAAATTAAAATACATTGAAAATTGTCCCAATTAATAGCACTTCACTGTAAGGATTTCATGGTGGGGATTTTTGTTTTTTAGTTTGAGCATCACTGCAAGAATTGGATAAACAAAGACAAAAATGCACCATGAACAGGCTCCTTGAGTGCTGTCAAGGGGGACAACTTTCACGGTATGTTAATCTAAAGACTTAATAGTCATGGCAGCAGCTCTCTGTAGGGGTATTCTAAGTTATGAACTAGTTTAAAAACATGCAAATGTGCTTTACAGCAATCCACTAGGTAAAATGAATCAAAATAATATAATATTTATACAGTCCACACACTGTTAGACACAAATGCCATAATCTCTCATCTACTGTATATGAATAATTTAGTGGCCAACACTGTAGAGTTGATACAAAATGAGATGAAAATAGAATCTGGTAATTTCAAATACAGTGCTGTTGTCCAATCTATCATGGAATTAAGAATCCAAATTAAACAGAGTAGGTCCTAAATAAGCATCCATATTGCTACATTGGCCTTCTATTTCCACTTTATAAGCCTTGAACTTGGCTTTTTTTAAAAAAAAGTGTACGTGGGAGGGGAGGGAGGTATGTGATTCAACCAAAATAAGTCTCTTCTTAAAACCAATTGGACTGTTTCAGCATCATTCTTGTTTTTAACTTTGTGTTCAGTGCTACTAAAATATACTGTACAGCTTCTAATGTTGCACTTTTAGAACTGTTTTGGCACTGGTTTTATGTTTTGTCAGCTCATATATTTTATATCTTCAGTTCTGATAGATGTACATATGTAGGATATTTTTAATGACAGTATTTCTTATTCTTCTCACTCTGATATATCTTATACGTAAGGTCTGCATGTGCCACTTTTTATGAAACTCTTACCTGTGTCAGTTCAGATGGAATGTACAAGTTCTTCATTTTGAAAACAGAGAATCTTTTGTGAATGATGGCTTATACATAACAATGTTTCCTGACTATTAATGCTTAGGGTAATACAGTGGGGAGATATCATCTTTCCCTTAAGAAAAGAAGTAAGGCACAAGAGTCCAGAATGGAACTGTACCCAAAACAAATGCCTTAAGTTCACAGTACATTCCTGCACATTGACTTATCAGTGCACCCAAGTACTTATGAGATTTTAACATTAATGTAAGAATTTTGTGAGAGTTTGGCTTCTTTTTATGCTTTAGAATCTTAAAAGATTTTCTAAAGCAGTGTTTCCCAACCTTGGCAAGTTGAAGATGTCTGGACTTCAACTCCCAGAATTCCCCAGCCAGCATTCGCTGGCTGGGGAATTCTGGGAGTTGAAGTCCAGACATCTTCAACTTGCCAAGGTTGGGAAACACTGTTCTAAAGCCTCATAAGATTTGGGTCATTGTTTTATTTTTAAAAACCTATTATGTTTAAATTAATAGGTACAAGTAAGTTGTAATACTCTAGTACAGTGGTGGCGAACCTTTTTAGGCTCGCGTGCCAAAAAGGGGGGGTGCGCTCACGTGCGCTCGCGTGCCCACACCCATTCCCTCCCCCCCACGCATGCGCACAACCCCCCCCTGCTGCCCCCTGCGCATGCGCACACACCCCCACCCCCGCGCAAAGGCTTACCGGAGCCTGGGACGACGAAACCGGCAAACCGGAAGTGCGAAAAAACGTACTTCCGGTTTGCCGGTATGCTGGTTTTTGCACTCCAGAGGGTTCAGGGAAGCTCCCTGAAGCTCCGGAATGCAAAAAACTACAAAACGGACAAACCGGAAGTACGGAAAAGTGCACTTCCGGTTTGTCCGTTTTGTAGTTTTTTGCATTCCGGAGCTTCAGGGAGCTTCCCTGAACCCTCCGGAGTGCAAAAAAACAGCACACCGGCAAACCGGAAGTGTGTTTTTTCGCACTTCCGGTTTGCCGGTGGTCAACCCTCGCGTGCTGGCTTCTATGGCTCCGCGTGCCACCTCTGGCACGCGTGCCATAGGTTCGCCACCACGGCTCTAGTACTAAGTACTAGAGTATTAAGGAGAGTTGATGTCCACAGATAGCATGTTGACAAACCTAGTTAAAAAACCCTAACACCGTGATGGCGAACCTATGGCATGCGTGCCACAGGTGGCATGCAGAGCCCTCTCTGCGGGCATGTGAACCGTCGCCCAGCTTAGCTCCACTGTGCATGCGCGCACGCCTCCCACTGGCCAGCTGATTTTCGGGTATCTGCCGCGCATGTGTGGAGAGCAGGGCACATCCCCAGCCTCCGGAGGCTTTCCTCGAGCCTCCGGGAGGGCAAAAATGGCCTCCCCCGGGCTCCGGAGGCCCTCTGGAGGGGGAAGGGGGAGCGCAGGGGGTCATGCGCGCAGGGGAGGTGGGGCACACAGGTGGGTGTGTTGCGCGCACATTGCATTATGGGTGCAGGCAAGCGACGAGAAAAAGGTTAGCCATCATTGCCCTAACACATGCTGGTAGGGGAATTCTGGGAGTTGAAGTTCACAAATCTTAAAGCTGCCAAGGTTGAGAAATGCTGTCCTAGCAAACACAGCCTAGAATGAAGTTACTGAACTACTCCATCTCTAATTATAGGCCTATTATATCATTCTAGTCATTAAGAGAAATTATATTGGTGACATCACCACCTGGAGATGTCAGATGATGATAATCTAAGAAAGAGATTTTCATTTTTATCTTCTGGAACAATCTTCTTTCTATCCAATTGAAGGCCTATTGGTGCTATGTTTTGAAGTCTGTTGAAGAATACATTTATTTGCTTAGGGTTCTTTGTAATAAAGAGATGTTGCATGAACATCAGAAACACATTACAGAAAAGGTTTATATGATTTTATCTTTATACCTTTATACCTTTCTTATGACTTTAGAGTTATCCTGCTTTGTCTTGCAATTACTGATGTAGAAAATACCTTTAAATAAATTATGTGTATGATATGGGAACAGTTAATTCAAATTCAGAAGAGTTGCATACAGATCCCATTCAGAATTCGTATACAAAGTATGCCACTGACATACTTTTAATATTTACATTGTTTGCACAAATATTTCAAAAGTTTTTTAAAAATTTCACTTGCGAATATTTTGGCCAGTTTTCAGTAATTCTGAAGCATAGCCCATATGTATTAAATACATGTTATAATTATCATTATTTTTCATAAATTAAGATGGTGATGTTAATTATTTTACAGTTTGGCAACATTGTATCCAATGCTCCTGTAAAGCGTCGAAAAGTTTTCCCCCAAGAAACTGTGACTGATGTCATAATACCTTCAAAATATCAGAACTCTTACGAAAGTGTCATATTAAACTGTCGGAGTATAAGAATAGGAACTCTCCGAAAAATGGTGGTGGATCCTGTAATTGTAAGTAAAGTAATGGATTTGTCAATTCTGTTTTATAACGGTGGAGAATCTAAAGATGTAGTTAAAAAATAATTGAAATTAGCATGGAGCTTTGAGAATGTTAAGGAGTAGGCAGATGTGTTAGATTTATGCTTTTTAGAGTTATGCACAGAATAGAAAATGTTTCTATTTGTTTTGCGCATAGATCAAACAGGTTGTCTCTCATACATTCTGTCAATCAGGAATTGTTTCCTGATTGCTTATATTGTTTCCTGTTTGCTTATTTGAACCCTATGACAATCATTAAGTGTTGTACCTCATGATTCTTGACAAACATATCTTTTATTTTATGTACATTGAGAGCATATGCACCAAAGACAAATTCCTTGTGTGTCCAATCACACTTGGCCAATAAAGAATTCTATTCTATTCTATTCTATTCTATTCTATTCTATTCTATTCTATATTCTGTCACTATTCTGGGCCAGTCAGTTTTCAAACTGAATAAGATCCATTATTGTTTCCCTGTTGTGGATTCTGTTAGTCCAGAATCTGGAGCAGATCCTAGATGTAGCAAATATCAGGTTCTTGGACCTGCAGGGAGATTAGATGGTGACAAAAAGAATAGAAGAAAAACTCTGCTGTCATCCTGTGATTTCTGGAAAAGAAGAATCTGGTATTGCCAGTTGCCAAGTGTCTGAATTTTGATTATGTGGCCATGGGGATACTGTAAGGGCCGTAAGGCAAACATTTTTGCCATTGTAAATTTGAACAGTCACTAAATGCCTGGTTGTAAGTCGAGGATACCTGTATAGCTAACGTATTCTTGAGAGTTGGGAGTTAAAGGTGTTAATATATTGTTAAACTGTTCCAAAAATATCAAATCCTTCAGTCTGTGAAGAAATTTGGATATATGGATTTGGACTGTTACCAAAAAAAGTGATTATGTACTCATGAAAGAATGCTTATGTCCCAAATTATGGAGAAAGAAAAAAGATTAACAAAATTTGGCAAGTCTCGGTCTTTGCACTGAAGCAGACGTAGGACAGTATATTTCTGTATGGTCTTGGTTTAATTCATTGTGAATAATTTCAAACCATGGGTTGTTAATGAGAACATATACCTGTAGTAATATAAATTTTCTTTTTCAGTTTTGTTTAGACTATATTGAGATACGTTTGGAAGGTTAGTATTTTTCTTTTCCTGTTATGATTTTTCTACATATTGTTGTTTGTGATAAATATATTAGCTGGTAATTACATATTTGTTTCTTTCTATGTGTTCATTCTGGTGGGATAAAATATTTAATATGCCAGTATACTTAACCAAGCAGGAATGACTTCCTTATACATAACATATTAAACACCAAGGCAAATTCAAACATTTGAAATACATTTTTAGGATATTAATAGACCAATCAAAGACAATAAATGAAATGATTTTCATAGATACTAGCAATGATGTCCAGTATTTAATGTTCAAAGTATAGTACCAATATTTAGGTAGTGGTTGAAGAAATAAACTCTATGGGTTTTATGCTTTGATTTTTTAAAATATTGTATTAAATAATATTAATAATGAGGGTGTTGGGTGGCCATATAAATTTGTTCAATAAATAAAGTAATTTATGTTTCTTATATTTTAAGCCACCTGTCATTTTATGGATATGCAAAACAATAATTCAGGTGCCACAAAATAACTTTTGCAACCCGTACAAATTGTGTTCATATTATAAATAAATATTGAAACTAATATATATAAATAAATATTGAAACTAATGCAGTCTCCTTCACTAATGCATATGTGCAACCTAACACTACGCTTTTCATTACAAATGAGATGTATGCTGCTTCTTTTGGTGAAAATAGAATCTCAGAGCTATAGCTTTGTAGCTACTATGTAGCCTCTTTTTAGGCAGGGGAGTTGGTTCATAGAGGTATGAGCAAAGAAGAAATATTTTAGGGAGAAAAATTAGGCATTTGCAGTTGTGAATCCTAGCCAACGCCACGCTTCCCCCCCCAAAAAAAATTGGGCCCTAAAGCTATTCCAGAGTAGTATAGGATGTGAAATGGGGGACTCAGCTGCTTCTCCTTCTATGTGATAATCTTCTATCCAAGCCCATTTGTCTCCTGCTGAACATACTGCCTAGCATTATATTAGTAGACTGCTCCTTGCATATTTGGACTTTCTTTGTGAGTTCCTACAGAATATCACTTTGGAATAAATTTGAAAAAATGCCCACTTCCCATTCTGTTCATAGAGCAGGTTTTAATTTGATACCTCCCAAAGTTCAGTCTCTAATTGTTAAAGCTTTGAAGTTAACTTCAGAGAATAATGGGTTTTGTTCCTCACAATGTAATATTGGATGGACCAAAAAATTTAAGTAATAACTGTATCATTGTAATCCGACTTTTGTTTTGTTTTTTATAACCTTTGAAATAACAATATTCCTTCTGTATTTACCTTATCTTTTTTTTAAAAAAAATTCATTTAAAAACTTGTCAGGCAAAAACTCATGTGTTTGACTAGGAAATATATCAGTAGCACATTTAGTGGGTACAAAGATAGACTTTCCCTGGATGTTACTGATTTATTCTGATAACAGTTTGCTATTATTTTGAATGAGTATTAATAAAATTTTGATTGAATATTTTTTATTTTTAGAGTCAGAAAATGATACTACAGATATTAATTTAAAAACTTCTGAACTTACGAAGTGTGAGTGGTGTAGTGTACGCAAATTGCCAGTGGTTTTCTTGCAAACTGTACCTGCTGCCTGCCAAAGTTTAAGATCACATCTGAAGATGAATAGGGAAAAAGATAATGTCTGGTATGATTGTAAAGGAGCAAGTAAGTAAATGTTGTTATGATATACTTTTAAAAGAATTTTATGAGCAGACTAGAATATGGTAAACTAGATTAGTTTTCATGCTGTTTTCTGAAAATATATAAATAATACAGGGTTCATTGTCTCTTTGTGATTCATAAATGTGGGTTGTGCATTTTTGCAGAGCCCTTTTGGAATTTTCTCGAGCCTATAAAATCCTTGGCAAAAATCCTTATATCCACATGTGCTTTGTAAATAATGCCACATTAGGCATTATCATGCTGAACAACCTTATTTTTCACTATCATGGCAACAACGCCTTTGGAATCTGAATTTTTAGACTTCTAGACTATTTCTCCTTTTTGCTAATGCCAATAATAATTCATTTTTTGGGGGTTAATGCTCACAAGTTTAGCTGTAAATAATGGTAAAGCATATATACTATTTTTACATTATTAGTAGAGATTCGTACTTTTGAATAATAAAATAGTCTGATGATGTAAACTATTTTGGCAAGAGCCTAGTAAAAACAAACTAAACTATTCTACTTAAAAAGAGCATTTGTGAATTCAGCATTCTGAAACTTACAGAAGTTAAGTGCATTTTCAATGGAACAACATTAGATTAAGAACTATTGTCTTTAAGACAATAGTTCTCAGATTATTTTTCATCCAGCAGTTCAGTTCAGAGATATTTAAATACAATACAAATGTGTTTGTGGACATGTTGTATTAACCCCAGCCTGCCCTTTTGCTCAAATAAATTAGATGATCAACATGCAAATATTATGTTCAAAACACACAGATGAATATATCAATGGTTCCAACATGTAGCCTCTTCATGTGGAGATTCTTTAATATATTGATCAAAGCCTCTTGTTTGTAATTATCTATTTTTACAGAACAACATGTAAACCTAAAAGAGAATTTTGATTGCAGTGTATGTTATAACATTAAATTTATAATAAATTCATGGGCTTTTCTTTTTCATAGATCCAGGAGAACAATACATCATTTTAATTTTTGAGACAAGTCTTGATCCTCATGCAAATGCAATATTTGAAAAAATAATATCTGAAATTGGTATCAGGAACAACATTTCTGAATTTTTTGTGAAAATTACTTTTGAAGAAGCAAACAGTAGGCTTGTGGCCTTTACAAAATCTTTTGAAGATACTAGAGGAAGCGGTGGTCCTAAAGAAAGCAAAACAAAACATGTAACTCTTCTAAAAATTATTATTATTTCCATTATTTTATACATAATATTGTCTAAAAGATTCCATTACAGAGAAAACAAACCTATTTTTAGATTATGTATAGACTGAAAAAATGTACAATATTTTATTGTAAAGACTAAGGTTTTTATTATAAAAATGTAAAAGCTAGAAAAGTCTGAAAGAGCCAGTCTATCACAGGAGAGAAGTATTCACATCACATTTCGTTCCTGGTTTGTTTCTCCTCTGTTTCTTTTACCTGTACCTATAATATGCCAGTAATGTAAGGTTGTTCTTCCTGCCTCGTTTCTGTTTAGGTCTGTGGGCTTTTGTGTTTTAGATTGCTGAAGATTTTAAAAAATCTACAGATAGGGTTGCTACTGTTGTTTTGTATTGTTTGCGGGGTTGGGTTAGATTTTTTTAAATCTCGCCTTTATTATGTTTATAAGTAACTCAAAGTGACAAACATACACAATATTTTTCCGTCCTCCTGTTTTCCTCACAATGTCAGCCCTATGAAGTGAGTTAGGCTGGAAAAGAGTGACTGGCCCAAGGTCATCAATCGGTTTTCATGCTTAAGGCAGGAATAGAACTCAGTGTCCTGGTTTCTAGGCCAGCACCCTAACTAGATGTGATGATTTTTTTTCCTATTTGTGTTCCTGTGTAGGGGTGAAGTGTTTTGTTCATGCAAGTTATTATGAGGATGATCATCTTTTCATTTTAATATTTTATCTGTATTTTTAATTTCTGGTTTTGTTTTGGTGGTTATTTGGGAGGAAGGGTATATATTGTTCTTATTTGCCTGTCCTAGTATGCTAAGTATATTTGTAGAATTTGAGGGCAGTGAAGCTGAGTATTTTATTTAAGGTGTGTGTGCATGTATGTGTATGCGTGCACATACACAAACACATTTTCCGTTTTCAAGATAATTTTTCTTCTGCTTTATGCTACATTTCTGAAGTCCGTTTGGCATTTGGAAGTAGATCTCCAGTTCTGCTTTATATTTGAGCAGGAACTGTTAGAAGGGAGGGAAAAGAAGAGAAGACGACAGTTAAACTTGAGAAATTGTTCTGTTGATGGTTGGTGTTGTGAATTGATGGGAGGTTTGCTATGTCACATAAACCAAGAGTAAGCCAGGATTTAGGGTTCAGAAATAATGATTGAAATTCACACATTTCACCAAGTCTCTGTGGAGAAAGATTCAGCCTTTTCCCACATCAGAAACGGGGTTAAGGACAGTGGCATCCATTACATTAAAAGTGACGTGTGTGGTGACAGCATCACCACATGCTGCAATTACACACTTGATTCACAATCTGTCATTTTATAACTTCCACATGAAGTCCCATATTAAGTGGATATCACTAGACTGCCAAATTTTTCAACTGCCCCCCCCCTTTAAGTTTTCTGAGCATATAATATAGAGAACTGTGTTTTAAACAGATTAGGATTGTTAGCTAGATCTAGAGAGAGTGTGAAGTGGGTAAGGGAGTGAGGAGCACATGCTTTATAAACAATAGTACATTTTCAGTACAAGCTGAAAATGAAGCTGGGAATAGTGCCTGAAGTGATACTCAAATGATCCACTTATTATAATTTATTTTATTGTATTTCAATAATTGTTTAAGAAAAATAAAAGATGTATGATATTGTTTCTTTGTCAGCAAGGATTTAAATATGTTATGACACTTGTTTGTTAATTTTCTTAAGGTTGTCTCTGATTCTAAAATGCAGCTGCAAAATGCAACACAGTTCCAGTTCTTTGAAGATGATGAAAGTGGAGAGCCACATACTGTCTTCATTGGTCCTATAGAAAAGTAAGAGTTAGTTCTACTTTTTGTAATTTCTTAACATTATATTTATTTATTTTATTTATTTAGTTAGTTTGTCAAACATGTACGAGATAACAGGTATAAGTATAAACATGGACATGAGCACAGGAAATGAGTATGAATAAATGGGGACAGTAGGACAGGGATATGACTTTATATGACTTCAGCTTACTTGATATTTGTTTTTTTGCAGGTTGATAGTTTATCCGCCTCCTCCAGCAAAGGGGGGTATTTCTGTGACCAATGAAGATCTTCATTGTTTAAATGAAGGAGAATTTTTAAATGACGTAATAATTGATTTTTATTTAAAGTAAGTTGTGTAGTGTCCATTTCATGTAGATAAAGATAATTGAGAAACCCCTTAAATATTAAAATCCAACATTCACAGCTAAGTAAAACCTTTGTTAGAACTAATCAAAATAACTCAGAAGAGGGTTTAAGGTTTTGAGTTCTCCAGAACTCTTTATTTGGCACAATATTAAATGAATAAACAAATAGGGGAGAACAGGGGTATTTAAAAATGAAATATGGTGATCTAGCCATGAAGTCAGAAGCCTCTCATTAGTCCTAAGACGAAGTTTTTACTTTTTTGCATATCTTTTGGTTAGTGATTTTGTAGTTTATGCAGAGTGTTTTGAATGGTTACTTTCCCATACTCTGATAAAGCAAAATATTAGCTCTCCATTTATCTCTTACCACAGTTGATATATTAAGCTTTTTTGGCATTGTTATTGTAAAGAACAAAGATTTGGGTTCCCTTGAAAAAACATTATTTTAAATGTTCCCCCCCCAAATGTATCATGATATTATTGTAGCTGAATAATAATCCAAGAAGCAAATCATTGTTGAGAATTATTACATTAAACTAGTATTGGAAATATGTTCTGAAACTTCTTTCAAAGTTTCACTGCATTTGGATGCTCCACCTCATTCAGTAATGTCAACACTTCAGAGGCCATGTTCTGGTTGGAACGCGGAGGCAAAATAGTTCAGACTGTTCAAATAAAAGATTTGAAATATTACTTTTAAAAACATTTAAAGCAAATTGCAGTTTGTGGTTTCAGTTTTTAACTTTGTGCCAAATATGTTGTGTATTCTCTATTTCAAAATAAAGGTATCTGGTGTTAGAAAGGTTAAAAAAAGAAGATGCAGATAGGATTCATGTGTTCAGTTCCTTTTTTTACAAACGCCTTAATCAAAGAGAGAGGAGGAACCTTCAAGAAACTTCAAAGCTCACGTAAGTCTAGCTGAAAGATGTTTGTAAAATTTCAGTTAGACAAACTTTGTTTAACAGAAAAACAGGCAGTCCTCGACTTATGACCACAATTGAGCCCAAAATTTATGTTATTAAATGAGACATTTGTTAAGTGACTTTTGCCCCATTTTACAACCTTTCTTGCCACAGTTAAGTGAATCATTGCAGTTGTTAGTAACACGGTTATTAACTGAATCTGGCTTCCCCACTGCCTTTGCTTGTCAGAAGGTTGCAAAAGATGATCACATGACCTCCCGGGGCACTGCAACCGTAGTAAATATGAACCAGTTGCCAAGCATCTGAATTTTGATGAAATGACCATGGGGTCGCTAAAATGGTTATAAGTGTGAAAAACAGTCATGAGTCAATTTTTTCAGTGCCGTTGTAACTTCGAACGGTCACTAAACCAACTGTTGTAAGTTAAAGACTACCTGTAGTTATTTATGTAAAGCCAATTCATACAATTTAATATGTTCTTGATTTGATGTTGGGATTCAATAACAGCTAGGGATTCTAGGTTAGACAAATGTGCTAATATGAGTTCCTGTATGGAAGATGGAATATTAATCAATCAAACAGACAGATGCAAGTCTTGGTTGAGCTGGGAAAAACTGAAGGACTTCAGGTTTCTTGAGGTTTATATATAAAATGCTAAACTAGATTGTAACAGATCGTTATACAGTGTCTGATGATTTTTTTACTTTAAATTGAGTAGTATAGAAATGAACATATCTATCAATAAAAGGATACCAATCATATGTTATAGCTAGCATGCGTACTTTGACAAATTATTTTCAACTTTCATATCTAACTATACTGTAAAATGACTCTTTTTGAAGTATTGATACCATTAAAATATAGTAATTAATAAATTCTCATTATAGATAGAAAAATACTTAATTTCCTAAATATCTTCTGAAAAACACATTTAAACACATGTGTTATAAACACATTTCATTTCCTGTTAATTTATTCACAGAATTCAGCAGAAACGGCATGGTCGAGTAAAAACATGGACACGACATGTTGATATCTTTGAAAAAGATTTTATTTTTGTTCCTCTTAATGAAGCGTAAGTAGAGTAATGTGTAGAGCATTGGAATTTCATCTATATTGGTAGAATCCACACATTGTATATCGTTTCTTTTAACAGTAATTACTTATTGAGCATAATACATGAAAATAACTGAAAACATACTTAAGATTAATTTATATAATTTATGTGTAAGGTAAATTATAAAACATAGTTTACAAATCACAGTAGTAGTGTTCAGAACCAAACATTCACATTCTGATGTAATATGGTGTGTGCATGCCACTGGGACCTATGATGGAGAGATCCTCAAAAGCTCTAGCTCTTTTGATATTTTGCCTTTTGGTTTTCCACCCTTTGCTCTGAGCGTTCACAGGCTTCCCCTTCTCTTCTTTCACATACAAAAAGGGAATTCTTTAATACACACACACACTAATTGTTATGTCTCGCAAATAATCTCTAAAAGCAACCATAGTGTTCATTGCCCTTGAAGAACTTGTGAAGCAGCATCCCACTGTGTACAGAAAAAACCCCAAAGATTTTTCCTGCTCTTTTCCACTTCAAACTTGAGAGGGGTAGAATGAGGTACAGTGACATGCCTCAATATACCTGACAGCTGTTCTAAACATCTTTGTGGCAAGGAGTAAACCATATTCCTTTCTCTTCCAGCTCTTAACAGGAAGAAATTAAATGAGATACATGCTCTAATTCTATTTTCGGGGACTCATTCATGATTAGATAACGAAGTATCTCTGAATGGGCAGGCCTTATTTGCTGGCCTCCCATTTTAGTTCTAAAGTTAGAGCAAGACAGATTAGCAGGTAGTATTTTGCTTGATGTTGTATTGGATACTGTTAGAATATGTTATGAAGATACCTTTTAAATTCCTTTGTTGTTTTTTCACTTGCAGTGCCCACTGGTTCTTGGCTGTCATCTGTTTTCCAGGTTTAGAGAAACCAATATATGAGGCTAACCCGTATTACCAGGAAAATGTATCTACACAGGTTAAATCTTCCTCTTTAGATCAAGATAGAAGTGCTTCATCTCCTGTATGCGCTGAAATGGATCTATTACAGCAGTCCCCTCTAACAAGGAAATTGTTCAGCAAGAAACATATTGCAGAATTAACTGACACAAACACAGATTCGGAGGAGAGTGAACCATTATACTGCAAAAGAAACTCTTCTGAGAAAAGTTGTTTTAAAAAATTAAATCATTTGAACAGCACTGTAGAAGAATTCAGGACTATGGAACCCATATGTCCTAAACATGATTTGAAAACATCAGAGGCAAATGGAATGCAAAATGAACATAAAATTCATATCCAAGCTAGTGGTATGTAGTCTTGTCTATTCAATTTTGTTTTAGCATCAGGAATTTTAAAAAGTACAAAAATGTTGTACTTTAGGAACAGATTCATCAACTGTAATTTAGAGCATAATATTTATATTGTAGATTAGGCACTTATGGGTATGTACACATTATTTATTTATTTATTTTGCTGTTCTTATATGCCGCCCTACTCCCATGAAATAATTGCATTTCATGAACAAACCACTATAATGTTGAAATGTGCTTAAGTCAGAAATTATCAAAATATTTTGTTTTCGTACAGGTAGATTTATATATTTAAAATTATTTTAGGTTACCTTTATAAGCAATGTTCAGGTCGACCTCATGTTGGATTCTAAGTACAGAAGATCCAAAGCTTTAATGAAAGCTTCCGAGATAGCATGATTGAGAGAACTTCCACCTGAGAATGCCTAGAAAACCAGCTGTGAATTAGAGTAAATATTTAGTCCATCATTCTATATCACAAAGTGGTCAGCTGGCTGCACCTTAAGTTTAAGGACTGTTGCTCCCCATCAACTAGTATTTAAGTAATACTGTCTATGGTTTAAGAAGCAGCAAATAGTTGTCAACATTACTAGTCACTGATCATCTGATTTTCAATTAATTGATTCGGTTCCCTTTTAAAAGCATCCAAAGTGCTTAACAGTATTTCAGCTGTTAGCAGTAAATCCCATAAGTTTCACTATGGGCTGTATATAAATGTCTGTTCTTCTGTTGGTTCCAAATTTCCTTGCATTGAACTTCAATGGATGATCTCAAGTTCCAGTATTGGTGAGAGACCAATTTTCTCTCTTTCTGTGTTACCTATGTTATGCATACTTTTATATGACTTATCAACTTTCTTATATCCTTTTTTGTTCCAGGCTAAATAAGACCCTATTGCTGCAATCTTTTTTCACAACAGAGCTGTTCTAACTACCTACATTTCTTGATTGCCTTGTTGCATCTTTTCTAGCTCTGAAATATATTTCTTAAGTCTCAAAGACTGCTCCAAGTGCAATCTCACAATAGATTTGTATAAGATCATTATATCAACAGTTTTATTTTCATTTTCCTTCTAATAATTTTAAGTATTCAGTTTACCATTTTTATTGTAGCACATTGGATGGATATTTTCATTGAATTGTTCACAGAATACTAATACCCCTTTCATCTGATCTTTCGCCTGAAAAATCTGTTCTGTGTCCTTAGTACCAGAAAATTCAGTTTTCTTACTATTTCCCTATCTTCCCTTTGTATATCTTTAATACTTTTTCACATCCAGTGGCCTCCATGTTCAATTTCCTTGTCCAAATGCATTTCAACTTTTCATTGTTGCCTTAATTTTATTTGTCACGTACAATGGTTTTGTTTTGTATATTTTGCATCCTTTATCAGCTCTTTGCATATTATTTGGCTTTCCTCATTTTAGCAACATTTTCTGTTTTTTTGAAGAAAGTTTTTTAAAAGATCTCTGAATTGCTCATAAGCTATTGTAGCATTATTCCAGACTTGTGGTATTTTTGTGATCTGAACAGATAGTAACTTATTCAAACAAGATCAAAGAAAGATGGAAGGAGTATATTGAATTTTTGTACAGTAAGGATATCAATATCCAAGATGTATTAGAATCTATTCTTAATTTGAAGTCTGCATTTTACCTCAGTTTCTCTTAAGAGTTTTGAATAACTTCCAGTGATTGTGAAAAGAATTGGCCTTTTTGACATTTGCTTTGATCTATTCATTTTTTTAAAAAATGTATATATGACCACCCATATGACATGTGACTTTTTTAAAACCAGTCTCCTTTTTTTTTAGTTTTTTTGCAGTAAATGTAACTACTGTTTTTTAGATAAATTGTCTACTTGCATCGTGGTTCCCAGTTGCTTCAGGCTTCCTTAAAGTGTCATCTTTCTGTCTTAAGAGCCATGTTCTTTATGATTACTGAGATATTTTATGGGATGGGATAATACTGTCCCTCCCAGTGACTTTTGTCACCAATCTCTCCCATCTTTCCCAACTTCTCCAGTTCTGTTACCTTGGCCATAAGGGAATAGACCTGCTTTCTAAGAGCCAGGAAGTCATTGCATCATGTATGACTTCTGTCCAGATTCTGTCCAGAAACGTATAAGTTGATAAAAGTTCACAAAATAGCCTTGCAGATGACTATATGCAAATAGGGTTTATTAGGATTTATTTAGAGGGACAATCAGGAAGAGAGAAGGTCTAAAATCCTGACCAACTTGCTTACTGCCAAACTTATATGGAACCTTAATTTGTTAGTCTGTTTCATTGCAATGCATAATAAAATATATGGCAACATATGAAAGAAAAGTAAAAGCTGCTTAGTCTTGATCAATATATGATCATGATCTTGATATATCCTCTTTGGGGCTTGGGGGTGTCTAGTGTGACGTGGAGGCTTGTAGACACAAGTAGGACTTGTATAGGCCAAATGTGTTCTCTCTATTTAATATAGCTAGTAGTGATAATATTTTTTTTTGAGAATTTGTTTTCTTGAAATATAGAACATTAAGGATGGAATTTATAATTGAAGCTGCAGCCTGGTAGCCACTTACCTGGGTGTTAATTGCCATAAATTGCAAGAATCCAGGTTCCCAATAGTTATGGGTAAGGTTGCTGATGGTAATGGTTAATGAGGAAATTTAAATTTGTCAAAACAAAGCTAAATCCTTTTTAAGAAGAATGATTTATGTTAAAAAAATAAGCACTATTCCTTTGGAGATTTAACCTTTTTGGCCTAGTTATGATAACATTTCTTTATGTTCTTTTCTTTATATTGTTTCGTTAATCTTCATGATTAATACAGATGGTTTACAGAAAATCAGGCTAAACTATAGCGAAAAATCTGCTGACAGCAATAAACTAAATGAAGATGAGCTCATAGATTTTTCAGAAGACCAAGATAACCAGGTAAAACATCTAAAACAACGTGGTTAGGTAACTCTTATTTTGGTATACAGAGTAAGCTTTTCCAACAATGTTTTAAAAACTGAAAACAAGTAGAATGAGTGTAGTAATCATTCTTTGAACAGCTTGTTAAAATGATTGTATTTTAAAATATTGTTTGTTGTGGCATAGGTAAGATTGAGATGATTTCAGTTTGTGAATTTGAGAGATGTACACCAGGACGTTAAACGAGCTTGCAGTAATTGGCTGGTTCAAATATGTTGCTAGGCCATAAAATGGTTTGATTGGTTTGGAGTTATTGTGTTGTATATAGCCATATTAGGTAGATGTAAATAATCTTTTGCCGTAATTTGTCATTGGGAAACTTTATGGATTGAAGGCAGGAACCAAGTTTACATGGAACAGTTGTAGATGTCAGTGTACAAAAATGGGAGAAATTATTAAGAATCCATTGTTTTGAAAAGGCAGGAGAAAAAAGCCTAGGATTTAACCTTTGATCTGAGGGAGGGAGAGAGAGAAAGAGAGAAGACAGAGACAGAGACAGAGAGAGAGAGAGACAGAGAGAGAGAGAGAGAGAGAGAGAGAGAGAGAGAGAGAGAGAAAACTAGGCAAAGAGATTTGAATTTAAAGTAGGCTGATCTTCTGGGTCTGTATCGTTTTTATTTTATCTACAATAAAAGTGTCTTATCAACATAATATATCTAAAAGCCTTTGCTATTAGTTAGTGAGTGCAGTATATCAGGTTTCTGGGTGGTGATGGTGGTACACTGATGAGTCTTGTATGAAATCACAAAGAAGCCAGTACAGGTGGTTCTCAGTTTAGGACCATTTGTTTAAGGACTGTTCAAAGTTATGATGGTGCTGAAAAAAGTCACTTACGAAGGGGCCTTACACGTAAAACCATTGCAGCTTCCCCATGGTCACATGATCACACTTTTGGCACTTGGTAACTGGAATGTGTTGCAGTGTCTCATTTGCAACCTTCCTAGCGGACTTCCAACAAGTAAAATCAATGGGGAAGCCGGATTTGCTTAATGACTATTTGATTCACTTAATTACCATGCAAAAAAAGTCATGAAATTGAGCATGACTTGCTCGACAGCCCCATCACTTAGTGACTGAAGTATCAGTCCCAATTGTGCTAATAAGTCAAGGACTATTTGTAATGAGTTACTCAATAAACCATGGTAAAACAAGCTCTAAATTAGCAAACAGACAATGACCACTGTTTTAAAATAAAGTAGCAAGATAACAATTTATATTGTGTTGCATTTTGTTTTGTACAGTTCATTGGTGGAAATGTAAGGGTTTTGTGTGTGTGCACAAGCACATGCAAGCATGCTTAGAATTTTTTTTACTGTATCTCTGCTATATGTTCATTAAAAATATTACAGTCTTCTTTAATCTCTTCTCTGGATGGCACTTTCATAATCATATTCCCAGTATTATCCACTAGAAGGCAAGCTTTACCCATTTTTCTGATCACAAAAAGTACTGTACTTCCATAAAGACAGACTACTACACAGTTATTGTTATCAAGAGAAAGTTAGGATTACTTGTAAGGTTTGATTTTATTACATTTCTTCAAGTTTGCTAGATATGATTTTTTTTCATTCATGTAGGCTACTGACTGTTACTCTTGGGTAGCAGCTGCCTTGTTCATATCAGTTTTCACAAAGATACAAAGAAAAGGAAATTTCTGCTTCTTGTTCTTTGAGGAAGCCTCTACAATACAGGGTCTAGGCATATTCTATATAGAGGTGATGAAGTATAGGCAATTACGGCATCAATCTGTAGAAAGACAGCAAGTATCTCAGATTCCTTTGGTTTGGTATTTTCACAGGAAATATAGCAGTGATTTTTGCATATATTTCCCAAGCGCAGCCAGAAAGCAGATGTTACCTTTTAGCTAAACTATGTTCACCATTTACAGTTTGTCAACCATATTGCTAACCAGAGAATTACTGCAAAATTAACCACCTTTTTAAGTATTTGAATTTACATTTTTCCCTTTCTTAATAGTTATGTAATGATGCCTTACTGCAATGTTACGTGTTAATAGATATCTCAGCTGCTCAGTTTTATCTGCAAGAATAATTATAATAATGTACAAAATAGTGGCAGTAATAGCCCAAAGGCTTCTTGGATTTGGCTGTAGTCTACTGTTGTATGCTTAAATTAAGTATTTGGAAAAGGAATTTAGTTATAAGGAATTTGAATTCATTTTCTCAGTTGTCTTTCTCACAGCTTGGTTTGCTTTATAACAAATGTTTCAGTAATTGTACAAAGTTTCATTCTGCATTACCAAAGTCTACAAATCAAAATGTATTATACCACTGTCTGCTTTGACCCTTTTAGTTTAAAGTGGTTAAGAAGTCAACTTTTGTTTCAATATTTATTGTTTTAAATATCAAAGAGCTTAGTTTGGAAGCTCACAATTGAAGTCAAAAAGTGCTTCAATACCCTGGACAGAAAATCATAGTTGTTTGACTTTTATTTTTTTAAATCATATACTTTTTAAAATGAAATTCACTAATAGTTTGAAACATCAGATCTTTTAAGGAAAAATTAATCCAGTAAAATAAAATCTAGCTACCACCTTATGCAAATGTAAGCAGAAGGCCAGCTCCATCTATAATTGCATCTGTAGGCTGGAAATTGTGTTTTGAAAGTCATCTGGATCATCAGTTTTTGTCAGTTTGCAAAAATCAACAACAACAAAAGGCTTAAATATATTCTCTGCAACTATATGTACCCTTGTTGCTTTTCTTGTTATCTTATCTATGGTCTTCATTACGCACAGGTTTTTAGTATTAGGCTATGTTTTAAGGATGTGCACAAAATTTTTAAAAATGTTTTTTATTTCAGCTTGAGGCATAATGTTTTGAGAGAAGATTTTGAGTTAACAGTATTCTAGTGGGGGGGAAATCTGTAGTAGCCTCTGTTTTCTATTTTCTTCAGAACAGAATTAAAAACATTTTGGGAGTTGTGACCTCGGTAAACGGGGATGTGCAGCTAGCTGCTCCTAGTTCTTTTTACTCTAGGTTCACAAGAGTAGTGGTAGTCTATGCTGAATACTAATCAATTACAGATTTGGTGAAGGGCTTGATTTTAAACAAATAAATAAAAGAATAAAAAAAGAAACAATGGAAAAACTTATCTTGATCAAGTTTTCTTTTTGGCTTTTTCGGATTATTTATTCAATAAAGCAACTTTTTTTCTATGCTGATGCTTTTGTTAGCACATAAATGTAGCTAGTAGCAACAAAAGAATCGAATAAAAGTCTGCCACTGCTTTTTGGATTGCATAAATAATGTTATTCATGCTGTCAAACAGCAGCAGCAGCCTTTTATTTGTTTAATCTTTACAAGAGAACAAATATTCCCAGCATGTACTCACACCCAAAGCCCAAAAAAACTATCCCAAACCACCAGAAAATACTTACCAAATGAATGCTATTTCTCCCAAAGCAAAAGTTTGCCTGGTTTAGTATTTACTAGGCATATAGCTGCAACCATTTTCTTTCCTCCCAGTAATTTTTCCCCAGCATCATCTGAACCAATCTAAACTAATAACAGTTAACTAGGACCTACTATTGTCCTGGCTAGACTGGACACTGACTGAAAAAGGGCAACTCAGTCATAAGCCATGAAATAGCCAATGGGACGTTCCAAATAATACTATTCAAAGCAGCCACATTTTGTTTCATGCTTGGACGAAAACAGCAAATTTGGTTTCACACTTGATTCCCCCACCTCTCAAACCATCAATTTCATAGTTGGATTATTTCAAGACAATCTGTGTCCCTGCTGTTCTGTATTACATTGATCATGTTAATTTCTACAACCAAATGAGCTGACTGATGAAATAAGTGTGCAATGTTGACTTATATCCAGTGTTTTAATTAGAAGGAGTCATTCTTCTGAAAGGAAGAAATCAATTTTTGAGCTGTGCAAGAATTATTTTATAATATCATATTTATGTATACCTCCAAACGATAGATGTAAGCCACCCAGAATTGTTTTGGAATTGGGTATCCTCCAAGTCCAAATAATTAAAAGAAATAATTGATATTTGTATGAGCCAAAGACAAGAGGGCTAATTCAGATGCTTTTTGCCACTCTAATTGGACCAATGGGGAGAAAATATTAAGTGGCTGTGGGCATGCATGCCTTCTAACTGCTGAAAAGGAGTGAAAGAGGTGTCTTTAAGATTTTACAGGATTGTAAAGTTAATGCTGTACTACGATATAATTTTTAAATTAGAGTTTAATCATGTATATGAAGAAATATGCATTTTGATAAACACTGATTCCAGGATTAGTTTTCGATGTGTAAACTGATATGTCCCCAAAGACTTCTTTAAATTACTTGGTAGAATCCTATGTGTATTGGGAGATGGCATTTCAGCAGCATGTTTGAATACCTTAAATGAACTTTTGGCTTATTTATTATTTAACTTCAAAAAGCGAAAACATTTTTTTTAAAAAAAGCTGTTTCTACTAATGAAATAAGTATTTCCATGGCAAGAAATTCAATATGGAAATTAAAGACTGATCAATTTTTGATGACTGTTATGTTATAATTATTAACAGTATTAAGAAATTTAGAAGATGATAAATATGCTGGGTTACTTTTATACTGTTTAATAATGCTCCAATGTAGCTTTTTGAGAAATGGAGAATAAGCAGATACCAGGCTGGCAGAATCTACTTTATTTGTATTAGCAATTTGAGATTTTTCTCCCAGAGCAGATGCAAAAGACATAGAATGAAATGAATTCAGATATTTGTTTTGAATAAAGTATCGGAAGTAAATGGAGATTACCGTGCTTTTACATATACAGTATATCCATTTCTGATTACCGCAAACTTTTTAAATCTCAGAGGTATATTTGGAAGGTAGTTCAACATTTAATTCCTACAGTTGATAAAGTTTGGGGAAACTGAATTTCTTCTTATGTACTTCAGATCATGTAGTAGATCCGTATTTTTCTCATAACTCTGATTTCAGACATTATATTAAAATAGTGTTTTTTTCTAGGAGAATAGTAGCGATGATGATGGTCTTACTGATGATATCTGTAATTCAGAATTAGGACAATGGCATCTAAAGCCGACCATATGCAAACAGTAAGTTTTAAAGTAAGATATTTATAACTTGTATACATCTTCAGATAAGCTATAAAGATGAAATGCCATTTTAAAAACCATTAAAATTTGTGCTCCCAAACTGTTTGTCATTTTTAAAATCTTTCTAATTTACTTTTGTTTTATGGGTAGTTTTTGAATTTATGTTGCTAAGTGAGACATTTGTTAAGTGAATCACTGCAGCTGTCAAGTTGGTATTATAGTTGTTAATTGAATCTGGCTTCCCCATTGACTTTGCTTGTCAGAAGGTTACAAAAGGTGATCACATGACCCTGGAACCGTCATAAATATGAGTCAGTTGCCAAGCATCTGAATTTTGATTATGGGGATGCCGCAATGGTTGCAAATGTAAAAACATGTCACAAATAACTATTTTCAGTGCCGTTGTAACTTCAGACGGTCGCTAAATAAACTCTTGTAAGTAGAGGATTAGTAGAGGACTGTATTATTAGCTTTCAAAGTCTTTTTTGGAATACTAGTCTGAAAGGGAAACTGGACCAAGTATTTGTTCCATCTGTTTTTCTTGACAGAAAACCTTCACTAAATCTTGTACTTCGGTAGAGAAGCCTGGATCCAATTGTAGTCTTCTGAGGAATAATAATCTAAGTTCTCTGACAACTTTGATTAGCTGTGTCCATTGTAAATAGGTTCTTCATCAAATTGAGCTAAATTCAGAAAAACAGACATAATTGATAATTATTATTTGATAAGACGTGAATTATGTTTACCGTGAGACTACTAGAGTGAGACTATTATGTCTTTAAGCTAGACCTTGGCCCAAGTTGATTCTGAGAGGTGGTTGTTCTTGCTCCCTGGCTGACATCTAAGAATGACTGATCCATGGATTATTAGATCAGATGCCAGCTTTTCTTTGAAAAGGGGAAAATTCTTTAAATATCTCAACATTTTACCTCAAATCTATTTATGTTGCTTCCCCCCCCCCTTTCCATTCAATTGTGTTTGATTCTCAAAGACTGCCTGGACAAGTCTCTGCAGTTTCCTTGGCAAGAGGTTTGCCATTGCTTTTTCCTAGAACGGAGAAAACAATTTGCCTAAGGCAGGGGTAGGCAAAGTTGGCTCTTCTATGACTCGTGGACTTCAACTCCCAGAATTCCTGAGCTAGCATGATTGGCTCAGAAAGTCTGGGAGTTGAAGTCCACGAGTCATAGAAGAGCCAACTTTGCCTACCCCTGGCCTAAGGTGACTAAGCTTAATAAATAGTCATAAACTGTAACAGTCTCTCTTGCTCTATAGGGAAGAATGTTAAATGTAGCCTTTTTTCTAATTTTGTTCAAATCACTGAACAAATTTTAAAAAAATGTTTTTAGACTATCACATGTCCCAATAATGAGTGGTATTTCAGAGCTATTTTAAGTGTACCCATTTTTGTTCTATTCGGACCTGTTTTTATAATAAAGATTCCTACTCAGTATTGAATTTAAACAAAGGCTAAATCTAGTTATAGATCACCATGCAATTTTTGTAGGCTTCATATTTGGATGAAAACAAAATTGAATACCATACTTTATCCATAATGTGAAGAGAAAAGGGTTCTTCATATCTGTAACCAAAATGATCTAATGTGACAGTATAGCAAAGAAGTGAAAACATATTGTATCTTTTTTAGGCCTTGCATTCTGCTCATGGATTCACTAAGAGGCCCTTCCCGATCAAATGTTGTCAGAACACTAAGGGAGTAAGTAATTAGCCTCTATAATATTAAACTATCTTCCTGTTGTGGCCTGTCGTCTGCAGGCCCCTCCAGCAGCCAAATCAGAGGAAGAGGTGGCATGGGAGTCAGGTTCAGCATCAGGGCAACCTTGAAGCTCTGAGCGGGAAGAGGGAATGGAGCTGGCAGAGAGAGAGACAGAGGCGGAGCCTGGGCCATCCGTCAGCCCTCAGATGGAGAGTCAACAGGCCCCAGGTCTGGAGGTGGTTGATGAAGAAGAGGAGAAACAGCTGGGTCCAGTGCCTAACGCGCGGCTGCGCAGAAGGCAGAGAAGAGGAGAGCAGTGGAAAGCTGTGGGCCGATCCTGGGGAAGGAAGAGCCACCTCTGCTAATGAGGCCCCACCCTGGCCCTGGGGATAAAAGGCAGGGGGCGGAGATGAATAGATGTGGCAGACAACAATTCATCTTCTGGCTGGATGGACTTGTTAGCCTGCGAGAGAAACTTTTTGCCGGGGCTGCCGGCATTCCTCCTAATAAAGGAATCTTTTGAGTTCACGTCAGAGGGTTGTGTTCGTGGAGCTGGGTCAGAACACTTCCATATTGGAATGCTCAATAAAAATGGTGGTCTCATGCTTGTTTGATTTTTGTGTTGCAGGTATTTGGAAGTGGAATGGGAAGTAAGGAAAGGGAGCAGACGAAGTTTCTCCAAAGATGTCATGAAAGGCTCAAACCCCAAAGTGCCACAACAGAACAATTTCAGCGATTGTGGAGTTTATGTTTTACAGTATGTGGAGAGCTTTTTTGAGGTGAATTTCTTGGTCGTTGAAATGTTATGTTAGGATTTTTGTTCTAACGGGTTTAAAAAAAGTTATTTAATTTGGTTTCAATATTTCATTCGCTTTACAGATTTTATATCTTACATTGTTTTAAAATGACAAGTAATTGTTAAAATTACACCACAGACATGTATATTTAGCACAGTATAAACTCTGAATAAAATATATACAGTAATGTCTGTCCAGACAGTGAAAGAGTTTTGGTTTATTAATAGTGATTCTTTAATAATAGAACTGTACAGATGCATTCTTAGATGCATTCTCTATTTGTTTCATGCTTTGCCTATTGCTTCTAAAGAAGGCAAATCATGTTTGTGGGTATGGAGTGACTTAAAAGTTTGTTTTCTAGAATTAAGCTCAGAGAAGGGTAGACAGGTAATCCCCAGAAAGGGAGAAAAGTGTGAAAATATTATCTTAGCTGTAGCTGTGTGGGAAGACTTCTTAATAGTCTTGACTGTGGAGTAAGACTATTACGAAATGCTGATGAGGGATAGAGCTGGATCCACAGAAGGACGCCATCATTGAAACACTATAAATTTGCATGAAGGATTGGGAAAAGTTTCAAATGTAACATTGACAAGATTTTTAACTCCTAATGTTGTAGAACTTTGTAACTATGTTATTATGTAGATGCTATTGTAAACCTATCTGCTTGGTTTCTCCTAGACTCCTATTCTAAGCTTTGAACTACCAATGAATCTAACAGACTGGTTTCCACGTCCAAGAATGAAAACAAAACGAGAAGAAATAAAAAACATAATACTAAATCTACAAGAACAGCAAAACAAAGAAAAGAAGGGGCAGAAAGACAGTAATCTAACAGAGAAATATTTTCAGGAAAAAACAGAATTTATCAGCAGCTGAATCTTTTGTCATTTGTTAGCCATACATCAATTTTTTTAAAAAAGGGGAAAAATACCACCCTGTTTGTCTCTACCAAAACAAAAGACTTCTAGTATTATCAGTAAGTAAACTTGCTGTTGAGGATATAAATCCAATTCCCCCAATGTATTAAGTAGAATAATCTGTATATATGTTGATTAGGCCAACCTTTTTCAACCTTTGTAATTATGTTTTTCACTACTTAGGAAACCTTTGTTATGTGTTTCTGTTTATAGAACTTAATAGCAAATTCTAGACACAAAACAAATAAATAAAATATTTATAGGATAAATTGGTTAACTTTTTCTGTGTTAAGTAAAATTATCATTGAATATTTCCCAGTAAGACTTCTATATTGCATGGGGAATGCTTATGTAGAAAGGTAATCAAATTCATATTTTAATTTACAATTGTCATTACAAGATGCTTCAGAAATGTGCAAAAAAAATTAAGAATGTGTCTAAATGCATTGTGTTTCCAAGGTGAGTGGTTTGCATTTAAAATCCAAGTGCAGGCAATACAATATTCAGCAACAAATGCTTCAGATACTGGGAGAAGTAACTTCACAAGTACTTGGGAAATGCTGCTTTCTGATTGCAAGTCTTACTCAAGCAGTATTTAATAGGGTCTCAAAGGTTGGCTTGAGTAGTTCTGTTAGATCCTCCCTTATTATTTTATGTGGTCCCTGAATGTTGTTTAAATGTATTTTCACAATCCTTTCATTATAAAATTGTATTTTTGGTAAATGTAGCAGCAAATTGCCCACCTTAAATTTTCTGCCACAATTCTGAATGTTGCATTCATATGTGCTTTATCTATCTGAACTTTTTTTAATGTATGAGTACTATTTTTTGTAACACACAGAAAAACCAAAATATTGCTAGACATCATTGCTTGCTTGCTTCTTACTTAACTAGAAGTCTCTAATAATTCTAAGTCATCTTGTTGGCGTTATTTCCATGATGTAATTTGATTTTTAAATTGTGTAAAAAGACAATAGCCTTCTTCTACCAACCTCTAAAAATCCAAAAGGAAGCAACTAGGTCCTACTACATTTTTAAAATACTCACATGATATTGTCCTCAAATGAGGGAACTGAAACACTTTTGCAAATATGTTTGTTGAATAATGCCTTTGTTAAAAAGAAATTCTTCTTGTTGGGAAGGAGGATGCCTTTGATGTAATAAATGAAAAATATTGTAGATGAAACAGGCAATATTGCCATTGCAACATACAATCCTTTACACCCTTTTCATAGTAGAACATTCTATGTAGAAAGTATTATATTTGCACCCAATTTTTGCTATTATTATATTGATGTCACCTACACAGCAGTCATATTTTGTACAGGATCAGAGATTGCTTTGCCAAAGAAAAATTCTGAAGACTACATCGCTTTGGTCTGCTGCCCTGCATTTACCATGTTTAAATCCTATAGATGTCAGTGTAACAATAATAGGATTGTAACTTAGTGGCAAAGCTTTCCATGTTTTCCTCCATAAATTATTTTTAATAGATGCACAATTGTAGGGCTCTCGTGGCACTATCAGTATTAAAACAAATGAATTGAGATTATTTGTTCCTACAAATTAACGTAAAATCAATTCTTGGTATTAAGAAAGAAAAACAAACATTTTCCAGTCTGTGTCTAAAATTTGTCCCAGTAGCAGTAAAAAAGAGAAGCAAGAATAAACAAGGGGTTGACAACAAATGTAATTTACTTTTTTTTTTTAGTGTTACTTGAACACATTGTAGGGAAATTTTACATAGCAAAATGCACATTCTCGTGCAAGATTATTTGTTGCAATATTTGGATTTATATGAAATTAGATTTTGCTTTTGTTTTTAATAGGTTGTGGCCTATCTTAGTTTTTATTTGTTTGGTTCTGTTCCTGAGAATGGCCTGGAGCTTGTATTCCTTTTCAAGATGTGAAGAATGCAATGTTTCTCTCTTAATATTATGGTAAAAGATCATTCATGCAGCAAGCTGATAAACATGTTGACAAAGATTTATTTTTTTAATAAAACATTGAAAACAATTGAAATGACCATGAGTATTTGTAATATATATTGTTTAGGTATATATAAATGTGTTCTTAATAACAGTCTTTAAAAATAACTTGTCCATTGGAGATTAACGAGCACCTAAATTCAGGTATTATTTAGATTGTTCTAGAGCTGTTTTTTCTTCTCATTTTAAAATTTACCTATGGTAGAATGCATTCATTATACTTACATTTATAAAAGATAAATTTAAATTTAAAAACATTGGGCTGTTTTTTCCCCTAATACCTTCAGATTTCATCTCTTTCCTCCATCTTCCCTTTTTTGCAATCTTATAGAAGCTTATTTGGGAGCAAGGTTTGTTAAATATTAGTAAGCCTTCTGAATAGATTCATTTGATTGCATTCTTGCTTAAAAGTTACTGTATATCTAATTTTATGATGGCGCAAGGGCACAGTTCAGTTCACTAAAAGGAATATGAATAAATGAATGTTTAGACAATGATATCAAGTGGCAGGCTAATTGGATATATATCTTGTATAAGTTTTCATGTTGGATAGAATAGCAGTCAAGAATTCTTATAAACGTTTTAGGTTACTTAGCATGAAAAATGTATGACTCTCTGGTAAACATTTGCTGGCAGCAGGTGCAGAGATGACATTTAATATTCCCTTGTGGTATTCTTTAATTTTCTTGCTAAGGGATTGCTAGCTCACATGAACAGGATATTAAGGGAGTATTCTAAATCTAGAATATGTTATCCCAGCATACCAAGAGTTTATTTTTTCTTATTTAGATGTCTGTATCTTTCTACCTAAGAATTCATTCTTTTCAAAGGAGAAAAAATTATTGCAAATTGATAAAATAACATCCTGTCTTGTAAAAGTTGTCTTTAGTGCTATATAAAAAGACTTAAAACAATATTTCCAGTATTTTCTTTTTCAGTATCTAACTCCATATTTTTCATTTTCCATATTCATTTACTACTGGAATTTTGCAAGCTGAATGTTGTTGCTTCGTTTTAAAAAGATTATCCATTAAAGCATAGGGGGAGGAATAATGTGATGTATGTAATTTTAAATTTATCAATTTCAAATACAGAGTTTGCAGTCTCAAATCTGGTTATAGAATGTGTGGAGGAAGTTGACCCTATACCAATTTATTTCACTCACACCTGCTTGCTTTCGTTATGCAGTCAGCTTTGAGACAGGAAGCATATAAAGAATGTCATGCTTACATAATGAAGCAGTATAATCCAATAATATTCTTATTCCTATTTTTACAGATGATCACCAAAATAAAGCTTTTTTTTTACTCATCTGTGACTTCCCATGGTTGAGCTGGTTTTACACTGTGTTAGCAGCTCTTCAAGCAAAATACTAGCTTTTTTTCCAGGAAATCTAATTTTATTGAATTGTTAATCTTGCTGCATTGTTCTTCTCCAGCAGGAAAGACCAAGAGCTATGTTTCATTCCCTGCATTTTTCTGCAGTTAAATCTTTACTAAAAAGAGACATTCTTTTTAATTATACATGTTGCTTGTGACTTTTATCAATCAGCATGCTTATTGCTAACGATTTTGAAAAAGCTATCTACTCTTTCCTACCAGTTTTGTCATATTCTAAGGTTGCTGTTTACCCATCTTTTTAAAGTACATCTCAGCAAAATAGAATTGACACTCTTCAATCATGCTTTCAAATTACAGCATCTGACAGTTCAGCAGTACGCATTTTTACTTGGTTAAACCTTGTCAAGTTCAAAGAAACTTATTCTCAGCATGTATAGGATTTCAGCCTATTTTTTTCTCCTTAGGGCTTGAACCAATAATGATGTCAAACTTAATTTTTATATATTAAATTCTTGACATGCAATTAAGTAAATGTGGACTTTCCTCTACAATTTTAGGAATTCCATTCAAATAGTAGTTTCTATAATAAATGCTCCTCAACTGTGGTCTTGGCCAGAAAGCAGAGCTTCAGGAAGTAGGATGTGGATGCTTTGTATATCGTAAACTAGCTGATACCCGTGCTTCGCTATGAAACTTGATAAATTGACCCTTAAAGCTTGAAAATTAATGAGTAGTTTAAAAAGGGACTATTATTTTGTTAGAGGTTGTAAGCTAAGTTTCTGTTACAGATTAAGACATCATTTGCATAGCATAGACTTTCAATTCATCCCTCAGATGAATTGCTCAAGACCTCCCTGTAAACAACATTCCTGGTTTTGCTGTCGGGCCGGAGGATGACTAGGCTGTCAGGTGAACTGACACTTGAGCATGCCACATAGAACTGGCCATGGGAGAAACAGGCAGCTTCCCTTACTTGTGTTTTCCTAATCGCATCTGTAAATCTTTTCCTGCGTTTTTTGCCTCTTTTCCCTTTAACTGGTGTTACAGTAGAAGGAAGAGATTCGTCTGAATTGAGGAGGAAAATAAGGGGGGGGGGAATCTGTCTCTGCCTACCAGCATCATTGGTATTCATCTGGCTAGCGTTCTCTTAGTGTGTGAGAGAGTTGAGGGGTGTTTGGAAACTCAAACAGTATTTGCTGTATGAGCAAGGAGGAGACAGGAAGGAGTCTATGAGTGGCTTAGCTCAACTGTTCTGTAGTAAAGCTGCTTGCTGCTGTGAAAGCAAAAGCGAAACTGAAACTCCTCTGCTTGTGTTTTGCATTTGGATCAGATTTCTTTTCAGGTTGGGAGGGGGCAGTAGAACTCCTTAGCATCAGAGCTTGTTAATAATAATATAAGAAATACTCATGCTCTGATGATCATTTTGAAAAATCCTTTCTTAGTGAGCACCTAGAAGCCAAGAGGAACATCCGTGGCAAATTTCAAGTTTGTAGGCTTTACGGTTCTGGAGATTTTGTGATTAATGTGTGAGTGGTTTTCGCTTTTATATATATAGAAGAGTGATGATATGCTTAACAAGCCCACACAAACAAAAAAACACTCCTCAAATCCCTTTATTAAAACTACTGGTTTACAAAATAAAATACGTATTGTACAACATAGGTTCTATGCAATATGATAATTCCGTTAAGACTCTGTAAAAGATGATAGTTCTTTTATTATAAATTACTACAAATGAGATAAACCTTGACTAGGTCACCAAAGAATGCTTTTACAATACAAAAAAAATTGCAATAACTTATCCAGAATATATTTTCCACCCCTGTACACATCTTTTAAAAAAATGTACTGATTGGAGAATATAAAGTCATCCATTCCTATATTATCCATAGTTGTGAATCAGATTAAGATTTATAATGGTTATTATTATCCTGATACAAACCTAAGAAATATCAGTTCCTCTTTCCAGACAATGGGAGAGGAAAGCTGTATTATAGCTATGATAGCCAAAAATGAAATATCTGATAGCATGTTTTATTGGAAAGGCATATTGCTTTTGTAGATTGCTGTTAATTTCATCAGAAGTACACCATAGCTATTTTAATGTAAAATTTAAACTGGGATGAGACAGAGGAAGAAAGATATAGGTGAAAGTTTTAAAGAGGACAGATTGCAAGCATCCTACCAATTAGCAACTGCAGTATGTAAAACAATCGTATTCCCTGAAACTGCCTAAAATCTTTTTGTTTCATATTGAGTTCTGCCATCTATTGTTAAATTTTCATTTTTTCGATAACGGTCACCTTGAGATCTTCATTAAAATGTCCTTGGACATTGACATCCCCTCCTCAATTTGTATCCAGCTATAATCACAAGATCTCAGTAGTTCACAAAAGTATGAATATACAATAAAGTATAAACATAATTAAACCCCAAATATAGTGCAAGCATCAGGCCACAAAACTTTAGAAGCAGATGACTCAATGGTAGGTCATTCTAGAAAGCTGTTTCCAGGTTTTGGGCCCCCTGACCTAAAGTCAGCTGCTGCTCCTGGTATTGATTGAAGTAGTTAGGCCAACTCTATTGAGGAGATGCATCCTACGGGTGATGCAGTGGTGGGTTCCTACCGGTGCGGTCCACTCTATAGCACTGGTAGCGGCCCGCTGGTGATGTCACAGTACCGGTGCGGTTGGTTGCCGGTGCCTGGGCGCCATTTTTTTAAAAAAAACTTATTATTTTTTTAAATTTTCTTCTGCGCATGCCCAGAAGCCGAGCTTCCGGCACTGCGCATGCGCTGCCTTCCTACCCCACAGTGAGTCCAAGCAGGGGAAGATGGCTGAGGGAGTGCATGAGACGCTGAAAGAACGGGCAGTAGGAGCTATCTCCATTCCCCTCCCTTCAGCAGTCCGAGAAGCCACGAACGTGCAGTGATGATCCTAGGCATTTTTGCACGTTTGAGGCTTCTCGAGCTGCTGAGGGGAGGGTGAATGGGCGGCAGGACCTATCTCAGTTCCCCTCCCTTCAGCAGTCCAAGAAGCCACGCCCACCCGGTCACATGGCTGGCAAGCCACACCCACAAAATAAGCCATGCCCACAGAGTGGTAGTAAAAAAAATAGGAACCCGCCCCTGGGGTGATGCCAAACTGTAAAGGACTTTATAGTTAAAACCATCACTTTAATTTGCTCCTAGAAGGTAATAGGAATGTGGGGCCCACAAAGTGAATTTAATGTGTGTCCAATGGTCCATACTCATAACTGCTTAGCCATGATGTTTTATACTAACTGAAGCCTCCAGTTCGTCTTTAAGGGGTTCCAGATAGAACATTTGCAATAGTTGGAAAAGGTATTACCACAAGATCCTGTTCTTTCCAGATAAATAGGGCATGACACAAAGAAGCCTCTAAGAAAATCTCCACAAGAAAACAAAATGTGGAAAGTTCAAATAATGCAGTGTGTGATGGAGAGAGGCAAATCCTAAAGAACTTACTCAGAAATCAAATTCAAAATGTAAAAATTTGTTGCAAGACCAGCTCTAGGAGCTCAAAGGAGCACTTAAAATACAAGTGGGCATGCCTGGCAGACAGCTCAAAAATACAATATTCTGGTAGTCCTATAAATTCAGAGGGCCACAACGTTGAGCCCCTATGATAATGGTTTTTAAACTGAGGGGCTACCACTGCCAAGATCCATGCATTTCGGTAGGGTTGCCTGTATTAATGATATTCAATATTGGGAGCATGGGTAAAGGAGTCAAACAATTTAAGAAACAACACAGTACGAGATGCAGAAACAATATGGAAAAATCTTTGTCCCAGTTGAGACACTAAAGCAACCGAATACACACAATACAAGTATCTGTTGACATTATTGGCATCTGTTGACATTGTTGCTTCATGCTATGAATCTACATACATGAATGCCGTGATTGAAGTATATTGATTACTTGCACTTTCAAAGCAGCTTGCATGCCTTTCACATTTTTTTTCAACAGAAGTCTTAGCAATTACTTTCCCAGTGTTACATAAAGCTACGTCCTATCTTTCCCCCATGACATGTTCAAGTAGGTAAAACAGAGACATACACAACAGCATCCTTCCAAAACAAGCACAAGAAATTTTGGGATCATTTTGCCATCTCCTTTCAGTTCATATGATGTGTGTGTGTGTGTGTGTGTGTGTGTGTGTGTGTGTGTGTGTGTGTGTGTGTGTGTGTGTGTGTGTGTGTGTGTGTGTGTCCATGTAGCCTTATGCTCCACAATTCATTGGGACAGTTTCTTTCTTTCCTTCCTTCCTTCCTTCCTTCCTTCCTTCCTCCCTCCCTCCCTCCCTCCCTCCCTCCCTCCCTCTCTCTCTCCCCCCCAACAGTAGGTGTAATATAAAATACATTAAACCTTTCAAGACTTGAAAATTTTCATCTGTGTTCATATTCGAGACATCACCAACCATGCTCCTGAAGCTCTTAGAAACCATTTTCAAATTACACCAGGAAGACAACAGCCCATTTTACAATGACTGTTTTCCTGCCCTGCAAAGCATATTGTAATGGTTGGACTTTTCAGGAGAGAAGGACTTTTCAGGGTAAAAGACTGCTGGGTGGAAAATGATTAACAAAAATATTTTATTGTCTGCCACATCTTTCTGCTGCTGTAGGGATACTAGCTGGATGTCACCCAGAACCTATTGGGAATGAGGAAACATGTATCTTCCTTGTTTTAAGAAAGTTTCTTGTTCTTGTAAAAATCCATTCTTAAAATCTGACCTTCCTACACCGCCATATCTTGCTTGCAGATATGTGGAAGAAGCAATAAGGTGGAAGTCTAATGGTTCTATAGTTAGAGAAATAATGTATCACAGACTTTTAGTGGAATTTCTTAAGATTTGCTAATTGAATAGGTAAATGAGGTCTTACTCGTTTTCTGAGATGGAAAAACGCAAGGGATAGAAAATTATTTAAGTTACTAGTCAAGTTTTTTCTTGCCAACACATGGGGGGCCAGTATGCACCAGAACATGCTTTATTGCTAGCACAAGCAAAAGTAGAGCTGAATTAATGTGTTCTTTTTTTGGCTCTTTCTTTGGACAGCACTATCTGCCAAAAGCCTCTTTAGTATCCTTTTGATTTATTTATATTCCTGCCAGCTCATGTTGGGCTCCACTGAATAAATGAAAACTAATTTTAAGTTTGCTTTTGTTAAGGAAAAGGAAAGGTGTGCAGATGTAGAAATCATTTTACGAACTCTGCAAATGTTATTTTAAGCTTCTGGAGAATCTGAACACTTTATGATTTCTTAAAGATTAAGTCTCCTGAGTACAGGCACAAAATAGGAGACACAAACACACACCCCATGAAAAAGACGCTCACAGGGAGGAGAGGTTTAAGTCTTGGAAATGCTGCCAACACATTGACCAATGGATGAGAGTAGACTTGGCTTCCACTGTCCAGGATGCTCTTCCTGGGTGGCAGAGCCTGCATTATTGCCAAAGAGTGGAGGGCGAGAAAAGAGAAGGAAAATTTGCTTGGCCTGATCAGAACAAAGTCTCACAAAAAACTCTCTTTTTCTGGCAATCAAATAAATCTACCGTATTTTTCGGAGTATAAGATGCACCTTTTTCCTCCCTAAAGGAGGCTGAAAATTTGGGTGCGTCTTATACTCCAAATGTAGCTTTTTTGAAGCTTTTTCCCCCAGCCCTAACAAGGTGCTAACGATCTTCCCTGGCTTGCAGCATTTTTTTATTCCTACTCCCTGGAAGTAGTTTTTTTTACCAGCCCTAAGTCTTTGCAGGCTTGTTTTCATTCCTACTCCCTTTGAAGAATATTTTTTTCAGCCCTAACCAGGGGATAAAATAATGTGCTGAAGCTGAACAGACTAAGGACGCTAGCCAGATGAATACCTGGTAGGTAGATTTTTTCCCCCTATTTTCCTCCCCCAAAACTAAGGTGCGTCTTATACTCTGAAAAATACGGTAATTGCTGGGATGCAACCCCCACCTCCCCATTCCGGTCCTCACCCCGGCTAGCCCCAATGAAGTGACAAGGAAATAAGCAGGTCACTGAAGAAGACCGAGTTAAAAATAAACATGGGTGCAGCCAAGTTGTTAACTGTAATCATCTCTAGAAGAATCCTTTCGGCTCTTTTCCTCATACCCATGTCACACCTCAAGAATTAAGTAGGCCCGGCCTACTGTCGGCACCTTGTCCCAAATGCTTCTTTGAAACTTGAAGAAAACGAAATGCCTGAAGTGAAACTCCAGAGTTGAAAGGGCAAACTTTATAGGTTGTCTCTGGTGCCATATAAATGGTATTACTTCTATGGTGACTGGAAAAGTGCCATCTGAGGGGGAGGCATTGTTTTAAGCATGTCTTTCTGTCCCTGGACAAAAAGATCCCGAAATCCCTTTCTCCACACAATGACTGAGGAATGTACATGTCAGCTGAAAGGGCCACGTGCCAAGATGGAAAGGAAATAAACTTGTTCAGGGCTGCTTTGAACCACACAGGAAATTCTGGACTGAGCAGTTGGGATTGATCACTCTCCTGGCTATCCTGTACTACAGGATTAACCACCTACTTGGATCTGCTTCCCTTTTCTCTCTCTCTCTCTCTCCCTAGTAAATATTTACATTGCATATTTATTTATTGTTTTTATACTATTTTTTTTCTTTCTGAAGCCTGCACAGAGTAATTTCTTATGAGTGGCCATATAAATTGGATAACTAAATAAATAAAGTATTTGATAATCTATTATCCTGCTCACAGAGGTGAATGGGAAGGCCTACTATCTGTCATGCTGAACTGAAAAAAACAACAACAATAAATGGTAATGGAGAACATTCACTCAAACAACCCCCCCAAAAAAAATTTTTTTTGGGGGGGACAAAGAAATGGCCTTTGAAATAGTCAACATAACTGATATATTTAATAATGTATTTTGTGATATTTTAAGTCACAAGAACCAGCCAAGTACTACGTATCTATATCTACAATATCTATTAAGGGAAGAAACTATAAAGAATGTGCTCTGTAGCTGTTTGCAGGTTCTAAGCTTGTGATCAGTAGATGCTGCTCACAATTTATGTATATTGTCGGCTTCCTCCATTTCAATATTCATCGAACAATTCTGAAGAAAAATTTTATACTTTTAATTTATAATTTCCCTGCTGTGTGTCACAGGTAGTCTTCGACTTACAATCAGTTGCTTAGCGACTGTTTGAAGTTACCACAGACTCCCCCCCCCAATTTTTTTTTTGGCCAGATTCCAGCATTTGGTAAAAGCTTCCCATTGGATAAAATAGATTTTCTCATTGACCATGGGGTCTGCTTAATGACTACTGCAAAAAATGTCATAAAATCAGTTCTGGTTATGTGGTGTTCCACTTAATGTCCACAATGACTTAGGACTTTAATTCCAGGCTCAATTATGGTCATAAGTCTCATAAGGACTACCTGTACTTAGAATACCACTGTATATTGTTTCTGCTAATCTATCTTTGGAGGCCAACCAATAGCACTGCAAAAAAATAAGGTTTGCTTCTCTGTTTTCAAAATTCTACTATTTTGTACCCTTGATCCAAGTCTAAGTTACTGTTATTTGCATATGCTACAATATATGTGAACAATTACTCTTAAATCACAGGATTGAGATCTAACCACAAATATGGATTCTCTGGTGATCTGATAGGATAGCCCATGGTGCCAAAAGTAACTTTGTTTTTTTTTAATTAACATCTCAGCCCATCACTACGTCTTACAGGATTTCTCACCAAAGTATTACAAAATCTCAGGCAGAAACATTAACATTGTGTTCCGTGTGGCAATTTTGTGCCATTTTGTTCTTTTCTAGTTAAATATATATATATCCAGAGATGCCTTTTGGAAGAATAATATAATGCCTATAGGTGTTTTGTTGATGTTCTCTGACTTACTTGACACTTCTAAAACTTTTAATGAAATTGTGATGCACATAACAGATCAGCATTTTCAACCTTTCTCAGCAGCTTTCTTTACATTCCTGTAGTCACTCAAAAGGAAGCATTTATTCCAATAGCCACTGACAAATTCTTTTAGTACAGTTTTCCGCAATTTAATGTCTTCCAAAAGTATAGGCTTAATTCTCAGAATGTTCAGCTGATATACCCAATGCTGTGGATTCAACATATATGGGAACAAGAAATTTGAGATTTTTGATAATCCCCAAGAAGCCATAGATCTATATAGGATGTACTAAAAGTTAAAACTTTTGAAACACTGTGCATAGTGTCAGATTTAGTGTCTATATTGACTGCAATGAGTAAAGGCCAGATCTTTCCAAAGAACCTAATTAAATTGGTGTTTTTGGATATAAAAGGAGGCATGAGAGCCAGTTTGATATAGTGGTTAGTTTCATGTTAAGGTAACTGTGAGTTCTAGTTCTATATATAGTTATATGTTTATGGAATGTAACATAAACACAAGTTAGAACATGTCAGTAGATGTGTTTCTCTCAAGTGTTACGGTATTACTAAATAATGAATCTCATTCCACAAAATCCACCTGAAACATTAACTGCCATTGGAGTAAAACAATGACACTCGGAAATAATAAAGTACTCCAGAATATTTGGAAACCCCCAACTGGTACAAAATGCAGCTGCATGGATAATAAATGGTGCCAGCTGCATGGCATATCTGACACTACTCCTCTGTCAGCTGCACTGGCTGCTGTTGTGTTTTAAGGTGCAATTCAAAGTTGTAGTTATCACCTTTAAAGCCCTACAAGGTGTAGGACTGGGTTACCCAAAGGACTGTCTTTTTCTAAAAGACTCCATCGGTCCAATCCAATTAGATTGGCCACACTGCAGATCCATCATCCAGTGTTGACTGGCAAGAAGATGGGTTTTCTCTGCTGTAGCCCCTGCCTTATGGAATATTCTGTCTTGGGAGATTAAAATGGCCCCAACTCTGTTGGCTTTTTGCAAAGCTATGAAAACCTGATTATGTGCCCAAGCCTGGGACTTGGATCCCTTTTATTTGGCTTTACTATTAGTTGGTTAATCATCATGGCTATTGTTTGTACTTATTTAATTTGTGGATGTTTTTATTGTTTTAATGAGTTTCAAATTGTTTTATAATAGAATTGTTAAGTCACCCAGAGTCACATAGTTGAATTGAGCAGCTATGGATACATAAATACAGAATATATCATGAGCCTGGTCCCCACAAAACAGGATGTAGAGAACCTTAATTTTAGGCTAAACAGAACAAGTAAATTTCAAGACCATTATCAGAGTGGGTGTTACTTATTTAGGGGCTGCACATAGGGAAAAAGAATTGGGCACTCTATCCCATACATTAGTCACCTCTCTAACCCATACCTTAGCCACCTTTGGAATAATAGACTAGGAAAGGTTTGGGTGCTCCCATTTATGTTTTTAAATCAGCTGGGATTAATATTCAATTTAATAATGTGTTCTCATGATACTACCATTTGACCCCATTAAACAAATTGGGAGGTAGGGAGGCATTCTGTTCAATACTGTAGAAGTTGATCAGCTTAAGTCTGTACTTCTTTTGGAGGTCCCGAACTTACTTGCCTGTCACGTTTAAGTTTGGCTGGGGTCCCGTTGGAGTACGGCCCTCTCGCACTAGGAGAGGTTTCCCTAATTCTTGCAGTAACAATTTCCTGCAGTTCCTACAAAACTATACACAGAAATCGCTGGGTTAAGAGGAATCTTCGCCATCCAACAAGCTGCTTTCATAACTTTTCCAAACCTAAGGAAGGCAAAGCAAGGCGGCTTCTTCTCAACATTTTTCGGCCGTCTTTTTAAGGGACAGCATAACAAAATAAGAGAGTTGGAAGGGATCTTGTAGGTCATCTAGTCCACCCCCGCCCCCGCCCAAGCAGGGGACTCTACTACACCGTTTCTGACAGATGACAGTCCACAATCATGATGATTGCATTATGATTATGATCATGATTTATCACTTGTTGCTTGTGTGTACACTGAGAGCTTCTGCACCGGAGACAAATTCCTTGTGTGTCCAACCAGACTTAGCCAAGAAAGAATTCTATTCAATTACGACGTAACTTAGTATTTGCACGTCCTTGGAGACAAAAGAGACCGGAGCGGTGGAGAAATACATGCGCGGCTCAGCCGGCTTTGCATCTATTTCTTTTCCGCGATTAAACTATTTGAAATGCGGTCTGTTCTGACTTCGACGCCTGTAGAATTCCTGCAAAAAGGGGGAAATGGAGCGGAAAGTTTTGCACCCCGTTGGAGCTCAGTCGGCGTCTTAGAAGTCACAAAAGTCTTACAATCACACGGCTGGAAGGGACCTCCGAGGTCTTCTAGTCCAACCCTCTGCTATAGCAGCCCGGGCAAATGAATGTCTAATCTATTCTTGAAAACGAGAATTAAAATCATTAGGAACAGGAGGGGGACGCAACTGAAGCCCTACAAACGCTCATATTTTCTCATCCTCGGAGCAAGGCCGACGGTAGCCAAGCGACTGCGCATGCTCTGCCCGGCAACCATCGCATGTCCCCCCCCTTCCCCCCTTCTTCCAGCGTTTGCACTCTCCAGACTTTTTCACTGCGTGCGCAGTTTCCATCAGCGGCCCAACAACGGGGCTTAAGGGGGGGGGGAAAGGCGAGGGGGGCGCGTGGAGCGTTAAACTTCGCTCCTCTGTCTGCGCATGCCTAGCAATCCTCGGTATTTAGTCCTGAGCAGGAGTAAAACCAGCCGGGGCTCGCTCGGTGCTTCCCACTCCCCCACCCTCCTCTCTCTCTCTCTCTCCCTCCCCGTCTTCCGTGAGGTCAGAGGAGACTCCGCCCAATGCAAGCCGGCCTCTGGCTCTGGAGACCGCGAGGGCAGAGCCAAGAGAAAGCTCAGAGCCGCGCAGCGCTGGAGTTGAGGCAGCATCAGCTGAGGACGGAGCGACGGTCGTGACAGGTAGAACTTTTGGGGCAGGCAGTGAGCCGGGCTGGAGCAGCAGTGGCCTCTCCTCTCTCTCTTCTCCCGACGGACCCGTCTTGCCTTTCGTCCCGCTTCCCTGTTTTACATCCCGACTTTTTTTTTTGCCCGCCTCTTTCCCGGCCGACGCGTTTCACCCGGTCTCTTTGCTACTTTTGGTTCTTCCTTGAGCTTCTTCGGATCTTTTCCTGGATGCTTCCCCCCTCGATATTGCCCCGGGGCTTTCTGGTTTGATGTTCGGACAGGTGGAGGTTGGGGAATTCCCCCCCCCCCCAAAAAAAAAGTTTAAGGAGGTCTTCTAAAAAGCTTCGAAGAAGTTTTTGTTTGATTTTAGTCACGGCACTTTTCAGGATAAGATGAGACTTTAAGTCTCTAATTATCCTGAAGAGATTGGACCACCATTTGTCTGAAATGGTATAGGGTCTCCTGCTTGAGCAGGGGGCTGGACTAGAAGACCTCCAAGGTCCCTTCCAGCTCTATTCTGATTCCTGATACGAAGGATCCACTAGAAAAGGGGCACTCATCTTCAAAAGCATTTTCTGGCCAGCCTACTTTTTTTTTTTGTATCCTCGAAGGTGTGGACGCGTTTTATTTATTGGCCCTCGAGGTGTGTCGGTTACATACTGTAAAATAAATGGATTTTTATTCTCTTCAGTCTTCCCCAACGTGGTGCCCTTCAGATACGTAGAGTATAAGTTCCTCTCTTTATTCAAGGTGTTGGGTGGGAATGATGGAAGTTGCAGTTCAACATATAAGGAAAATACCAGGTTCAAGGAAACTGACGCACATAGGTATATGAATGCTATATACCATTATAGAAGCCAAGGGTGTCAATTATTGAAAAATAATGACTCACCTTCAGCATTTAAATGGAGTATTTGTTCTGGGTAGGGAAGTGATTGGGCTGGGAGAGGTTGCAAAACTTTTTTTTTTAAACCCAGAGAAAAAGTTGAAGTTCCTTCTGTTTCGAAAAAAAATAATTTCCAATTCTTCCCTCAGTTTGCTTCCTTGGAGTAATAAGGTAAGGGAGACATTTAAGATAGAAAGGAAGAATCATCTAATCTTACCAACTAACTGGCATTTGAAATCGAAGTGGAGAGATTTTTTTTTTAATGTTTTGTCATATGGCTGTGTCCAAGATTAGGTGCTTCTTAAGTTTAAACTCTTGCAAAATATTAAAAACAGTTTCAGCGCAAGGAGCTTATTCAAAGGTGATTTCTTCATAGGGATAGTGTTTCACCTGTTTATTCCTTAAACCAATATGCCACCTGAGAACAAATTCAGAATATGCTGATTAGTGTGTAACTTGTGTTGCTGGTGTTAGAAGAAAAATCCTGAGTTTTGACGAAAGGCAGAACAGAGAAGGAAAAAAAAAGGAAAGAGGAAATGCTTTGGGATTTATTGCAGTAAGAGAAAAGGTAGACTTTCTTATCTTTGTGCCAGTAGAGCACAGACTTTCTCAAAATATTTAGAAATAGATGTGCTTGCAATGAATGAAGGTGCTTTTTTTTTGCTCACTGCACCTGCCTAATGTAGTCTATCTGCTGGAATTAAAAGGCAAAGTGCCACTGTCCTTTGAAGACTATGTTCTAAGGCAGGGATCAGCAACCTGCGGCTCTGGAGCCGCATGTGGCTCTTTCATCTCTCTGCTGCGGCTCCCTGTCGCTCAAAATATGTGTCACAATTGCCAATGTGCGACAACCGCCGGCACGCAATTTATTGAGCTTTTCGACCCCCAGTAGGCCAACCATGGATAAATCCAAGAAAAGAAAAGTTTCAGAAGAAAACAGAATCTTTAATTCCACTATATATGCTAGTTCTGTGGCCGCTCAGGAAATAGTCAGGCATGGGAAGAGTTTTGTGGCTCCCAGTGTTTTCTTTTCTGTGGGAAACGGGTCCAAATGGCTCTCTGAGTGTTTATGGTTGCCGACCCCTGTTCTAAGGTGTGATTGACAGAATAAACTGGGCAGTTTATGGATGGCATGGCTCCACAGAGAGCAGTTTTCCGTCTTGGGATGGGGAGTTGAAGCTTGCCTGGGGTCTTTTGAACATCAGAAGAGAAGATTTTGTCAGCTGTGTCACAGGAAGAAGGGTGTTTGGGAAAGATTGTTGTTTATCTGAACACCAGGCTCACTTAAGCTTATTCATTTCTAAGTTGGATCTCTTAAGACAGGGGTAGGCAAAGTTGGCTCTTCTATGACTCATGGACTTCAACTCCCAGAATTTCTGAGCCAATCATGCTAGCTCAGGAATTCTGGGAGTTGAAGTCCATGAATCATAGAAGAGCCAACTTTGCCTACCCCTGTTTTAAGATGAAAATGTCACTTACAGACATTTGCATACTTCCGTATCTGCTCTGTTCTGGGTACAGGAGATAAAATAAGTGAGCTTGACCAGATATTTTGATGACCTGAGAGATTTGACTGAAACACTCCCCATCAAAGAAGTAATTTATAATCTATTGAATATTGCATCAAGAACTGCCCCCTTTCAAGATTCTCATGAGTGGAGTGGAGATTTGATGCATGGGAGAATGCTTCAAAACAAAATGGGCAACCCTGACTCCAACTTGGTGTTGATATATCAAGACGTAAGCTTGGCTTCGGCGTAGTGTGCGATTTTTGTGAATCCAGTGAGTTGTGATTTGTTGCTGAAGACCCACTACAATGATTAAAATTTAGTTTCATGTGTTAACCACACCTTGCCTGCATAGCTGTTGATCGATAAGCCTGTGTATTTTGAAGGTACCAGTTTGGGAAAGGCTGAAATATGCGGTCTTTACAGGACAATTGTAATTTGTTGTATAATACACACTTGACAAGGTGAGAACCAACAGCAGGAAATTCTGAAACTGTACTTTAAACTGCAAAGATAATTTTGAATTGGATTAATGAAGAAAAATAACTGATAATTATCTTAAATTTGTAGCTGTAGTATTTACAATAAAATTAACCATGTAATTATTTGCAGTTGTTGATGTTAACAGTTTAGTCCAGTTTATATAATTCTGATTCCAAAATTGATGGGATTTTTGTGTGTGCAGTTTTGATTTGCATTATAGAAATTGGGGCTTCTTAACATATCAGTAAAGTTCTTGTATTTTCTGTGGTCAGATCACTCTGTTGATGTTGATGTCTTTAAATTCCCTTACCCCCTTAAACAAATTTCTCATACCAACTTATTTAGTTTTGAATTTGATAATTTTAAAATTATTTATACCAGTAAATAAAATGTGACTGTGAAATGTTGTCTTGGAGTTAAAGAATTAGGAAACCAGTTCTCTATCTCTCAAAGGTAACAAGATTGCTTTTTTTGGACATCTGTTATCCACCTTTTCTCCATATTCCATGTGATACCCTGGGGTAGCTTTTTTCAGTGTGATATATTCGTACTATCTTGGATGATGATATATTAAATTTATATGTCATCCAACTTTGAATGTACTATTTGCAAATTTTGGAACCTCCATATGCTTTCCAACTTATTTGGAAGGCATCTGATTGGGAAAGGCTGCTTTTTATATTTAGAGAAATTGCAAATAATCTTCTCTTGGTTTTTTAAGTAGACAGAAGTCTTGTGTTTTGTATGTATGCACAAGGATCCCAAAAGGCTCTGAATGCAGGGTGGGAGTGGTGTGTGCAAGAAACACACCTGTTGCTCTAAAAAAACTTGCATACAGAATTTTCCCTAGAGATACAGGTCCCAGCAAGCAGGTCCCAGTGGTAAAATGACTAGGAATTGCTTTTCTCTTTTGGACAGGAGAAAATAAACAACCACCACCAAAATGTTGCATTAATTGATTTAGAAGATGAAATATTGTTCAGTTTTTAACCACAGCTTCAGCATCTGATCTCTAAATTTGCGATTCATACACCAGGAAAAAAGAAAGAAAACAAGGCCATTTCTGAAAAGTGAGATAATTTTTCACACAGCTCATGAAACCATTAAGTTGTAAAATGATCCGTGAACCTGATCTGAAATTCAGGAAGAGTACAAAGGTTGACATCTGAATGAAGTCTTCTTGTACTGCAAGTATAACATATTAACAGGTCTTTGAAAAGTGATACTTTGCTCTCCAATCTACTTTCTGGAACAAAAGATCTTCCAACTGCAGAATACTGTTATAAATTCTTGATGGCTATTTGATATATCCCCCCCCTCTCTCCCCCTCCCCCTCCCCCTCTCACTCTCCCTCTTTTATAGTATTGCACCATGATTTTTGATTACAATTTCTAAAATTGATTTTTCAATAGTACAGGTGCCTTTACTGGGAAGTAAAGCAGTGGAAACAATGGAAAGGATGATAAACCGTTTCAGTTGCTACTTTTTCTCTAGGTTGAAATTAGGGAAAAATATTGCTATTTTTTTTAAGACATGTATTTAGTGCTTTAAGACAAAGAGTTGATGGTTTAATATTTTTGATGTATGAATCCTTTCACAACAGAATCTGTGAAGTGGCTTGGTTGTTAGACAGCTTATTGCATTCTATATTTTAGTTTGTTGCATGAAAAACCACAAAACTCTCTTAAGTTGCTGAATATCCAAGAGGGCAAACCAGTAACTGTAAAAGTTCAAAAACAACACAATTGAAAAGCCTTAGTGACCTTTTTCGATTTCCACAGGGAATAAATGATTCTGAAATATGTTTTGCTTAAAACTGAACCATTAAATAACTTTCTCAGGAAAGTTATTTAAGTTTCTCATTTTGTCTACACCTTGGAGAAAACTTTGTTCTGTACATATTAGCTGTAAAGTTTCACTGAACTTCAGGAAGGCAGTAATTTGGATCCATCCTTACTTGTGCTTATCATAAAATGCACGCAACAAGAATATAAATATTGATTTTATATGTGCTAAGCTATAACATGATTAGATTAGTTCGGGTTTGTAGGATTGTGTAACCCCAGCCATGGTAGCTTGTTAACAATAGTTTATGACTTAGCATTTCTGATCTTTTTCAATTGTGCCTTATTTAGCAAGTTATGGTTCAATAAACTAACTTAACAGAAGTGTCACTATGTAAACTGTGCTTAACGCAGAGGGATACGCATTGGAGAGTCTTGCTACCAACTAATAAGGTGGGGAAAAAGCAGCAAAAAATTTAGGATGTAAGCAGAAACTATCTCAATCTGCAAAAATAGAAGGACATATCTACGGTATGTTTATCCGCAACCCTAATCTGAAGTCTGGGATCCAAGCAGAATCAAAATCACTAACTTTGCTTAACAACCACAGTTGGGACCAGCAACTATGTTCCTAAGCGATACAGCTGTTAAACAAGACATCACATGACCACAACGGATTTACAACCCCACTTCCGCCATAGTCATTAAGCGTGACATCATGTGATCATGACTTTCTATTTTACTGTCAGCTTCTCCATTGACTCTGCTTGTCAGAAGCTGGTTATGAAGCATGGAAATGGTGATGATGTGACTGTGGAACGCTGTGATGGTTGTGAAGTGCCCAAATCTTGATCACATGACTATGGGGATGCTGCAACAGTTGTAAAGTTACTTTTTTTGGTACAGTCATATTTTTGGTCACTAAATGGAGCAGTTGTTGAGCAAGGATTACCTTTCCCTCCTTGAGAGTTTGTTTTGGACAACGTGTTTAAGAGGAGGCATTGGCTGGAAGATGATCAGAGTAGTATCTGATAATTCTTACCAACCCTTATCAAAGTGATGGCACAGAAGTGCCTGTTCTGCTCACTGGATTCTGTGTTGTTATAATGTTAGCTTTTATATGTGGTGGTGGAGAAGGCTCTTGCATATTCCTTGGACAGCAAAGGTGACCAGCATAACACCAGGCATGTCACAGGAAGGCAAAATCACCAAACTGCGTCTCATTTATTTTGGCCACATCATGCATGGGAATTCAGTGGAGAAAGCAATTATGTCTGGAAGAGTTAACGGTAAAAGGAAACTAGGCCGCCAAAGAACACGATGGCTGGACACCATTAAAGTTGACACCAACAAGAGCATAGAAAAACTTAAAAGAAGTAGTGCAAGATCGGAAGATGTTTTGGTCACCACACTACAAAAGTTTTGGTCACCATACTACAAAAAAGACATTGAAACCCTAGAGAAAGTGCAGAAGAGAGCAACCAGGATGATAAAGGGTCTGGAAAATAAAACATACAAAGAGTGGTTGCAGGAACTGAACTTGGCCAGTCTGGCGAAGAGAAGGACCAGGGGTGACATGATAGCAGTGTTCCAATACTTGAGGGGATGCAACAGAGAGGAGGGGGTCAGGCTGTTCTCTATGGCACCAGAAAGCCAAACAAGGAATAATGGATGGAAGCTAACCAAGGAGAGATTCAACCTGGAAGCGAGGAGAAACTTTCTGACGGTGAGAGTGATCAACCAGTGGAACAGCTTGCCAGTGGAGGTTGTGAGAGCCCCAACACTTGCGACCTTCAAGGGGAGACTGGACTGCCATCTGTCTCAAATGGTGTAGGAACTCCTGCTTGAGCAGGGGGTTGGACTAGATGACCTACAAGGTCCCTTCCAACTCTAATAATAAATCTAAATCTAAATGTGGATAAACCTGGTCCATAGAATCGCCAAGAATTGGACAGGACTGAATAGATAACATCATCATCATGATCATCATCATCATGTTGGCTATAGATGTTTCCATTCTTCATCAGAGGGTGGCAGGATGGGATCTACTTGGACTCTTCTACTCTTCCTTTAATTAAACGGCTTCTGCTTAGGCATAAAGGCATCTACTTTGGCTAACAGCCATAGTTGCCATATCATGGCTCAATGCATGATTCGGGTCAATCTGTATTATTGTCCCCCCCCCCCACTACTACAGAACTGATTAAAATGGTGAATCTATAGTGGATGATTTAATATCTCCCTGTTGGATCACTGCCATCCACTCCCCCTCCCCCCCTTTTTTTTGCTGAGAGAAGCTATTCTGTTGTATGTGATAACTCCTCCCTTTGCTATTGGTTGATGCTGTCCTAATAATGGAAAACTCTGCTTGGATTTTACCTTAGGCATTATTTGAAAGCTGGGAGATAATTAACAGCTTCTTTAGAAAGGGAAATAGTTTAATTAAGAGCCACACTCTCTTGCCCCAACCTTTTATCTTTTTTTTTTCATTTGTTTTTAAAGATAGGACATATTCGGCAGATATCTTTCAGACAAGGTCATGTGGCTATCAAGGATATCTTTGCAAACTGGAAATAAAGTTATGGGCACAGGGACAGGGATATGTTTTGTTTCTATTGAATGAAAGGACTGATAAAAATGTGCTGATGTATGTATAAAAAGGAGGCAACTCTGTTGCAACTCCAAGCCTCTTGGAATGCTTAGCTTTTTAAGTCAGGCAAGCTTGTATTGCCTCTTGAACAAAATAGCTTCTAAATAGCTTGTAGGTGGCCCAAAGGTATGCCATGCTTAACATGTTAAGATTTTGCTCACTTTTTGTGTGTGAAGAATACAGAGCTCATTTTTAAAATGGTTTATATTATGTTTTCATTCAACCCTTTTTTCAAGTTTGCCTGCATACAGTACAAACTAACCTGGGTTGCTTAGAGATAATAGAATAGACTTCTTTATTGGCCAAGTGTGATTGGGCACACAAGGAATTTGTCTTTGGTGCATATGCTCTCAGTGTACATAGAAGGAAAGAAACAAAAAGAAAAATGAAAAAGAAGTGGATTCTGCTGGACAATAATCTGCAATTTCGTGCTCGTTTCATTATTAAACACTCTGAAAAATTAATTGGATTAGATGTTATAGTAAAAAACAACCATATAAAAAAAATGAAAGGTTGAAGAAAATATAATGTAATGTAGCTTCAAATTGGGATTGTACGAGGAAAAAAGATGAAGGGGACCAAGAATTAAGTTTTCAAATAATAATTTGTTTATATGTTAAAACAGGAGACAGTTAATTCGTTCTGCTGGTGGGTTGAAATCCTCACTGTGATGTAGTTCTTTCTTGTAGTTCTTGGCCAAGATCTCTTGGTCTTAAAATAACTCCAAATTCTACAACAAGACATGCCAGATTGTGTCTGCAGTTTATATAATTTCTGTAAGTTTGCATGATCTCACTTTGCATGACTTATTTTAAGTTTCTTAGACATGGGAGATAAGGATAACAAAAGGGAGTTTATACTGAAATTTCAAACTTCAACATTTCATAAATGATCATAAGAGTTGAAAGAATATATTCTTTTAGAAGAAATATGAATGCTATGAGCAGGATCATATTCTGTAGGAATACACAAAGACTTAGAGGCAGAAGCAGTTTTAGAAAGATATTCTTGTCAATCTTAACCACTTTATTTTCTTCTTTAGAAAAAGATGATTCTGATTTGTGGTCCACTTCAAAAACCAGGGACAAGTGAAACAAAAAATAGGAAGGGAGGGAGGGAGAGAGAGTATGAATATGAATTTCTAATAAATATATCAAAGAATGGATCCAAAAGCATTTCTTTATCCATGTATGCATATATTTAGATATTTGAAATATTTCTAGGATGATTTTAAGTCAAATTTCCCAAGTGTGGGGGCTGGGGAGAGGAGAAAAGTTTTGTTAAAAAAATCTGACTTGCCTCATTTAAGAAGGGTTTACATAGTTCTCTTTTTAAGAGCTTACAGTTGACATAAACTTTATTGAAATAGCACAGCTGCAGACTATGCATTCCTTTGAGCAGCTTTGAAGCATATTGTTTATTTAGGTGCTTTGCATGAACATCATAACCTGGGATTTGATCACTGTTTTTGTGCACTGTCTGCAACAAGCTTCCTGTTTGGTGTAAGTGGAAAGGAGTTAATAGTAAATGTGCATCTGGTTGTTAAGTAATATCAACTTCAATTTATAGAGATTTTCAGTCATCCCGGTCATGGTTGTCCCAAAGGTACTTTTTTAAAGAGGCAACTGGACATTCTGGTTTTTCTTTGAAGATGTTTCACTTCTTATCCAAGAAGGTTCTTCAGCTCTGAATGGATGGCGGGGAATGGAAGGACCATCCAGTCAGAGCTGAAGAAGCTTCTTGGATGAGAAGCGAAACGTTTTCAAAGAAAAACCAGAAAGACCAAGTTGCCTCTTGAAAAAAGCACATTTGGAATCAACATAAATCACAGTTCTCATTTCTTAAAATTCTTTAGCCTGTTTTATAGTATATAGGATTTTTTGCCATTTCAGAGTTAGGGCAGTGATGTGTGATAGAGTTCATGCATTGTAACGTTCATTCATTTGCTGCGCTGTAATAAGGTTTGTTTAATCCTGACAGTTACATGTCTTGAACTTGATTTGTAATCATTGTGGTGGCTTTGATTTGCTTTGATGGTGTGTTGGTTTCTCCAGTAGCCAATCTCAATTTACTGTATTATCTTCCAGCTCTTAATAAGAATTCATTCTAGAACCACGAATAAGGGGATTTAAAATTGGTAAATCTGCATTTGATTTTGGTCTGAGTATTTGAAAGTTGGCCTTGCTTGTACTTTTCACTTGAAACAGTAGTAGGTAAAGAACACTGTTTTGGCCTCCCCTTTGGGGCAGTTGGGTTGATGTACGCCATGCCCTTATTTTGGTGTAAAGTTTCATATTCAGTAGACAAGGATCTGTTGAAGATGTTCAGTAACAAATTTAGGCCAGGGATCAAAGACAACTCTCCCCCCCCTTAATTTCTTCATAGCAAAACAGTGTGGCTTGAATGTAAAGCAAGCTTTTCCTGCCTAGTGACTACTGTAGGGCCAGGCTGACTGAGAATTCTGGAAACACTAATTCCCAACGCATCTGGAAGAAATGTTTTGAAAACATTTTACATGGAGAGTGGCCCTGTACATGTGCTGCATTTTACAGAAATTTTCTTTTCTTTTTGAATGTGTGACATTGCACGGCCATCTTATTTGCTGATTTAGCAAATCTTTGGCTCAGTCTGCCAAGTGTATTTTTTTTTCTTCCATTCAACAGTGTCCGATTCTTGGAAACTCCCTGGAAAAGTCCCTGCAGTTTTCCTGGGAAGGTTTTTCTTTTTTCAGAAGTAGCTTGCCTTTGCCTACTTTCTAGAGCTGAGAAAAAGTGACTGGCCCAAAATCATCCAGCTTGGCTTTGTGCCTAAAGTGGGAGTACCTTGTGATCTCCCTGTTTCTATCCTGATGCCTTAACCACTAGCCCAAACTGGCTCTCCAAGGGTAATAAGTTACATTATATGGCTCTGTTAATAGGTGTCTGATAGTGGTCATGGTACAAATTTAATGCCACTTGTTTCAGAGTTGACAGACTATTGCTGCCCCCTTCTTTTAAATGTTTCTGATGCATGATAATTTCTGCTAGCTAGTAGCTGTTTCTTAGCTTATCTGGTTATTCATTTTCTTTTCCCACATTTATTTGTTGCTAGATTTATATTTTGCGTTTTTCTTCAGGAGCCCAAGGCAGATGATACAGAATGGCTTATCCAGTTTCCCCTTGTAAGTGGGGTAGAATGGGCTGACAGACAATGACTGGCAGAAAGGCACCCAGGGAATTTCTCCCAGTCCTAGTCCAGCTCTTTAACTTCAACATCCATTATAGCACACGCTAGCCCAGGTTCCTTCTTCAGGGCCTCAAAGATAGAAAAGTGATACTTTGGCCTGGTAAATTTTTAATGAAAGCTGACTAATAGGAGTGGAGAGGAAACTAATGGACAGATAAAAATGATAAACTTTTAGTTCTCCTGGTGTGTTGAATTTGACATGGATTTATTTATTTCATTTTCAACATGAAATGCCACTAGGAATTGCATGTAAGTGGGTTTTTACAAGAATAAAATTTCAGCAATAACGTTGGGCCAAAATAGCTCTGTTTTTACGTATTATTTATGACAGGCAATGGATTATGAAGGAAAATATCATGTTTCCCTGAAAATAAGACCCTGTCTTATATTTTTTTGAACCCTGAAATAAGCTCTTGGTCTTATTGCCATGCACTCAAATGCCCGATTGGGCTTATTATTAGGGGATGTCTTATTTTGGGGGAAACAGGGTGGGTACGCTGAAACTGCTCTGCTTCTATTGGGAAGAATTACTGAGTAACATGCAGTAATATTTTTTTAGTTCTTTTGTACACATGTGCTTTGTAGTTCTTTTGTACACATGTGCTTTGATGCAGAGATGGAGTCTAAAAATAACAATGCATTTTCAAGGGGCTAAGGAGGCCAGCTTCATATGGTCCCTTTGCCCACTCCTGAATGCAGCTCACTCATAATTTGTACCATGTTTGTCCTTAAAGATCTGCTTGCATCCCAGGGTTACTCTGTAGCTGGTTAAGCCCAAGAACAGCCTTTTGCTGTTCTGTCCTGGAAGTGTTTTCTCTCCCTTAGCAACCTAGAACTAAGGAGACACTTCCTAACAGTGAGAACAATTAACCAGCGGAACGGCTTGCCTTCAGAAGTTGTGGGTGGGTGCTCCATCACTGGAGGCTTTTAAGAACAGACTGCACAGCCACTTGTCTGAAATGGTATAGAGTCTCCTTCCAACTCTGTTGTTCTGTTTTGTTCCTTATGTCAGGTCATGAGATGTCTGGAAGGCAACCCAGTGCAAATCAGTGTGCATTTAAAAAATTTCCCTACCTGTTCTGTGGGCGTGGCTTGGTGGGTGTGGCAGGGGAAGGATATTGCAAAATCCCCATTCCCTCCCCACTCCTGGGGGAAGGCTATTGCAAAATCTTCATTCCCACCCCACTCTGGAGCCAGCCAGAGGTATTTGCCGGTTGTCCGAACTACTCAAAATTTTCGCTACCGATTCTCCAGAACCTGTCAGAACCTGCTGAATTTTACCCCTGGTGTGCATGGAGGTGAGATGTGGCCTCATGTGTCGCGACCTCCCGATGATGCTCCTATTGATTCATGCACTGTTCTCTCCTTCCCCACTCTGTGCTCCCTGTCCACTCTAACTGCTGTTTATTTCTCCTTATGGCAGAAGCCAACCAAGTGTTCTGGAATGGCTCCTTGAACGGATTTCTGCATTGGGAAGCGACTGTTCCCACAGTTGCTCCAACACTGCTGTTTTGGGTCCCTAATAACATCTTAGTTCTTTGTTTTCATTTCAGCCACATTCTGACTTTCAAAATTTTGATTCCTTTCTATCAGCCAGGCACCTGAGTGGTACATATACATTGTGGGATATGTTTCTTTGGGAATGAGCAGTAACAAAAAGAAAAAAGGAAACCATGCTTTGCTTGCAATAATTACTACCCCTAATGTGAACACTGATGATTCATTCTCAGATGTCTTTACTCATGCAATTTTTTACAGTCAAATGGTTAATAATTTGGTGACTTTGTATAAATCACTGTAGTTATTGCAAGAATAATGTATGGACAGAGGATTCAAGGCCATAATTAGTTAAATTCTGCTTTAAAACTTTATTTAGCCAGCATGTGTCTTGGCAAGGTGGCTAAGGATGATAGGAGCTGAAATCTAATATATCTACAGTATGGTAGATCAACAATAGTTAATATAATTTATACCAAAAGGGTTTACTGCAGTGCATTGGATTGGATAAAAGTAATGCCTCAATCCTTGGAGCTGGAGGATCCATACATTTTGTGACTTAGATGATAAATAAAATACTATTCTGTTCTTCATCTCCCAAACATCTAGGCATGATGTTGTAGAACTTGATTTCTTTTCATTTCTTCTTTGTCCCTTCCCACAAGATTCTTCAAAATTCTTTTACAAATTCAATATATGAAAATTATCCAAGTATTTCTTTTGATTTATTCATTGCATATCCCTTTTCATTATTAAGACATCAGCCAGTTTCTTTTGTATCTTCAGTATAACATAAGGTGACCAGATTTTAACATTGGTAAAGAGGGACACCATTGACCGGGGTGGGTGGGTTCCTGATTAAAATTTTGGTCTATATGGAGCAACAAAAATTTTCATAGAAAATAATGTCCCCCCCTAGTCCTTCTTTTCTCTAGACTAGTCAAACCCAAATCCTGCCACCGTTCTTCATGTGTTTTAGTCTCTAGGCCTTTAATCATCCCATTTGCTCTTCTTTGCACTTCCAAAATATCAACAACGTTTTTATAATGTGGTGACCCAAACTGGATGCAATATTCCAGGTGTGGCCTTACTAAGGATTTATAAAGCGGTACTAATATTTCATGTGAGTTTGATTCTTTGTCTCTGTTTATACAACCAAATATTGTATTAGCTTTTTTGGCTGCTGCTGCACACTGCTGGCTCATGTTTAAATGATCATCCACTAGGACTCAAAGGTCCCTCTCACAGTTAGTTTTTGAGCCAGGTTTTGCCTAATCTGCCCTTGTACCTTTGGTGTTTCCTGACCAGATGTAAAACTTTGCTTTTCTCCACAATAAATTTCATTTTGTTGGATAGAGCCCATTGTTCAAGTCTGTCACGATCTTTTTAGATCCTGAGCTTGTCTTCTGGGGTGTTGGCTATTCCTGCTCTGGGCAGTGTACAATAAAACATCCAAATATATAAGACAGAATATTAAAAAAAAAATATGGAAAACATTTTCTTAACCCCCTCTTTCTCATGTTAAATGACTCTGAAGGCAGAGTCATTTATTTTTTTAAAAAACAACAACAAAGTAGTAAATCAGTGATCCAAAATTATCATAACATCTTAATCTTCTTTCTCATTTTACTTGTGGAATGGATTGGAATAGTGCTTTGGAATTTTCAAGCTTCTCCAAGACTTAAATGCACCACCTGCCTCTGCTCTAATTTGTAGCAATCAGGAAGGCTAGTTGGGGACACCTGGAATCACAGCATTGTGAAGTGTTGCCTGATGGCTACAGACGTTGCCATATGTTTCCCCAAGAAAGATTGCGATCATCTCTATCAACAGGAATCCCTGATAGGAGATGAAAGATGGTCTCTTCATTTTTTTTTTTGTCCTGCATCATTTTTAACACGCGCAAGGAACCTGTTGATCAACTTAATACTCTTTCTGCTGAGAAGGAACTTAGATGATACCAAACACAATACAAGCCATCTGGAACTCAGTGAGACATCTGATGGAAGGTCTTTGCAAAGGAATGACAGTTCTTCATGGACCCACGTGATGGGCTGGAAGTTAAGAGCTGGATTTTTTCCTACTTTATCATCAAAGCATTCTCCGTGCCTGTCTGTATGTGTAATTGTACATGTCTCTCTACAAATATATGTACACATACAGGCACACACTTAGGGCAATTTTGAGATCTTCAGGTTAAAATTAAAATTAGTTAAAATTCCAAGGATCAACTAAATTTGCCCCCACTGGAGAAAGGACTCTCTCTCTCTTCCTCCCTCCCTCCCTCCCACCCTCCCTCCCTCCCGCTTGCCCCTCCTCAGGCTCCCAAAACCCCCTCCCTTCTTCGAAATCAAACTTGTCCCACCACCCAGTTGGAAGACGGTGCTGCTTCATCTTAATTCATTTGCAGCAACCAATCCGCCTGAGTACGACCCCCCTCCCCCCCGCTAGCCGAGTTTGTTTTTGCTTCGTTTTCTCCCCAGAAAGCAAGTTTTTTTCCCCTCTATTAACCTGTTACTTGAAATCGCGCCTTTTCCCTGCCCGGGCTGTCTGTCTGGCAGGCGCCTGTTTTCCATGTCGTTGTGGGAGGGGGGTGGAGGAGGGGGGGGGGAACCTCGGGCACTCTCCTCCTCCTCTCCCACCTCCGTCTTCCTAGTTTTGCTAGAAAGCTTTTCAACCGCTCTGAAAGACAAGTGCAAAGTGGCGCTCCCCCCCGCCCCAGGGTTCGCTCTGCCCCGCCCCGCGCCACCCTGTGAATAGAGGGGACTGAATCGGAAGCCTGTCGCTCAGGCGCGCGTCTGGCTGGAGGAAGAAGCGGGGGCTCATTAGACGGAGCCCGACCCAACATGGCTGGCTTAAAACTCTCGGAGTTTTAACTCCCCCTCAATCTCGCATGCCCCCCCTTCAGGCTGATTTTTGGAAAGAATGCCATAGCTTGTCGTGCATTCTTTCAAAAAATCGGGACTTTTTAGAGGACGGGCGGGACGCGGGACAAAGCATTAAAAAGCGGGTCTGTCCCGCCAAAATCGGGACGTCTGGTCACCTTAGTATAACATCTTTTTAAAACCATATCATTGTTTCTTTTCTTTTTTTTCTTTTCTTCTATAACATCATTTAGACACAGTCTCTCTATAGAGGCAGACGTTTCTATTGACATTATTAAAATTAACTTCTGACTCCATTGTTGAAAAATATCCTTCAATATGTCCAATGTGTTTCCTTTCTGTATGTGAAATACAATAAATAGACTGTTAACAGAAGTTTTGAAGTTTAATTTTAGTTGTTGGTTTTACCTTTTAACTATGTTTCCATATAGTAGATAGATGTCAGGCTAACTGGATTTGGTAAATATTGTTCTAGAAATTTATAAATCATGTGCCTGCTTCACAAGAAGGAAGGAATATCTTTGAAGTATATTTATCAGTATTCAACTGGGGGGAGAATTTATGTATATGTCTGTTTTGTTTATTTATTTTATACACTCTATTTTTTGTGTAATCTTGCTTAGTTGCGTTTTGTTTTGTATAATTTTTTGGAATTTGTATTTAAATGTTTTGAACAAAAATAAAAAATAGTGAAAAATATATGCAATGTTAGAATATTTTGCTTCATTCTGTAATTTTAAGGCAAGTTTACATGCTATGATTGTAATCTTTAGTTTCCTCTAGTTCCCCCTAGTGTCCAATCTTTAAAAATCTTATTGTATATTTTTCTATTAAAAATGAAAACAAAAGCAGCGGGCAGTGGATTTTGCTTTTCTAACAGCTTTTGCATATCCCCTGGCAAACTCCTTCTAAAATTCAGAAAGTTTTCAAAGAGGGTGTCAGGCCTGGAAGCCATCTTGGGCATTGGATCTTCAGGCCTGCCACATTTAGTGCTGTGGGAAACTGGGAGGGGGGAATTGTATGGAGCTGGGGAGATATATAGTCATAATAACATTCCTTTCTCTGAGAGTCAAGGACATTCTGCCCTGCACCTGGAGGGGTGTGATTGGGAGGCATCTCCAGTTGGGACGGTGCCTTGATTGGACCATGTAATGGACATGTGGGTGCTGGGGCAGGGTCTTGGACTTTCTTTTGGGTGGAGGGAACCCGGAAGCTTTCAGATTCGGCTTTTCCCAGATGTGCCAATATGACATCTCTAATAAAATGAAACTTGGAGGAACTTCAAGCCTTGGAGTCTTCTTTCGTTGGGGTGTTACTTGGAACCCTGACAGAAGGTTTCTAATACAGCAGCAGTAGGCTGACCAGTAAAAGGGGTCTTGTATATATCTTTTATAAATACCAACACAGAAAAGAAACTGGTGTATTTTTTTAAGTGGGATTTTAAATGGCCAACTTAATTTACTTTCATTGGAAGCAGATATATGGTGCATTGGGCTCTGGATTATTGAATAAGGGTGTTATAAGACTTCTCCGTGCAAACTAATTCTGGGAATATATAAAAAAAGTAATTTCTATGCAAAATAGCCACATATTACCTCAGTTCTTTTTATTTATATTGAATATACAATTCCTTCCCTATCTAGTTATGGTTGGTGCTGAATGTACTTAGTTTTTCAGACGAATTAACAGCCTGCCGCATAGCCAAGGCTTTTGCTTGAACTTTTCCTGTTATATTGTATAATGTGGTGGTCCTATTTGAGGATGGTGCCTTTGAGAGTTTTGTTAGTTTGTTTTATTGTGGCCCACTTTGGCACTTCTTCTAGTAAAAGGCATTTTAAGCATAAAAATCAATAAGTGTTTGTGATAGTAGTATTCATACCATGGTTATACTAATCCAACACATATGGGAAGCCAATGTGATTTGAGAATGCTCGCTTTCTAGTTTATGGTGATCTGCATAGCAATTTAGATTCCTCATTGTCAGACTGGGAGTGAGAGTTGGCCATGAATAATACAAAAAATATGGAACATTTCTGTTATTGTCCTGGGTTTTCCCCTAAATACCAGCAGAAAGTAACTTTTCAAGCAGAAATCAATAGTGGAATAATTCTGGGTTCTTTCTGAATCTTGATCAGTGTAATTTGTTTTATTTACACTGATTTATTTACACTTTACACTTTATTTATATTTAGACTCATATTTGTGCCCCAAAGAGGTGGACTTAGGTAACTCATAAAGATAAAAGTCCATCTCTGTGTAAGTATCGTTTAAAAGCCTTATATTTCCTGTATCTCATAAAGAAAAGCACTGGATTCCTATAACAGTGAAATTATGTTAATTTAAAAGAAAAAAAAAGACATATTATTCTGGAGAATAATCCAAAGCTTACAGACATGTAATTATGTTCTTTTTATAGAATCTTCGTTTGTGAGACAAAGGAAGGCTGGAATTCTGAAATTAATAGATTTCCTTGTACATACAAGGAAAATGAGTGATGTCATATAAGTGACCATTTTGGCAAGGGCTGGTGTTGCTGTGTAGATAAGAGCTTTTCCATATATATCTATTTCCAGACTGGGAATAGTTGCTTAGTATATTATCCAGATACAATGCCATATGTTTATGCAATTGGGATACTATTGTGCTATATTGTGCCAGACTATATTTATTTTAGCAGCGGAGTACTTGATTGTGTTATGCATAACGGAAGAAGTGTTGTAAGCACGCAACTCATTTATATAATGTTGACTATGGGGGCAGATGGATGGGGGCAGATTTAAGAGTTTGGGGGAAACTTTTAACAAGACAGGAAGGGGAAAAGGTTGAAATCATGGAGTAAAGTAGGAAGAACAGCTTCATTTGTGTAGCTAGGGCTGAGAGTTTTCTTCTCTTGTATATCTAGAAGGCAGATTTAAAATATATTTTAAAAATATATTTTAAAAGAGTCAGTTCAAGGGTTTTACACTAATATTGTTCCAGCAAAACTGGGCAGTACAATCACGGGAGCTTTAGATGTTACAGCCTACTATGTTGCTAAACTATGCCTTGATGTTGCAGGTGACTTCATTTAACAGAGAGCCAGGTAGCTAAATTTTAAATAGATTTTTTTAAATTGAGTATTTAGTTAACAAAATAGTCACTTTAGTTTTGCTACTGTGCATCAGGAGGAAGTCTTCCATAATCTGGGCCTTATCCAGATGTGAACAACTCTAGGTCCCAGAATTCTTAGCAACAATTTCTTGGCTTCAGAATTCTTGTCGTAGAAGTTCCAACATCTGAAGGACATCCAGACTGGAGAAGTTGGATATAAACCATTACTTGGTCTTCCCCCAACCAGTTGCCTTCCATATGTACTGGTTTACAACCTCATCATTTTCAACCAGAATGAAGTAAATGATGTGTTAGAAATGATAGATGTGTAAACTAATGGCTTTGGAGGATATCGAGATATGAATGACTGCATTACATGATCTTATTTCATTATGTATAATATTTGATTTTCTCTTTGCTCGTCTATCCAGCTGAACTTAAAAGGAAGCAGATTAGTTTTATATATAAAACTATTCTATGAAGGAAGCACCACAAAGGATATCAAAATTAATGAAGAAGAACATGCTTTATAATCCTCAAATTTGTGCTTTAGTCTTTTTATTCCTAATTCCAATGATACAGGAAGACATACTACATGTTAAAATCTTCCTGGTACAGGAAGACATACATATGTTAATTCCAAGCATAATATATAGTGTGATTTCCTGATTAATTTAACAGTGTCTAACCAGGTTATTTACAAATAAGTAGGACACAGCCTGAACATGTCAATTATAGTTTCGCAACATCTTTTAATGGCATATGAGACTAGCATAATCTAGAGTCATAAACATAAGAGATGATTAAAATATCCTATAGGCTTTCCTCTTCTTAGAACGAACCTCAAAATTTGAGAGCCAAGGTGAATGCAACACAATTACTTTTTAACATTTTTACCTTGAGGAAGTTTTCCATAACAGTTTTCTAATATATAATCTTGTCCTCTTCATATGAAAGAACTGCATCAGCTCATCGCCCTTGAAGTTCTGTCTTATTTTAGAATTAGTAGCCTCATATATCCTGGAATATTGTTTGATGGCTATATATAGCAGAGGATCGTGGTTGATGAACTGCACACCAGGAAAGTTTGTCCTCTGTTGGAAAGTGTCAGACGAATACTAACTGCAAATTATTCCTCTGGTAAATTCATGAGTGTAAAATAATTACCTTTTTACCTATGCTTATCTATTTCAAGAGAGGGTGTGGTGATTTAGTAGTTATGTTATGAATCACAATGAAGTGTGGGCGGAAACTCCAGGATTACTTCTGTAGTGTAAACACCATTACCTCAGAATACATACCTCATGTTAGCATACTTGTTTTGATGTTTTATTCTCCAAGAAAGCCTTACTATTCAAATCAATCGACATAGGTTAATTCTGTTTATCACGATACATAATTTGTAGTTTTGCCTTCATTGTGACTTCTCATTTGTCACCTCAATCAATTAATAAATAGTTCTCAAAGGATGAAGCAGCTGAGAATCTATAGACTATGTATCTAAAATAAAATAAAATGTTTTCAGATGTTTTGAAGACAAAGTTTTGTGGATGTGGTCAGGGAATTGTGACCACAGAAAAGGCCATTTTAAAACAAGTTTAACTCTTTTAAGGTGGTTTACATTAAAGTGACCAGATATATATTTTTTTAAGCGGGACGGGGGGGGGGGCGGGCCCGCCTGCCCCCCCGTCCCGCTTAAAAAAATGTTTTGCCCTCTGCGCATGCGCAGAACCCTGCGCATGCGCAGAGGGCAAAACAGCAAATGTCGGCATCCAGGTGGGGCGGGGGGGGAGGAGGGAGGGCGCTTGGATGCCTGGAGCAGGTAAGCTGCCGGCTGCCTCCTTTCCCCGTCTCCCGCCTCCCGTTCGTTGCTTGCCAGCCCAGCCGAAGGGGAGGCGGGAGGCGAGGAAAGGCCTTCCGAAGGGGAAAGGAGGCAGCCGGCAGCTTACCTGCTCCAGGCATCCAAGCGCCCTCCCTCCTCCCCCCCTCCCCACCTGGATGCCGACAGGGCTGGCAAGCAACGAACGGGAGGCGGGAGACGGGGAAAGGAGGCAGCCGGCAGCTTACCTGCTCCAAGCATCCAAGCCCCGCGGTCTCCCGGTCGCCCGCCCGGCCCCAGGGCAACGGCGGCAGCGAGGCGACGGGGGGAAGAAAGGGGAGGGGGACGAGGAAGGGCTGTTTGCGCCGCTCGTAAGCTCAAAGCGGCGACGGCTCCTCGTCCCTCACCCCTCCCAACAGCAGCGGCGCCTCCGAGGGCGGGGCTAGGGATGGGGCGGGGGAAGGAGAGGAGGAGCAGCCTCCCTTCCCCCTCCCCCCAGCTTCCAGCCGCCGCCGGAGGAGTCAACAACGCGGGACGCCCGCCCGCCGCCAACGCTGCCCACGGCCGGCCCGAGCTGAGAGGCCTGCTGCCTTTCAGGCCGATTTTTTGAAAAAATGCCCTAGTCGTGCATTCTTTCAAAAAATCGGGACTTTTTAGAGGACGAGCGGGACGCGGGACAAATCATGAAAAAGCGGGTCTGTCCCACCAAAATCGGGAGTCTGGTCACCTTAGTTTACATATAAATCACAGAGATGCTTTAGTGACTGACAGCACTTGATCTAACCATCTTTTGAAGAAAGACATTAGAATTATTGCTTTTTCCTGGGCAGACTGTAAAAATCAAGATAATTCAGCTAGAAAAGACAATAGAAGAATTATAAACCATTGTGCATCTTGCTGATTTTAAAAGTATATTTCCATTTACGGTAATGTATATTTTGAATAAACAATCTTCCCTAATCATCAATTGTTGATTAAAGGAATAAATCTACAAATGTAGTTCAGTTATCTGCTCCTGATTGCCTACCTGAAGTGAAACAGATCACACAGAACTAAGAACAAACTTATTGTTGTATTAAGAGAGGTTCTTGTTTTTATCCTTTGTTCTCTGCTATAATACCTGAATTCAGTTTCCCTTTTAAAACTGAATTTGGAAGATGCTCAAGGTTAGAAACTGATTTTCATTGTTTCACAATGAATGTCAAAGCCAATGTGTAAAAGAGCATTTGGGAGAATTAGTCCATGGTGATCTTAGTAATGGCTAGCTAACCGGCCCAACTAAGCTTTGTTCAGTTAGGTATTAATGGGAACTTTTTGACATTCAACTGGCAATTGTTTTCATGTACTTTGTGAGGAATACTTGTATGACATGGAATAAACTGCAGAAACAGTTGAAATGGCTTCAGTCACATTATTGCTGCTATAGGTTTAATTCAGTTTGTTCCACAAGGTAACCATTATTTCTTTCAATATTTTTGAGGTCGTACATACAGTATGCTTTCCTGTCCTCGACCATACCAGTAAAAGAAAATGACCATCTTCATAATACCTAAAAGAAATCCTTACATTTTTATTATCTCCCTTTTTTGGTTTGTCAAGACCATACCTCTTTGTAGTGTCTTTAAGTATACATGTTTTCCAAGAGTGTCTATGAGTGAAAAGTTTATTTAGCGACTGCAGCCATCTCTTGAACAAGTAAGCATGACAAATATCAGGGACTAAAGTTAGCATCAAGTTCAAAGGATAGTTCTTCCATACAGATTTGCATTATGCGCCTGTTTTGTTAACTGAACAGGCAGGGAAGCTTAGCTGTGGCATGTACAAATCCTAGTTTAGTGTTCTTAAATGAAAGCAGATGGAAAAAAAGCAGTCATCTAATAAACATAGATCTTAATTGCATGGTTGCAAAATGAGGCAATTTTATTCCTGTAAGTAATTCTCTAAAGGCCATTGTCACACCAGGGAGGAAACACCTACCATGCTTTTCAGAATTGTAATCTACCTCATGCTGCACTACTACTATTGTTAGATTGCTAATACTACTTTGGTTCATGATGATAAATTGATGTAGCTCTTTATGAGATGTGTACAGTGCTTAGTGACATTTTCCTTAATGTGTTGGTTAAAAGAAAAGTCCGTTTCAATCTAGGCGGATACACATTAGACAACTGCTCTTGATTTGGGCAAAGGTCAAAAAATCCGCGCAGCAGTTAATAAAACATGCACCCATACAATTCTTGCATTTATTTCTAATTCTACATATCTTCTCTCAACTCACAATGGTGAATCCTAAGATTAGATTTTATCAACTTACACATGTATTCTCAGTTGCTCAGTTCAGGCAAACTCAGCAACTGGACCAGAACCACATTAATTTCTTAATAATGTCTTAAGTTAAAAAAACTGTTGAAGGGGTAGAAGCATTTGTTTCTATTTATTTTTTTATTTTAGTGCTTCACTTTTTATCTAGTTTATATTCCTTGTCTTACACCTCTCAAAGACACAATTCATCATTAAGAATCCAGTCCTTTCTGTCTCCCCATTGTGCCACGGGGAATTGGCATGTTGAGGACAAATGTCTTTCTTAGCTCAGTTTTTGACACGTTGAGGATGAGCACATTCAAAATTTGATGAGAGTTCTTTCATGAGATGAAAGAAACACTTCAGTTAGTCAGAGACTAATGAAAGGGGTAAAGTTTTTAATTGGGAGCTTTTTAAAAAAACAACTTTAAATTCCTTTTGGTTGACCAGTCATCTGTACTAGTGGATCTGAATTTGCATAATTATGATGGTTACTCTTGGGTGTGTGTGAAATAGAAAGAGAGCAATCAGTTAACTCAAAGCCAAAAACAGTGAGTTTTTAACACCAATCTGTCTGTCTTTTGTAGAATGTTATTTTGGTGTGCTTTCATAACATTGGCTACCCATTGTTTTTATACAGTATTTGCATAATGAATTCTGGCAAGAGTTTATAATGTCTTTACTGAGGCCTTAGCTGGCACAAAACTGGGAGATTTATGCACATTACATTGAAATAACAGCAAAATCGTTTAAGCAGAGTTTTTAAGGCTTGACGTTTCATAGCTAATAATCAGATTTTTCTCTTGAGAAGCTGAGAAATATGCTGAATCCAAAGATGCCTGCCACCCTGTGATGACAAAAGTCAAATGCAACTTGTTGAATGTGATGCAGTACAACCCTTTTAATGCTATGTTACAGATGTTAAAATGGCAAAGGTAGCAATTTGCAAAATTATATGTGCCAAGCTTTGGGAGGGAATGGATCCTTGTGGTGTTATAAAAGTCTGTTTGTGCATTACCTTCTAAAATATGCAAACACACTCAATTTTAGGGGAGTGATTAGTTTTAGGGTTTTCTTTGCTTAAAATATTTTTTAACTGCATTTAATTAAGCACAAATGGGGAGGGGAGTAAATTGCTTCAGAAGACTCAAATCCTTAGAATATTTAGAAAAACATGTCAGTGCCATGAAAAATAATTATATGACATTAAAAAAATGTTTTCTGTTAGAATTGTAAATCTTAGGTTAACAGAATCTGCTTTTCATTTGCCACTGTTAGTATCATTCAGTCATGCTATTCAGTGAAAAATAAATAATATGTTCAAGTACCTCGGATGACAATGCTTTATTGAATAGCATATGGTACGAAAGATCATTAATTGCCTAGTTTTGAAGTGAATTGAAATGTAAACCCTTTCATGTCTATAGTATTTATTTATTTGTTTAACTTATACCCCACATTTCTATTCTCGTGCCTACTCAAGACAGCTAACGCAGTTTAAAAATACCATATAAAAATAAAATAATATTCAAAATAACAATAAAATAAGGGTTTTAATCACTGAGCAGTTCAAAGGTTGGTGAAACAGATTTGATCCTTACAGCTTTGCTGAACAATGAGATGGGGTGAAATGCAGTTTCTCAGAGAGTGTGTTGAGTAGTCTGATCCAAAGCAGGAAAAAGGCAGAGAGGCCCCTTTGACATTTAAGGCTGGATAGGTTTATAAAAACAACAACAATATCACAAGGCTGAGCTGCTACATGAGCAATGCAACTGCACCAGATGCTTTGAAAACAAACAAGATTGTCAGAGTGGATAGTTTTAGAAATAAAGATGTTTGTGCAATTTCCTTTCCCTCAATATGGTAGTTCATCAGCCTGTGAAAAGTAGAAATACCTGTGTTGGTTATCCTCTGGATGAAAGAAAGTTAGAGCTTTTAGTTAATGCAGGTTGAATATCTAACAGAACAACAAGAGGAGAAATATTTCTGCTTGAACTTCCTTTCCAGTGTTGCTTAGTAATAGGCACAATGTGTGATGTGTAGGAAATCAGGAATCTGGGCAGTTCAAATGAATATATAGTTTTTTTGCATGCTAAAGCGCTCTACAAGAATCTGAACTACTAATGGTCAAAGCCAATTGGTGATAGGTAAGAGTCAGTGCAATTCAAGGCGGGCTGGACTTGTGGGCGCAAAGGGACTTGAGACTAATGACGTGTTTGACCCCTCCCTCAGGCTCAATCTCCTACACCTACACAATGTTAGACAATAATACTAGACAACTCGTGACTCATTGGACTATTCTGTCCATATATAATATAGTCTTGTGCCATTTTCCCTCCCCACACAATCCTCAGAAGAGCCCCAGTGAAGCCTCCTCTTCCTCCGTGGCCAATCTTGGAAGTTTCTGCCCCTTTGCTGGGGCGAGAGGGAGCCAAAGGCGCAGTGGACTTCAAAGAAAACTATATCCCCCTTTCACATTCCACTGTGTCCCTAAGAGTCCCCTCCCTCCAAGGAGGAAGAGGGCACACCTATCATCTGCCTGTTTCCCCCTGCCAGTCTTATCAGCAGGTATCCAAGTCGCTCCCTCATTCTTCCCTTACCAGGCACTACCATTAAGAGATTTCAAATTTCAGCCTCCATTCCAAAACAGCCAATTGCTGTTCATCCATCGGGCCTTGCTATCCGCTGATTCTTAAAGGGGCCAAAGGGAGGTGGGAAAGAGGGTGAGGATACACATCTTCTATCATCCCTTGCTCCACACAATCTATGGGTTTCTGGAAAGTATAGTTGGAAAGCACGGTGATGGTGCTAAAGCAGCCACAACTTTGCCAAATTTCAATCCCATGGGAGTCTTGGGTCCCAGATTTTAGATGTACAGTGAACCCTCGCTATATCGCGGTTCACCTTTCACGGTCTCGCTGCTTCACGGATTTGCATCGTGCATTGTGTTTTGCATTCTGATTGGCTAAACAGTCTCTCCACTTCTTCTGATGCAGCGGCTCAGTCAGAAGAGCAGTGAAATACACGTGAGTCACTATTTGTCCTACTGTACTTTGTATTTTTTTCCATAATCATTTTTCATTTTCTCCCGTTCTAATCCAATGACTCGGGTCGCGGTGGGGCGGTGCTGATCTCCGCAGTTTGAAGCCTTCAGTTCTTATTGATGATTAAAATTATTATTTTACAGTACAGTAGTTATTTGTAAAAAAACGTTTATACAGTACTTTTATTTGTTAAACAAATGCTTGGGCCTGTAAAAAGGTTTTGTTCTTTGGTTTCAATGTATTATGGAGTATTTTATTGTATAATAATTGTAAAAAAAATAAAGGTTACTACTTCACGGATTTCGCCTATCACGGGTTCTTTTTGGAACGTAACCCCCTCGAAAAACGAAGGTTCACTGTATTCTGTAAGTTATCCCATTTGAGCTAAGAAGATTCAACAATTGTTTCACTGTGATGCACCATTTCACCCAATTGAAGGTTATAAAGTATCAAGCAAACACAAGAGTTTTAGTATATAGATGCAATTATACATGCAATTCATTGCTAAAGGATATTGATGCGACATTCTTAATGAACAAGGTAAAAGGAAATTCACTTCCAGGTTTCATGTAAGTAGTAATTCTTTGGATCTTATTGGTTATTTAGCTCTAAGTAGCTGATCCTAGGGGGCATGAAGATTTCTGAATGATTCCAAAGCTTATGAAAACAAAACAAATAAGAGCTAATCACAATGCAGGCTTAAAATGGTGCCTTGTGTCCTATAGTATTCTTCCTAACCTGGTATGTTTCAACTTGTTGGGATTGCAAATCCCAGAATTCCCAATCACTAAGGTTTTGTAATCTCTACACATCTGGATGCCAGTCTGGATTAGACAGGCTCATTGTGTCCATCACAACATTGCCAAAAATGAGAAGTAATAAATGATTTCACTGTAACTTAATTTATGGACCAGTTCTTCACTATTGGCAGATGTGGCCAGTGGTTAGGTTGACCTTATCAGAGGTCATTTATACAAATGCTAAACATAGATCAGGTTGAAGTGGCTTTAAGGAAACCATGGTGTAATTTCCAATACTGGTTGACTCACCAACTTAAATGTGTTGGGTCTGGAAATAAACAGTCTGTCGTGCTCATGAGAAAAGGAAGCTTCTTGAGTAAATAAACCCTATTTTTTCAGGCAGTTGACCCTTTTTTACTGTAGGTCTGGTTAAGAGATTATGCATTTTAATTTCAGGGTGTTGTTTGGTGCAACCTACTTAAACATTTGACAGTACATAGCTTAGTACAACATCCCTTTGGTTATAGTGACAATGAATATTGTTCTCCAAAAATGTCAAAAATAAACAAGAGGCTGGTGAAAGTTAATTTTTTCCCCCAAGGGCCAGTGTACTTTTCAATATTTTATTAAACTATGATTATTCACAAGGCTGTGACCTTTTCTCTGTCTTTGTTTCGCAAAATAAAGAAACTTGTTAGTGTTTTGAATAATAGAAGACTTTCTGACTTCAGTAGCAGCCTTGCAGCTGTTGTGGTTCACAATGCCTGGAGCCCAGAATAAAGATGGGTTTTCAAAAATATTTATAAGAAAATGCAGCGTATATCAGATATGTAGACTTTGACATAAAAAAAGAGTTGTGGCCAGCTGCCAAGTCTGACTGAATGCAGATGTTGTTTGAAAGGATTTGTTTTATGTACATGACCAGGATAATAGGGTGTTATGAACTTTTTGGAACATAGTAAAGGCTTCCACGTTAGCATAAACTAAATTTAAATTCATATTGTGCAGTTCCACATTTTCCAACCCAGATCCTTTGAAATGCATTGGGACTTCAGCTTCCAAAATTTCAGTGGCCAGGCTGGCAGAGAACTGGATCGATAGTTCTTTCTGAGATACTCAAATTGCTTGTGTGTATAGTCTTCTTTTGTAGAGTAAAGCAAGCACTTCTGTTTTAATACATCGGTTTATGCAACATTCACTTTTAAGAAGAAAGGATTGAATCACTTTATGTTTTGGCAATAGATAACATCAGATTGATATTTCTAAGCAGACATTTCTGTATTTAATAGTTTTGGAATAAAACTTTGATCTTTGCTGCCAGTTGTAGTGGTTTTAATGGTTTTAATATGCTAAGAGTCAATGACTTGATGGCATGTAATAATTGTAACATTTTTATGTGGTGTTTTTTTTTTTGTAATTTTCTTATTGGTTTGGGTGTTTTAATTGTTGTGGATTGCCCAGAATCATGAAGATGTGATGGGCAATTATGTAAATTAAATGGATGGGTGGATGGATAAACAAACAAACAAGCAAGCAACATATTTTTGTTTATTTGGTGAAGGAGGGTTGCTGATAAATAAGAACAGTTTATATTTAAAACTTTTTGTTGTTCTATGCATAATGCATTCTGGATTGGGCCAACTCATCCTGCATGTAGACATTAATTATTACATGTTATCCCTTTAAAAAAAAAACTCATGAATTTTATAAAGTAGCATGGAAAGAGTATTCAAACTTCATTTTAGAAAAAAAAATCATAAAGGAGATGAACAAATATAAGAACAAGACAAAGTTGAATAGAAATACTGATTTTTGTGATTTGAAGATAGAGCCATGGAATACATAGCGTGTTTCCCCAAAAATAAGCCCTTCCCCGAAAATAAGCCCTCCCCAAAATTATTTAAATGCATGCGCAGCCGGTCCCCACCATTTCCTCTGGTTAGGGTTAGGGAGACAGAGCTGGAAATCAGGTAAGATGGCAAGAGGAGCCCTGTCTTGCTCCACACGCCCCAAAATTTATTAGTGAGACTTATATACCGCCTCATAGTGCAAGCACTCTCTATAAAATAAAATAATAAAATAATAAGACCTCCCCAAAAATAAGGCCAAGCGCTTATTTCGCGGTTCAAAAAAATATAAGACAGGGTCTTATTTTTGGGGAAACACAGTAGAATGTGTTTCAGATTCCTGAATAAATTATGTTTGACACATCACAACTTTCCCCTTATTTTTATGATTTTCCTTCAATAGCTGACAAATAGAAATGCCGAGAGAGCATTCAAGAAGCACATCTATTATTAGACTGTCCTATATCACACCTACAGCCTCGATCTCATTGAACCACTTAATAGGAAGCTTTCCAACCTATCAAAATCAGCTGTGATATATCAGCTGCTGCAATGGCATCATACTTATACATCTGAGAAGGTTGCAAGATTCTTAAATAAAGCTATGGCCATTAGAAGTCACTGGATTTGCTCTACAACCAAGTAAATACATGTTTTTGCTTTTCTATCTAACCTCTTTCACATTTGTTGATTGCCATATGCCTGGCTTACCCCATCAATCTTGGATACTCTTCCCAGCATTCTTTATTCCCTGATAAGTTTGATATAAGCACATCATATTGGCTTTTGCTGTGCACTGCACACTGCCATTTATATGTTTTCATTTTATCTTTCTTTAATTACTGTGTAAGTTCACTGATTTAAAAAAATTATATTGGGCTATTGCCATCTATTAAATGATTAGATTTTCTATAGCCTACTGCCGTGGTGGCGAACCTATGGCACGCGTGCCACAGGTGGCACGCGGAGCCATAGCGGAGGGCACGCGAGCGTTGCCCACCGGCAAACCGGAAGTGCGGAAAAACACACTTCCGGTTTGCCGGTGAGCTGTTTTTTGCACTCCGGAGGGTTCAGGGAAGCTCCCTGAAGCCCCAGAATGCAAAAAACGATGAAACGGACAAACCGGAAGTGCATTTTTCCGAACTTCCGGTTTGCCCGTTTCGTCGTTTTTTACCGTCCCAGGCTCCAGTAAGGCCTTTGCGCGGGTGTGTGTGTGTGTGTGCGCATGCGCAGGGGGCAGCATGGGGGGGTGTTGTGCGCATGCGTGGGGGG